>CM070771.1:74164656-74782871 GCA_036346955.1 Dipus sagitta | reverse complement strand
CTATCCTACAAACTGTCTATAGGACTTCAGGGGATCATCCCTTCCTGATATGGAACTATCCTACAAACTGTCTATAGGACTTCAGGGGATCATCCCTTCCTGATATGGAACTATCCTACAAACTGTCTATAGGACTTCAGGGGATCATCCCTTCCTGATATGGAACTATCCTACAAACTGTCTATAGGACTTCAGGGGATCATCCCTTCCTGATATGGAACTATCCTACAAACTGTCTATAGGACTTCAGGGGATCATCCCTTCCTGATATGGAACTATCCTACAAACTGTCTATAGGACTTCAGGGGATCATCCCTTCCTGATATGGAACTATCCTACAAACTGTCTATAGGACTTCAGGGGATCATCCCTTCCTGATATGGAACTATCCTACAAACTGTCTATAGGACTTCAGGGGATCATCCCTTCCTGATATGGAACTATCCTACAAACTGTCTATAGGACTTCAGGGGATCATCCCTTCCTGATATGGAACTATCCTACAAACTGTCTATAGGACTTCAGGGGATCATCCCTTCCTGATATGGAACTATCCTACAAACTGTCTATAGGACTTCAGGGGATCATCCCTTCCTGATATGGAACTATCCTACAAACTGTCTATAGGACTTCAGGGGATCATCCCTTCCTGATATGGAACTATCCTACAAACTGTCTATAGGACTTCAGGGGATCATCCCTTCCTGATATGGAACTATCCTACAAACTGTCTATAGGACTTCAGGGGATCATCCCTTCCTGATATGGAACTATCCTACAAACTGTCTATAGGACTTCAGGGGATCATCCCTTCCTGATATGGAACTATCCTACAAACTGTCTATAGGACTTCAGGGGATCATCCCTTCCTGATATGGAACTATCCTACAAACTGTCTATAGGACTTCAGGGGATCATCCCTTCCTGATATGGAACTATCCTACAAACTGTCTATAGGACTTCAGGGGATCATCCCTTCCTGATATGGAACTATCCTACAAACTGTCTATAGGACTTCAGGGGATCATCCCTTCCTGATATGGAACTATCCTACAAACTGTCTATAGGACTTCAGGGGATCATCCCTTCCTGATATGGAACTATCCTACAAACTGTCTATAGGACTTCAGGGGATCATCCCTTCCTGATATGGAACTATCCTACAAACTGTCTATAGGACTTCAGGGGATCATCCCTTCCTGATATGGAACTATCCTACAAACTGTCTATAGGACTTCAGGGGATCATCCCTTCCTGATATGGAACTATCCTACAAACTGTCTATAGGACTTCAGGGGATCATCCCTTCCTGATATGGAACTATCCTACAAACTGTCTATAGGACTTCAGGGGATCATCCCTTCCTGATATGGAACTATCCTACAAACTGTCTATAGGACTTCAGGGGATCATCCCTTCCTGATATGGAACTATCCTACAAACTGTCTATAGGACTTCAGGGGATCATCCCTTCCTGATATGGAACTATCCTACAAACTGTCTATAGGACTTCAGGGGATCATCCCTTCCTGATATGGAACTATCCTACAAACTGTCTATAGGACTTCAGGGGATCATCCCTTCCTGATATGGAACTATCCTACAAACTGTCTATAGGACTTCAGGGGATCATCCCTTCCTGATATGGAACTATCCTACAAACTGTCTATAGGACTTCAGGGGATCATCCCTTCCTGATATGGAACTATCCTACAAACTGTCTATAGGACTTCAGGGGATCATCCCTTCCTGATATGGAACTATCCTACAAACTGTCTATAGGACTTCAGGGGATCATCCCTTCCTGATATGGAACTATCCTACAAACTGTCTATAGGACTTCAGGGGATCATCCCTTCCTGATATGGAACTATCCTACAAACTGTCTATAGGACTTCAGGGGATCATCCCTTCCTGATATGGAACTATCCTACAAACTGTCTATAGGACTTCAGGGGATCATCCCTTCCTGATATGGAACTATCCTACAAACTGTCTATAGGACTTCAGGGGATCATCCCTTCCTGATATGGAACTATCCTACAAACTGTCTATAGGACTTCAGGGGATCATCCCTTCCTGATATGGAACTATCCTACAAACTGTCTATAGGACTTCAGGGGATCATCCCTTCCTGATATGGAACTATCCTACAAACTGTCTATAGGACTTCAGGGGATCATCCCTTCCTGATATGGAACTATCCTACAAACTGTCTATAGGACTTCAGGGGATCATCCCTTCCTGATATGGAACTATCCTACAAACTGTCTATAGGACTTCAGGGGATCATCCCTTCCTGATATGGAACTATCCTACAAACTGTCTATAGGACTTCAGGGGATCATCCCTTCCTGATATGGAACTATCCTACAAACTGTCTATAGGACTTCAGGGGATCATCCCTTCCTGATATGGAACTATCCTACAAACTGTCTATAGGACTTCAGGGGATCATCCCTTCCTGATATGGAACTATCCTACAAACTGTCTATAGGACTTCAGGGGATCATCCCTTCCTGATATGGAACTATCCTACAAACTGTCTATAGGACTTCAGGGGATCATCCCTTCCTGATATGGAACTATCCTACAAACTGTCTATAGGACTTCAGGGGATCATCCCTTCCTGATATGGAACTATCCTACAAACTGTCTATAGGACTTCAGGGGATCATCCCTTCCTGATATGGAACTATCCTACAAACTGTCTATAGGACTTCAGGGGATCATCCCTTCCTGATATGGAACTATCCTACAAACTGTCTATAGGACTTCAGGGGATCATCCCTTCCTGATATGGAACTATCCTACAAACTGTCTATAGGACTTCAGGGGATCATCCCTTCCTGATATGGAACTATCCTACAAACTGTCTATAGGACTTCAGGGGATCATCCCTTCCTGATATGGAACTATCCTACAAACTGTCTATAGGACTTCAGGGGATCATCCCTTCCTGATATGGAACTATCCTACAAACTGTCTATAGGACTTCAGGGGATCATCCCTTCCTGATATGGAACTATCCTACAAACTGTCTATAGGACTTCAGGGGATCATCCCTTCCTGATATGGAACTATCCTACAAACTGTCTATAGGACTTCAGGGGATCATCCCTTCCTGATATGGAACTATCCTACAAACTGTCTATAGGACTTCAGGGGATCATCCCTTCCTGATATGGAACTATCCTACAAACTGTCTATAGGACTTCAGGGGATCATCCCTTCCTGATATGGAACTATCCTACAAACTGTCTATAGGACTTCAGGGGATCATCCCTTCCTGATATGGAACTATCCTACAAACTGTCTATAGGACTTCAGGGGATCATCCCTTCCTGATATGGAACTATCCTACAAACTGTCTATAGGACTTCAGGGGATCATCCCTTCCTGATATGGAACTATCCTACAAACTGTCTATAGGACTTCAGGGGATCATCCCTTCCTGATATGGAACTATCCTACAAACTGTCTATAGGACTTCAGGGGATCATCCCTTCCTGATATGGAACTATCCTACAAACTGTCTATAGGACTTCAGGGGATCATCCCTTCCTGATATGGAACTATCCTACAAACTGTCTATAGGACTTCAGGGGATCATCCCTTCCTGATATGGAACTATCCTACAAACTGTCTATAGGACTTCAGGGGATCATCCCTTCCTGATATGGAACTATCCTACAAACTGTCTATAGGACTTCAGGGGATCATCCCTTCCTGATATGGAACTATCCTACAAACTGTCTATAGGACTTCAGGGGATCATCCCTTCCTGATATGGAACTATCCTACAAACTGTCTATAGGACTTCAGGGGATCATCCCTTCCTGATATGGAACTATCCTACAAACTGTCTATAGGACTTCAGGGGATCATCCCTTCCTGATATGGAACTATCCTACAAACTGTCTATAGGACTTCAGGGGATCATCCCTTCCTGATATGGAACTATCCTACAAACTGTCTATAGGACTTCAGGGGATCATCCCTTCCTGATATGGAACTATCCTACAAACTGTCTATAGGACTTCAGGGGATCATCCCTTCCTGATATGGAACTATCCTACAAACTGTCTATAGGACTTCAGGGGATCATCCCTTCCTGATATGGAACTATCCTACAAACTGTCTATAGGACTTCAGGGGATCATCCCTTCCTGATATGGAACTATCCTACAAACTGTCTATAGGACTTCAGGGGATCATCCCTTCCTGATATGGAACTATCCTACAAACTGTCTATAGGACTTCAGGGGATCATCCCTTCCTGATATGGAACTATCCTACAAACTGTCTATAGGACTTCAGGGGATCATCCCTTCCTGATATGGAACTATCCTACAAACTGTCTATAGGACTTCAGGGGATCATCCCTTCCTGATATGGAACTATCCTACAAACTGTCTATAGGACTTCAGGGGATCATCCCTTCCTGATATGGAACTATCCTACAAACTGTCTATAGGACTTCAGGGGATCATCCCTTCCTGATATGGAACTATCCTACAAACTGTCTATAGGACTTCAGGGGATCATCCCTTCCTGATATGGAACTATCCTACAAACTGTCTATAGGACTTCAGGGGATCATCCCTTCCTGATATGGAACTATCCTACAAACTGTCTATAGGACTTCAGGGGATCATCCCTTCCTGATATGGAACTATCCTACAAACTGTCTATAGGACTTCAGGGGATCATCCCTTCCTGATATGGAACTATCCTACAAACTGTCTATAGGACTTCAGGGGATCATCCCTTCCTGATATGGAACTATCCTACAAACTGTCTATAGGACTTCAGGGGATCATCCCTTCCTGATATGGAACTATCCTACAAACTGTCTATAGGACTTCAGGGGATCATCCCTTCCTGATATGGAACTATCCTACAAACTGTCTATAGGACTTCAGGGGATCATCCCTTCCTGATATGGAACTATCCTACAAACTGTCTATAGGACTTCAGGGGATCATCCCTTCCTGATATGGAACTATCCTACAAACTGTCTATAGGACTTCAGGGGATCATCCCTTCCTGATATGGAACTATCCTACAAACTGTCTATAGGACTTCAGGGGATCATCCCTTCCTGATATGGAACTATCCTACAAACTGTCTATAGGACTTCAGGGGATCATCCCTTCCTGATATGGAACTATCCTACAAACTGTCTATAGGACTTCAGGGGATCATCCCTTCCTGATATGGAACTATCCTACAAACTGTCTATAGGACTTCAGGGGATCATCCCTTCCTGATATGGAACTATCCTACAAACTGTCTATAGGACTTCAGGGGATCATCCCTTCCTGATATGGAACTATCCTACAAACTGTCTATAGGACTTCAGGGGATCATCCCTTCCTGATATGGAACTATCCTACAAACTGTCTATAGGACTTCAGGGGATCATCCCTTCCTGATATGGAACTATCCTACAAACTGTCTATAGGACTTCAGGGGATCATCCCTTCCTGATATGGAACTATCCTACAAACTGTCTATAGGACTTCAGGGGATCATCCCTTCCTGATATGGAACTATCCTACAAACTGTCTATAGGACTTCAGGGGATCATCCCTTCCTGATATGGAACTATCCTACAAACTGTCTATAGGACTTCAGGGGATCATCCCTTCCTGATATGGAACTATCCTACAAACTGTCTATAGGACTTCAGGGGATCATCCCTTCCTGATATGGAACTATCCTACAAACTGTCTATAGGACTTCAGGGGATCATCCCTTCCTGATATGGAACTATCCTACAAACTGTCTATAGGACTTCAGGGGATCATCCCTTCCTGATATGGAACTATCCTACAAACTGTCTATAGGACTTCAGGGGATCATCCCTTCCTGATATGGAACTATCCTACAAACTGTCTATAGGACTTCAGGGGATCATCCCTTCCTGATATGGAACTATCCTACAAACTGTCTATAGGACTTCAGGGGATCATCCCTTCCTGATATGGAACTATCCTACAAACTGTCTATAGGACTTCAGGGGATCATCCCTTCCTGATATGGAACTATCCTACAAACTGTCTATAGGACTTCAGGGGATCATCCCTTCCTGATATGGAACTATCCTACAAACTGTCTATAGGACTTCAGGGGATCATCCCTTCCTGATATGGAACTATCCTACAAACTGTCTATAGGACTTCAGGGGATCATCCCTTCCTGATATGGAACTATCCTACAAACTGTCTATAGGACTTCAGGGGATCATCCCTTCCTGATATGGAACTATCCTACAAACTGTCTATAGGACTTCAGGGGATCATCCCTTCCTGATATGGAACTATCCTACAAACTGTCTATAGGACTTCAGGGGATCATCCCTTCCTGATATGGAACTATCCTACAAACTGTCTATAGGACTTCAGGGGATCATCCCTTCCTGATATGGAACTATCCTACAAACTGTCTATAGGACTTCAGGGGATCATCCCTTCCTGATATGGAACTATCCTACAAACTGTCTATAGGACTTCAGGGGATCATCCCTTCCTGATATGGAACTATCCTACAAACTGTCTATAGGACTTCAGGGGATCATCCCTTCCTGATATGGAACTATCCTACCACACACACACACACAAATTCAAATATTTAGGTTTGCACTCTTGTGTGGAACTTCAAAATTGCTCACACACCTTTCCTAACCAAAGTTCATATTTTTCTTCTTTCTGCTTTTTCTCTTATTTTAGATCTGAAGAAGAGCATTAATTATGCTCTAACCTGAACGCTAAGCTCTCTTGATATTTCCTCCACCAAAGAAATTAGTTTATTATTTTTTTAATTTTTTATTTACGTGTGTGTGTGTGTGTGGTGTGTGTGTGTGTGTGTGTGTGTGTTTGGGTACAACAGGACCTCTTGCCACTACAAATGAAAACCAGATACTTGTTCCACTTTTAGCATATGGCTTATATAGGTGATTTTCTAATTGAATTTAGGCCAGCAGGCTTTGCAAGCAAGTGCCTTAAACCAAACAGTCTTCTCATTCCCCAGACAGTTTTTAGTGCAGTATAAAGTTCTCAGAACATGGGGAGAATGCAGCCAGACTCTTTGCCAGAATATCATATAAATGTCCTCTAGCCAAGTTCCCAAGAGTCCTTTTTCCTCTCTGATGCTTTATTGTCTTGTTTCTCCTGTCCACGCCTATGGAAGGCTCTAGTTTATGACAATCCAAATTGACTTAAAAGGAAAAATGCCTGAACTGAAAATGTCAATGAAGGGGTTCTGGGTACAAAAACAAGTGCTATGGAAGCATGTCCCCAGGGACAGCCCAGAGATGAGGACTTCTATCAGCACAAACTTCCTCTTGCTAGATTATGCTTACAGAAGTCCTCATCTGAAAGGGCACTCAGGTAGAATTTGACTATACTGCAGAGCTCAGCAGTCCCTCCTCCTTTCTGTGGAAACTGATACAAAGGGCGATCTTAGTGGAGGGAGGAATGACAGCTTCACTTTGAGGGGAAAAATTCAGACTGGTACCTTACATTTCAGGTTTCCACCATTTTTGTTTTATGTTTTGCTTTTGTCTTTAAAAAGAAAAAGATTTTAGGGGCTAGAGAGATATCTCAATGGTTAAGGTATTTGCCTGCAAAGCCTACGAACCCAGGGTTTATTCCCTAGAACCCATATAAGCCAGATGCACATGGTGGTGCATGCATCTGGAGTTTGTTTGCAGTGGCTAGAGGCCCTGGTGAACCCATTCTCTCTCTTTCTCTCTCTCTCTCTCATAAATAAATAAAAATAAAATGTTTTTTAAAAATGTTTTATGGCTGAAGAGATGGCTTAGCAGTCAAAGAACTTACCTATGGAGCCTAAGGAACCAGGTTTGATTCCCCAGTACCCACCCCTAAGCCAGATGCATGAGGTGGCGCATGTGCCTGGAGTTCATTTGCACTGGCCAGAGGCCTTGGCATGCCCATTCTTTCATTTTCTCTCTCTCTCTCATAAATAAATAAATAAATAAATAAATAAATAAATAAATAAACAACAGTTTTGTCATCTTGTTTCTTTTTTTAGTTGGTTACTTTTTATTACTAGAAATTGTGTACATTTTTAAGCTACTGTGTTTTAACCTCTATCTCACCAAAACAGACATTCATGACTATCCATTACTTTTCTATACCTACAGAAACACTCTTCACCAGGCATGGTAGCTTAGGGCTATATTCCCAGGACTCAGGAGACAGAGGTAAAAGAATTGCCATGAGTTCGAGGCTAGCTTTGAGCTATAAAGTGAATTGCAGCCAGCCTGGGCTAGAGTGAGATCTTACCTCAAAAAAAATCTTCTATGCACATTTCTGCATCTGTAGCAGTATCTCCACTACTTCTCATGCCTCCAATCCATATACTTTCTTTTTTGTTCACACTTTACCCTATATTTCCTCCTTTCCCCTTTCCTTCCTCATTTCACTACTTAAGTACTGTTACTGTTTGCTCTAAAGAAAACTCTATAAACCTTCTTCAGCCCATATCCCAACACCACTGTCTCTGCACCTTAATGGAGACACACAGGTATAACACAAAAGGGTTTCCTTCAGCAGGGTTAACCAGGACTTCCAATAAATTCAGTGGTGGGACATGACACCAAATTCCCCCTTGATAGTTATAGGAGTCATAATTTCAAGTAAAGACAGCCCTATAGGCAGGCTGACATAAAACAGAGCAACCAATCAAATAGAGGTAGAAAAAGACAGAGTTAAAACTGGAATACACATGTAACCCAACATATGTACAAAGCACAACAAATAAACACAAATAATATGGACAATCCACCATAACTTATTCTCTGCCTCTCAACTACTCTACAAAGTAAGACAAAAACACTGAGATAGCCAAAATGTTTGAGAAAGAATTCAGAGTCTGACTTTAAAGGGATCAATGACTATATTAAATACTCAAAAGAGCAGATGACTAAAGGGAGGTAATCTACTGAAAACCACTACAAGGCAGTCTCCAAAGCAAATTAAAGAGTTAGTAAAATGGAACACAAAGTCATAAATATGGAAGAAACAATAGCAAGGAAGTTTAAGTGCTGTAAAAGAACCAAACATAAATTCTAGAAGTGAAAGAAAAAGATAAAAAAAAAAAAGCAATCACAAAGCATTAGGACCAGAAAAAATAGGGAGAAACATAAAAATGAATGGAGGACGAGGATGGAGGACGAAGTTGAGAAAATAACACCCTTGACATATATAAAGAAAAAAAACTGATGGATAGGCCCAATATTTCAAAAAGTATGGATACATTCAAGAGGCCAAACAAAAGGTTCCAAGCCCTATAAAAAGGAAGTGAGATAAATCAAAAGGAATAGGCCAATTATCTAATTAAATTATTCCTAGGAAATCCCCCACCCCTAGAGAAAAAAAAAAGAAGTTGGCATTCGAAGTCAAGAGGCATTTAGAACCCCAAACTGACATGTCCAGAGAAGAACCTCTTTATAACATCACAGTCAAGATGTCAGAAATGTTAAGTAAGGAATCAGTATTAACAGATGGAAGGGGAAAACTCAAGCTCCCATACTAAAGGCAGAATATCAGAATAATTTCAGCTCTTTCATTGGAAATCTTAAAAGCAGCCAGGCATGGTCGTGCATACCTTTAATCCTAGCACCCAGGGGGCAGAAGTAGGAAGATTGCCATGAGTTCAAGGCCAGCCTGAGACCACATAATGAATTCCAGGTCAGCTTGGGCTAGAGTGAGACCCTACCTCAAAAAACAAAAAACAACAAAAAAGAAAAGAAAGAAATCTTAAAATCCAGAAGAGCATGAAATGACATATTTCAAGTCCTGAAAATAAGTAACTGCCCACCATAAGAGCAATATGCAGTAAAGTTATCCTCAAAAAGGATGAGGAAATAATGATATGTCAAGGCAAACACAAATTAAGGTAATTCATGACATGCCAGCCAGTGCTGCAGACAATTTTAAAGGAGTACTATACAAGAGGAAGAAGAGCCAGCACACCTAGGAAAACTCACAAAAGAATGCACTATCCATGAAAGAATGCACTTCCTGAAAAGAACAGATGAACAAAGAACCACAAGGGGAAGAATCAAGTCCAACACAGCAAGCCGGCAAGGCTTGGGAATAACATGGAGGAGGACAAGAAATACCAGTAATGTAGCCAAACAAAACATCTCCAAGCAAAGTAATATGAAATAGCTTGTCCCTTCCAATAGCAATCTTAAATGTAAATGGTATCAACTTACCAATATAAAGACACTAACTGATTAGATTTAAAAAAATCAAGAACCAACTATTGGTTGTCTCACAAAATACAGTTAGTTAGAGAAGAAGTTGAAAAACTGAGTATCAAAGGATGAAAATCCACCTACCAGCCAAGCTGGAAACTGAACAGGAGTAAAGATCCTTGTACCTGATAAATTAGACTTGAAACCAAAACCAGTCTACAGAGATCAAGAATGTCAGGAAAGATAGCATATATTCACTGAATGCTGAGGTTCCCGATTCTATAAAATGAACAAAAAGGCATAAAAGACCACATAGATCCTGGACACAGTAACAGTAGGAGACCTCAATACCCACTCTCATATTTAGTTGAGTCTTCCAAACTAAAAACCACAAAGAAACTTCAGAGCTAAATTATAGCACAGATTCCCTGGATTTAACAGATATTGACAGAATATTCCATCTGACAGATTGGGAATACACATTCTTCTCAGTTACACATGCAGCTATCAAAATTGATTATGTCATAGGCCATGAAGCAAGCTTAAACACATAAAAAATAATTTCCTGAAAGCTATCATGCCACAGTGGAACCAAGGAACCAAAGTAGAAATCAGCAACAAGAGATACTTTAGAAACTACACAATACTTGTGTAATAAAAAGTGCACTTTTGAACAAAAAAATACACAGAAGAAATTAAAATTGTCCTAGAAATGAAAGAAAATGATAGTAAAATCTATCAGGTCATGTGTGATACAGCTAACACAGTCATAAAAGGAAAGTTTATAGTTATAACTGCTCATATCACAATATCAGGGAGAAGGGCTGGGGAGATAGCTCATCAGTTAAAAGTGCTTGCTTACAAAACCAGACAGAAAGCTCAACCTAATCATAGACCTTAAACAATAAGCCAGGCTCAGACCTAATAGATTGCAAGAAATAATGAAGATTACAGCATAACTTAATAAAATAGAAACTTATATAATAATATGTGGAATCAATCAAGGATTCTCAACTGGGTCTTTACCTCCCACTATCTGAGTCGTAGCTCCAGAGGTCATGCTGCCATCCAGTTCGTGTCCCCCAGCCAGCGTGAGCATCTGAGGAAATCCAAAGTGGATGTTACCCTGCGCCCAGGACAGACTAGATGCCACATGGTAAAGATCTTGCTGAAAGAGCCAGTTGTCAAGAGGGAGAGGCCACATTCTGTGCAACAGTCCTATCCCTCTCAATGCCAGACCCTGGCATCGCCATCTATTGGTGACAAAAATTAAAAGCTGGCTGGGTGGACACTTAGGAAGCTCCTGGTTATAGCTGGAAAGATTTGCAGCTTTTGAACCTTGCTGTTTTCCAGGGGAACAGAAATTACAGAGAGAGCTTTCCATGGGCTCCACCTCTCTTCTTTATATCTCAAACAGAGCAAGAACACAGACAGCAAGGTTTTAAGTTGAGTCCAGAGGTGAAGCTAGTAACAGGAAGCCCACACATGGAATAGGATGATAATAGGAGCATCATTCTGTGAGCAGCCAAATGCAAAACTGTACCAATGTTGAATTAAGGTTAGTAGTTGCAATGATTGAACACTAGGTGGGACTCAGTCAACTAAAATTGGAAATATTCATATAATTGTTGAAATTCTTTTCTTTTCTCAATTAGTGTAAATGGGAAATTTCTAAAACAAGATTGCTTTGGCCATGTGTATGTGTGTAGAATATTTTTACACAAGAGAAAGATGATGTCAAGGTGTTATTGTACTTTCAGTAGTCATATTCATTTAGCTATAATCTTGAGTGATTTATAAAACACATAAAAGATATGTAAATGAAGATTTGAATTCATAAGAACTTTTTTAACATACCCCAATCTGTGGAAAAGAAGATAATGCCTGTAATCCCATCACTTGGGAGGAAGAGGCAGGCAGGAGAATCAGGAGTTCAAGATCAGCCAGCTTGAAGCCAGCCAGGGATACCCTAGATGCTGTCTTGGGAAAACACGCAAGTAGAGAAAAAAACAACTTAAGGAAAAGAGGGCTTCTAATTTCTGAATGGAAGACCTACAGAGGATATTACACCCTGACCTTGTAATAAGACTATATTTTATTATGTGGACAGTTTAAGGATATTGGTTTTATTATATTGGGTAATTATATTAATCTTTTTTACATTTTTAGTTACCAATTCCTAGTAAAATGAAATTAGAGCTGGGTTAGGAGTTGATTTTTCTCTGTGTTGTTCTCCTACACCCTTGTGCTGGTACCCGGTTCACCAAGAAAACAGCACCCTTGCTTGTTTCGCCAATTGTTCTAAGTTTCAGCCAGCACCCTTTTGAGGTATGATGGGGTGGCTCTCTCCTTAGGATCTACATCTATCTGAAAAGGAGAAGCAGATTCTCCAATGGAGAGTAAGTTAGTACCAGACAAATGAGATAACCCTTACTTTTTTTTATAGATAATTTAATAGGCGTAGGCCCTCTTGTAGCCAACGATTGGTGGTAGCTTGATAATGGAGAGTGGGCTTATGTTTGGATATGGTTCTGACTTGTTTCCCAGATCCAGCTATGGGTCCCATACCACTGAGGGGATCAGTTAGCCAAATCAAGAGTAGTTGTTTTCCCACCATGGCTGTGTGCCACTATTGCACTTGTGTGAGCATCCTGACAGGTTATTTGCTGCCAAGTAGGTTAGACCATGAGTTGCTTGGACAGATATTGGTCATTTTCCCCCAGTCAAAAACATAGCACCTTCTGGCACTAGATGTCCTGACTGTCTGGGGACTGACTCTCTTCCAGCTTCCAGCCATGCCATTCCATTTTACGTGTCATCCGCATAAGGTGTCTTCAGCAGTAGGGTCTTATCAATAACCTTTGGTGGGTCATCAAGTACTCTGACAGAATTCTGTCTTTCTTTTAGGAAACCTTGTAGGTCTCTCTGATCAAAAGCTCATTGTGGATGATAGCCCCATGCTGGTATTGGGAGTGACAGGTCAGTGCACACTAAGAAAAGGAAGAAAAAGATAACTAATATAAAAGAGTTAGAGAGGAGGGGGGGGAGAGAAGCTGTAAAAGATTAAGGTCAGTCTTCATCATACCCTGTCCAGTATCTTGTGGCTCAGGTGTTCCCTCTAAGGGCCTACTGAAGGTTCAGCCATTTGGTCTGCCTTTTAGGACATAGAATTTTACGGTACCATTGCGTTTGGGTCTAGATTTGTGTTTCCCACCTCCGCACTTGCCCTCCCGTCCCTCCCCACCCATCCTAATGTCTAGTCCACGAGATGCTTGCTGGGAATGTCAGCATCTTGGGTAGATTCAGGTTAGGTGCTGTAGATGAGTGAGACTAGGTGGTGATTTTCTTTCTGTGATTGGGTAAGTTCACTGAGAATGATCTGTTCCAAGTTCAACCATTTTTCCTCAAATTTCATTGTGTCATTTTTTTCTTACATAAAATTTTTCTTATATAAAATTCCATTGTGTAGATATACAACATCTTAGTTATCCATTCTTCTAGTGATGGACATCTGGGTTGATTCCAGCTCTTACTTATTACAAATCGAGCTGCTACAAACATGGTTGAGCAAATCTCCCTGGCCTATGTTTAACGGTTTTAGGGTAGATAGATGCCCAGTAAGGGAATAACTGGGTCTGTTGGTAACTCTATAGTCAGCTTTTTCAGGAGTCTCCACATTGCTTTCCAAAGTGGTTGTACCATCCTACATTCCCACCAACAGTGGATGAGTGTTCCTACTTCTCCACATCCTCACCAGCATTTACTTTCATTTGACTTTTTGATGTTTGCTATCCTTACTGGGGTAAGGTAGAATCTCATAGTTGTTTTAATTTGCATTTCTCTGATGATTAGGGATGATGAACATTTTCTTAAGTGTGTGTTTGCCATTTGTATTTCTTCCTCTGTGAACTGCTTGTTCAGCTCTTTGCCCCATTTTGTAAGTGGGGTGTTTGACTTTTTACTGTTTAGATTTTTGAGTTATTTGTAGATTCTAGAGATTAGGCCTCTGTCAGTTGGATAACCCACAAATATTTTCTCCCATTCTGTGGGTAATCTATTGGCTTTGCTTATTGTATGCTTGTCTGTAAAGAAACTTCAGCTTCATGTGATCCCATTGGTTGAGTGAGTGTTTAAGTTCGTGAGCTACTGGGGTTTTGTTCAGGAAGTCTTTTTCCATTCCTATATTATGGAAAGTACTTCCTAAATTTTCTTCCAGTACTAGTCGAGTTTCAGGTCTTATATTGGGGTCTTTGATCCATTTGGACGTAACTGTAGTGCATGGCGAAATGTGTGGATCAGGTTTCAATTTCCTGCATATGGTTATCTAGTTTGTCTAGCACCACTTGTTGAAGATGCTGTCTTTTTTCCAGCCTATATTTTTAGGGCCTTTATCAAATATGAAGTAGCTATAGTTGCTTGACTCAAAGTTCAGGTCCTCAAGTGTATTCCATTGGTCTATCCTCCTGTTTTTATGCCAGTACCATGCTGTTTTTATTACTATGGCTTTGTAATATAGCTTTAGGTCAGGTATGGTGATGCCTTCACAGGTATTTCTTTTGCTGACGATACGTTTGGATATGCGAGGCCTTCTGCCTTCCCATATGAAACTTGAGATCATTATTTCTATTTCTGTGAAGAACACTGTTGGGATTTCACTTGGGATTGCATTAAATGTGTATATTGCCTTTAGTAGGATTGTCATCTTCACGATGTTAATTCAGCCTATCCAGGAGCATGGGAGGTCTTTCCATTTTCTCAAGTCCTCCTCAATTTCTTTTTTGAACGTTTTTATGTTTTCGTTGCATAGATCTTTCACTTCCTTGGTTAATGTTATTCCAAGGTATTTTATTTTCTTTTGCTGCTATTAAAAATGGGACCATGTCCCTTATTTCTTTCTCTATATCTTTGTCATTTGCATATGTAAAGGCTACTGATTTGTGCATTGATTTTGTATCCTGCTACTTTGCTAAAGGAATTAATCACCTTCAGGGGTTTTGGGATAGAGTCTCTCGGGTCTCTTACATATACAATCATGTCATCACTGAATAGGGCTAACTTAACTTCTTTCTTTCCAAATTGTATCCCTTTTGTTTCTTTCTCGTGTCTTATTGCTTGAGCTAGGACTTCCAGTAGTATATTGAAGAGCAGAGGTGAGAGTGGACAATCATGACTTGTTCCTGATCTCAATAGGAATTCCTCCAGTCTCTCTCAATTAAGTATTATTTGGGCCTTAGGAGCTTTGTATATTGCCTTTATTATGTTAAGATATGAATCAACCATGCCAATTCTCTCCAATGTTTTGATCATGAAGAAATGTTGTATCTTGTCAAAGGCCTTTTCTGCATCTATCAAAATGATCATATGGTTTTTGTATTGTTCATATGGTATATTACATTGACAGATTCCCGTATGTTGAACCACCCCTGTGTTCCTGGGATGAATCCCAGTTGGTCAAGGTGGACAATGCCTTTGATGTGTTTTTGGTTTCGGTTTGCAAGGATTTTGCTCAGGATCTTTGCATCTAAGTTCATCAGGGAAATAGGTCGGTAGTTTTCTTTTCTTGTGGCATCTCTGCCTGGTTTTGGAATTAGGATGATACTAGCTTCATAAAAGAGTTGGGTAGCTTTCCCTGTTCTGTAATTGTGTGGCACAGTGTGAGGAAGATTGGTTTGAGTTCTTCCATGAAGATTTGATAGAATTCAGCTGAGAAGCCATCTGGTCCTGGAGACTTCTTTCAAGGGGGGATTTTTATTACTTTTTCAATCCCAATGCGAGTGATAGTTTTGTTTAGGAGATTAATCTGCTCTGAGTTTAGCTTTGATAGACGGTATGCATCCAGGAATTTATCCATCCACATTATCCAGTTTTACGGAGTATAGGTTTTTGAAATAAGTCCTGATGATTCTCCCAATTTCACTTATGTGTGTTGTGATCTCTCCTTTTTCATTTTGAATTTTGTTAATTTGAAGCATCTCTTTTTTTTTTTGCTTGATCAAATTGGCCAGGGGTTTGCCAATCTTGTTTATTTTTTCAAAGAACCAGCTCTTTGTTTTGTCAATTGTCTTAATTGTTTTCTTAGTTGCCAATTCATTAATTTCTGCTCTGATTTTAATTATATCTTTCCTCCTGGAGCTTTTTGAGTTAGATTTTTCTTGCTTTTCCAGTACCTTCATGTGGGTGTTTAGGTTATTGATTTGGGACCTCTCTGTCTTTGTTATGAAGGCATTTAGTGTTATGAATTTTCCCCTGAGGACTGCCTTCATTGTGTCCCATAAGTTTTGGTAGGATGTGTTCTCATTGTCATTCATTTCTAAAAATTTTCCAACTTCATTTTTTATTTCATCCACTGTCCATTTATTGTTTAAAAGTGTGCCATTCAGTTTCCAGGTGCTGTTGGGATTCTTGGTGGTTCTTTGGTTGTTAATTTCTAGCAACATAGCATTGTGATCTGATATCATGCAGGGAATTATGTCAATCTTCCTAAATATGTGGAGGCAGGCTTTGTGCTGAGAAGAATGTGTAGTCTGTGGATTTGGGGTGGAAAGTTCTGTAGATGTCCGTTAGGTCTAAGTGATCTATGGTTTTGTTGAGCTCTCTTACTTTCCTGTTGAGTTTCTGTTTGGATGATTTGTCTATTTCTGATAATGGTGTATTGAAGTCCCCAACTATGATGGTGTTTGTGGTTATTTCTGTTTTATTCTCAAGTAGGTTTTGTTTTATGAACTGTGATGTCCCTGTGTTTGGTGCACAGATTTATGATTGTAATATCCTCTTGATGGATTGCTCCCTTGATAAGTAGGAAGTGGCCTTCTTTGTCTTTTTAAATTATTTTTGGTTTGAAGTCTATTTTATCCTATATTAATATAGCTACACCTGCTTGTTTCTTATTCCCATTTGCTTGGAATATTGTTTTCCATCCTTTTGCCCTGAGGACGTGTCTGTCTTTAGTGGTGAGGTGGGTTTCTGAAAGACAACAGATTGAGGGGTCTACCTTTTTGATCCATCCTGTTAGCTTGTGTCTCTTGATGGGTGAATTAAGGCCATTAATATTTAGGGTAATAACTGTGAGATTTGATTTAATCCCTGCCATAGTGTGATGGTAGATGTGGGTTAGTGTTTTCATGGACTTCGAAGTTTTTTGTGCCTACTCTGAGTTTGGTTATTGTGATCTGCTTCCTGTAGGCATTTGAGTTTGATTATTTGTTTCTTCTCTGCGGAGAATTTCCTGAAATACTCTCTGTAGGTTTGGTTTTGTGTTCATATAATTGTAAAGCTGTGTTTTGTTAATGGAAGTTTTTCTATTCTATATTCTATTACGAGGATACTTTTGCAGGGTACAGTAGCTTGGGTTGGAAGCCATAGGTTCTTATACTTTGCAGTGTTTCATTCCAGGCCCTTCTAGCTTTCAGGTTTTCCATTGAGAAGTCTGGAGTAATTCTGATGGGGTTACCTTTGATAGTGGTGTGCTGTTTTTCCCTAGCTGGTTTTAGGATTTTCTCTTTGCTGTCAATGTTTAGAGTCTTAATGACAATATGTCTTGGAGAGTTTCTCCTTTGGTCCAGTCTGTTTGGAGTTCTGTTGGCTTCTTGTATCTTGATGGGCCTTTCTTTTAAGAGATTGGGGAAGTTTTCTTCAATAATTTAGTTAAATACATTCTCCATGCCTTTGATCTGAATTTCTTCTCCTTCTGGCATTCTAATGATCCTGATATTAGGACATTTAAGGGTATCCCACAATTCCCTCATGTTCTGTTCACAGAAACTTTTGAACTTACTGAAATTTTTGAACTCTCGAACTGTTTCTTCCATCTTGTCTTCCAGATCAGAGTTTCTATCTTCCACATGGCTGACTCTATTCTGGAGAGCTTCTAGAGAGTTTGGGACTTTTCTACTACTTTCCTATGTATAATTTCCATCCCTCTGTCAAGCTCCCTTTTCACATCATTTTCTGATTTTCTTGATGCTTCTTGGAATTCATCCTTGCATTTCTTTATGTCTTCATTTAGCATGGCCAGCTGATTTTTGAGGTCTTCTTTTTTTTCACTCTCCCTCAAATCTCTTAACTGTCTTTGAACTCCTTCCATTTTCTAATCTGTTAGGTCTAGTCTAGTGATGGCAGCATCGACATGATTATTGGCCCTTTGTTGCTTTTCTGCAAGTTCTACCATTAGCTTGGTCAGGGTTGCATTGTTCATAGCTTCATTTTGGTGTTCTGATCCTATCATTTCTCCTATGTTTTGATTAGATATGTTCATTGTAGGACTTGGTGATCTAACTGGATTTTCTTGCATTTGATTTTTCATGTTATTTCTTTTGTGCTGTGGTCTTCCCATCGCAGTGTATGGGCACATAGGTGGGTGGATCAGTCTGGGCTCAAGCACAGTGGGAAGCTGACGCAGCCTGAGGCAGTTGCCACACAGTCTGGGCTTTGTCTCTCACTTGCCAAAGCAGCCTGATCTCCTGCCTGGAAGGGTCGCCAGAGTTGCCTGCGCTTGCCCTAGGAGGGACCCTGAGGCACCAAGCACCAAAGCAGCCCAATCTCTGGCATGGGGAAACACTGGGACCCAGAAGCATTCTGCCCTCTCCTACAACAGGACAATGGAGGTCCGCCGGCATGGCAGACAGGGAGGGGCTGGCACCTGAGCTAGCACAAAGGACAGACAGAGACAGCCTGAGCTCGCATGGACAGTTGCAATGGGCCTGAGCTTGCATATGTATATGCGGCAGCTAGAGCAGTAAGTGAGCAAATGGGCTGAGCAGGCTAAGCTTGCACAAGCAGGGATCGGTGCCACAGCATGCATTTGGTGTGCAAATTGATCAAGGGAGCCTGAGTTCCAATGGGCCAGCAGGCATAGCCTGGCCAAGGTCACTCATGGGCAGGGTGTCAGGGCAATCGCCCCTGTACAGTGAGGCAAGTGGAACTATGTTGGCCTGGGACCCTTTTCCTACAGTAAGTGCAGGAGTTTCCTGAAGCTGGGACTGTGGGTACAGTGGCTGCTTGTGGGGAGGGGTGAGCTACCTGCACACAAGGGAATCAGCATTCCCTATGTTTTCCCCTCTGTGCCCTCCCACTGGCAATCTACTGGATATTTCTCTCCCCTAAAAGACCCAGTGAACCCTTAATATCTTGCCTTTCTTTACTAGGGATGTGCATGAAATCATCAAATTTAAACCACAGATCCACAGAAGTTTTCAGTGTTAGAAAGTAGTACAAAAGGGAGTAAATCATCACATGGTTTCAAAAAACACAAGCAGATCTTCTACATTCCCTTTCTTCAGTATTATATCATCTCCCAAGTACCCAAACTCTAGGTTCAAAATCTGAGGCACTGAAAAATGAGAGCACATCATTACAGTTCACATTCCTTATTTTGTGGAGTTTCTTAGAAACCAACTGTTGCCCTCAGGTGTATTCTACCTGGGTAAGTGCTACTAATATGCAAATCAGCCCTGAAGGTGTTTCTTAGTGGTGATCTTCATTTAAACTTCTATACCTTAAGTGTGTGCTTGCTAGCAACCTGTGGTGGTGCACACCTGTCATCCCAGCACTCAGAAGGCTGAAGCATGTGGACTGCTGTGAGTTTAAGTGAATATGGACCACACAGTGAGTTCTAGGCCTGTGGTAAGGAGTGGAGGGATGTGGTAAGGGCTCTTGCAGAACAGAGAAGAAAGTGCAGGGTCTACATGCATATGAACTACCTTGAAGTCCAGTATGAGGGTGATAAAGAGGAACTATAGAAAATAAAAATAAACATCTACAACAGGCTGGTCAGTGTCCTGAGCCTATCACCACCCTGTCTCCCTTTGTAACCTTGTCCTGTCTAGAGACAGAAGTAAGAAGTAACCAATCACACTATGCTCAACATTACTATAGGTTCTTTGCTATAAAACGTGTATAAAACCTTAAATTGTGTCTCAGGTTCTTCAGGAGTTGACTTTGTATGAGTCTTAGCCAGTTAATAAAGCTGTTTTCCCTGTGATCTCAGTGCCTTTGTCTTTACTACAGGCCAATCAGGTATACATAGTAAGACCCTGCCTCAGAAAAATCAACTGAAGAAGATTTTTGCTAAATTTACATTACTTTATCAAGAGAGTTTTAATTTTGCATGTATGGCACAGTTCCTGGTTGAAATGATACAACCCCCAAATTTGATTTTCTGCTTACATCATGTAGCAAGTATGGTTTGAAGTTTTTAAAAATTACAACCATGACTCAACTTCATGTCTCATATTTTTTCATGCCTATATAGCATTCAATCTACTGATGTTATAGCCTAGAAAAATTTGGGGTTAGTTTGTTTGGTTGGTTGGGTTTCTTTTTCTGTTTTTTTTTTTTTAATTAGTTTTGCACTCAGTGAATACAGTCAAGTTGGTACCATTGTTAATCTCCTCCCTGTCCTCCCCCTTCCTTAGGGACCTTCCTCATTGGGAAATATGGGTCATGCATTGTGGGGCTAGCCATTAGTTTTGGGTGGGAGGCAATGTCACTCTAGTTGAGGCTGACCTGGAATTCATTATGTAGTCTCAGGGTGACCTCAAACTCATGGCAATCCTTCTACCTCTGCCTCAAGAGTGCTAGGATTAAAGGCATGTGCCACCACACCTGGTGGCCTAGAAAAAAATTGGAATCATGATAAGAGGGAGTCAGGTAGCTCTTTTAGGTGGTTAGTTTGACCCCTGAAAGTAGAAAAACAAGACAGTCTGCCCTTGTTGGAAATCAAATAATGATGTAACTTCTTATCTCTTGCTTGGTTCCCTAGAATTCTTTTTCCATAAAGAGCCCAAGAGAGAGGTCTTTCCTATGATTTATTTAATTAGTTATTTAGTTAATTTTTATGAGAGAGAGAATTGGTGCACCAGAGCCTCCAGTCACTACAGTCAAACTCTAGACACATGTACCACCTAGTACACATGTTCAATCTTGCGTGCTTGCATCACCTTGTGCATCTGGCTTACATGGGATCTAGCATGTAAACATGACTCCTTAGCTTTTGCAAGCAAGCACCTCAGGCACTAAGCCAAATCTTCAGCTGTTTCCTAGGATTTAAATATTGTGGTTGGTTAAGTTCAGCCCCTGGAAATTGGTATCATGACTAGCCTTTTCCTGAGACAGCCCCATCCCTAACCAACCAGCTGAACCAGCTGTCCCTCTGGCTCACCTGAGCCACCACCATATGTTTATAAATATGCTTGTGAAGGGATAGATGCTCTCTGTGTTGTCTGACCTCTCCTGACCTTCCAGCTGCTGATGATTTCCTCCTCCCACTGGGTTGAGCCAAGGGGAGAGCCCCCTAGCCCTTACTCTCCACATGGCCTCTTTACCCCTTCTACCTCCCCACATGGCAGGAGCTCTTTTGTCGCTACCCTTCCCGTCCAGCGGAATAAGGCAACGGCAATCAGAACCCTTCTCGAAGCAGTTTATTCAGGAATCCTTGACATCTGGGTGTGGGACCCCGATACCAAGCCCTCCTCCCTATAAATAGCCAGCCTAACCTAATCAGCAGCTGCCACGTGGGTGTAAGCAACAGGGCGCAGCCAACCACCTGATGGTGATCTAATCATACGTAGCGCTGTACATGCGCACTTTGCAGTGTGTAGGAAGGGGAAGCAGGAAGTGATGCTTAGTCATGATACTTGGCAGCCAGCCCAGGCGCCATCTTGTAATGGCCGCCATACCCACGGAGACTTGGCAGGAAGCCCGGGCGGCCTTGGGGTGGCAACCTTGGCAGGAAGCCCGGGCAGGCCATCCACACTCGCTCTCCACAATTCCCCCTTCTTTACTAAAAATGGCAGAGAGAATGCCTGTCTTAGGTTGTCCCAAGGACCAATACTCCTTACCCGTCATTGGGCGACAAACAGCTCGAGGTTTGTTCCCTGTCTTAGGTTGGTAGTATCCTTACCCGTCATTGGGTGACAAATAGCTCGAGGTTTGTTTCCTGTCTTAGGTTGGTAGTATGGTCAAGGAATCTTACCCGTCATTGGCTACTTCTCTAGCATACCGAGCCACACCTGAGGGGATTGACCCACCTCCACAACTGCAAGGCTTGTACTATGAGCGTTCGATCTCGTATATGCTTTGTCCATATGTTGCACATACACCACAGCATGAAGACACTAATCAGAATCAGGCAAAAGGCCATAGTCCCTATGTCCACCCATTCCTTCAAGTGCGACATTGCTTGTTGAATCCAAGTAGACAATCCTGCAGCAAGGGACACATCCACTCTGGTAGAGTTGATGTGGATCTCTCATGAGCACATCAAATTCACGGGACCAATTGCCTGTAAGATAACTGGAAAGAACTCAAGACAAATTAGCCAAATTGTTATGTCAAAGTTGGAGGAAGCCAAGTACGAGTGTGGAGGTGAAGGCCACGAGCTTCATCATGGATATTTGCAATTCGTTGAAGTAAGAACCATAAGAGAGCAGGTAACAAGCACATAAGGATTACAAAACAAACCCCAAATGTGATGAAATGTCCAATCCAGGCATGAGAAGATCCCCAATCAGGTATTGTTGACTTAAGAGCTGTAAGTAAATTATTAGCTGCCTGAGCAGCATTAAAATTAAGATGAGCATCCTGTATTGCCAGAACTTCTGAATGTAAATTAATTAAATCTAAAGAAATATTATCATGATGTCATATTCCTTCCAAATGCATTTTTATCTTTTCCCAACTAGAATTAAATGTTTTAGGTGTAATACAAATCCATTGAAAATCAGCATGGCATTGTAACCTAGTTTTAACTTTGAATCCTTGTATTTCTTCCCCCAAAAACCCCACAGTGTCAAATAAAGCATTCAACTTTTTTTCTATCTTTCTATCAATACTTTCTTGTGTCCCTAATGTAATTGAAACATTTTTAGCTAAATTATTCATGAAATGCGCAGTATGAACTTCTTGTGAAAGTGTAACAGCAGCTGTAGCAGTAGAAGCTAATAAAGTAATGAAGGCCACAATACCGGCAATGATCAATCCTATAACTCTTTTCTGTCTAGTCAAACTATTTTTAACTTCCTCTATAATTTGCAGTCCTTTCTCTGAATACCAAGGCTTAGTGAGCTTAACAGGTACCATAGTAAAAACAGGTTGTTTAACTATTATCATTGAGCTACTAAAAGAAGTAATACAATTAGACAATGAGCAATTAGTACATGTGACATTAAATATACCCTCTGCAGCATTAATCTAAGTAACTTTAGTA
Source organism: Dipus sagitta (assembly GCA_036346955.1). Lineage (NCBI taxonomy): Eukaryota > Metazoa > Chordata > Mammalia > Rodentia > Dipodidae > Dipus > Dipus sagitta. Next base: position 74,759,436 of record CM070771.1, on the reverse strand, counting down.
TTCCCAGACATTATAGCATAGGGTGGTGTTATACAAGCCATAAGTGATATTTTTAACTAGCTGAAAACGCAAAACTCCTTCAAGGGGTAAACTCCATGACTCTTGAAGAGTAGCTAAGTCTCCCTCAAACAGCAGGAAAGAAAATTGTAAAGTGCTATTGGCAACAAAAAATCTGGGTTATACTTGTGCAGAATACAAAATTGGCAGTGGTCTAGGGAAAAGTGGAAGGATTCCCCATCTTAATACTTGACTAATTACCATCCATGGGCACATTATCAGCAGTAGCAACAGTGTTTTCTTTTGTAGGATAAGCTCCATCCATCCGGCTGACCGGGAGCACAGGGCGGCGGCCACGGAGGCCCTGGACCAGATGATGGAACCTCTAATTTAATTGAATCCACTCTCTCCACTAACTTTTTTAGCTCTTCATCTGAGTCTTCCTCCTCTGAACTTTTTCCTTTCTCAGACTCCAGGGATTGCTCCTCTTTTAACTGTTCTAAGACTTCCTTTCCTCTTTCCATTTCTGCTGTGCACTTCCCTTCTCGGTCAGTCAGACAAGAACGAACAAGTTTCCAGATAGATTTTATTCCTGGAAGAGTCAGTCCCTGGTCTTGTGTAAAATCTATATCTCTCCCTAATTTATCCCAATCATCAATAGTTAAGTGTCCAGAAGCTACAAACCAAGGAGCAATCTCATCTACAGCGTCTATGAATCTCTGTATAGTGGCACTCTTCAGCCTTAGTCCTTTCGCTTTCAATAGATATTTCAGTACAGATGCTGCAGTTCTACTAGAAGAAGTATTACCCATTTTAAATGCTTGTCTCTTTACCGAGAACTTGAAACTAAAACTTGTCTCTTTACCGAGAACTTGAAACTAAAACTTGTCTCTTTACCGAGAACTTGAAACTAAAACTTGTCCCTTTACCGAGAATTTGAAACTAAAACTTGTCCCAACTTACCTGGGAACTTACCAGCTAGCTGCAGTCTAGCTGCCCTGACTGCTCCGAGTTCTGAGTCCCCGTACGGGCCACCACTTGTCGCTACCCTTCCCGTCCAGCGGAATAAGGCAACGGCAATCGGAACCCTTCTCGAAGCAGTTTATTCAGGAATCCTTGACATCTGGGTGTGGGGCCCCGATACCAAGCCCTCCTCCCTATAAATAGCCAGCCTAACCTAATCAGCAGCTGCCACGTGGGCGTAAGCAACAGGGCGCAGCCAACCACCTGATGGTGATCTAATCATACGTAGCGCTGTACATGCGCACTTTGCAGTGTGTAGGAAGGGAAAGCAGGAAGTGATGCTTAGTCATGATACTTGGCAGCCAGCCCAGGCGCCATCTTGTAATGGCCGCCATACCCACGGAGACTTGGCAGGAAGCCCGGGCGGCCATCCACACCCGCTCTCCACACTCTTTGAGCTTTCTTTGCTTTATTTTCTGTCCATAGTTTTCCCAAGCCCTTCATGTGGTCTCTCAAGCCACTTGGGTGCTTTCCTTGGCTCTCTATTTCCCTCAATAAATATAATAATTGAACAATTATACTCTCAGTCTTATTGTATTCAATTCTTTGATTAAAAAGTAGACATGGACCTAGGATTTAGAGTTCAAAAACTTTCCTGAACCTTTAGCACCTTGTTGCAATGATGGTTAAAAGTCAGTCAAAAAATTCTTTTAAGTAGCATTTTCATAAGAAAGAAAACTTGACTAATTTGTACTGCATGTGGAGATTGTATAGTTTCATTGGTTAAATTTCAACTAAGCAGTGAAAGTCTTCAAGAAATCTCTATTTTGTTATTTGGTTTTTGATTATTATTAGAAAATAGATGTGGTCACTTTAAGTGGCCTTTGCTGCATAAGATTAGGGACAGGCATGAAAGTAATAACCAGCGCCCTGTCATCAGGGAAACCCAAAACCACCTGGGTGATGGTCTTGGATCCTATCTAAGAACAAGGTAGCAAGCCATTGCTGTTATGACTTCTTTCATTAGTCTGTGCCCAGACATACTCCTTTCTCCCAGAAACTCATAAAAGAAACAGCCTTGCTTTATCCTTCGGATTTTTGGGGTCTCCCTCTCCCTCCCTGGCTTCATATTCCACTATGCTTCCTTGGCATAGTGCTTTCAACTCTCCAAATAAAAGTTTTAACTCTAAAAGGGCATTGACCCTACTGCCTCTTCTTGAACCAGCTTTTATTTTCAACTATATCTGACTCCCATAATAACCCTCTATAAGCATTGCCCAGAAAGAAAATAACATGTTTGCAATCTGAAATAAAACCCAAAAACCACAGTGATGATTGCAGAAACCTGAGGCAGCACAAGGGGTGTGTGTGTGTGTGTGTGTGTGTGTGTGTGTGTGTGTGTGTGTTTGCCTGTGTGTATACATGTGGGATGTTCATATGTATGCAAACACATGTGGAGGCCAGAGGTCAATGTAATGTGTCTTACTCTATCACTTTCTCCCTTGTTCTTTGAGATACTGTCACTTGCTGGACCTAGAGCTCACTGATTCAGCTAGACTGGCAAACCAGTGAAGCCCAGGGATTCACCATTTCCATCTCCTCATCTCTGGGATTGTAGTCATGCACCACCATACCAGCATTTTATGTAGCTGCTGGCAAACTGAACTCAGCTACTCATATTTAGGGGCAAGCACTTTACCCATTGAGCAAACTTGTGCACTCCAATGGTGGATTTTAAATACTTCTGTGGTGGCTCATCTTCCCTGATAATAAACTCAATATAGGCAGGGAGATGGGGCCTAATAGTTAACTTCAGATTTGATTAGGCCATTCTGAACATTGGCTTGGAGATCACCTGTAACTTGCTTCACTAGTAATTCACTTGCTCTCTTTGATGACAATACAGGAGTCACTGTCTTATTTTCACTGGGTATATTTTGTTATATTTTGAAAATATGCAGCTTTCATTTTCCATGGAAACTGCACAATAGTAGATGCCCCAAAGACTTTTGTGTTACCAGCAGCCATATTCTGAATCCAGCAGACAGGACAAGGAATAGAAGATCCCAGAATCCCAGGCTATTACCACATGCCAACTGCCTGCAGGCCATGTGTCTTGCTGTGGCTCTTATCACACCTAGCATGAGCATTGCTCTTAGTGCTGCTGGTACCTTGTTCCTGCGTAGCATGGAGGAACTGATCACAGCCCACGGAAGGAGTCTACTTGGTCCTGATGTAACTAGTCAAGCACAGGTGGGAGAATAAAGAAAGGAAGGGAGGTGAAGAAAAGGCAGGGAAAGGGAGGAGAGACAAGGAGGAAGGAAATATGGGGGAAGCAAATAGGTGGGTGGAGAAGGAAAGGTAGAAAGAAATATGCTATCACATGTAACCATCAATGCTCAGTTTTGCTCTACATAGTTTTCCAAAATTAAATGGCAACTTATTTCACCCCTAAACCAAGCTATGTTTTTTCTTCATTGGCAATTCAATCACTGAAAAAATGTGTCAGACAAATCATTGTCTGTAGGATTTCAAACAGCATCTAATAGAATCATTACACTTAGGCAAGAAATGGCTGCTTAGAATTTTCTTGAGTGAATACCTTTATAGTGGTTCCATCGTTGCATTTTTCCTGGTATCTCTGGGACTCACTTTGCTTAACCATGAGTGTCACCCAGGCAGCACTGCACAAATCCATACACACATGAAGCATGTGATGTAGCACATATGCTGCCAATATCGACAGAGTCCTCTGAAATCATAATTAAAACTGTTTATTATTTTGCTTAGGAATCTAAATGTTAATTCTTACCACTGGGAATATTTATTATTTTTGTTTCTTCCACTCAGTCTCTGCACTGTCATGATCCCCCATCTGACCTCAGAGTTTCAGAACCCTTCATTCTAAGATTTTTACCATTCCTTTTCTTCACTCCACCATTCAAAATATGTAAGTAGGGCTTGCCACACTTTCCATCTGTAACTAAGGGAGGGAATTGTTTCAACCTGATCCCTTTTAGAATCATCTCTACAGTACACTGGTCCCTCTCTCTCTCTCTCTCTCTCTCTCTCTCTCTCTCTTTGTGTGTGTGTGTGTTGTTTCTCACTTTCACTAGTTCCTTCTCACTCCAATCTAACACTCAATGTCTAAAGTTACTACCTGCAGTTGGCAAAAGAAATCTCTCCTTTTTCCCTCCCAGATAATAGACTCCAGTGAATATGGTAAGTAATTTTAAACGTGTGACACAGTCATACTACTTGGAGACTATTCTTCCTTTAGGTTAGAAATAAACTACAAACCTAACTCCCAATCATTGAGTCTGTATAGAATTCATTCAATTTGTTTGTTACTATATTTGGTTTTAATATTATGTTCAAGTACCAGTCCATAGCACTGTACTTCCATGATAGGAACAATATAATGTCTTTCTTTAAAATATTTCAGAAAAAAATATTACTCACATGAAGAAAATTGAATACTAAATATGATATGAAGAAATGAACAAAATTCTGATAATCAAATGTCAAAATTTGATCACAAACATCAAAATTGTTATTTGGGAGATACTACAAAGACTGGGGTGAAATAGCTACAGTGAAGTCTGGAATAACGAGGGACAGAGGTAAAGCTGAGTGATAGTTCTCAACTATTGTGAAATAAACACCATAAAAGTGGTCCACAGAAAGAAAAACAGGGACCCCAGGAGGAGGTAAAACAACAATCTAAGTTCTTGTCATAGCCATAGTAAGACAAGCTCACTTGATGGCTTTGCACTGGGTGGGAGAAGTAGAAAGATCTGACCCTAAAACCTTAAAAAGAGGGCAGAGTTCATCAGAGAAGGCCATTGTTTTTGCCTCATAACAACTTAGAGTGCTTGAAATTGGAGTATGCACTACCTTGGAAAGTGTGTGTGTGTGTGTGTGTGTGTGTGTGTGTGTGTGTGTGTGTGTTCTGCTTGGGATTGAATTCAGGGACTTGTGCATACTAGGCAAGTAGTTTGCTCTGCTCAGGCTACGTGACATTTGCAAGCATCAAGTTTTTCATCTGAAAATTAGGAAGGTAGGAAGCTAGTAATAGTTGACCTGATTTATGACAGATAAAATGTAGATGTTGTGGTATAATACATATAAAGCTCAGGCCACACTAGGTGCTCAGTAAAGCTGACATGTCTGGTAAGACCAGGTCAATAGCTGGAACTTACTAGCTCCACTTGTGGCTCAAACTTTCAAACTGTGTTCGACACAGATTATAACAACTAAAAAAATAAAAACAGACCTGGAGAGATGGCTTAGCGATTAAGGCACTTGCCTGCAAAGCCTAAGGGCCCAGGTTTGATTCCTCAGTACCCACATAAGCTGGATGCAATAAACATGTATGGATAAAATTTCTGAATTAGTAAACATATACATGGTAATAGAACACTGTCTTCTCAATGTGACATGGTTATTGAGTTCATGATCTCATAGTAGTTGTGGTAACCTATATAAGACCTGCACAAGATTAGGTCTGTTAACATTTCTTCACGGACTGGGGACAAGAGCTATTGGCAATTGATGATTGCTGGGGAAGGAAGAGGTATTTTCTTCAGTTGTGTATCATTGGTAAGTTGCTTATGCTCTGGTAAATAACTCTGACCCATGTTCATACAAGCAACCCTAATTAAACTTAGTGGGTTACAAAAAAAGCCATCAAAGTAGAAGCACGACTAGTTGGAAATAAGGGTTTCAGTGGGAATAGTAGAGGGTGAAAAGAAGGTAGTGGGTGGGGGTCAAATGTGATCAAAACACATTAAACACATGTATAAAACATTGTCAAAGATAAATACAGGCTGGAGAGTTGGCTTAGTGGTTATGGTGCTTGCCTGCAAAACCTAAGGACCCAGATTTGATTCCCCATTACCCACATAAGCCAGATGCACAAGGTGGCACATGAGTCTAGAGTTCATTGCAGTGGCTGCAGGCCCTGGTACACCCATTCTCTTTCTCTGTATCTGTCTCTGTCTCTCAAATTAGTAAATAAATAAATGAATAAATAAATAAATAAATAAATACAATATTTCAAAAAGATAAACACCAAACAGAAAACAAAACAAACCCCCCAGAAGATATGCATTCTCCATAGGGGAAAAATGCCAAGTTTTCATGGAAAATATTTGGTCTGGGGGGGCTATCATTTGAACTGCTAAACCTTTATTCAACTATTTCGTTCACCAAAGAAAATATTACCCAATTTTCAGGGTAGATAATGGAGATTAAATAAAATAATGAATATGAGAAAACCTCAACTGAATAAATAGAGCATTATAGTCATAGTACCTGACCTTCCTTTAAGTCATTTCATGAAGCAATTTTTGTTATTGGAATATTGAGCAGTCCGAGGCTGCTCTCAAGTAGACCTGGAATGTTTCTGTGAAGGTCCCTGTGATAAAGGGAGCTCTTGGGAAGAAGTACAACCTTGAGGTGGGGCCTAGTGAAAGGACTTGGATTTATTGTGTGGCATGCCCTCAAAAATCTCAAAGAACAATTTTTCACAGTGTTTTTCACAGTTTTCTAAACCATGCATCATGATGTACACACCACAGGTACACAAGCATTGGAGCTCACCAATCACATGCATAAGCCTCTGTATAACAGTATACCTTTCTCTTTACAAGTCTATCTTCTAACATATTTGTCAATGTGACAGAAAGATGACTAAACAAGCACTATTTACCAAATTATATGTAGACAAATATTACTGGCAATAATAGAAGGTATAGTTGGATTCATTCTGATGAAGAAATAGGAGGGGAAAGAGGTTCAACACCATGTTCAACGTTACTAATTTGGTAAGTAGAGATGCAAGGACTGACCTACAGGGATTTTGACTCAGTGTTCCACATGCAACCAGTGTTCTTATAGCACCAGCTGACCAATGAATAAGTAATTAAAACAAAGCAATAAACCAAACTTTGAAAGTATTTATGTGATGTTCCATATTTGCAATTGCTATTGCTGCAATATTTGATACAATTACTATCAGGTGCTACCATATACTGTGAGATAACCATTCCTCAGTAGTTTTTTCATTCAAGTGATTTTCTGTTTGCTCATATACCATGTGATATTATGTGGTCTTCATTTCATATAACTATCTTTATATATTAATTCTACTTTTGCTCTTTTCTCAGTAGCTCCCAGATGAAAGTAGGGTTGCTCTCTGATAACTCAGTTATAAGCACAAGTAAAATATGAAAACTCAGAGTAGCACATGCATCCACATAATGAAGGATATTGTTACATCATTTTTTAATTAGTGGAGTGAGAATATAAAACTTTCCACAGAAATCACAGACACCAGTAACTCCACTTCAGACATCCACCACAGGTCAATCCTTTAAAAGTGTGACCAGATGTGTGCCTGGAAACCTGTTTACTTGTGGTGATGGGGATCAAGGTCAGGGTCTCACACGTGCCCTGCAGGGGCACAGCCACTGGGCCACATCCTCAGCCCCTTCCCACACTCTCTCTTGCTGAAATTTGACAGGAAACCCTGTTCCAGGCTCTTGTCAAAGAGGAATCAGGTGTCTCCTTATCAGTAAGAGCAAAGAATCTTAGGTTCCTTCCTTTCCTATCCTGTTACCTAGGGATCTTTGGAACATTTTGATATAGGGAGACCAGCTGGTTTGTGGCCTACTTTGTTACCTACTAGTGGGAATAGAGAAATGGCAGGTATTTGACAATAATAAATCCATGTTGAATGTTGAGATTTATTTATAAAATTGTATGGTTAGAGCCAGACATGGTGGCGCATGCCTTTAATCCCAGCACTCGGGAGGCAGAGGTAGGAGGATCATCATGAGTTCGAGGCCACCCTGAGAATACAGAGTGAATTCCAGGTCAGCCTAGACTAGAGTGAAACCCTACCTCAAAAAACCAAGAAAAAAAAATTGTATGGTTAATCTTCACTGCCAACTTGACTGGATTTAAAACCCTACAAGTCTGGTGAAGAGTACCTGATGGAGCAGCTCTAGGGATGATTAACTGATGAGGGATGATCCACCCCAAATGTGGGGAACACCATCCCATGGGCTGGGGATATGAACAGGGTAAAAGAAGAAAGCCCTCATTCCTTTCTGTACTTCCTGGCCCATCACAATGTGAACTGTGTCAGTAGCATATGGACACAGGCTACCAGATCTGAAGAGGATGTGTTGAGACTTGTATAAGTCACCAGCTTCTTTAGGATGTATAAGTCTGGAGGATAGAAAAACTTTAGAGTATCTAACCAGCCATGTCCCTAGCAAGTTACAGATGGTGCTGGGGAAGGACAGGAAGCCAAGTTAGAGACCTGGCCTCTAGTTGCCTAATCCTCCCATGAACTCCCACATGGAGGATACCCAGCCCATATACACATGGGCATGGAAAGTGGTGTAAGGTATGTGTGACCACCTCACATCTCCTGCCCAGGGTCTAATGAAGAAGGGAGATAGGGGCTGAAAAGATGGCTTAGCAGTTAAGATGCTTGCCTGTGAAGCCTAAGGACCCATGTTTGACTGTACAGATCCCATGTAAGCCAGATGCACAAAGGTGAGGCAAGTGCAAGGTCGCACATGCTACTAGGTGGCACAAGCATTTGGCATTCAATTTCACTGATTGGGCTAGACAAGTTAGCCCATGTGGTAGACAGGGATGAACTTTCAAACTAGGCACAGTTTACCCAGGGAAAGGATTTATTGAAGCTTACAGATCTAAGGGAAGTTCCATAATGGTAGAAGAAGCTGGCCCCCTTTCACGGATCCACACAGAAAGAAATGCCACCATCAGTACAATTAGCAAGAACACTCAAGGAACCCCAGGCAGAAATCAAACACTCTACATATCTTAGATGGGAATTTAGATCCACCCCCAAACACACCTTAGGGCTGGACCCTAGGATCCATCCACAGTGACACCTTTTCCAGCTACCTGACATGAGACCCAAAGCTTTAATAAACTCCTGAATCTACTGGGGGACATCAACTCAAACTACTACAGCTCTCTCTGGGATCTTCCTGACTCCATCTCCCCAGCACTGGGATTACAAGGGTACACCAAAGCACCTGGCTTCTTTTGTGTGTGTTCTGGGGTTCCAAGTCAACCTTCTCATGCTTGCCTGACAAGTACTTTAGTAACAGAGCCATATCCTAGCCTCCACCATTTTGTGACTGGGCATTCAGTGATGAATCCAGAAATATGGAGCATTGTAACTCATCTTCAAATTTCATAAGACATCATTTAGAAATAATCATCACATCTTTCTTTGTTTTGGAAATGAGATGTGAGGGCACCTGTGGTAAAGACTCTGAGGTCACCTCCCCCATAGTTTCTACACCTTGAACAATGCCCACTCTTGGGTGGGTTCTGCAGTTATGGTCTGCTTAAGGAGATAGGATCTGGCCAATACAGTGGGATATAACCACCATACTTTGTTCTAGATTCCATTGCCAGTAGCCTGGTCCCAGTCCCACTCTTACTAACTGGCTTTGAAGAAGCAAGCTGTTGGGGGCCCTCCAAACAAAAATCATGCACTCTGGGGACTGGAGGGATGGTTTAGCAGCTAAGATGCTTGCCTACAAACCCTGAGGATCCAGTTTCAATTCCAGGACCCACAGAAGCCAGATGCACAACATGGCACATACGTCTGGAGTTTGCAGTGGCTGGAGGCCCTGATGCACCCATTTTCTTTTTTTTTTGTTTGTTTGTTTTTATATATATCTGCTTCTTCCACTCTATCTCTCTATCTCTGACCCTCTCTCATAAATAAATAAATAAATATTTAAAAAACATTTAAAATTTTTCAAATAGTAAGGACCTGATATGCAGTAGACTCAATAAATATTTTTTAAAAAAAGACAGTTAAATGGGCAAAGTGTCATGATATTCTGATGCTATAATTATTTGTCTGTGTGCTATAGTTTAAATGGGGAATCTTCTCAAAAGTCCCATGTACTAAAGGCTTGGTCTCCAGCAAGCCTATGGCATTCATTATTGGGAGGTGGTAGAACCTTTAGGAGGTTGGGCCTCATGGAAGGAAATTGGATTATTGGGGTGTGTCTTTAAATGAAATCTTGGGACCCTGGCCACCTCCTCTCTATTTGCTTCACATCTGGCATGAAGTGAGGCTTTTCCTTTGTCATGAACTTTCCACCTTGCTGCTCTGCCCTACCACAGACTGATAGTGATTGTGCTAACTGCCTATGTACTCAACTCTTAAAATATGAAGCTTGTGGAGATGTGGCTCATGGAGGAAATGCTTGCCAAACTCCATACCATCAGTCAGTATGGAGAGGCACACAGGGGTATGGGCATGAAGGAAGGAAAGAATGGTCTGTCTTGAGATGGACAGCACAGGAAGTAGGACCAGTGTGCATATGGCAAAAAGCAGGCATCAGGGTAAGGTGATACACACACTTGAGAGGAAGAGACAGGAAGATCACAAATTGGAGATCATCCTGGGCTATATAGCAAGACCCTAACTCAATAAGAAGAGAAGGAGATTAAGGAGAATTTATATATATATTGTCCCCTCTTCAGTGTACTTTTTTTTTTTTTTGATGTGTGTTATGTGAGTGTAGCCATGTACATACCAAGGCATGTGTGGGGAAGTCAGAGGACATCTTTCTGGTGTTAGTCCTTGCCTTCTACCTTCCTTGAGGCAAGATGTCATGTCATTCAGCCCTGCTTTGTGCCCAGCTAGCTGTTCCTCTCAACTTCAATCAATCTCCTGCTTCTACCTCCCTTCTTGCCCATAGACATAGCTCAGGTTACATACACTTGCCATGGCATCCTGATTTTATGTGGGTGCTGAGCTTCTGAATTCAGATACTCAGGTTTGCATGGCCAGAGCTTTATTCACTGAATCATTTTCCTAGCCCTTTATACCAGTTTCAATAATTCTCCTTAATTTGTTTTCTATATTTGTTCTGCTTTATGTTTTAAAAACTAAACAGACTTTCATAGTATAAAAATACAGCATAGTTATTACTGTGCAAACAAATGTTTTATGATTCACAATGGTCAAGAATTATAAACTTTACCTAAGTCCAACCAATCATATTCACTGTGATTTTTCAAAACTGCTGTATGTTGTAATGATGTTCTCACATACATGAAATAGTTTATTACTTTCCTACATGAGTTTTTTAAAATCAGTAAGTTCTGCTACTTTAGGTGTATCACAGTATTCTTACACAATACTTATTGTGTAATAGTTGTCACTTTGGCACTTCCTATACTAATATTTCCTGGACCACAGAAAAGAATTTAATCATCTGCTGCCTTCACTGAAGCTGGTAGGTTTATGATGGTTTTATGTCAGTGTGTGGTGGTTTGTACTGAATATGTCCTGTGATTGTCACAGGGCAGCCACAAGATTACTCACATTATAGCTATCCAATAAAGCAAGTACTACTGTGCAAGTTACTTTCAAAATAATATTTGCATCACATTTTCTAAGGTCTCGCTTGTTGGAGCACATCAAAAGGGAAAGAACATTTTGTGGCTGGAACATGTTACATAAGAACTTGGATACTGTGTTAGAGAGATGGCTCAGTGGTTAAAAGTGCTTGCTTGCAAATCTGTCACTGGGGAACACCACTGGAGTGATGGAACTCATATACTATGCACATTTTGTGCATGTAATTTTAAGTGAAAATGTTATTTTGGAGTATGCATAATCTCCATGATTTTCCCTCAACATGTTCCAGTGGAAATATTCATATTGAAACCAGTGTGGAATCACTGGGTTGATGGGAAATAATTAACATAGCCTTATGTATTTCTCTAAGTTTTTTAAAAACCATATAATGTGTCTTTCTTTGGTTTAAATTACTAAGTTACATTATTTGCCAACATTAATTACAGAAAATCATAGATAATATATGTTTCCATTGTTCCAAATAAATTGTGTGACTAATCCCTACCAATCAATGCTCTTTTAAGTGTGTCTTTATTGGGGTCAAATTGCCTCTTACAAACTATCCTCCCATATAGAGACATTTTTGTGCTGGTGGTTTGTTTGCTTCTCAGGTAATGTTACGGTGTTTTAAGCAGGAGGTTATTGGATAAGCTATACTAGATCTCTTCTTAATATACTACATTTGCTTTCTCTCCCACTGATGTTTCCAGCAGGCTCCCTGCATTTCCAGGAAAAAAAAAAAACACGTAAATCTCTAATGAATTTTTTTCCACTGTATATTCATTGTGTCTTATGAGCTTTATGAAGGCCATGTATAAAAATAGAAAGTAATACTAAAACTAAATGTTGGGGTTTAAATGAAATGTCCCCCATAGTTTTGTGTGATTGAATACTTGGTCCCTAGCTAGTGGCAGTTTGGGAGGTGGTGCCTTGCTGGAGGAGGTGTGTCACTGAGGGTAGACCTTGAAGTTTAGTAGACCAGCCTGCCATTGCTAGATAGTTCTGTTCTCTCCTATGATATTTTTGTTAGCTGCTATGGTTGTGGTGCTAAGGTTGAATCCAAGGCCTTCTGCAGGCTAAGAAAGTGCTCTGCCACTGAAAGTTTAAAAAGAATTTTCCTTATATCCTCTGAATTTATGAATTATACATATACATATAACATAATTCCTACAGGCATATGACATTATTACAGAAAAGGTTAAATGAATGAGTCCCTTTACAGGGCCAGATCCTCCCACAGGAAATTTTGCCCTAAAACAGCTGAAGCCAAGAACTTGTCATTCAGATCTCATTCAATAAGAATGGTGCCATCATCTGTCACTTAGGGATGAAGGAGCAGGGTCTACGGCTTTGCTCAATAAGCCTCAAATTGAGAAACTGTCCAGTCAGGCACTCATTCAGAGTGAATTCAGAGTGAAGGGGTTAGACCCTAGAAATCTCATGACACTTCATAATCTCAATGAATTTCAACCCCAGAGTCAGTGGTCTTAAGTTTCATATTATCCACCCATTATTGTCATCACCATTATAATCACGGATAAGAGGCTAAATTTAGAGAGAAGAGGTAAAAATACTGATGATAGTTTGGCTACTGTAGTCTTTGGTACACAGTAGTTGTTAGTGACTGCATCTGTTTCATCTAGCAGAGTGAGACATGTACAGGCAGGCAATGGGTAAGGATGCTGGATTCATGGACCCATTGCTCACCTGTCTCTCTTCTCTCAGGTAGTAGATAAAAGGCATCAACCCTATCTCCTGAACAGCACAGATGTAGCCACACCACAACAAAGCCACTCAGCCTCCTGGGCAGCACCTCTGTGCATCCTCAAGAATCATCCTCTTGCAGACAACTGTCTGAGGCTGGAACCCCAATCCACCAGTCCCAACAATCACAGAACTCTGCAATAGACCACAGTATCTCTCTTAAGGTCCAGCTCTGTCAAAATGCAGCAGAAGCAAAGACCTGGCAAAAATATCAAGCACTGAACTCAAACTAGCTCTAGCACTGAGCAGGAGCAAGCTGCTCAGTGTCTCTTGGCCTGTTTCCTGTGCAGCTCACCTCATGCTCATGGTTCTGGAGCCTGCTGCAGATGGAGTAGCTGGCCTGTGAGAATATGGTTGTTATGCCATCAAGTAGATGTGGATGTTAATCACCACTTGTTCCTCTGCAATGGCCTAGGGGCAGAAGGTCATAGTGGAGAAGTGCTGCCTAACTCAATTGGCCACATGGTCCCTCCCAAGCCACACTTCTGCTGTCTCTCAGACTCCCTTTGCTCCTCTGAAAATTGATACTAATGGTGCCTCTCCCCTGGGGTTGTGGGAGGCTTGTCTGGGTAGTCTTATATTTCCCTTCTCTATACATAGGCAAGTGACAAGGCAAGATGAGACCTCAGAAATTTTTTCTCTACACAGGCTGGTACTTAGTGGGCTCAATGTCCTCACAAATTAGCATGCCCTTCTTTTAGCCCCAGATAAGGAGTCCCTTTCCATTTCAAGGAGCCTCCTTAACCTAGAAGGAGTCCAGTATCGCATTGCATGCACCTCATCCAGTAGAGCTTCCACACAGGTACTGTTAACTAACAGCCCCAAACCCAAAGCAATTAAGGTTTCTTTCTCACTTGGTACCAAAGCTATGCATTAGGTACCAAGGTAGCTTCATGGCTGGTGGCCATGTGGACCTCTGTGCCTGAGGTTTGGCAGGAGACACTCACCTTTTCAAAGTAGAGCAGCACCATCTCAAGAGTCCTCCAAGTGTGATACACATTCTCCTCCATTTTGCTGGCATTGTCATATCAAGTTAAGAAGACAGAGTAGGCTCTTCTCACCATGCCCAACATGATGCACCTGACAGACATAGCCCAGGAATCTGGAGAGAGAAGACACAGGTGGAATGAGTCATTGGGGAACCTCAACTACGTCTGGATGCATACTCATCTCCCCTCTTCATAAATCCTCTAGCAGTTACACATGGGGACAAGGCCACAAAAGTGGTATACAGCTTTTCAGTGATGTGAGGAAATGCCTGCAGTAAACACTTTAAGCATATAAATTTTATTCTGCTCATGACTGGCTGGATCCAGTGGGAACACAATAGCTTCTCAAGTGGTTCACATGTTCTGGCCCACTGGATAAATCTGCATGGAGCATGGGCAGGAGCACTAGGTCCCTATAGATGTCTTACACAAGTGCCAGAAAAAGAATTTCCCCCAGCTACAATGCTGAGTTCTACTAAGGCACACAGAGCAAGCTATCTTGGTGGAGGGGATGCAGGATTATGGACACCTCATCCCATAGGGAAGAGGCACCCTGCTCAACACCAGCCTTCAGAGGAGACCCTTGGGAACACATCTTCCCCAACCCTCTCATGTGAAAGGGGCATCCTCCTTCAGAAAATTGTTCAGCAAACCAGGTAAATAACTATTTGCAGTTGCTTTATCTTGGAAGAAAACAGAAGTCAAGAAAGGTTTCTGGCCATGGGTAGCTGCTCATCCTCATCTGTGTGAAGCATGGGATAACGTAAAGGGAGAACTGTTGTTCCTTGGAACATTTTCACTCAGAAAGCTACAGAAGACTATGGTAAGATCCTCAAGGAGCAACTAGAGCATAAGCACAGGGAAGCAGTTATCACTTGTTCCAAGAGCCTCCTCTATGAAGTCCAGAAACCCAACCCATGCACAAGGCAGTACTGCAGGTCAAGCTGAGCCCTTCCAGGATTTCTTTTGTACTTCCAAGCTTCCTGTTCTAAAATAGTAAGTATCAGCCCCCAAACCAAGCTGTTACTGTTGAAGACTAGAGGGCTGGATGGGAGACAGGCACAGACCACCCCAGCATGGGGTGGCTTCACAGGAAAAGCTACTATGTGAGAGTTATTTGTTATCTTTGTGTGTGCCATTGGTTTTACACAACACAGGGATTATACTTAGGGAAAGGAACAAGTTAATTCAACTTTACTAATTGCCTCCTTGTTCATTTTATAGAAGAAAATGTGAAAACCATCTGCTTCTATAAAATGACCTGTCTGCTGGGGCTCTTGTTGAAAAATACATGACATGCTCTGAATTGAGCTTTCTTTCCTTATTGGCTTGGGAAGGAGACTCTACTTCCTCCCTCTTAGCTTTGCCTTAATACCATGTGTGGCAGCCCATGACTTCCCCCTCACTGACTTCATATTCTTGAAAATAGCGATCCCTTATCATATGTGGATCATAGTACTTGTAAAGGACAGATAAATTTGTAAGAACACTGTGACTGTATTAGTAACTCGCACATTGGTGAGAACAAAATACCTGACAAAAGTAACTTATGGAAGGAAATGGATTTAATACAGCTTCATACACATTATGGCTGGGAAAGCATGTCAAGATTAAAAAGCATGTCACCTCACATATGCAGACCAACAGGGAGGAAGGAGAACTGAAAGAGCAAGTTGAGCTGGTCTATAACCCCCCAAATCTTGTTCTAGAGACACACTTTCTTCAGCAAGGCTCTGTGTTCTAAATGTCCACAGGCTTCCCAAACATCTGGAGTCCAAGTGTTCATACACTTAAATATATGGGGACATTGTACATTTAAACCACCACAGTGATTAGTTGCTTGTGAGCAACTGTTTTCAGTAAGGAGAGGTGACTATTTAACATTTGAAGCTCTCAATAATACTATTAAATGGCAATAAAAAGATGCAGACTAACTGATTGAATCACAACGAAGATGATGAATATGATGTTCTCCTTACATGATGAATATGAGTGTTCTCCTTACTAGCCAGAGAAACTTCTCTATGAAGATGATGGTAGACACAGAGGAGACTCAAAACTCATCAAAGCTGAAAAGTATAAGGTTGTTGAGAGCAAAACATTAAATGAGACCTTGTTATAATGCCACCCAAGCATTAGGGGACAGTGAGGAAGAGGGGGCAGAAAGAAAATAAGAGTCACAGGATGGGAAGAAGTACTCTGGGGCACTGTACTCCTGAGATAAATCAACTGTTACATACATACATACATTCATGACATCACAATGGTTGCCAATACCCCCACAAGACCTGCACAGGTCTGAGCTCATCAACATGCCTACATGAAGGACAGAGGAGGACAAAAGGAATTAGACAACAAAATAGAGGAAGGACTACTTGGAACGAGGAGGGTCCACAATGAAATGGGGGTAGGGTAGAGGGGACAAGAGGACAATGAGATAGGAATATGACCAAATTACAGTATGTTTATGTATTATAGTTCTGAATAGAAGACAAATTTGGCCTGGAGATATGGCTTAGTGGCCAAGGCACTTCTCTGCAAAGCCTAAGGACCCAAGTTTGATTCCCCAGTACCCACATAAGCCAGATGCACAAGGTGACACATGCATCTAGAGTTTATTTGCAGTGGCTAGAGGCCCTGGTAACCCATTCTCCCTGCCTCCTCTCTCTGAAATAGTAAAATAAAAATAAAAAAGTGTTTATGTATGAAGGTCACTTCACATCAGCAAAAAAATTTTCTTAAAAAAAGACAAACATATTAAAACAAATGAGAAAAGGTCTAGAGGATGTGCAAAAGGATCAATAAACTATCCTTCATACTAAAACTGACCCTTTAAACATAAAAGCCTCAATAAATGGTCAAGTGGGAGAAGCACATCAAAAAGAGAAACTATAGCTGTTTGAATGGCAACCCTGAGTATGTCTGCATCTAAAACTCCTCCTACATCTGAACAATAAGAGTAAACGATTCACATTCATCTCTGGATGGGTGTTTCAGAGGCAAGAGTCAAGGAGAGAAGACAGTTTAAGTGAGGGTGTGTGAATTACTTTTGAGACTTCAAGAAAAGCAAATCTTCTTTAGATAGAAATATGGTGCAGGGAGTGATAAACACAAGCATTAAACACAAGTGATAGACACAGGCATTTTCTGACCCACAGCCCGATGGTCGGAGTTTTCATCTTGCCTGCAGTAGCTTTCCTCTCTTCCCATCTATAAGGGTTGAAGCCTAAAGGGAAGTAGAGAAACCAGCATCCAGGGACAGGTTCTTCACATTATGGGGGGGTGGCAGCTGTCTGGGTGCTGGGGTTGGGTACCTGGCTGTATGACGGATGATCTGGCAAGTGTGTAGCTGAGACAGGAGGCACAAGGATGCTTATATTTGAGCACCTGGAGATGAGGACAGGCCAGACTGCACAGGCCTCATGGGCTACTAATAGAATTTGAATTTCTAAGAGCTGATACAATTACATGCTTGAGGCAGACAGTTGCTCATATGGATGAGAAAAGTAACTAATACAGTCCTTGCAGGAGAGGGGACCAAGAAGAAACACTGTGGAATATGCCTGGATGTGATTGGACCATTTCTGTCTATGACCTCACAAACAGCCATTGTGAGGAATGAAAGGCCTGTGCTTATATAAGCCACTAACTGGAGCTAACTTTAGTCCTTATACTGGTTGGCTGAAGGAGAGTACAAGGACTCAGAGAAGTGAGAGACTTCTCCTTGGTGATCTATTGGAGAGACAGTAGCAATCTTTTGGATTATTTTCTGTTTTGCTTTGTGTGTAGTATATGTGATAGTGGTGGTGGTGGTGGTGGTATGTGTGTGTTATGTGTGGTGTATCTGCATGGGTGAGAGGAGATGTCATGTACTCAGAGGCCAGAGTAGAATGGCAGGTGTCCCTCTCCATTATTCATTCATTTGTTTCCCTGAGATGGAGGCTCTCAGTGATTCCAGAGCTTGGTGTTTTCATAAGTCCCAAAGATTCCCCTGTCTCTGCTCCTCACAGGACTAGGGTTACAGACTTGTGAGACCACAAACAGATGGCTGTGTATGTGCTGGTAATCAAACTCAGGTGGTCTCAGGCCCCCTCACTGGCCCTTATGTTTGTTCAGGAAGTGCTCTTAATAACTGAGCCAGCTTACCAGCACATGGGTTTTGACAGAGTGAGATTGTTGGTTTTGGCTTTTTGTTACTTTGTTTGTTTAAGGCAGGGTCTGAATGTAGGCAAGGCTGATGCGGAGCTCATTCTGTAGGCCAGGCTGGCCTTGAACTAACAGCGATCTTCCTACCTCAGCCTCCCGAGAGCTAGGATTATAGTTGTGATCCACACCTGACTTTGGCTTTCTTTTCTTTAACTTATAGATTAATTGATATTTGGGATTTTTTTTTACTTTTCTTTAATTCTCTATTTCATTTTGCTTTTCATATTTCTTTGTCATTTTATTAGGTTAACTAAATTTTCCTTATTTAAAACTTCGTTGTTATATATTATTAACTGTGCCAAGAAATTTTATTACATTTGTAAGTAGAAGATATAATGAAATTTATTAGTTCCACTGTTGTCTAGTTGTCCTACCTAGTTTCTTGCTTTGCCCACCCCTAAGATGAATTCAGATGGAGCAGGATGTGGCATGTTAGAGAGGCAGAGACTTTTACAGAATAACATGAGGCTTCATTGAGGGTGACAGTGAACAGTGGTCAAAGGGATCCTTGTGGAGGTAAACACTCTTGACAGGTGAGAGTGGACCACAGCCAGAGAGACCCTTTCTGGACCTACATATTGATGTGGGCTGTGTACTCTTTCTACGATCTCCAGAATAGACAACTGTCCCAGGGGAGTTGTCCTGCTTAGGATTGACAGGAGTCCCTTCTGAGTTGAAAGCAGTTTTTCCTAGTTCATATCAGCCCAGTCTCTTTTGGGATCCTGGGCTTTAGATGAGCAACGTGATGTGAGTCTTACAGTGAAGTTGTGGTGCATTTCTCTTCCCATCAGTCCCACAGATGTTTGGCACATGCCCTAGGGTGTCTTTGGGAGCAGAGCAATTTGTTTCAGCATCACAATTCAGTGAGGGCCCACCATCCACTTGACACCAACCCATCGAGTTGAGTACCTTCTGTGTAGATATGATAAGTCCTAAAAACCTAAAAATTATTCCACAATTTGAGTCCAAGTGAAAGGCCATTGCAGCACCCCACAATTCACTTTCTTGCAGGCACATGTCAGTGTCCATAGCCCAGTATGTTTAGTGGTTTTGAACACAAGCTTATATGTTTTAACCTTGACTTCCAGGAGGTCATGCTATTGGAGGAATTTGTGGAGCCCTTGGGAGGTGAGGTCAAGCTGGAATATGTGGGTCACAAGAGATGTGTGGGGGACTGGAAGTGCAGGAAAATGAGCCCCCTTACACCCCCACTGCCCCAATTGCCAGCTGCTCCCACTACCATGTATTTTCTGTTCACTTAAAGCATGAACCAAAATAAGTCCTTCTTCCCCTAGGTTCCCTATTTTTAGGAATTTGGTCACAGAGATGTGTAAAGTCTTTAGGAATAAATAGAGAAATCACTGGGTGTTGTGCTTAGCTCTGATTGACCTGTTTCCTGCTATCACCTCACAAGGCAGCATTGGGAGGAGATAGTCACATGACCACATGAACCACTGCCTAAAGCTCTTCCCCCCCACCCCTTATGTTGCAGAGAAATTGTTCCTTGATTAAAGGCTCAAGGACTCAGATTTTAGAGAGACTTTGACTTGGTGAATACTTGGAATTGGCATTTGTCATCTGTTGTACTGGAACATAGTTTGGTTCCTGATTTGGGGGTTTTGGTTTTGGATTATGGTTTTGTTGTTTTGATTTATGTTTTCATTTCATTTAGCAATTATTCACTCGCTCATTGGTTCTGCTTTTGTATTTTGATTTTTTTGGTTAAGTCTTGATTAGTGTTAATCATCTATACTTTTCTTTTTGTATCTCCCTTTTTCATCATTTTTTACTTTAGTGTATTTCTTTTTTATTAACTGTACAAAATAAGGAATTTTATGATAAAATTTCCACTCATGCATATAATATATTTTGTTCATGTTCGTCCTGCCTTATTCACTTTCTCCCTTATCCTTTCCCCTTCCATACCACTAACAGGCCCCCTTATATAATCAAGCCCTTCCCTCAGATTCTGTATATGAGAAAAAACTGAAGAGTTTAGAGGAATTATACATATGGTAGTTTCAGAGTTTAATGGAATTACATATATAGCAGGCCCAGAGTTTAGAGGAAAATCAAAGTGAAAAAGGTATTTGGAAACATTATATATGTGGACTGAACAGACAATTCCACAGACAGAAAATGGGCCTTCTCCTAGCAGGCCAAGAGAGATGAGAGACCCTTACTCATTATTTAGATGAAACAAACATAGGTCAATCAGGTTGCCTGGGTGGAAGAGAGAGGAAGAGAAACCATAATTACCCTTTTCCACTTCAAAAAAGACCAGTAAAGATTAAGAAATACTGAAGAACTCAGAAATCAAAAAATAAAAACATACAACTAATTGCAGTGAGAAATTAGCCCAAAGCATAGCAGATAGAAGGAAAGCATAAAAATACCCAGGCCAAAATTTCTAGCATGGCTGAGATGAGGAGAGACAGACTCACATGTGTGCTTAGAGAGGTGATATCACATGGAAGAGAGCTGGGCCTTGTGGGCAACATCCTTTATATGGATTAGACATCCAGTTAGGGTGAGTCCTCTTATCAGAATCAGGTGTGTAAAGAGGGAACCAAGTGCCTCATAGATTCAAGGGGCTTATTGCTTCATAGGGCTGACCCACAGTGGCTGAACTGAGGAAGAGGCAGGGAATTCCTCCTTGGGCGTGTCTGTGCCATATAGGAGAGGACAGGATCAGACATGAGTTCCAATTTTTCTGTGATGGACAGAATGGCATCTTCTTATTCCCTCTTTGGGCTTCCGTCTGACTGCTTGCAAAAAATTAAAAAGGCAACTTTCGCCTGTGACTGCTTCCGTGTGGCCTTTTAAATATGTTGTTTGGTGTGAAGTTTTCAGTACTCTCAGGAGTTTCACAACTATGTATCTTAATAAAATTGGATCAAAATTTATTTCTGTTTATTGTGCCTTTATCTGGTACTATTATCTGAGTATAATATGGGCTTTGTAGAGTGAGTTTGGCAGTGTTCCTGCCTTTCCTATGGAATATTTTGGATAACATTGGTATTCTTTCTTAATTCAAGGTGGAATATAGTGGATTCTGTCAATGGCTGTGTAGTCCTGTGCTTTTCTGGGATTTTTTTTTTTTTTTTGCTCACTATTTCAATCTTTTGCTTATTATTTCTCTATTTAGCTGTTTTATACTCTTGATTCAATTTTAGTTGGTCATATGTGTCTATAAATTTGTCCCTTTCTCACAGATTTATTTTAATTCACTGTGGAATAAGTTTTCAAGACATTCTCTAGTAATTTTCTGGATCTTGCATATAAATAAATAAAATTGCCTGTGGTAATATCACCTTCTATCTCTAATTTTATTAATTTGCATCTATTATCACTTGGTTAGTTTGTTAACAATCTGTTGGTTTTGTGTGTCATTTCAAACCATCAACCCCTTGTTAATTAGAATGTTTCTTTCAGTTTCCTTCTCAATGATTTTAGTTCTGAATTCTATTATATTTGGGGTTTCTATAGTCTGTTCTTGGTTTTGTGACCTTGCAGTGCATCATTAATTTGCTTGATTGTTCTGAATTTTTGATGTAAGAATTTATATTTATACACACCTCCTAGCGTTGCTTTTATTTTCATTTTATCTAGAATTGTGAGGTGGTATTCTAACAACTCCAGTCAGAGAATTCAGGATCAGGAGGGAGGATGGAGGGGGACCTGATAAACAGAATAACAGTGACGATTACAAAATTTTAAATACCCTTGGCTGAGGTGGTTTTGAAAAGATCAAGCTTGCTTTTCACCTCTCTACATACATATATATGGCCATTAAGATGGTGAAGAAGGAGAGAGTGCCTGGATCTCTCATTGAGAATGAAATATATGCTATAAAAATTTTAGATCACCCAAATATTATATGCTTATATCACATCATTGAAACAAGAGGCATTATCTACATTGTGATGGAGAATGCATCAAGAGGAGCACTTCCCATTACATGGAGTGACTCACTCTGCAATAAAAAGAAAGGTCATGGCCTCAAACTATAGACTGTTTTCAAAGCTGTTCAGAGACCCAGTGAAAATGGTCAACCAACTATTGACCCTAGGCAGAGACTCATAATTGGCAAAATTAGGAAGAACCCTTGGATGAAGTTTAGTGAAGAACCACCAAACCTTCCTCCATGAACATACTTCTGGGCAGCATTAAACACAGAATTTCTATGCTGATGTGCCTCATGGGCTATCAATTTGGAGATATCACAGAGGATTTATGCACCAGAAAATACAACAGGATCACAGCCACTTATTTGATATAAAAACATGACACTCCCTGGGGAGACAGCTCATTCCATCAAGCTGAATTGAGGCTTCTCAGTGGTGTGGCCATGACCCTAGTGGGTACTCCTACCTCCCATTACTCTTTCAGAAGACTATATAGCCAACTTGTTCTCCATGCTTCCTCCAGGCCCACCAAGCCAAATGGCCAGAAAGCCAAGAATTGTAGTCTAAGGGTCAGCTGCCCTCATATTCCTGCCCTACAGCAGAAACTCATAGCTGCTCTAGAAATGGTGATAGAACAGGTATGGTCTCAAGGGCCTGTGGAGAAGCAAAGCATCATCAATGGATGGATCACCTCATCTCTTCTCCAATGTATCCTCTGGGTTTGTGATCTCCAATGCTTTAGAGTCCACAGAAAGCAGCACATCTTTTGGAGATACCCAAGTGTGATACCCTAGTCTACCACTACTTCCAATAGCAGTGGCTCACATCAGACAACTATATCAGATGAAAATGATGGTGAGGATGCCACAGACAGTGTGACTACCATCAAGACCAGGTTGTCCTCTCACAACACATTACCTTCAATGAGTCCCACAGAGTCACTTGAGAGGGAGACCACTGGAGACATACAAAATCATCAGAGGGCATCCTCCCATGGTTTGACACCCCCCCCCCCCAGGATGCAGCCACAGCATTTATTCACAACCTCTACCAGGGCTGTAGTAAACTAAAGAGACTTAACAAATGTTTGAGAAGCCTATGCTGCTATTTCCCTGAAAACTCAAGCGTGCTTCAAATCAAGTGGTTCCCACAAATGGGGAGGAGACTAGTGCCACAGGAAGAGAGGTAGATGGGGCAGTCAAGATTTACTTCTGAATTTTATTTTATCTATGCTTTAAAAAAATTCTTGGGGCTGGAGAGATGGCTTAGCAGTTAAGGAGCTTGTCTGCAAAGCCAACGGACCCAGATTCAACTCTCCAGTACCCACATAAAGCCAGATGCACAAAGTAGCACATACACCTGGAGTTTGTTTGCAGTGCCTGGAGGCCCTGGTGCACCCATTCTCTCTGTCTGTCTCTCTTCTCTCTCTCTCTCTACTTGCAAATAAATAAATAAAATAAAATTTAAAACAAACATCCTTTGCAATTCACAAAAGATAATGGCACTCTATTATGGAATATGCAACCTACCATATCTACCACCCAAGAAAGACCAGTCTCCAGCATTATCTTATGTGGAAGCTGACAATTGAGCTAGAATTGGACAGTAGAACACTGCAAGCCCAGAGGTTGGAGATGGACGGGAAAGAATGGTCGGAGGGGAGCAAAGTTTCAGAGAGGAGGAACACAGTAGAGAGATCTGACACAGCAGGGTAAGCACAGTTAAGAGTTAGTCCTCTATATTTGAAGGTCACTGTAAGTCCCTCTTTTGTGTCTTTCTGCTTTAGGGATGAGATTCTGTGATCTTGAATCAGCTTAGATTCCCGTCAGAAAGTATCAACAGAAAGTCAGGCTTAAAGTCTAGCCAACATTATGTCCACACACTTGGCCCAGAGACCCCTGCCCAACAGGGGTCTCATAATAATCAACACTGCTGAACGACTAGTTGCCTTGCATACTGTTGAATAGTTAATGTGCTTTATTGTCATCTGAGTCCTCTCACTTTTCAAGGAATGTTTCAGGATCTTTATATCTCAAGCAAGGGGGGTGGTTTCATCACCAGCTCATGGGCCCTCAGCTGGCCAGGGAAGGGCTTGGGTGGGGGTTCACTGAGAAGTCCAGTCTTCCCCACAGTCTCCTACAAGTTCTGGCCTGTGCACAGCACTGATGACAGCCTGGCTCCAGAGCACTTAGGTATGTACAATGGAGACAGGTGGAGGAGACAAGGTCACCCACCTGGTGTGGTTGTGTGCTATGACAAAGTAGCTGTTGGGACAAGAGGAAGAATACCTTACATGCCAGTATAATTTCTATGTGTGTTGCTCTTTCTTTCCATGTAAGTTCCCTGGAGAGTGACAAAGCTTAGTTTCTAAGACCCTCTGAATTATGTTCACAGTCTTGTGGAGACAAAAGCATGTCATGAGATTTGATGTGTACTAAAATGTTCACTTTATAAGTGTGTGTGTGTATGTTTCTGCCAGATGTGTTGTAAAGTCTAGTAAAATGTTTCAGGATTCAGTGTAGGTAGTAGAGTTTTTTATTTGTTCTATTTTCTTTATAACTTGTGTTCAGTCAGAATGTGTGTGGGGGGAGCGGTGTTTTGATCTGTAAAATGAAAGGTCAAAACTACAATGAGTCCATACTTGTTTTTTTGTTTTGTTTTGTTTTTTTTTTTAGAAAAATATAAGGTTTTTCCCAAAAGCTCATGTGTGGGGTGTCAGTGGGATGATATCCACTGGGGGAAGAATAAGGGGACCATGATGCCATGTCTCTGCATTTGGTGGCCAGATGTCTTGAATGATACATTTTAAAATCATAACACATTTGTCCCAGTATCACCACTAACCATATGTGGTGGTTTGATTCAGGTGTCCCCCATAAACTTAGGTGTTCTGAATGCTAGTCTCCCCAGGTGATGGCAATTGGAAATTAAAGCCTCCTAGAGGCGATATATTGTTGGGGGAAGACTTATGGGTGTTACAACCAGTTTCCGCTTGCCAGTGTTTGGCATACTCTCCTGTTGCTATGGTCCACCTTATGTTGGCCAGGGGTGATGCTCACCCTCTGCTCATGCCATTGTTTTCCCCATCATGGCACTTCCCCCTTGAGCCTGTAAGCCAAAATAAACCTCTTTTTCCCCAAAATCTATTCTTGGTTGGATGATTTCTCCCAGCAATGTGAACCTGACTGCAACACCATAATATTTAGATATTCCTCTAATGACAAGCACTGATCCAGATCCCAGGAACTCAGAACAAAGCAGACATGTCCTTCCTTTAAAAGACATGTTATTCAGCTGGCAATGGTAGCATACACTTGTAATTTCAAAACTGAAAGGTGGAGTCAGGAGGATCAGGACTTCATGCTCATCATTAACTAAATAAGTAGTTTTTGGCTAGGGTGGGATACAGAAGACATGCCATGGGGAAGACCTCAGCTGCATAGACTGAATCCACATGGTGGTGACCACATCATGTGAGAGTTTTTGAATGACTTCCCCTTTTCTGGGAAAGAAGGACATCAGACAACTGTGTTTTGTGCTTTGGATCTTAGATACCCATACCCCTAGTCATTAAGTCTGGTTGGTTTGTAGTAACTCTTGGCGAGTAGACTGGGGGAAGGTTTTTTCATTTCCCTGCAAGAAGTAGCTTCCCCCTTCTCTGCACCTTTTTCCAGGGCCCCAATCCCCCTTGACCAACCAGAATCATTGTCTTGGCCCTATGGGGGGGGGGGCTTCTTCCCTTCTGCCCTCATGCCCTAAGGGGACAGGAGCCAATGCCTGTCCTCTCCTGGTCCCTATCATAAAATCTCAGCAAACTGACCTTGGAGCTGGACTCAGAGAGACTGAGTGTTAGATAAGGGAGTGAGGGCATGAGTGTATGAGTAATGATGGGGTACATATCTTGGGAAAGTGTGTGAAAGCTTGAGAAAGTGAAGAAATGAGAGCCAGCCTGAGTGGGGAGCAGAAAGGTGGGGTCTGTTGTCAGCTGCCCTTCTTCAAGGCTCATGGTCAGGATTTCATGAAGCTGCTTGACTGCAACAAGATGTCCTTTAAGGTGCATGTGTGGTGCCCCTGCAGGAGGTGCTTCCTGTTGCTTCTCCCCAGGCCTTGGACCTGCTGGGTGAATTCCTCTTCCACCCTCCATACCAGCGAATCACAACCTCCCAGATAGAATTAGAGACTGTGGTCAATGCTCTATCAGGAGTCCCTTCCCCATACCCCATACTCTGCTCTCAGTAACTGTGGGAACTGTCAGTCCAGTGACCTTTAGAGCCCAGAAGATGGGAGCCTTGGAGCTGATGTACTTTTCATGAGCAGACCCCACTGGGCATTGCCAGTGTTACCCAGGGGATATTAAGAGAGTGGGATATCATGTTGGGTCTCAGTGAAGACTGTGTGGGATACACAGAAGAGTTCCTGGGCACCAGTGCACTCCTTCTCTCAGCCATATGTACTCATCTTGGAGCCTATGCCAGGCATTGTCCTGGGACCTGATATAGATGGAAGCATCCCTGCCTCCAGGGTTCCCTGTCCCATGATGGTGAGGAAACTACAGGCACAGGATGCTCATAGCGTGGTGGTAGCATCTGGAGTATGGCTTGGTTCTCCTGGCATAAGGCAGGCTGCAGTACTCAGTGTCAGAGGAGTGATTGCCACAGAGGAGTGGTGCAACAGTGCCTGGATGAGAGGGGCAAGGAGGGCTGGTTCCGGCTGGAAGGCAGGGAGAGGTGTGAAGATTCAGGGGCATGGCTGCCTCATTTCCAGAGAGCCTACCCCTCCAGCCTGGTGACCACCACCCCTCCCATTTGCAGCATCAGTAGTCTGTGGGGTGCACAACCTTTGCCCCCAGCCAGTGGCTCCTGTGGTGGTTGTGGCCTAGGTTCCCATCAGTGGCCCCTGTGATCTGGTTGGCTGCTTCTCTGCTTCATCACTACCAGAATCTCAACACCCTTCATGACTTCTACACCATGCAGGCAGGGAGACTTTGTTTAAGCAGAACCGATCTCACCTGTCCTTTGCCAGGGCCTCCTATGAGCCTCCCTTACAGGAAGATCCAGGATCCATCCTTCTCACAGATGCTGCAGGCTTGGGCAATGTCACTTGCTGACCTTCATTTTGATTGTCATTTCCTATTTTATCATCCTTCCTGGCCTAAATTCATCTTGAAGATTCCTCTCCAGGAGCAGATCTTCCCTGGAGCCTGTGCTCCCCTGACCTGGCCCTTGAAAAGCTTCCTTAGCCTCTCCACAACTCTCCTTGTTACTGGAAATGTGGTGTGGTTTGTCTCTTCATCTGGTCTGCTTCATTGACAAGGCAGAACTTTGCTTTTTCATTCACTGCCATGTCCTCTGCCCCTGGACCAGTGGAACAGATGTGTGGTCACCCAGGCAAGGTTTGCTGAGTACATAGAAGGAGGCTGGGGCAGGTAGTGACTGGGATTCCTTCTGCTTCCCTTTATTTGCTTCCCTCATGTCTACCTGCATCAGTATGTATTCACAGCTGCACTGGTGGACAACTCTTCTGAGTTTCCCATTCCCTAGAACACAGGGAGGGCTGCACGCAAGATTCACCCAGAGCTCCTCACATCCTCATTTTGAGAAGTTGCTATTGAACCCACAGCTAATTCACACCAGGTGGGTGAGAGGTTTGCCCAGGTCCTTCATGCTCCAAGGAGGACCTGGGCACCAATTCTTCTGTCTCTGCCTAAAGCTTCCATGGCTTTCCCATGCCTTCATGGGCTCACTCCTCTCCTTAGCCTGCTTGAAGGCACATGCCACAATTCAGCCACATAATGAAGATGTACTGCCCAGAGGCAAGGATGCCCATAGCCTGCTGACTTAGGCAGTGGACTGTGGCCTGGTTCAGGGATATCTAATAGTTGTTCCACCTGCTTGGAGATGACTGTATAGGCCGGCTCCTGCTGAAGGAAATTCCTGTGGTAGTACCACCTCCTGGAGACACAGGGAGGATTTCTTCATGTTGGGGATAGAATTTGGGGGCTGGGATCACCCAGAAGGTGACTTCAGACAGGGGCATATTTGCCCTGAAGGATTGCTTTGTCCCTCGCATGACTGGGTGTTCACATGGAAGTAAGGATCCAGAAGTCTAGGCCCAGAGATGGTAGAGCCAGGTCCAGCCAGCACATCCTCCACCCTGTATGATCTTAACCATAGCCATATCACAGGATAAGGTAATCCAGAGGCAGTCATGCTGATAAGGAAACTGGCATTCATGGAATTCTGATGCACTATAGTGCAAACCAGCCAACTATTTCATTCTGATATAATAGTAATATAATAAAATGATTTTATTATTTTGTTTCTTTCTTTCTTTTTTTTTTTTTTTTACCTGTTTTCATATGTTGGGGGTCTTGCCTCTGGAAATGAATGACAAACACTTTTGCTACTTGTAGATGATTTGCATGGCTTGGAAATTAAACCTGGGCCAGCACACTTTGCAAGCAAGCACTTCTAACCATTGTGCCATGTCTTCAACCCTAAGATAATTCCAAAAAAAAAAAAAAAAGTTGAAATGCTAAGGACCAAGATTAAGAAGTGGAAGATAATGAAAGGATTATCTAGGAGAGATCAAGATTTACTATAAGTTTAAATAATGACTATGACAGGGTATTGTTTCAAAGATAGACCATATTAGTAGTTCTTTAATCAAATACAGAACTTTTTTTCTTTTCAAGGTAGAGTCTCACTCTACCCCAGGCT
Source organism: Dipus sagitta (assembly GCA_036346955.1). Classification (NCBI taxonomy): domain Eukaryota; kingdom Metazoa; phylum Chordata; class Mammalia; order Rodentia; family Dipodidae; genus Dipus; species Dipus sagitta. Next base: position 74,730,452 of record CM070771.1, on the reverse strand, counting down.
GACCTGGAATTCCCCCTGTTGTCTCAGGGTGGCCTTGAACTCATGGTAATCCTCCTACCTCTGCCTTAAATATGTTGGGATTAAAAGCGTGCATCACCACACCCGGCTCAGAACATACTTCCCAAGGACTGTTGGAACATCTATAATTCCTACCCCAGGCTGACCTGGAATTCACCCTGTTGTCTCAGGGTGGCCTTGAACTCATGGTAATCCTCCTACCTCTGCCTTACAAATGTTGGGATTAAAAGCGTGCATCACCACACCGGGCTCAGAACATACTTCCCAAGGACTGATGGAACATCTGTAATTCCAGCATTTAAGAAGCTAAGAGAAGCGGGGAAATTGCTGCAAGTTCCAGGCCAACCTGGGCTAGAGAGTGAGATCCTATCTCAAAATATAATATGCACACCTACACATATAAGGCTTACTTTATTCTCAACATGTTCCATTTAGGCTTATTAGTTGCCAAGTGAGAGTACTTCAACTTCAGGATTCCACATTCAAAGAGGAGGCAGTACATCAACCTTTTGAAGAGAGGAATGTCAAAGAATTTGTTATCCTTACCACAGGCATCGTACTTTAAAAAAAAAATCTAATCTAAATAAAAGACAATAGCATTTACTAATGTGGGAGCCAGTGCACAAGTTTGTCAATAACTTTAAAGGTTAACCATAGGCCAGTGAAAGCCGTAAGGTAGACAGAAAATAGTACCTGTGTTCCTTTATCTCTGTGGCTACTTAATTTATATCTCTGTGTAATAGTCTCTGTGGTTAGTTAACATGTATCTGTTTTCACTTGTGTATGTGTATGCATGTTCATATGTGTTTGGGTCCATATTTGAAAGGGTTTATGTGACATGTGTATAAGGGTCTGAGGACATCTTTAGGTGTGTTCTTTCAGGAACGCTGTTCATTTCTTTGACAAAGGGTCTCTCATTGGCCTGGAGTTCACCAATTTAGCTAGACTAACTGGACAAAGAACCCGAAAAAGCCTGCTATCTCTGCCACCAGTGATGGGACTACAGGTGCCATAAGGCCCTGGGACTTTGAGTTAGTATTGGCAATTGAACCCAGATCCTCATGCTTATGAAACGAACAGTTTACCCACCATGCTATTGCTCTAGCCCCAAATTGTTGTTATATCAATCCTGGAAGAAATGATGTAAACATAGGAAAAACTTACTGTGACATATAAAAACAATTACATGAAGTTTCTGATGAGTGACTGGAGGTAGGCAGGTTCTGAAAGAAGGCAGACACATGGGCGAATGGGACCAAAGCTGGTACACTCCTACTTGTTATGGTGCGTAGTTTTGGTTAAGCTCTCTTGTCAACTTGATCTGTTTAGAAAATCCACAGACATTCCTCATGGGTGGGTATCTAAAGTTGCTTCCAGGCAGGACTGACTGAAGGAGGAAGTCCTTTCTCCAGAGTGAGCCATTCCCCAAACTGGGATGAGAGGGAGTAGGCAGTTAGGGTGACTGGGCCCCTAAAATTTAAAAAGGCAGGAAAATCTACACTTGCTACACATCAAAGGATGATCTGGATTCTTATCTCTTATTTAGATCTGTTTTTCCACAAACAACCTGGTCCCTTCTGGAAGAGAGGTCTTTCCTAGGATTTATACATTCTGGTTGGTCAAGTTCATTCCCTGGAACTTGCTGTCAGGGCTAGCCTCTTCCTGAGACAGCCCCTAACCCTAACAAACTAACTGTCCCTTTGGTTCACCAGAGCCAGAAGGTAGGGCCCACCACCATAAGGTTATAAATATATTTGGAAGGGGAGGGCATGCTCTCTGAGCTGCCTGATGACTTGAAAACTTCCAGCTGGTGGTGAGTTTTCCTCTTGGCTTGGCCTAGGCCCAGCTGGGCAGAGCTGAAGAAAGAGCCCCCTAGTCCTTACTCTCTACATGGGCTCCTTACCCTTACCAGCTCCCCATATGGCAGGAGCTCTTTGAACTTTCTTTTCTCTCTTTTCTTTTCATGGTTTTCCTAGGCCCTCCACATAGGATCTCTAGCCAAATGGGTGCCTTTCTTTGGTTCTGAACTTCCCTCAATAAATATAATAATTTAATAATTATCCTTCAAAGTCTTTTTTTTAAGTCAATTCTTTGATTAAAAGCACAGACCTAGGGATTAAGGTTCAAGAACTTTCCAAAATCCTAAGCACCCTGCTACAGGGTGGCCTTTATGTGTGGAAGTTCTGAGAGAAAAGTGTCCACTTCCTCCTGGCTGGCTGTAAATTCTGCTTGTTGATTAGTGCCTTTGCTTGCACCTACATCTATCCTGTTTGACTTTTGTCATCATTTGAACCAAGTTTCCTCAGGCTTCCAACGTGCACTGAAGACTAGTGGCTCTCCAGAAAGCCTCCAGACCTTCATGGACTGAGAAGCTTATAGATCCCATCCTAGGGGAAGGTTCCATCAAGGGCGAAAGAAGCTGCTTACATACATCCAAGCAGAAAAACCAGCCAAACATCCATTAAAAAGAAAAAAAAAAGAAAAGAAAGAAAAAAAAACTGGCAGCAAACAGGACCCCCACAGAGCTCAGTCCTCTAGGCATACCATTGGGCTGAAGTCAGCTCTGCCCTCCAATGTCATCTCCTCCAGCCAGGCAGTTGAAGCCCCAAGTTATAAGCTTTAATAAAACACCTGAATCTATGGCTTCATATATAGTGAGTCCCAGACTAAAAATGAACAGAAGAACACCCAAATAAAAATTAAAAAGGAGAGTATTAAGCTGGCCGGTATCTGTCCCTTCACAGCAAGGAGAGCAGCCCCATCCTACTTTTACAGTGAGTTTTTAAAGATCTGTCCTTAGTGATATTCCTCCTTTAATAATGCAGATCAAAGAGAGATCGGACTAATACAAATCAATAATTATCAGGTAAACATGACTAGTAGGGACAATTTTTGTATTTCTTTCACATTTAAAGGCAGCAGCGGCTGACTAGTCAGGGACAGGCAGAGGCAGAAGATGTGAGTTAATGTTAGAGTTTAATACTGTAAGCCATCATCAGACAGGGGAGCCTATTAGTCTGAAAATGTAGTTCTAATTTGTATATTATGGCAAAAACCACATTCCTTTACAATGATCTGAAAAACCCCCAGTCACCCTCTTCACACACAATTGTCTTCAGCAAGAGCAAGCAAGCATGATTTTAAAAGGGTAATTTTTGCAGTTAGCACCAGGTACGAAGCAGATACCAAATATCAGGATACCTTGACCTCAGGGGACACCAAAACCAGATACCTTACTGGGACACATCAACATTCTTGTAATTAATGCTCTGTGCTAATCTTTAATGTCTTCTGGCTCCTTGAGACTGTCAACATGCTGAGTGGCCTAAGATGGCTTCCCTTAGGTTTTGTTCATCAGAGATTGTTTCATTTCCCACTGGTTTTAGTAACTGAGTCAAATCTTAGACTCATCAGTTACTATAGCCTCATACTTGTTCCTGAGAATTGTTAATTTTACTGAGGAAATTCTCTGTTGGATAATCTTAATTAGAGCATTTAAAATGCAGGGGCCTACAATCAATCCTAAAAAGTTTGTAACACAATTATGGGTCTCGAGATGGCAGTAATTGGAGTGGAGAAACATGGTGACCAAAACAACTATTTTTCATACAAGCAAATGGGCAGCTGGTTTACAGAAGCAGGGCATGAAGCTACCTTGTATAGTCTATATGATCCAAAACATTTTTTCAAAACATACCTATGAACCAACATGCATATGAATCATGTAGTTGGGTCATCCTAACCATGAGCTCTATTGTATTCTATTTTAGTCTTAAACTGTCCTTCCCTGTTAGCTGCTACAATTGGCTGAGGACACTGTCCTCTGGACTCTGGTGTGATAAATTTATAGTCCATGGGTGATGGGTATGGGCCCAATTCCCTGAAGGTATGTGGGTACCCTTGTGTTACAAATTTTAAGGGAGCACCATCAATGGCAGGCAAATCTGGTTTTTAAATAATAAATAACAAATCTGAGCAAAGAGACACCTTCGAACAACCAGCACTACCCACATCAGCCAGTGCAAACAGCTAGAACTCTAAATTTGCATTACAGGATGGGGGTCTGAGATCTGTCCTTAGTGATAGTCCTCCTTTTATAATGCAGATCAAAGAGAGATTGGACTAATACAAATCAATAATTATCAGGTAAACATGACTAGTAGGGACAATTTTTGGATTTCTTTTACATTTAAAGGCAGCAGTGGCTGACTAATCAGGGACAGGCAGAGGCAGAAGACGTGAGTTAATGTTAGAGTTTAATACTGTAAGCTAGCATCAGACAGGGTAGCCTATTAGTCTGAAATTGTAGTTCTATTTTGTAATTATATTTCCTTACTGGGTGATTAAGACCATGCAGGCTGCCAAAATTTACATATTTTTGGAGGTTAATAATGGCTCTGTGGGAGAGACTTTTAGGGACATGTGAGGAGTTCTATGACTCTCAGAATTGTCATCTGCTAGGATAAGTCAAGGCTGTGCTGACCAAGTAGCCCTCCCTCTTTTGGGAAGCCTGAAAAACTTATTTTCCTCCAGTGTGACTCTCCTGTTGCAGATACACTGACTTGGAATTCATCTCTGGGTCTCCATATCCTTCCTGATCAAGAAGATAGGTAATTTACCAGAGGCTAGAAAGTAGAAAGTGTCCTATCATCTCCTGTGGCCTTCTGACCTGGGAGCAGGAACCAAAATATTGGTTATCCTTTTAACTCCAATGTGTCCAACTGACTTTAGCTTCTACATATTTTTATTAATCACTCAGAGAGAATGTACATATCTGATTAGAAAAACAAATGTAGTTAAAAAGGTGCAGAACATAATCTGGTTAGCAAGGCAGATCGGGTCAGAGAATTACAGAATAGTTTAAAATCATTCTGATTAGTATTTAAGTTTATTTATCAAGTGACAGTGTAAGCTGAATCTGGAACATAGAAAACATGCACATTCTATCTTTTAAGTATCTGTCAGTTATAAGTATAGGCAGAATATTTTAGTAGCTCTGAAAACAATATTTTACCAATTATTTTATCAATAACTTTAAGCCAATTGATTTAACCTAGAAATTATATGTTAGGAAAAGACAAGACAGTATAAAAACTTTGCATCTGTGCTTGAAAACAATTTTAGATAGTCTGTATACCTATGCAAGTATCAATTTCTGCCAAAATTGAAAGCAGAACAGCAGAGTTTAAGATTATTTTTCTAGAGCAGGAAGTATGTCTTAAGTATCAATATATCTATAAGCAATGAATTTGAGATAGCAGAAATGAGACAATTACTTAAGTAAAACTTTAACTGTGACTGATTATACATAGCTTAAGAATAAAGTCAAACCTGGTCATTGTTGAGTTGAATTAGCTTGATTTTAAACCTACATTAGAGACATTTTGACAGATACAAAGCAATTTCTTTAAAAAGTATCTTTAACCATTGAACAATGTTATAGCTTAACATAAAGAAATATTTATGCCTAGGAGAGCTATAGCTGGGTCATATGGTAGATCAATCTTTAGCTGTTTTAGGAACCTCCACACTGATTTCCACAATGGCTGCTGACTCATGTTAGTTTATATATTAATAAAGAAATATATAACCCTATTACCATTAAAAAAAGAAATATTTATGACTGTTAGAATATATAAAGCTTAGACAAACTATATTAACATTTTGTATACAGTGGATTTCCCTAAGGCATCAAAAGCTGCCTCAGGTTTCCTATGAACAAAGTCACAATGACTAAGTCAAATTTTATAAGACTTAGCTTATAACCTCAGTGATAACCATTCAGCAAAACCAGCATTAACAAGTCAGGAGCCATCTTAAAATTATAGGGTTTTGGCCAGGTATGGTGGCACATGCCTTTAATCCCAGCACTTGGGAGGCAGATGTAGGATCACTCTGAGTTCGAGGCCAGCCTGGGACTACAGAGTGAGTTCCAGGTCAGCCTGGGCTTCAGTGAAACCTCCTGCCTCAAAGAAAGTGAATAAATAAAAATTACCCTAGCCTTTAATTTTTTTTTCAAGATAAAAAACACAGTAAAGGCTGGAGAGGTTGCTTAGTTGTTAAGGCCTTTGCCTGTAAAGGCAAAGGATCCAGTTTGATTCTCCAGGACACACATAAGCCAGATGCCTCTTTCTCTCTCAAATAAATAAATAAAATATATTAAAAACACATTAAGAAAAACTTTAGATAATTTTCAAGGTTTTTCAATGATCTGACTGGCCAAAAATAACATTAAGCAAATGAAATCTAAGATCTAAAAGTTTTCATTTTCTTTTATATTCTATTTCTACTGCTTGGTTCAGCTGAATAGTTTTGCTTATTAATAGCCAGACATCATGGACTCTGGTAAACCAAATTACAATATTCTGATATCTGAAAAAGTCTGATATTAGCAAAAAGTAGAGTTCACATATTTAAGGTACATGATGCTACAGAGAGTAAACTATGAACAAAAGGTCTGCTAACAGAATTCAAAATAAACAAGAAATATATAGTAGTATTTTTTGGCTTAAATAAGAAGACATGAAAAACTTTACAATTTTTAAAGCTCATCAGAATCAGGATGCCTTTATATAATATTTTCTTATATTATTTTTTTCTTTGTAAGGAAGTTTAGCCCTTTTAAAAGCTAAATAAGGTGTCTTTCCAATCTATAAGTCAGTTTCTGAAATTAATTCAGCTATATCTAACATACCCAAAGAATAGAGGAACTGGACTAAACTGCCATGATCTAATGAAAAAGGAGACAAGTCTATTGGAAAACAAGAGAATGAGCATGCCAGGGCACTTGCCACTGCAAGCAATCTCCAATTGCATGCTCCACTATGTGCATCTAGCTTTATATGGGTACTTGGGAATTGAGCCCAGGCCTTCTGGCTTTGCAAGCAAACAATAGTAACTTCTGAGCCAGAAAGAAATATTTTCAATCTCCTCCAAATCAATTTTATAGAACTATAGTGAATCAAAACATACACAAAATTTCATGACATGATCTATAACTTACTTAACCAACTCTATAATCCTGCCTGTGGCACATTGGTAAACTTGCTCAGTAATGACATAAGCTGCCTAATTAATTTCTATCTTCTATTCTCCATAGCCACTGCAAACAAACTCCAGATGCATGCATCACCTTGTGAATCTGACTTATGTGAGTCTTAGGTAATAGAACCTGGGTCCTTTGACTTTACAGGACAGCACCTTATCTGCTATGCCATCTCTCCAGCCCTCAATCCCTTTAAAATGTATAAACAGATCCCCTAGCTGAAAGATAAGAATGCCATCTGATAGCATCCGTGATCAGCATCAGAAACTTCTGTGCTTTGCTATAACTACCTGTGACGTTTCCAACAATGTATTTGAAAAGTGCTTGGGTTTATGACCTTGTTTTATCCTATAACTATAAAAGTTCATGAATTTGTTAACACATTGAAACATGGAACTTGGGGTAACCTAAACCTGTGTTCCCAGGCCATGATCACTCATATTTGTCTCTGGAATGAATTATCTTTTATATTCTTTGAGATGAGTTGTGTTTTGTGTTGTAGTATACCATTCTTTTCTAAACCACAGGAGTGGAGTAATACTTGTTCTCAAAAACTTTAAGTTAGCTGTGAGGCTGAGGTGTAAGTGAGCTCAGTTGCCAAGCGTGTGGGTTTTGTGGCTGGTAGTTGTTTTAAAGATTGTGGGGAGGAGGTTCCAAAATAGCAAAGTACTCCCCTTTTCATTAAATACTTTACTTGTGAGGGAGAGAGTGAGAGAGCAAGAGAGAGAGAGAGAGAGAGAGATAGAAACAAGCGAGCATGGATGCACCAGACCCTCTTTACACTGCCAATGAACTTCAGATGCATGCTCCACTTTGTGCATCTAGCATTACATGTATACTGGAGAACTGAATCCAGGATGGCAGGCCTTGCAATCAAGCATTGAACTGCTGAACCATCTCCCCAGCCCATAAACCAATTTTTTGATTAAAGAGAAACAGGATCTCAACTGGAGCAAAACAAGAAGGGGTAATATACCAAGAAGACCACTGCTCCTGATCTCTATAGGTCCCCTGCTAGTAACCCTTTCTCAGTGAGCAGTGAAGCTGTGAGAGGCTAGTGTTTAAGCAGTCAATAACAAGAGCAGCCCTGAACCAAGGAGCCAGCAGAGAAAGAAAGGTCTTGCACTAGGCCCCTGCTCTGAAACTGAAGGTCACATGACCCTCCTTGAATCTAGACAGCATCCAAGAAGCAGAACAAGCTGACTTTCCAAATAAGGAATTGGCAATTTACCTGGCAGACAGTAAATTTAAAATGAGCAGTGGCTAGTCAGATCAGTTTATTTTGTTTTCTTTTACCATCAGTAGAAATAAAGGTTTGTAAACAGTTGAATTCAGCCAGGGAACAAAAATATATTAAATGTCTCACCTTTAGAGACAGAAATCAAGAAGTGGGGAGGCGGGGGGTCATATGGGTTCACTGTCAGTCAAGGAAGAAATCACAGAAGCTGTAAAGATGGGAAGAACATAGGCACCCTCAAAAATCACAGCAATGTGTGGGAGGTCTTTGGCTGTCTCTCAGCACCTACAGTTAGTGGAAGTGAAGGCACAAAGCAATTTCACACAAATTTCAAAGATTAGGAAGGCCTCAAGGGACTCTTCATTATTGTGAAAGAGTGTGTAATACCTGGAAAGGGCATTCCTTATGCTGTATCTCGCTTTTTTGCTTGTTAGAAAAACTAAACCTTGATTTGAAGCTTGGAATTTTCAGTTCCACTCTCAACTCCACGAAGGGGCAAGGAGCTGGAGACTAGGTTATTTATCAATAGCCAGTGGTTTAGCCCATCATGCCTACACAACAGACTCTACACAAAAGACCCCCAAACCCATAAACAATGGGAGTGTAAGTGTTGCACTGAACCCATCCATGTGCTGTTAGTGTAATGCAACTCAACTCCACCCGGATGTCTGCACTCACTCTTTGTGTTTATCTCTGCATTTGGTTGTTTGTATCTTTTATCATAAACTGTGAAAGTAAATACAGCTTTTTTGTAAATGAGTTCTGTGAATCATTCTACCAAATTATCAAACCTGAGGTGTGGCATGGGATTCCCCAACTAACCTGGGACCTGGTTATATGAAGTTAGGGCAATTTTGTGGGTTGGAGCCCATAAGCTTGGGAAATATCATTGCTAATTCCAGCTAGTGTTACAATTATAGGACCACTAGTTGGTATCAGAGAGTTGGAGAAAGAGAGTTGGAAAAGATGCAATGCCTTTGGTACTAGAAGGTAAAAGAAAACCCTCAGGCCCCTACCAACCTTTTTATATCATGGCTTCAAATTATATTTTAATCACACCAATTTTTTACTAAAACATGATTTTCTTTCCCTACACATGCTACAGCCTTCCTCCTCTACACCCCACCACAAACATAGCTAAGTTCTTCATGGCCAAGTTTAAAATCCGTCTGTAATGAGAAGCCTCCCTGATCATTATCAGAAACTTTCTCACATACTTTACTGGATGAATCAGGGTACTTTCAGTTTGTTTGTGTTGTAGTGGGGTAGAAATGCACACAAAAACTTCCCTTGAAAGTTTATGGGATGTGAAGAAAATTCTGCAAAGTACTTATTGACCATTACTGCTCACAACTCTCCAGGTCATCATGTCAATATCATCTTCAACAAGGATACCTAGAGCAGCCCAGAGGAGCCTATAGAGACCTGATAATACATGGAATTTAGTAGCCTAGATAGGGGTCTGAACAGGAAAAGGTTATTAGGCTAAACTAAGTAAATCTGAATAAAATTCAAGAAAATTAACAAAAATGTGGTTTATTGCATGTATAGAACATATGAACAATACAGAAACTTATTAACAGGTTCAAATCATTCTAAGTGTGACTAGTAAAACACTAATTAGCCACACTTCATTAGAACTTCAATTTTGTTTATACTTAAAGGAAATAAAGCAGCATGTCTTTAAAAAACAGAATTTAATATTTTATCAAGAATTATCCTGCTTTTTCTCTTAAATTAGTAAAACATGTATTTGTGTAATTAACAGTATTATGAAACCTGATTGCTGAAAACATCTTTTTTGAATACTATCAATTATAACATGATTGTTAAGAAATATACCAATTACATGGATGTTAAAATTTTAACATATGTATGTGTGGAGACCCATGGTAGAAATGTTTTTATAATCTATTGTTCCTATTTAGCTGATGAGCCTAATTAGTAGTAATGAATATTTAGAAAAAACTGTATTCTCTAGTTTTTACAAAGAAGAAATTAGAGAATTGTATATGCTATTGGTAAAATTTCTCATTACTATACTGAAAGGACACAAGTCCTCCAAATGTTAAAAGTAAATAGTCCAATGGGCCACAAAGAAAAAGGAAGTGCATTTGGTCCTACAAATAATTAACAATAAATTTCCAAAATAAATTGTGTTCTTATTACTGCACTGAAGCAGCTTAAAGTGTGTTATTTTATCACATAGATTATCGAAACACCTATTGAGTCACTCTCATGTTAATTTTAAAAATATTTTATTTATTTACAATCAGAGAGAGAATAAGAATTGGCATGCCAGGGCCTCTAGCCACTACAAACAAACTCCAGATGCATGTGTCACTTTGTGCATCTGGCTTTTCATAGTTACTGGGGAATCAAACGTGGGCTGCTAGGCTTGCAGGCAAGCACCTTAACCACTGAGCTCTCCAGCCCCTCTGAAGTTATTTTTAAAGCAAAAAAGAAATGAAGGATTATAGCTCAGTGATAAGTATTTGCTTAGCATGTATGATGCCCTGGGTTCAAACCTCAGTACTGAAAAAGAAAGGTATAATCTTAACATATTTCTTTTATATGCATAACCTCAAACAGAAATTTTAGAAAAAAAAAACAGATCTTTGAAGCATTACTGGGGCTGGGGAGGTGGCTCAGTGGTCAAAAGTATTGCTATGCAAGCCTGATGACTAATGTTCAGGTCTCCAGAAATATACAAACCTCAGTCACAAGTAGTGCATGCATCTATAATCTTAATGTACCTACAGAAATGGGAAGCAGAGAACCTGGCTGGCCAGTAAGCCTGCTGATCACACAGCAGTAAACAAAAGAAAGCCTGTTTTAAACAAGGTGGAAGGTAAGGACTGACACCCTGAGGTTGTTCTCTGACCTTACACATGTGCTGTAGCACACATGTATTCATACATGCAAATACCATGAATATACATACATATGCACACAAATAAACTAAATCCTTACTTGATGTTAACTGTCTAAAGAGATGGCTCAGCCATCAAGGTGCTTGCCCGCAAAGCCTAATGACCCAGGTTCACTTCCCTAGTACCCATGTAAGCCAGATGTACAATGTGGCACATGTCACTGGAGTTCATTTGCAGTGGCTGGAGGTCCTAGTGCACCCACATTCTCTGTTTCTGTTTCTTTCTCTCTCTGTATCTCTCTGCTTGCAAATAAATAAATAAAATATTAAATTTTAATTGCATGAATAGATGACAAAATTTGTCTTGTGTATATTTTTCAGGCTTAAAGGTAGATGTGCCTATTTTTCTTAAATAAGATATAAAAAATCAAAACACTCTGAAGCATATATTAAAAACTTAGCCATCATTTTTTTCTGGTCTTAAGAAAAAATCTTGGGTTTCACAAGTTCCAGTGATAAGGACCCCTGAGAACAAAAGCATGCAGATCAGATAAAGGCAACTTCACAGTCAGTAAGGCTGAATTTGCTAGAGAAAAAGAACATCCCCAAATCGACGTGGTTTCTAATATCTATACATACTCTAAAATATTTCCCCTAGTGATTTAATTAGTTATAGCTCTAGTGGCTGATAATTTCACTATAGAGTTGCTGTGAAAATACCACCTCCCCCCCTCCACACAGAGAGAGAGAGATCTTTCTTTGACATTCTGGAGCTATTCAAGAAGGAGCCTTCACTGAATACTTGCATATCAACCTTAGTTAGTGGAGTAGGAAACACTATTTCTTATCATGATGCACGAGATGATTAACATTCAAGGACAAATCTAAGAGGCACACATGGAGAAAGCAACATCCTTGACAAGTGGGCCACATTGCCTCAACTTCTAATTGCTTCCTGGCCCACAGTGACTATGGTCTCTCACAGATTAACATCCCTCTATTAGCCTTTACAAAAACCACATTTCACCTTTAATCTTGGATACCTGAGAGGAAAAGGGGCTCTAGGACACGTTGGACCTGTGACACCTTGTATAAACTAGGCAGATGCTGGGCAGGCTACTGTGCTCCAATGGATACTGGGCTTATCAGTTTGGCCACAGCTGATGTACCTGGTCTCTGTCCAAATGGATGCCTTCAGTTTTCCACTGGCAACAGCACAGGCAGAATGTACTTCCTTATGTCATATGAGCTAGCATATCTGCAGTTTGTCTTCTATGGTTTGGTAGACCCATTTTCTTTTTTTTTTTAAGCAGCCAACTCAGGCTATGACTAGTAGAGGCTCTACCTGTGTTGTTACTGGTCTCTTGTGGTGTTGAACACTAGACTAGGGCGCTGGAGAACTTAGCCTTGCCCTTCCAACGTATGTACACATACCAGCCAGTATACCAAGAGATTAGGTGCAAGCTCAGGGCCTCAATGGAGATTCCCAAACCCCATGGAGGTCTACACAGTTACCAGGCAATAAGGCTATAACTCATTCTCTAGGAAGGGCCAAAATAGAAATTTCTTAGTCAAAAGCCACTAAGCTGCTTAATATGATGGGTGTTTATGAATGCCTGGATTGTGCCTATTTAACCTTGCCCCTCTTTGGTTCCTTTAGAAATAGGTTCATAGAGGTTCAAGAAAGCTGCTAACATTATCTAGGGAACAGCAGCAAAGCCGGTGTTTGGACTCCCAGCCACATTCTTGCCTCCCTATTCTGTGTATTCAGATGAGGTATGCAAGACAATTTGGAGCCATAATGTGGTAACTTTAATCTTTTAAAATAATTGTTTTATACTAACTTGAATAGAAAAACAATCACAGTTGGCACTAATGACCTGTGACAGTGCAGATATTACTGCTTAGAATATGAAGTATATATCTAAGAAATTGTCAAGCCTTGTTAAAATACTAGGAATGACTGGACATAGGAGCTTTAAAGAGGACTGAATGGAATGTAGGCCCTCACTAGTTTCTAGCACTTACTATGTGACTGTAGCACACGATTAGAGGAAAAACATGGTTTTCCTAAAGGCTCAAGAAAGATGATCAGCCCAAGATCACAACCACTGCTCACCATAAAAGGAATAAAAATTGAGGCAACATAGCCTACTAACCAAGGGCACGGCTCTCTCCATATGCACCTCCAGGGTATCTCTGGGCCTGTGATTTGGGAAACTGCTCCATGGAGCTTTGTTCCTTAATCCAGAAAACTCATGGTGGACTACATAATTGTGTGAACAGACAAATAAAAAGGACTCCAAGGCAATAACTTTTATAATTTTAACATTCTGCTTTTAACTGACTAAGCTGTGCTTTGGGCCCTACCAACTGGGCTTTATTTACTGAGCACCCCAAGTTTTACAACCACTGCATCATTCTGAGACTGGATGGCTACAATAGGAAATGATCCACTATACAACTAAATCCCCCTGGCTGGGCCTGGGCCAAGCCAGCCCAGGCCCAGCCAAGGGAAAACCTCACCCACAGCTGGAGGTTCCCAAGTGATCAGAGCGCCATTTGTGACTTTCAAAGTAGGACACATATAAGGGAGATTTCACCAACACAACCACCATAATTCTTCCTGGAAGATCTACATATTACTCTAGCTAAAAGGGGGAAATTTTTTTATTAATATGGATTGTGGAGTTAGAATGCATTTTACACAAGCATTTATGATAACATACATGACTATGTCATTTCATTGCCCTGGTTGAAGAAATTTGAGAAACTACCAAGAGCACTGTGAAAAACCAGTCAATGTAATTGTTCCCATTATGAGGCTTCAGCCTTTACTGGACTTCAGGAAAGTGATCAGCCTTGGGACCCACCTGTGCCTAACCTCATTTCCTCAAGCCTAGCAGGTAGGTGACATTTTAGTTTGAGGAAGGTGTGTTAATAATGATATAAGAATTCTTCCAAAGTAGTTTTTTACAGACCTTCTAAAATGTGCCCTAGAACCTAAAGCCTTAGATGAAAAGGCAGAATTCAGAATTATTGACAGCCTCATGAGAGAAAAATTGTCAGATGAGGGCTCCAAAATTCTCTCAAGAAATAATGTTATTTAAAAATACTATTATAAATAGCTTGCCCTAACTACTTCAGTGATTTATGCCAATATCCACAGAGCTTTTATTCTATGAACAATGTCAACTATTTATATTATTAGCAATATGCTATCCAAACTCTGGATCAAATAAATTACAATTCCATTACCATTTCCTGCTACAATTATCTTATCTTATAGATGCCTGCATACCTAACCATGCCTACCAAATAATGGTCAATAAACTGGACTAGCACTTTAGTATTCATTGAGACAATACAGTTTCCTAATGCAGCAACATCATTTGAGTCTCAGTGGATATGCTTATTTCTGAAACATTTCTACAATTCAGGAGCTAATATGCAAGGAGAGTACCTAACACACAAGAATGGTAATTCTGTTCTAAATCCTGACTTAAAATTCATGTACTGGGCTGGAGAGATAGCTTAGAAGTTAAGACGCTTGCCTATGAAGCCTAAAGACTCATGTTCGACTCTCCCTCCATGTAAGCCAGGTGGACATGACACAAGTGTGTAAGGTTGCACATGTGCACAGGATGGCACACATATCTGAAGTTCAATTACAGTGGCTGGAGGCCCTGGTGTGCCAATTCTGTTTGATTAAAAAAATAAATTTTAAATTCATGTATTAACTCATTATTCCTTATAAACTCTCTGAATTAGGAAATACTTATATTTTACACTGGTGGGTGTTAGGTAACTTGGCTGTGGTCACACAATAGCCTATGGTTTCCTACGATGCCTCCCTCATTCATGGCAGAAATGAGCCCACCATCATGGACAGGCTCCACAATTTATATTTTTGCTTATATTCTCAATATCACAGAAGAATATACATACAAAAACAAATGCTTACTTAAGAGAAAAACTAGAGGCATATTTTTAAAGGAAATTATAGATGATAAAATTTAACTTATGTCTTCTAATCATAATCATCTAAGAATTAAACATATTTTTTGGAAGACATTTCATATTCTTTTCATGATCCTGAAAAACTCTTCCTATTGTCAGGTGGAATAAAAGTGAAGTATCAACTTTCTTAATTTTTAACTTTATTTTTTCCTTTGCTGTACTCAGAAATGACCAGTCTCAATAGTGGGTTGCCTTAATACTATTACAGAAGTGCTGGGTTTTTTTTCTGCTTTTAAATTATTTTTTATTGTTTTTAACTTTTTTTCATTAAGAACATGCTTTGTATGGACACATCATTTGTTGGTACCAACATTTCACTCCTCCTTGTCCCCAATCCACTGAGGGCCCACCTCAGTGGGATTGCTGGTATTCCCCATGGGGTTGTGGGTTATACACTGAGAGAGCAGCAGTCAGTCATGGGGGGGAAGGTGTTACCTCTGGGTATGCCCTCCCGACCTGTGGCTCTTACAATCTTTCCGCCCCTCTTCCGCAAAATTCCCTGAGCCATGGTGGGTGTGTAGAAAGGCTGTTTTTAAGGCTTTATAGAACTACTGTCCAGTTCACTGAAGTCACAGTGAGAAATTTCAAGCATAATCATTGCTGAACTCAGATTCTAAGACTCTCAGAAGTAGAAATGTAAACTTATCCCCAACATATTTTACTTTGGAAACTGAAATGCAGAGAAAGTCTATGAATTCAATTTAAGTGAGATTTATTAAGTGCCTCTAGTGTGCATGGCCTATTATCAGACACATAGATTAGAAACAGTAGGCAAAGTGTCACATCAATGTTCAATTACCAGAACCAACATTAAAGAGCTATAATCAAGTGATCCAAAAATGGAATCTAATCCTAAAGTCATTCATAAAAGTTGACCTTAAAATCTACAGCATTTTTAATAAGTTCCAACAGCCACAAAGATGAAAGCAGGCTTAAGAGCACTATGAATGACTTTTATTTTGGATCTTCTGTTTTCTTCTTATTATGGTCCGAAGCCTCCGCAATACCAATTTATCAGAGAGCAGCATGTCATCTTGTTGTTCTAGATAATCCAACAAATTTTCAGTCCATTCCAGTGCAGCTTTGTGGCTAATATGCTTCTCTGGGCTCAGTTCTGCTTTCCTAGTTTTAAGGGAAGGTTTTTGCTCAGCAGCCTTGGCCTGGACCTCAGCAGGTTCACTGTCAGTAAGCACCTGACAGCTTGAGTCATTACTCTGAGAGTCAAACCACTGATCAATATTTTCAATGTCAACATGTTCATAATCTTCTGTATTCTGTAAAACTGTTGCTAAGTTAGCTGCTAAAATGGCTCCTTCATCAATATTCATGCCTGAATGTTCTTCATTGCCAGGGAAAAGTTTTTTCCAAGCTCTGGTTATGGTACTGGACTTTATCATGTTCCAAGCTCTTGACACTTCATAAATTGCATCCAACACTGTCAAGTTCTTCCAAAACATTTTTGGATCTATTCCTTCATCCATGTATTTCTGGAGAAGTCCTGCTCGGTAGTATCTTTTGACTGTGGTTAAAACTCCTTGGCTCATAGGTTGAATTAGACTCGTGACATTGGGTGGCAAATATTTCACAATTATCCGGCCATCATCCGAGCTTAGCAGCTCTTCATCTGGATGTGCTGGTGGGAAATCTAAAAGCAGTACTGCTTTTTCGCGAAGCCCTCTAGATTTCAAGTGCTTCTGCACCTGTGGCACAAAGCATTTCTCAAACCACTGTCTGAAAACAGGCTGTTCTATCCATGCACCTTTTTGACTGAAGTAAGTAACAGGAAGATTTGAAGGGTCAGTTCCTTTGAATGCTCGAGGTCTTTTTGCTTTTCCGACGACACAAAGATTAAGTTTGTGTAAACCCGTAGCATTTGCACAACACATAATGATGATTCTCTCTCTGCTTGACCTGTACTCAGTAGTACTCGGCTCAGTGTCAAAACCTAATGTCCTTGACGGTAGACATTTCCAGAACAATCCAGTTTGATCAGCACCATAAATTTGTTCTGGTAGTAGATTCTCTCTGTCCACAAATTCCTGAAAGTTACCACAAAATTCACTGGCAGCAGTCTCATCCCCTTTTAATTTTGTTCCTTTACCAGCAGCCTTTGGAATACCATGGCGCTGCTTAAATCGAGTTAACCAGCCAGATGACGCATTAAAATCCCCTTCCATCCCCAAAGCATCAAAAAAGAACCTCGCTTGCTTTGCACAAATAGTTCCTGACACTGGAATCCCATCAGTTTTCTGTTTGTTAAACCACTCTATCATAACTCTGTCAAGTTCCTCGTATGTTGATGACTTCATAGATTTACGTTTGGATACCCCACTTGTAGGATCTGAATTGTTGGCATAGTTTATAATCCTTTCCTTGTTTTTTTTAATATCACGAACTGTGGATTCACCAATTCCATACACCACAGAAAGTTTTTTGAAAGAGTTGCCTTCTTCAAGCTTCTTAATAATGTCAAGTTTGTCCTTAATTGTCAACACCACACGTTTCCGTTTCCCCAACATTTTAGTCAATATTTCTGACACTGACTAGAGAAAGATAATTAACAACTCAGATTTGACTACAGTCTAGAAAATGGAATCTGAACGTTCTCTTCTGTTCTGTAGGACTTAGATGAATAGTGTGATGGCCAATTTTCAAAGAATGTCTATATGTAATTCTTTCAATATTTAAAAACTTCCTACAACAAGGAATAGCTTCAGCCAACCCTATCTTCTCTTTCTTCCTCCTTGTTTAAAGGTCTTTACATGAACTGCAATCTTTCTGGAGGTTTTAACAAGTTGAATCAATACGGCACTACCAGAGTCTCTCAAAGTCTTACTGGGCTCAACTTTTGCCATCACTGTGGGTAACTCTTTGCTTAAGCCACTATGACTCAGGTTGGAATATTATGGGAAATGTCCAAGAAAACAGTTTAACTGGAGTCAAACTTGAAAACTTGACATACAGGAAACTACAGTGGGAAGTTCTCTGCCAGGGAATGCACTGAGTGGATGCAGTGCCTCTAGGTAAAGGCTGCTACAGGTGACACACGTGAGTGCTTATGAAAATCATAGCAAGGGGAGGAGGGGACAGGAGTGATCCATCACTGCAATTTAGATGCGTGGGGAAAGGAAAACGCAAAACTTTTTAACGCAACACGAATTTCTATCCAATGGATTTGACTAGTGGAAAAGAAAAGGGTGGCCAAACGGTGGTACTGTGCTATAACTCATGAAAGTACCGAAAAACTTCATTGGCAGAAATCAGGCCCCAAGGCTGAGACTAGGGGCCGCAAGGCTGAGCTGTGCGAAGAGGTTACAATAATCCTGGCGCGAGCTGTTCCTCCCTCCACGGGCCAGCAGTAGTTGTTGCTGTGGGGCTGTACGGGGAGGGACTCGCCTCTGAGACCTACAGGAAAACATCAAACACATTCTCTTTAATTTCTGTTCAGAACCGGTCTGTGGCATTACCCACACCGACCCTGCGTGCCTGCGTATCGGCGTGACAGGTAATCACGACCGAGAGCGCTCCTGGGCATTGTCTGGGTGACACAGGGACCTGAAGAGCCTACCTCCTGTCAAGAGGTCAGCGGGGCCGCGGGAGCGTGGGCCTCTCGGCGGGCGCGCGGGGCGTCCTTCCACCCGCCGGCGGAGCCCGGATTCCGCCCGGCAGCCGGTGGGGGTGTCACCGCCACAGCCCGCCGAGGAGCGGGCGTCCGCTGGGCGCAGGGGACGCCAGTCCTCCGGCCGCCAGCATCGCACCCGCCCCGGCGGCAGACACAGCGCGAGCAAATGGAGTCTTTCAAGGGAAGCTGACACCGCGGCGCGCGGAGCACGGCGAGAAGCGAGCGTCGCCGCCGGAGCCGGAAGGCGGGGGATTAGGAGCATGCGCGTGCCCCCGCACGAACGTTGTGTCAGCGATGGGCGGACGCAACGGGGCTGCGTGGGCCTGGGCGGGGCCTAGGTGAGGGGCGGGACCTCGGCAAGTGGCGATGGGCGGGGCCTAGGGAAGGGAGGGCGGGGACTAGGGAACGGGATGGAGGGTGGGCGGGGCCTCGGGAAATGGGGCGGGCGGGGCCTCAAGAGGGTCGAGTGGGCGAGGGGCGGGGCCTCAAGATGGACCTGGGGAGCCGCGGGCCTTGGCCAGTGGGCCGAGTGGGCGAACCTCAGCGCGGGAGCGGGCCGGAGGTGAGGGTGGGGGTCTCCACGAAGTAGTGGGCGGGCCGGCCTGGCAGGAGCGAGGCGGGGCCTGGCCTGCCCCAGAGTTTACACGGGAGGGGTGGGACTAGGCCGGCGCGTAACCCTCCTCTCCGGGCTGCCTCAGTCTCGGTGGCCAGCAGGGGGCGATGAAACTCGCTCCGTGGGGCACTTCTCCGGGCGATGGGGCTGGCGGGCCAGGCTCCCAGAGGGACTGGAGCTCGCGCCCTCTGCGGTCATTTAGGTAAGCCGCGTAGTGTGGGTGGCGGGGAGCGGGCACGCGTGGCGTGTTTACAAAGAGAGGAGGCTGCACTGCGGCCGCTGCTCCGGCATCTGCGGCGTCTTGTGCGGGTTGCAAATCCCAACGCCCATCGCCCGCGAGCCTCTTGCCTGGGCGCGCGGAGGAGCTGCCCACGAAGAGCTGGAGCTTACACTCTGCGCCACCCGCCCAGCAAGCCCGAGGAGTGGGGCGCTGCGGCTGCAAGCCTGCTGGGTGTCGCGTGTCCCCATCCTGAAGCTCATTAATGCTCCAGGACCAGCGTGAATTTCCTGCAATCCCGTAATGACCATTGTCTGCTGTAATAAGGGAATTGAACTTTAACAAAGACTCCCTTTATAGCGTTCCAATGGAGAAAGCAGCAGCAGCCTCGGAGCTTTCCTGGGAGTAGGGAATAACACTTCCATTGGCAGCACCTGTTTACTGAGGAAATTTGGCCTACCTCTGTGTGTCTATGTCTCTCTCTTCCCATCTCTCTCCTCTTTCTCCTTCTTTCGTTAGCATAACGCCTTGAAAAGTGGAGGATTTCAGTTTTTTTGAACACCCAAACATGAGTGTGTAACAGACCAGTCATGTATTTGCCAAGGCAACGCTTTTGCTAGAATGTTAGCACTTGCAAAGAGAAATCAAACTCAGCATTCAAACGAAAGAAAAAAAAAAAGTTGGTTCTAAGCCTTTTGTATTTGATTCCCATGCCAAAAACTGCAAAGTGCCTTCCTTAGAATCTCCACTTCCATGCCCTGAAGTGCTGGAAATTCTTTGATCTGTTTATGTTGTGAGGTCCTAATTGGCTTTGTGACCAAACCTGCTCTTTCTGAAGATAAACATCTCTGCAGCTTGTGCCCATTATGGCTTCCAACCAACTGGCACCATTCTGGCGGTGCTGGTGGACTATTTTGGTTATTTATGTCACTTTTTAAAAAATAACTTATTTGCAAGCAAAGAGAATGAGTGCAGCAGGGTCTCCTGCCAGTGCAAATGAACTCCAGATGCATGCTCCACTTTCTGCATTTGGCTTTAGGTGTGTACTGGAGACTGGAACCCAGGCTATCAGACCTTGCAAGCAAGCACCTTTAACCTCTGAGCCATCTCTTTATCCCTCATTTCACTTTTAAGTTTTCTTTTTCCCTGCAATTTATAAGGAGCATAAAACACTGATCATTCCTTAGCAGAGAAGAAAGCTGTTCTGTAAAGAATGCTCATCATGCAGCCATGTGGAAATGAACAAGCATGTAGCCAGATGTTACTTTCTTGGCTCCTGGCCTTCCTTAGCAAACCCAGCCTGCTGAGGCCATATTGGTCAGTGATATTTAACTAAAATTAATCCTGTCTTTTTATTTTCCCACCTCTCTCTCTCTCTCTCTCTCTAGGGGTTAGTTTTCTTCCAGATCCTGTTTGCATATCTCCTTGTCTTCAGAATTCTCTACCTGATTTAAAGCTGTGCTCTGTTCATTACTTTATGTGCAGTTCAAATCTAGACTCCTCAAAGTGATGAAGTGACAGTCAAGTGGTCAACACTAGATGAGACATCTCTATCACATTCACCAGGGCTCAGGGAATATTACAGAGGAGGTGGCATAAAAGAAATTATTACTTCTCTCACCGCTGGCTAGAGAAGCTTCTCTTTGGAGATGGCCGTGTATACTGAGAAGACTCAAAACTCATAAAAATGCTGAAATAAAAAGCTCTTGAAAGCTCAGTGCTAAGAGACGTCTGTATCACATCATTGCAGACTCAGGGAACACTGTGGAAAAGGGTGCAGAAAGAATGTGAAAGCCACAGGGTGGGGAGGAGTAAGTTGTACTGTCCTCCCAACATGAATTCAACTGTCACTAACTCAATCATCTGCTACCATTTTGCACTCAACATCTATTACATAATTTTTTATATTCCACCTAAGTGTGAGATCATGTGGGACTTGTCTTTCTATGCCTGCCTTGTTTCGCTTAACATATGATCTCCAGATCCATCCATGTTGTTGCAAGTGAGTTTCTTTTTATGCCTGAACAGCATTTATTCACTCATCAGTCAAGAAAGAAATTGAAGAAGACCATAAGAAATGGAAAGACATGTCATGTTCATGGATTGAAGAATCAATAATATGAAAATAGCTATCTTACCAAAAGCAATTTATACACTTAGTGTAATACCCATCAAAATCACAATGTCATTCTTCACTTTAATAGAAAAAATGTAAAATTAATTCAGAAGCACACATATGCATGCACTTACACACACACACACACACACACACACAGTCAAAGTAATCCTGAGCAACAAATATAAGATTGGAGGTATCACTAAACCTGCGTTTAAGGTATATTACAGAGCCATAGTAAAGAAAACAGTATAGAACTGGCACAAAAACAGATCTTAGCAGGGCATGTTGGTGGATGCTTTTAATCCCAGCACTTGGAAGGCCGAAGTAGGAGGATCACTGTGAGTTCAAGGTCAGCCTGAGACTACGTTGTGAATTCCAGGTCAGTCTGGCCTCAGGTCAGTCTGGCCTAGAGCAAGACACTACCTCAAAAAAAAAAAACAAAAGAAAAAATAAAAACCAGATCATATAAGACCTGAAACTTTAAAACTGATAGAGAAAAGGTAGGTGAAGCAGAGAGTTCTCAAAGAAAACTATAAATGGCCAAAAACTACCATAAACATGTTCAACATCAGGCCACGTGGTGGCGCACGCCTTTAATCCCAGCACTTGGGAGGGAGAAGTAGGAGGATCAGCATGAGTTCGAGGCCACCCTGAGACTACATAGTGAATTCCAGGTCAGCCTGGGCTACAGTGAGACCCTACCTCGAAAAACAAAACAAAACAAACAAAAAATGTTCAACATCTTTAACCATCTCAAAAATGCAAGTTAATACGACTTTCAAATACCATCTCCCTCCACTCAGAATGGCAATCATCAAGTGACAACAAATTTGGCGAGGATGTGGGGAGAGAGGATTTCTCATCTACTGTTGCTAAGAGTGTAAACTTCCTGAGCGTATACCCTAAAGACTATACTCTTGATTACAGAGATACTTGTTCAGCCATGTTTCTTCCAGCTATATTCACAATAGCTGGGAAACACAGTCCAGATGCCCATCAGTTGAGGAATGGATAATGAAGATATAAGTGGATGGACTTGGAAAAGAATATACCAAGCAAGTTAACCAAGGTTTAGAAAGACAAATGCAGCATATTCTCTTTCCTAACTTGGAACAGTTTGATTTCATTTAAGTTGTAGTAAGCATCAGTAGTATTGGCAAAGAACTAGAATTAGGCTAGGGTCTTGTGGAGGTTGGGAATAAGGAAGGGGGCTTACAGTAAACTAATGACAGCATGGGTCAGTATCATAGAAACATTTCTCCTGGATAGCTAAGGAAAAGATAACTTTTTTGTTTGTTTATTTTTATTTATTTATTTGAGAGCGACATACAGAGAAAGAGGGAGAGAGAGAAAGAGAGAGAATGGGTACGCCAGGGCCTCCAGCCACTGGGAACAAACGCCAGATGCATTTTCCACCTTGTACCTCTGGCTTACATGGGTCCTGGTGAATTGAGCCTCGAACTGGGGTCCTTAGGCTTCACAGGCTAGTGTTTAACTGCTAAGCCATCTCTCCAGCCCCCAAAAAAGATATAACTTTTTTAAAATATATTTTTATTTATTTATTTATTTTGGTTTTTCGAGGTAGGGTCTGTCTCACTCTAGCCCAGCTGAACTGGAATTCACTATGGAGTCTCAGGGTGCCCTTGAACTCATGGCAATCCTCCCACCTCTGCCTCCCATGTGCTTGTATTAAAGGCATGCACCACCACGCCCGGCTATATTTTTATTTTTATTTTGAGAGAGAGAGAGAGGTAGATAGAGAATGGGCATGCCAGGGCCTCTAGCCACTACAAACAAATTCAAAACGCATGTGCTACCATGTGCATATGGCTTACATGGGTATTGGGAAATAGAAGCTGAGTCCTTGGGCTTCCCAGGCTAGCACCTTAATCACTAAGCCTTCTCTCCAGGCCAAGATATAACTCTTAATAAGGGGAGAAGATATCCCGGGCAGAAGTGCCATGTTGAGGGTCAAAAAACCTTAATCCTAAAACTACAGGCTCTGGGTGGTAAATCCAGGGCCTGAACTAGGTTGCCCTCCACAGTGAGCTGTTGTCAAAGCACTTGGTTACCACTAAAGCTAAATGGTAAGACCCTATTGTTGAAGACACCACAAGCTGTGGTTGTAGGACATCAAGAAATCATGCTGGCATGGAGATAGAGTTCAGCTCCCTCCTGGCTAGCCCTCATAGTGCTGGAAAGTGCTATGCAAGCTGCTTGTGGGTAATGGTCACCGACAGCTTGAGCAAGTAGGGGAACTTATAAGCTACAAAAAGCAAGGCAAGATGTACAGACCTTTGCAATAGTTGTACAGAACGTATTCAGGTAATCAATTGCTGTCTTGATTGGACAAGAGGCCCATTCAGTGGGACTGATTTCATACCTGCTACTGAGAACCAAGTCAGAATCCTAAAGCAAGGGTGGTCATAGACTGGAAAGAAACTCTTACTGTTCTTTAGCTAAGAAGAAAAGGTATGCCAATAAAATGTCTTTGAAAGGACTATGCTTATCCTGTCTGATCCATGCTGCTCTCAGTCCTGGAATTTCTTTTTTTTTCCCAGGCTGTTCTCAAATTCCTGATCCTACTGCCTCTGCCTCTTCAGCAACATCCTACCAGCGTGTGCCACCACACTGCCTTTTACAAACGGCAATGAATAAAGGGGAAAACCAAGATCCATCTGTGCAAGAAGATGGTCAGCCCACTGACTAGCAAGAGACAAGTCCTCTCAATCACATCTTCGAGATCCCAGAGAGGCATTACAGAGGAAATGGCAATTTAAAACACAAGTGCTACTCTCACTGCTAGCCTGACAACCTCCAGGGAGATGGCAGTAGACACTGAGGAAACTCAAAACGTATCAAAGCAGAAATTCATAAGGTGCAGAGAGCTTACCACTGAAGAAGACTTATAACCCACCCTCCAGGGCTCGGAGCATTGTGGAAAAGGAGATCGAAATACTGTTTGGGAAGGAGTATCCTAAGGCATTGTCCTCCTTAGACACACAGAAACTGATAGGCATTTATGACACCACAGTGACTACCAATAACCCCAATGAGGAGGGCCTCAGTGGTAAGGAGTTAAGGGAGAGGAGATATATGTTTTCTTTTCTTTTTCCTTTTTTTTTTTTTTTTTTTTTTTTTTGGTTTTTCAAGGAAGGGTGTCACTCTAGCCCAGGCTGACCTGGAATTCACTATGTAATCTCAGGATGGCCTCGAACTCATGGTGATCCACCTACCTCTGCCTCCCAACTGCTGAGTTTAAAGGTGTGCGCCACCATGCCTGTCAAGGAGATATAAGTCTTATAACACAATGTGAACATGACAAATAAGTGATATTTTTATATAGTAAGGTTTATAATTAATCAAAAAGGTGGGAAAGAAGAACAATACAGTTTGGAAAAATTGGGTAATGAGAATGTTTTCTAAAATCAGATATGTGAATTACACAAATATTATGGTAATTGCATAACAGTAGAAGAAAGAAGTAGGTAAAATACATATTATCGCTCCCTCCCCCGAAAGACCCTGGTGTGGATATGTATGCACTGTGTGAATATAAATTTGAGGGATGGTATGGATAATATTGCAGACATTGGGAAGTGGGAAAGTTGTTCAACAAGTTGGGTAGTAAATCAGGGTGAAGACAAATGTACACATGTATTTATATATTTGCATATATATGTACTACTTTCAAATATTTGCTACCAAAATACCTGGCAGAAACATCTAAACACCTAAAGGAATTATTTGTCTATGTTCACAGTTTCAGAACTGTCAGTCCATCATGATGGGAAAGGCATGATAGTGCAATCCATATCCGGAAGCAGAAATAGGAACATAGTAGAAGGGGCCCCAAGGACATGCCTCCAATGACCTACTTACTCCAAGTAGGCTTTTCTTCCTGCTTTGTGACATCTCATAACCATGCCCTCAACTTATGAGTACATCAAGGGATTAATTAATCACTTGGGTCATAGATAAGGATCTGACCTAATGACTTGGTTAATACCTTGATGTAAATATGATCATCCCTGCAAACATCCTCAATGACACATCAATGTGCTTTACTAATCTAGGAAATTCTCATCCAATCAAGTTGATGGTTGAGTTTAATCACTACAGCATCCAGTAGCATACTGGAAAGTTTTATTTTTTTCATGGAAGTCCTGTTGGTCCAGGTTTGCAAGGCAGCTGTGCTCCACAATGTCATTCAAGTGTACAGACTTTCCTCTAGTTACTCTGTCATTACTGTGGCCATATTCCCACTTCTTCATACTTGTTGGAGCTACCTTCTCATTGAAGACAAAACACCTAACCAAAAGCAGCTGATGGGAGAAAAATATTATAATCTTCAGAGGAAGCTCCATGATGTCAGGGGAAAGAATGGCATAAGCAGAGGCTGGACATCACCTCCTAGCCACAGCAGGTGGAAAACAACAGTGGGAGAGTGAGCAAAACTTAGTAATGGGAAGCTGTCTATAATACTCCTAAGCTTGTCATCAACAACAGCTCTCTTTCAGCAAAGCTCCACCTCCCAAATTGGCACAACCTGGAGATGAAGCATTCAAAACACATGAGTTTATGGAGGACATCTGATTCAAAGCACAATGATTGAACCCTTATGATTTTGGAAAGAGAAAATATAGGCCCACAGGATTTCCTGTTATGCATGTGACATAGGTTCACATAACTATCAACTGACATTCTGTCAATGACTACATGGTCACATGATCATTTATTCCTATATAAAAGACTGAGATATAATCTTAGCTGGACAATCATGGGCTTAGACATAACTAAGAATGAAAAGAGAATCTATTATCAAGTTGGATTATGGAGATTGTTAGCAGGTCTGGGTCGTAGTAATTATATGAAAAATAAAAATCAAATCTATTTAAATGTCCATATTTTGCCGCTTCAGAATAAATTTTAAATAGATATATAAATAAACCATAAAATACATTTTCTAGGTACAAGAAAAAAGGAATAAGGTGGCATCATGTAATCAATGCTATGACCTTCACCTTCTTCCCCTCCAAAAAAGACTTTTACTAATACAAGTCTATTTGGTAACTGGACAAAGAAAATGGATCAGAATCAGTTCACATAATAGAAATGGCTAATGAATATTTGTCCAAATGTAATTTTACTAATAGAGATTTAAATTTAAGGTAACAAATAATTTTCACTTATTAAGCTGTAATTTGTTTTATATTATGATGATATCTGATCAGTTTTTGACTCATATGCTTGCAAGGATCGCTAGAGGGCAGGTCAGTACCACAGCTTTGAGGTTTCTTTGTAGAAATGCTGGGTGCTTCTATCTTTCCAATCTGTCTATCCATCCTTAAGCTCCCAAGTTTGCAGTAGCCAGATAGGTACCTTCCTACCACTCCAAGGAGTTTACAGATCATCTGTGTGTGAAATACTGACAGATGAAAGACATGTTTTCCATGTCCTCAGCTTTATAAAAGAAATACTTTAGAACTGAAAATGTGTAGAAGGCAGCAGTTTGGCCATTTGTCAAGTGGACTTGTTGAACTACGGATTGTATGATTAGAGCCTTACATACTATTGGGGTTTGGCCTGCCAACAGTGAGCTTGAAATACAGGCTGATACATGCATGAAACTCCATAGTTCCATGTTTATATAGAAAGCATATGTGTGATTTCATGTAAAGCTGACATAAAGTCATATGGTTTATGTAATTCTGGTAGATGTATTGTTAGTCATCCCTCATGTCAAAACTTCTGGGGTTTTTCTTTATTATTTATATTTCCTTATTATACCTTATATTGATTTCCTCATTTCATCAATTGGTTTCCTGTGTCTTCTTTGATTCCTTTGATTTCCTGTTTAATTCCTTTGATTTCCTCCCTGATTTCTTTGAAAACATTTATAATCATTTAGATTATAAACATTTATAATCATTTAGATTAGTCAGAATTACTAGCAGTGAAGAACACAGTCAATGAAATTTAAAAAGACTGTGGAAAATCTCACCAGTAGAATGGATGAAGGAGAGGACAGAATATCTAAACTAGAAAACCAGGTGGCAGATTTAATACAGTCCAACAAAGAGAAAGACAAACTAATAGGAAAGTATGAATGGGAATTTCAAGTTATTCAAGACACTATGAAAAGATCAAACATAATTCAGGATATAGTAGAAGGAGAATTTCACTCCAAAGACATAGTAGGCGTTTTCAATAAAATCATAGGAAATTTTCCCCAAGTTGAGAAAGAGATGCGAATGCAGATACAGGAAGCTTTTAGGACACCAAAAAAACAAAACCTGGAAAGAACCTCTCCTCGCCATATTATAACTAAACTACCAAACATACAAACCAAAGAAAATATATTGAAAGTAATTAGACAGAAAAATCAAGTCACATACAAAGACAAGCCCATCAGAATAACAGAAGACTACTCAACAAAAACTTTCAAATCCAGAAGGGCATAGAATGATGTATTCCAATTTCTGAAAGATAACAACTGTCAACCAAGGTTACTTTATCCTGCAAAGCTATCCATTCAGGTAGATGGATAAATAAGGATATTCTACAACAAAAGCAGGCTAAAGGAATATTTGAAGACAAAACCAGCTCTATAGAAAATACTTGAAATGACACCTCATGCTGAAGAGAAAGAAAAACACATATATAAGAAACCTGAAAAACCAAACCATACTCAAATACTAGTTAATACAAGAAAGCAAAGGTAAAACCAGAAGAACTACAAAACAAGAAAAATGTCAAAAATAAATACCAACCTTTCAATAATAACTCTTAATATCAATGGCCTCGATGCCCCAACCAAAAGGCATAGGCTTGCAGACTGGGTTAAAAAGCAGGATCCTTCAATTTGTTGCCTCCAAAAAACTCACCTTTCTACAAAGGATGGACACTATCTTAGGGTGAAAGGTTGGAAAACAGTATTTCAAGCAAGTGGGCCTAGAAAACAAGCAGGGGTTACTATTCCTAATATCTGACAAGGTAGACTTCAGTCCAACATTAGGTAGGAAAGATAAGGAAGGTCACTTTATATTGATTAAGGCACACTCCCACCAGGAGGACATTACAGTCCTAAATATATATGCACCAAACACGGGTGCTCCCCACTTTATGAAACACTATTAGAACTAAGGTCACAGATAACACCAAACACAGTGGTAGTGGGTGACTTCAAAACCCCACTGTCATCAATTGACAGGTCATCCCAGTGAAAAATAAACAGAGATGCATCTGGATTAAATGAGATCGTAGAACAAATGGACCTAACAGATATCTATAGGACATTTAATCCAAATGCTGCAGAATACACATTCTTTTCAGCAGCACATGGAACATTCTCTAAAATAGACCATATATTAGGACACAAAACAAATCTAAAAATACAGGAAAATTGAAATAATTCCTTGTATTCTATCTGATCACAATGGGATCAAACTACAAATCAATAGCAAGAAAAGCTATACAGCATACACAAACTCATAGAAACTAAACAATACATTACTAAATGGTGAATGGGTCAATAAAGAAATCAAGAAGGAAATAAAAAATCATAGAGTCAAATGATAATGAGAACACAACATACCAAAACCTTTGGGACACAATGAAGGCAGTCCTAAGAGGGAAATTTATGGCTTTAAGTGCCTATATTAAGAAATTAGAAACGTTGCAAGTAAACAACTTAATACTTCACATTAAAGCTTTGGAAAAAGAAGAACAAGGCAAATCAAAAATTAGTGGACGGAGAGACTTCCGGCCAAGATGGTGACAGCCTCGCTGCGCTGCAAATCCCGGGGAAAGAAAGATAGATGTAGATCCTAAGGAGAGAGCCACCCCATCATACCTCAAAAGGGCCCCGGCTGAAACTAAGAAAAATTGGAGAAATAAGCAAGGGGGCTGTTTTCCTGATGAACCTGATACCAGCACAAGGGGGAAGGAGATCAGCACAGAGAAAATTCAACTCCTACCAAATCAGAGAGCCAGAGCCTCAGAGGCCCCCAACACCTCATCACTGAAGCAGACCAAAAATGAACCCAACATGGCTCAGGGAAATTTTTCGGAAGAGGAGGCAGAAAGAATGTCAGAGCCACATGTTGGGTCATGATATGCAGAGACATTTAGCTTACCCATAACTGTGGGCCAACTCCACAATGCATGACCCGTATACCTCAACAAGGAGGGGCCAAGGGGAGGGGTTAGGTCATGGATGAGCCTAATAATGGTACCAAACTGACTGTATTTGCTGAATACAAAACTAACTAATAAAGAAAAAAAAATGTGGATACATTAAAAAAAATTAGTGGATGGGAAGAAATAATAAAGATTAGGGCAGAAATTAATGAAATAGAACCCCCCCCCAAAAAAAATCCAAAGACTCAATGAAACAAAGAGTTGGTTCTTTGAAAGGATAAACAAGATTGATAAATCTTTTTCAAATCTGACCAAAAGAAAGAGAGAAGAGACACAAATTAATAAAACTTGAGGTGAAAAAAGCACTACCACAACAGATACCAGAGAAATTCAAAAAAATCATAGGGACTTACTATAAGAACTTATACTCCACTAAGTTTGAAAATCTGAAAAAAATGGATGATTTCCTTGATTTATATGACCTACCTAAATTAAATCAAGATGAGATTAACCACTTAAATAGACCTATAGCAAGTATGGAGATCCAAGCAGTTATCAAAAATTTCCCAACTAAAAAATGTCAAAGCCCAGATGGATTCACTGGTGAATTTTACCAGACCTTCATGGAAGAACTAACATGAATACTTCTTAAACTTTTTCATAAAATAGAAAAAGAAGAAATCCTACCTAACTCCTACGAAGCCAGCATTGCCCTGATTCCAAAACCAGGCAAAGATAGAACAAAAAAAGAAAATTACAGACCAATCTCCCTGATGAACATAGATGCAAATATTCTCAATAAAATATTGGCAAGCAGAATATAAGAATATATCAGAAAGATCATTTCATTCATGCCAACCAAGTAGGCCAGAGATGCAAGGATGGTTCAACATACACAAATCAATAAATGTAATACATTATATGAATGGACTGAAGGGCAAAAGTCACATCTCATTAGATGTAGAGAGAACATGTGACAAAATCCAACATCCCTTCATGATAAAAGTCCTACAGAGACTGGGAATAGAATGAACATATCTCAACATAATAAAGGCTATTTATGACAAGCCTACAGCCAACATAATACTAAATGGAGAAACACTTGAAGCTTTTCCACTTAAATTGGGAAGAAGACAAGGGTGTCCACTGTCCTCACTTTTATTTAATATAGTACTGGAAGTCTTATCCATGGCAATAAGGCAAGAGACACACATAAAATGGATATAAATTGGAAAGGAAGAGATCAAGTTATCATTATTTGCAGATGACATTATTCTATGCATAAAGGACCCTAAAGACTCTACCAGCAAACTGTTATAGCTGATAAACACCTATAGCCATGTAGCAGGATACAAAATAAACAAACAGAAATCAGTAGTATTCCTCTATGCTAGCAACAAACACATAGAAGGTGAAATCAGAGAATCACTCCCATTCACAATTGCATCAAATAAATAAATAAATAAAGTACCTTGGAATAAGCCTAACCAAGGAAGTGAAGGATCTCTACACTGAAAACTTTAAAACTCTCAAGCAAGAAATTGCAGAAGATAGTAGCAAATGAAAAGACATCCCTTGTTCTTGGATCAGAAGAATCAATTTTGTGAAAATGTCAATCTTACCAAGGGCAGTCTAAACATTTAATGCAATCTCAGTCAAATTCCAGTGGCATTCTTCACACAAATAGAGGTTGAGTAAAGAAAGGTGGAGGGAGAGCTAATCAAAATCTAAGAGGATATAAGTAATTCATATGGAAACCTACTTTTTTGGACAATGGAACACACAGGAGCCATAGATTATTACTAGAAAATTTTCAGTGCCAGGGATGGGATATCTTCCAGTGAGTTGTTGGCCAGGGAGGTTCCTGATGCCCCCAAACATTACAGGCCATTACCAAGGCCCTTGGTTTCCCACCAAGAATAGATGGTAAGACTCTATTGCTGAAGACTCCACATACTTGGGCTGCAAGGTCACTGAGAAACCCTGCTGGAGCTGAGCTGAAAACCTCCTCCATGTGGACCAGCTGACAGAAAGCTGGAAAAAGCCATGCTGCATGCAGTTCAATGGGAAAGAGAGAAATCACCAGTGAAGATACCCAGCAGTGGACACTGCAAGCCTTATATTTGCCCAGCCAGGCCAAATGAGCCAATGAGTGCAATAGTGGCACATCTGTTATGGGGGAAACCAACCACCTTCTAATTTCACTGGAGGCCCCCTCCATGGGAGGGAATATGTCCCTGATACTGAAAACCTACAACAGGGTACTCATGAGCACTAGGAGTGTAATGTCTGCTGCTGTCTGGCTAAAAGTATATACTATGCTCGCCAAACTGACCAGTAAGCACTTCTGTTAATGTTCATAGCCATATATTAATGCTACTCTCATTTTTGGCTAGAGAACCTTCTCTTTTTAGATTGCAGTGAGCTTGGGATGACTCAGAAGGCACCATGGTACTGAGAAAAAGTGAAAGAGGAGTGCTCAGCACTGAAATATCTCCATCACACCTTGAAGGCTCAGGGTCCATTACAGAAGAGGTGGTGGAAAGAATGTAAGAACCAAAGGAAGGGTGGGACTCCTTACAACGTGCTCCTCCAGACACAAAATGGCCTGGATATCCATGACCTCACAGTGCCTGACACTACCTACACAAGACCATCATAATAGGAAGAAACCATCATAACATCAAAATAAAAGACAGACTGATTGAGAGGGGGAGGGAATATGATGGAAAGTGGAGTTTCAAAGGGGAAAGTGGGGGGAGGGAGGGAATTACCATGGGATATTTACAATTATGGAAGTTGTCAATAAAATTTTTTTTTAACTTATGGGGTTTACCTTGACGATTCTGTATACCAGTTTTATTATGGGAGAGGTACTTACATTTCTAGATGCATACATTATGTCTGGGAAAAGGTAGCTTTTGAGAGAGAAAACTTTGTTTCTTAACATTTGTAGCTGAAAAGCAAGCACTAAGGTACATATTAATATGTTCACATGAGCTGATTTTCTGTGTCATAGTTTGTGATTCCTTTGTGGAACATGTAGCAGCTGCTCAGGCATCCTGCTACTGAAAATGCGCTTCAAGCAGAATAATATTTGACAGACAGTCTTGTGGGCCAAAGTAGTGCTGCACATACATGATGTGGACTCTAGAAGCAACAATGTTTCTGTGTTCATAGAATAACCTACTTTCTTTTCCTCAATCCTTTTATGTAATATTTTCTTATATTGCTAATGTTATGGAATTTTACTGCTAGCAGTACTGTAGCAGTCTCACACATATACTTGTCATATAAGCACTTACATGTACAGAGAACATACACCTACATTTCTATAACAAATATTTTTTGTTTGTTTGTTTCCTTCAGTAAGCCACCCACCCACCCTTAGGCAGAGTGGTTAATTATACTTTCTAGCTAATGTTATCTTCTGGTTAGATAATATTACCCTTTGAATCAGATAACTAATGTTACCATTTTCTGATTAGATAACTAATGCTATATTCTGGTTAGGTAACTGTCCTTGCTTTCTGGTATCTCTTGGTTAGATAACTACTATCTGCTTGTTAGATAATTAATGTTATCATCTGGTTAAATAACTAATATCACCTTCAGTTTTGGTAGGTAGTTAATGTTATCTTATGGTTAGATAACTAATGTCTGCTTCTGGGTAGGTAATTGATGCCATCACCTTCTGGTTAGATAACTATGTTGGTCATTTCTAGTTTCTGATGTCACTTTCAGATGTCTGGTTCTCTCAAGTGTATCCCGATCCCCAAGTTTCTTACCCTTCTCACTATTCTGTCCATGGTGGCTTGTGGGCATTGAAAGGAGGAAGTGGTAGTGAGAGAAGGAGTTTGCATGTTATCATGGGTAGAAAAAGAGGAACTAGAGTGCATGGGCATAGGTTCTAGACTTTGAATACTCTGACCAAGTGAGTTCAGGTATCAAATGATGTGACCACTGAATTTGTCAGCTGTTTCTCTTGTTATTATCAGGGACTTTGATTGCTACATGTACACTGTACACACACAGAGATACACACCATTCAGCCTTAACTTATGCCATTGCTGACAATTCCAAGTGTATCTCAGGCCTTGTGGTTTTTCTAACACTTCACTCCTATGGCCTTAGTATGTGGTACCATCAGCTGCCTCCTACATAGGTTACAGTGCACACAAGGATTTACAGTCAAAGAAAAGAGTGTATCATCTACCATATTTAAATATTGCAGTTAAAGGGTTTATTAAGTCAATGTAAAAACACACACAGCAAGAAATATAGGGAGATAGCCAACTTAGAAAAGGCTCAGTGGGAATGGAGGAACACAGTCCTACCTTCTGTGTTACTTAATGTTCTTATATCTGGTACTTTTCTGCTACATCTGCTTCTCATGAGTCATCTGCAGGCCATTGCTGAGAGGTCAGCTATGTGTACAACAGGCAGAATGTGCCTGGAATCAGCATTGCTTACTCAATTGTCAGAGCAAGTGGGTGTGGGTGTAATTGAACATGGAGTTTTTGAGATCTATAGGCTTAACTAAGGAATTATCAATGGTCACCAATGCCATTCTGATCAAACAGTCTGAATTCTTTGTCTTGTGAACTCAATGAATGAAATTCCTGCACAATGAAGAGTGAGTTTTTAGAAAATAAAAGTTTTACTTGAAGAGAAAAAGAAAGTAGTTTATTGAAGAAAAAAAGCAGGGCTGGAGAGATGGTTTAGCGGTTAAGCGCTTGCCTGTGAAGCCTAAGGACCCCGGTTCGAGGCTTGACTCCCCAGGACCCACGTTAGCCAGATGCCCAAGGGGGCGCACACATCTGGAGTTCGTTTGCAGTGGCTGGAGGCCCTGGTGTGCCCATTCTCTCTCCCTCTCTCTATCTGCCTCTTTCTTTCTCTGTCTGTCGCTCTCAAATAAATAAATAAAAATAACAACAACAAAAAAAGCAGGTAAGATTAGAACTTGCAGGGAATGGAAGGGGGAATGACAAGGGATGCCTCCAGATGACTGCTTCTAGGAGCTTAAAAGGCTTTGTAGTCAGAGAAATAAATTGATCTTTGAAATGAATGGACTGTGATATGGAGGGGTGTAGCTCTGACCCAATCATTAATCCTCACAAGGTATGGGCACATCTCTTTTCCAGTCTTGGAACTGAATATGCACATATGTGTATTGCTGTTCTATTTACAACAGATAAGAATTGGAACCAGTCTAAATGTTCATTTACAGATGAATAAATAATGAATAAGTGGTGCTATAACACACTGGAATTATATCCAGCAGTATAGAAAAATGTAGTTATTAAATTTTCAAGAAAAATGGATGGACCTAGATAGTTTTATATTTAGTAAAATGACACAAACTAAGAAAGACCAAAATCACATGTTCTGTCTGATATGTGGACCATAGTTTGTAGAATCTATCAATATGTAATATAGGGAGGCAAATGTGTATAAAACCTATGAAGGTTGAATGGTCACCAAAAGGGAGTACAAAGAGATGAACTGAAGTGAGGGAAGGATGAAAGGATACATGTGACATGTGAACACAAGGAGATAAGAATCAACTAACACAAGCTGTATTTGAAAACTGCAGACTGAATGAACCTAAATCCTGTATACCAACTATAAAAAAATGAGTTTATCATCTGTATGAATGTATGATGCAATTGAATCATAGCACCTGCATAAGAATTTCCACAGATCGTCTTTGGACTGTTGCATTGGTGTAGATCTAGGATTTGCTTTTTAATACATAGACTAATGGCTGCTTCTGTTTAAAATAAACCTTTGTGAATTCTGTCTCTATTCTGCTCCATTGTTTAGTTTTATTCTTGAGGTCTCCAAGGACACATGCTAGAGTTCATTTAACTTCTTTTTAAAGCTCTCTCTCAGGTCAGCTCTTTGTGTTTAAGAGTGCTTATTTATCTGTCCTCTCATGTATGACCTCCAGTGGTTTCCGATCCTCCTAGTACTCTCTAATTTTGTCTTCACTTCTACAATGTTTGTCTTTCTTTCCTTTCCTAAGTTCTTTCAGTCTCCATTTCACATTTTCCTGTTATCTGATCCTGGGATAAATTTCTTTCATTATTGTGATCAGTTTATTAACTTTTTTACTGTAGTAAGGTATACATAATGTACACTTTATTATTTTGACCATTTTATACAATTGTGTGTCATTAAGCATATTACCAATGTTGAGCAACTATTACCACTATTAATTTCCAGAACTTTTTATCTTCCCCAACATAAATTCTGTACTTATAAAACAATAGCTTCCCAATTCCCTGCTCCCCATACCCCTGGTTCCTATTGTCCTACTTCCTGTCTCTATGAATGTTCTCAGCCTAGATAGTTCATTAAGTAGAATCATACATTTTTTTAATTTTTTTTTTATTTTAGAGACAGAGAATTGGTACTCTAGGGCCTCAGCCACTGAAATTGAACTCCAGATGCTTGTACCACCTAGTGGGCATGTGTGGCCTTGCACTTGCCTCACTCTTGTGCACCAGGAATATGTGGGATCTGGAGACTCAAACTTGGATTGTTAGGTTTGCAATCGCCTTAACCTCTAAGCCATCTCTCCAGCCCCAAATCATACTTTTTTTTTTTTTGCCTTGTGTCTGCCTCATATTTATCACTTTGTATAATATTTTCCAATTCATTAATGTTGTGGCATTTGGCAGCATTTCACTGCTTTTTACTAATAATATTCCATTGTATGTACTTACCATATTTTGTTTATCCAATTATCTGTTCATAGACACTTGGGTTGTCTACTTTGGGGCTATTATAAATAGTGCAGCTGTGAATTTTGGTGTGCACTTATGTGTTGAAGTCTCTGATTGCACATTATATGCTGAGGCATAGAGCTGCTAGATAATATGGTAATTCTGTGTTTAATGTTGGTGTGATCATCCAGTTTTTGCAACAGGTATATCATTTTATTTTCCCATCTGTAATGTCCAGTGGTAGAAGTTTTCCCACATCAAAAGCAACATTTTTCTTTGTTTTTTGGTAATGACCTAATGGATAAGAGGTGTTACCTCATGCAATTTGCATTTCCTTAAACCCCAGTGATGCTGTACCTCTTTTCATGGCTTATGGGTCTTCTATGTATCTTTGTTGTGATTGTCTTTGCACTGTTCACAGATTCTGAATTTTTATTTGTTTGTACTACTGGGGATTGAACCCAGAGCCCTACACATGTGAAGCAAGTGCTTTACCACCAATCTATGTCCCCAGCCCTTTTTTGCATATTCAGGATTGTAATAGTTCATCACATATATGATTCGCAGATATTTTTTTGATCCTATAGGCTGCCTTTCCTATCTTCTGGTATATATTTTGTCTGTATCCTGTTAGTGTTATTGCCTGTGGTTTTGGTGTTGAATCCTGATTTTGTTGGTTGGTTTTTATGCTAGACTAAGATTTCCATCTGCTTCTTGTTAACATTTCGCTGGTAACTTCTTTCAGGCAAGTACAAGGTTTTTTGATACTTCTTCTTAAAAGAATACTGCTTGTGACAGAGGCTGACTACCCTCCTTTTCCCTGCTCACCTTTCCATAAATTTTTGTGGAATCCAGAGCAAAATTTTCTGAGGGCTGTGGCCATAGGAGTCCAGGTTGGTTTTCAACAGTGCCACAGGACTCCCTTCTGTGAGCCTGTGAAAAGTACTGCTTTCTTGTCCATCAATGCTGTGCCTCCCAGAAGCTTCCCTGGAACAGGAGGGCTTGGCAGCCTTTTTTTTTCACAAACTTGCCCTCTTCAATGATGCACTCTGTTGAGAAGTGGCTATTTCTTACCTTCTGGCCACCTGTCCTCAGTGACATTTTCTATCCCTTCTCAGTGTCCTCTGCAGATAAGCCCTGTCAGTTCCTCCTCAGTGTGATCTTTTTTTAAGGTAATAAGTATTAACAGAGCTTTTGAAGGTCATGGCCTGCGGTACTCTCCAGCTTCTTCATATGCACTGTTGCGTTCTGTGTTCAGTTACTTTTCTGCATAATCTTAAGCTGTGCAGTTTCAAAGAGATAAGAAAATTCACAAGATTTTTATTGGATTTGTTTTTAATCGCTTCTAGTATGCTTCAACATACTGAATACTAAACACGTTTTTTTTTTAAATAGACTTAAAATATAAGTTGTAGAAATTACTTGGACTTAATTTTGAAATGAGAATAAGGTGATATAAGCTATTTTTGTGGGGGGGGGTTATGGTGTGTGTGTGTGTCATATGTATGTATCCATGTGTGTGTGGAATTGCACATATCCTGTGTGCATGAATGTGCAGGCCGGAGAATGTTGGATGTCCCCTCTTATCTTTTCTGCCTTATTTCCTTGAGATAGACTCTCTTACTGAACCTGGATCTTTTAGATTTGCAGCTAGACTTGTGAACCCCACCAATCACAATCATTCTGTCTGCTTGCCTTGGTACTTTTACAGCACTGGGGTGCCAGGTGCCCTTCCCTGGCTTTTTTTTTTTTTTTTTTTTTTACATGGATGCAAGGGTTTGAACTCAGGTACTTGGACAGCAAGGGCTATGACCCACCAAATCATCTCCTCAGTCCCTAGCCTATTTTTATTTTATTTTATTTTATTTTTCAAGCTAGGGTCTCACTCTGGCCCAGGCTGTCCTGGAATTAACTATGTAGTCTCAAACTCACAGCAATTCTCCTACCTCTGCCTCCCAAGTGCCAGGATTAAAAGCACCACATCCAGCAGAGCAAGAGAGAGAATGAGCATGCCAGGACCCCTAGCCGCTGCAGATGAACTCCAGATATATGTTCCACTCTGCATCTTTACATGGGTACTGTGGGATTGAACTTGGGTCATTAGACTTTGCAGACAAGTGCCCCAATCACTGAGCCATCTCTCCAGCTCCCCTCCCAATTATTTTTAGCATGCATTTACTTGGATTAAAAAATAAATTAAATGGGTGTGAAAGCAAACACCTGTAATCTCAACACTTGAGAGGCTGAGGCGGAAAAATGGTAAGATGAGGCCAGCTTTGGTTATATAGCAAGTTCTAGGTGAGCTTGTCATAAAAATACATAATAAATAAATAAAGCTATATAGCAAGTTCTAGGCATGCCTGATTTAAATGAGTGAATGAATAAGCAATATAGCTAATGAAGAAAAAAAGTAGGTTTGATTTTTGGTCTCTTAATTAAACCATATGTTTATATGAATGTTTAAAGATTATTTAATCTTAAGTTTTCAATTTATAGAGTATAACTAATAGGATATTCAAGAATGTTTTATTTTTTAAATTAATGGAATAGATTTGGAAAATTGTTTTAAAGGAAACTTCTGATTTCCCTGACTTAATACATCTAGTAAATAATTGTTGACCTTTTGACAACTCTACTTAAATATATTTTCACATAAAACAAATCCAGAATTAGGTCCTGAAGGGTGGGTATATAACTCTATAGAAGTGTCAGGCTACAGGTCTTATTCTCTGTTTTATTGTCCTCAGAGCTTCAAAAATGCTACAGAGTCATATCCTGGATATTGGGCATTGTGTCTCTCACCTAAGCAAACCACAGTACAGGGAGGGAACCTGGTTACCCATCCCCATTTTAAGGAATTATTGTGATAGTCCCAGCAACCTCCATTTACAACTTGCTGACTGAATTCAGACCGGTGGCCATGTGTATCAACAATGATATGCTGCAAGGAATGCAACTGGATATTGTACCACCCACCCTCCAAAAATAGAACAGAGATTTGTTATTAAGGAGGAAGAAAATACCCATTAGAAGGCAGTGGTTGTTACTACAGTGCCTCTAAAGACCTGGTCAGAGGGGGAAAAAAATTCTAGGTAATATTCTCATATACTAGTTTGAATAGATGTGCCCCAATATGTTCAGTGTTTTATTAGTTTGTAGTTTGCATCTGTAGCCACCTGGCTGGAAGCAGTGTCACTGGGCGGATCTTAAGGTATGGTGGTGAGTTTGGGATTTCAACCTAAAGATATTCAGAGTGTGCCTAGCTGGAGTTCCTGAAGTGTGCTATGTGGCTTTTGGCTTGTGACTTCTCTCTCTGCTTGGCCCTTCTTCTGTCATCATGGAACTTCCCCTGGATCTGTAAGCTTTAATAAATATCCCTTCCTCCATCATTGTGCCTGGTCTGAAAGTTCATCTCAGCAGACCTGAAGCTGTCTGCTACAGAAATTGGTACCAGGAATTGGGTGATATGAACCTGACCATGTGGATATCAGTCTTTTGGAACTTTTGTTTTGGAAGAATGGGCATAGACTTGGTGCTTGCAACTGAAGATGCCTTCTGAAGTTGTAAGCCAAGTTTTATGGACTATTCTGATAAGAGTTTGTGAATGTTAAGTGCAGACAGTATTGAACTTCAAGGCTTGGCTTATGAGCTTTCTAAGGGGAAGGAAAGGCTGTAGAGAACTTTGTTAGAACTAGGCTACTGGCATAAGGGCTGGCTGTGTTCTGCTGCCCAAGTTCAGAGAGTTTGAGGTTTAATTTATTATGGACTAATGTGCTTGGCTAAAGATAGTGAAGTAAAAGACTTAAGATTTTAAGTTAGATAACCTAAGGCAAGTTTAAATTACAGGCACTGAGACTGGTCTTAGGTTACTAAACCTGCTATTATCAAACACATTAGCAATCTTAAGGAAGATGGCCCAACTGCTTTACATTGAAACAGTGGGAAGGATGCCTGAGGAAAGACTATCATACAAAAGCAAACTCTTTTGGAAAGAGTTGACTGGAGAAGGAACCTGCTTTTCAAGGTTACAATTTATTTATTTGTTTTGTCCCTGATTTAAGAATATGGCTGTGTCCTGCACACTTGGCATCGGTTTTGGAAGCATGAAAAATGCATGGAGTGGTCGTGAATTACACACAGTTCAAGGAGCCACTGCTGAGATACGGCATGAGGCAGGGCCTGGTGCCCTGATAGGCTGAAAAGAGCCTTTGGAAGATGGACTTTGGTTTGCATAAAGACCTGAAGATGTTTTGGATATACCAGGACTATGCAAGGGCTACCATGGGGCATACTGTTGGCCTGGGATGGAACTGTTCCCTAGCTACTATGCCCAGCTGGAGGGGCAGAATTAGAAAATCTGGATACTGTCAGTCTCTGGTTTTATTGAACTTGAACTGCAGAAGTTTGATGTTTCATAGTGGTTGAGTTTGCTTTGTTCTAGTCTCTCCTTGTCATGCCTTATACCAGTTGAAAATGTTTACTCTGTGCCTTTATATGTTGGAAGTATTTAACTTGTTTGTTTTTATAGGACTCACTATCTTAAATTGGTCAAGACTCTGGGGACCTTTGAAATTATACTGAGTACAATTCACAATGTGTGATGGTTTTGAATCTACTATGGAAGAGAGGATGGAAAGATTTTAAGAGCCATAGGGTGGGAAGGAGTATCCTGTGGGCATTGTTCGCCCTCCCCACCATAGAGACTGACTGATGCATTCATGACCCTAAGGGGAACACAAATTACCCCACCAAGGAGACTCTTCAGTGAACTGTGGGCAAGGAAGAAGGAATATAAGAAGATAACCAGTGGAACAGTAACCAGCACCTGATAGGGTCATAAAATTCATAATTAAAAAACAGTAGAGGGTCTTGTTGGAGGGAGGAAAGGGGCAGAAAAAGGAGTAGGGGGTACAGAAATACAGAGAGACAAGGTGACTCTGATCTAAATATATTTTGTACATATATAAAAGCTATCAAGATAGAGGGACTAACTGGAAAGAAAGGGACTCATGGAGAAGGCATACAAGAGGGGGGAAAGGGAGGGTGGTTGGAGGGGTATATGATCATGGAAATTTCATATGTGTTTGGATGTTATAAATAAAAAAGAGCCACAGGATGGGAAGGAGTTTCCTGAGACCATGCCCGCCCCCACCCCCAGTCCTGAGTCTAGTATATTCATGATGCCTTTGTGAATACCAATAACTCTACTG
This sequence comes from Dipus sagitta, assembly GCA_036346955.1. Lineage (NCBI taxonomy): Eukaryota > Metazoa > Chordata > Mammalia > Rodentia > Dipodidae > Dipus > Dipus sagitta. Next base: position 74,688,606 of record CM070771.1, on the reverse strand, counting down.
AGAAGGGCTTTCAAGGGAATGAGGGTAAGGGAGAAGGAACATAAGAGTATACTGTAATGGGCATATGACCAATATGTACATACAGTAAAGTTTACAATCAGTAAATTAAAAACAGATTGTGCCTTCTGAAGAGGTAGATTAAATGAGTGCTGCTCTCAGTGCTAACCTAAGAACCTTCTCCTTGGAGATGGTGGTAGGCACTGAGGAGATTCAGAACTCATCAAAGCAGAAAATAAGAGGCTGTCAGGAGGTCAACACTAAAGTAGATTTCTATTATGACCAAGGTTCATGGAACATTGCAGAAGAGAGGGCTGAAAGAATCTAAGAGTCACAGGGTGGGAAGGTATACTGTGAGACATTGTCTGCCCCATAGGAACTGACTGGTGCAAACATGTCCCCATAGTGACTACTTGTATCCAGCTGAAGAGGGAACTCACAGGAATGGTGGAGGGAGGGAGGGGGTATTAGAGAATACCCCAATCAGACCAATTTGTAATGTGTTCATATATTAAAGTTCCCAATAAATTAAAAAAAGACTGTGTCCTCAGGACCTAACCTGCTTGAGCTTGAGTATGACTTCTGTCTATGCCACGTATCTGATGCACAGGGAACACACTGTGGTTTTGCTGTGCCTTCTGGATCATTAAAGTTCTCCCTTCCTAGTATTTGTTTTATTGGGATTTAACGAGTGAAGCTACCAGAAGACTTGGAGTCAGGATGGGAATGCAGTGTAAATGTTCCATGAAAGTTTGCTGTTATCATTTTGACTGCTTCTTATTGCTTCTTCCCTCCTTTTGTTCTCTTTCTTTTTCATCTGTTTTATGTTATATTTTTAAAATGTTTTTATTTGTATGAGAGACAGAGAGAGGGAGGGAGAGAGGTTGAGAATGGGCACTTCAAGGACTCTCTTGCGCTGCAAACAAATTCCAGCTGCATGTACTACTTTATGCATCTAGCTTTATGTGGTTACTGGGGAATTAATTGAACCTGGCCTGGCAGGCTTTGCAATAAGTGATTGTTGCTAATTTAACTGCTAAGCCAGAGACAGGGTCTTTCTGTATAGCCTAAGCTGGCCTTAAGTTTCTAGTCCACTTGACTCAGCTTCCAGAGTACAGGCATGTGCCACCATTCTGAGCTAAAGTCATCGTGTTTTCTACAGTGTCAGGGATGAAACCCAAGGCTTCAAGCATGCTAGGCAAGTTCCCTATCACTGAGCTACAGTCTTGATTTTCTCTTATTTATTTTTGCAGACTCTCATGTTTCATTGTTCTGACTACTACTTTTGATATTTTTAAAGAAATCAATTAGTAGGCTGGAGAGTTGGCTTAGCAGATAAGGCAGTTGCCTACAAAGCCAAAGGATGCTGGTTTGACTCTCCAGGGCCCACATAATCCAGATGCACAAGGGGGCACATGCACCTGAAGTTTGTTTGCAGTGGCTAGAGGCCCTGGTGTGCCCATTCTCTCTCTCTCTCTCTCTCAAATAAATAAATAAAATATATTTTAAAAGCATTTAAAAAAAGAAATCAATTAGTAGTATAGATGTGGTTGCACAATAGAAGTGGGCCTAGCTGAATTATACCCAGAGCAACTTCTCTGGGAAGTTATGGAAGTTACGCACTGGAAGGCACAGCTGAAGGGGCAGACAAGGCCACTGAGGGCCTTTGTCAGCTCCAGTATGCAGGTAGCAAGAGTTACCAACTGTCTTGTGACCACTTTTCCCCTTTATGAAAAGCCACTTGTGTTCTAGTGGTCTGTAGGACAAAGACATGACTTATCTGAAGGGTCTAGTATTGCTGGAGCTAAGGCAGTCATTTTGAGGGGAGATTGACAGTAAAGTGCTATCATACTGCAAAATGCGGACAGGATTTGTTACCAGAACAGAAGACAAGCGGAGCCTACATGGCTCTGAACCAACAAATGCTCACTCAGTTTGATGCAGGATTTTGGAGTTCAGGAGGGGTATCCCAAATTTATGAACCCCAATTTTGGGTCCTTATCCTATATTAATAAATAGATAAGAACAGACTCAAGAAAGATAAATAATGAATTATTGAGTTTGTTTAGAGAGAAATTATAAATTGTGGGTTTATTTAAGGGAAATGAGGGTCTAGAAAAAGACTGGAGCAGAGTCACAAGCATGTGGAATATAGTATCTAGGAGCTTATGTAGGGGTATTTGGAAGAAACACACACTCACATGGAAGGCACCACATCTGCCCTGAGAAAGTTGAGTAGTTTAAGCAACAATAGTAGCGGGTAAGTACCAAAGCAGAAACAGACCAGGAAATTCAGATGAGAAATGGGCTGTAAAGAGGGTTACATCCGTGGTTAGCTGAGTTTAGAGAAATTACACAGGTAGCAGGCCCAGAGTTTAGAGGAAATACCCACATGGTAGATCTAGAATGTAAAGGAAATACACATGTGGCAGATTCGGAGATCAGAGAAAAGTTATACGTGTAATAAAAGTGAGAAGTTACCCCAAAACATAAAGCAGATCCAAGCAGAAAGCTACTCAGGCCAAGAAACAGTGCTCCCCCCTATCCATCCAGGTTGGGTAGGGAAAAGCCAGACTACACATGTCCAGACAGAGATTGCAGGGCAGAGAGAGGTGGGAACAGCACGGACAAACCTTTATAGTCAATTGAAAATGTATTCTTTTGTCAGATTCTGGCATGCAGGGCTTCGGAAGACCTGATTGGTTTGCAGATTCAAGGGGGTGGATCCCAAAGGCCAGTCCACGTAGGTAATGTGCTAGACTGGAGGCAGCAGGGGCACTGCAGCTGTGGTGGGTGAAACTGGATCAGACGCCAGTTGTGTTCCATTCCTGACATGAGTTCCATTCCTGCCAAGGCCCGGGTGGCATCTTCTGGTTCTCTTTGGGCTCCTGCTCTTTACTGAAACTACCTAAAAGAAGCTATCTTTCTCCTGAGTCTCCTTCAAGTTCTGGTGTGTACGATTTGTTACCCATTGTAACTGCTTGGTTTTGTTTTGTTTTGTTTGGCCAAAAACTAAAGGCAGAATTAAGCTCCCTAGCACTTAATTATGGCAAAGAACATAAATACTTGATAGATCTGGGCTCATGGCCCAGCACTTTTCCCTGAGTTCACAACCTTTTGAATCCAGTGATGTTAAAAGTGTTTTTGTTGTTGTTGTTGTTGTTGCTTGTTTGTTTATTTTTGTTTTTGTTTTTTGTCGAGGTATGGTCTCACTTTAGTACAGGCGGACCTGGACTCACTCTCTAGTCCCAGGCTGAACCTTGAACTCACAGAGATCCTCTTACCTCTGCCTCCCAAGTAAGAGAATTTATATGTAAACAAGGGTTGCCTCATTTAGTAATTGCCACTATTTTAATTTCTGGTACGATAGAACAGAAAAGATATGTACTTGATATGAAACTGACATTCCTTCAGTATCAAATTTACAAAGAAGTAGTAATATAATCATTGTTCAGAGTAGAAAACAACTGGCTTAAATGGAATTATTAATGTTTTTCACTTTTAAAGTGATGTTGATTTTTCCTTTACTCAGGGACTTTTGAATATTTCTTGTTACATACGATATTTTGTATTTGGTATAAGCTGTATATATTCTTTAATAGTTCAGGTATAAACTACCAGAAACAATAATCATAGATGACTACATCATCAGTTAAGCTAGATAAGCAAGACTATATACTATGAGCTTATGGTTAATAACTCATTTTGTATGTCTCTGAAAATTCATCTACTGCATTATGTTTCATTGTGGTCATTTTTAAAGCAATATTTACTTTCTTTAAAAGGTCTTCCTAAATTAGATTACCAATTTAAAAAATAATTTTCCTTTGCTATTATTAAAGTATAACTGCTGTGTTTCATTATTTTTAAGGAATATTTTTCTTAATTATTACCTTTAATTAGATTACCAATTAAAAACAATAGGTCTCCATTTACTTCAGTGATTACATATAAATATGTAGTATGTAAATGTAAAATGTATAATGTAATAGTAAATGTATGTTTGAACTTGTAGTCACTTGAAAATGTGTGAAGGTAATGATTCCTTTACCAGATGACTTTCCAAGCCTCAACATCAAGGCAGTGTATGTAGTAGCCTGCTATTTACAGGGGTACAACATACCTTGCGCTGACCAGAGAGGGTAGAAAGAACATTAACTCAAGTATTTAAAATCAAGTGCAGATAGCATTTCTAAGAAAACCCTTAATATGTCTAAAAACACAAAGCCAGAAGCTCGAGCCCTCTAGAGGCTGAAGTAGGAGAATTGCTGTAAGAGGCACTAATGTGAGTTACAGGTTGGCCTGGACTAGACTGAGGCCCTGCCTCAAAAAAAAAAAAAAAAAAAAAAAAAAAAAAAAAACTTTAAGGAATTCTGCTGTTTAGGTGTAAAATCACTTTATCTTGGTCTGAGGATGTAGTTTAGTGGTAGAGCACTTGGCAAGTATGCACAAGGCCCAAGTTCTATCTTATCTTTATTATTCAAAGGTTGTACTTCAGGCTTTAGGATTTTAGACATGAATGGAGAATAGTAATGAGGTCATCAGACTTTACCAACTCTTCTGCCTTCTGTTTTCTTATAGCGCTGGGGATAGAACACAGAGCCTGGTGCATGCTAGAAAACAATGCACACAGAGCTGCATCTCCAGCCCTTTCATGCTGCCTTCTAAAAAAAGTACCCTTTTATTTTTTATTAGAAATTAGAATAGTAACTCCTAGTAGGAGGGGATGAGGAGGCAGAGGGGAAAAACAAACAGGAGGGGGAAAGGAGGAGGAGGGCAGGTGAAAAAGAAGAGAAGAGGAGGAGGTGGATTTTAGTGATCAGTGAGTGTGCCCAGCAGGATTCTCATACTTTGTCTATGAACTCACTTCCATACATGCCTTCTTAGAACATAGGAACTCTTTCTATCTACGCTTTATAGACTATGAATCTGAGCCCTGTACAAGGTTACAGTTAGCATGACTTAGAGTGAGGTTCAGACCAGGCAGGTTGGCTCCACAGTATACCTCTAAACCACTGTGCTATAGCTATATCTCTAAAACAAGATTAGTGTAAAAATAAGATAAAATGTGTTTACTTTAACCTCACGTTCCGCTGCCTCTCCCTCTTTCCCTTTCCCTCCTTCTTCCCCACCTACAGAATCTCTCCTTTTTCTCCCTCCTTCTTTCCCTCAACATTACCCTCCTCCTCCCTTTCTTCCTCCTTTCCTCACATTTTCCTTTGCCTTTCCTTCTCTCCCCTCTCTCGCTTCTCTTCTTCCCTCCCCCTCCCTATATTTTCTGGTGCTAGGGATCAAACCAAGCCTTGTCCATGTCAGTTAAGCTCTCTGCCACCAAGCCCTGTCCCCAGCCCTGTCAGCTATTTTTAATGCTACACTTGAGACTATTTCCAAAGTTTCATAATTGCTATTTTATGTTGATGTTGGCTACTTGCTCACCAGATAGGCCTGTTATACACTCCTAGGTATTCAGTCAAAAGAGATTGATATATATATAGGTTTTTTGAGGTAGGGTCTCACTGTGGCCCAGGCTGACCTGGAATTCACTATGTAGTCTCAGGGTGGCCTTGAACTCACAGCAATTCTCCTACCTCTGCCTCCCGAGTGCTGGGATTAAAGGCATGCGCCTCCATGCCTGGCAAGATGGATATGTTTATAAGCCAACAAAAGTGGTATATTTATTAAAGTCATAAAATCATAATTTCCTTCCTATCAGAGAACATGGTCTTTACCCATACCAGTATTCCATCATAGCTAACAGCATGACTACCTGTAATATTAATTAATATTGAATCTATTAGATTTTTCCTTAATAATTGTTTAAATAATTTTCACTTGGGAGGTCTGTTTTTTAAAAATTGTGCATTAAAAGATACAATGTATGATCAGGGTACAGCTATATATATGTATTTGACTGGCCATAATAAAACCCATTATTTTGTCACTAATTTGAAAAAATGTAAATATGTTAATGAGAGTAGGCCTATTTATCACAAAAAAAGTAATGATTGCACACAGTTCTCTTGGGTCACATGCACTATTTATCATAGTTTGTTATGACAGTTGCTTACCAAGAATGCTATAGAATTAATAGAAATCTAAACTATGAAAGGAACATAGGCCTTGAAAACACGAAACAGTCATTTACTAGATAGATATTTACCAAAATTACGTAACGATTTGTTCTTTGTTCCTCAACTCTAGAGTAGATGCAGTGTTTCTACTGTTACAACATTGTAAGGACTAAATGATACGCATTTAATGTTTATACTTCAGTTAGTTGCTATATGCATTCTTTTTGTTTTTTCTCTATTTTTATTAACATTTTCCATGATTATAAAAAATATCCCATAGTAATACCCCTCCCCCATTTTCCCCTTTGATATTCCATTCTCCATCATATCCTATCCCCATGTCAATCAGTCTCTCTTTTATTTTGATGTCGTTATCTTTTCCTCCTGTTATGATGGCATTGTGTAGGTAGTGTCAGGCACTATGAGGTCATGGATATCCAGGCCATTTTATGTCTGGAGGGAGCACATTGTAAGGAGTCCTACCCTTCCTTTGGCTCTTACATTCTTTCCGCCACCTCTTCCACATTAGACCCTGAGCCTTGGAAGGTGTGATCGAGATGTTACTCAGTACTCCAGTCACTTTTTTCCAGCACCATGATACCTTCTGAGTCTTCCCAAGGTCACTGCCATCTGAAAAGAGAAGATTCTCTACCCAAAGTGAGAGTAGCATTAATATAAGGGTATGAATATTAAGAGAAGTGCTTACTGGGTATATGCATTCTTAAGAAGCAGAAATTTATTGCCATCCTCCTTCTATTCTCAAGTAAAATTGTTTATATTTTGGCATCTTTTTTTTCAAGCATTTGGATTTATTTATACACATGACTTTTTTCTAAGTTATGTGCTTTAAAATTCCCTGTTCCTTGCAATATAGATTTTCATTCAAAGGAAGAAACACAATTTTATGGGAGGTTTCATTGTGGTAATGACTTTAAATCAATTGACTGTAAGTTGCATATTTCATGTGTACTATGTACTGTTTGTGAGTAATTAAAATGGTCGCTACCTAAATTGTTATTGTGACAAAAATATGGCATTTTGTGCCTCAAAGAACATCGCACTGGTTTATATACAAAGAAGTTAGTAATCTTAATTACAGATATACTCAAATCATACAAATAAAATGTTTATCCCACATGTCATTCTTTTCACAGTTGAGTTCTTTTTTCTTATGACATTTGGAATCAAAGAAGGCTTAATTACATGTAAATTGTCATCTTTAGAAACCTTGCTTCAGGATCTACATGGGGTTTTCGTGTTCGGAGAAGTGTCTTGTGTTCTGTTCATCAGGTCACCCACTCATTTGCTATAGTGACGTACCTTAGATAACGCTGTATGTCATTTCCTCCTTGCAAGCTTCACTTAAGTTGTGGCCTTAGGTGTTGCATTATTTTTCACTCTTTTTAACTATCAGACCAGCATGGACCATTTATAACAAATGAGCAATGTGTGAGAGTTGGAGATACTGATTTGAATCAACAAGTAGACTGCTACTATTGATTTCCAAGCACATTTTAATTCTAATGTTTCTCATGTAACCAACTGCCTCTAGTCAATATGACTGTTTTTTTTTTTTTTTCTCCGTATGCTCTTTTAAGCAAAGGAGAGCAATAGTTTGTCCAAAAGAAGATGAGAAGAAGATACTGCCAGTGGCATCCAGAGAGCAGTACTGTACCCACCACAAGCTCTTTGGAGTCGTTCTACAGGAGTTGTAGCAGCAGGGACTCACAAAGAATGGTGTTCCAGCTATGGTGGTGTGGAGGGTTGTAGAGTGCCTAACGCAGCATGGTAAGCCACACCATCTGCTTGCCCCTCCCTTGTATGGGGTAGCATGTTTCCATGCAAATTGTTCCATGCAGTATAATGAGGATCTTCTCTCAAACACATTAATTAAGGATGACAAATTAGTGTGAAATACTGTTTCTTCATAATAAAGGGAATTTCTGAGCTGTGTGAGGGGGCACATATTTGTAATCCCAACATTTTGTGAGGTAGGAAGATCACTTCAAACTCAATGCCACCCTGAGCTATCTAGTAAGTTCCAGGCTAGGCCATAGAGTGAGTTACTGTCTCAAAAATAACACAAAAGGAAAAGAATATACTGGGCTAGTGTTGTTCAGTGGTACAGCAATTGCCTAGCATGCTGGAAGACTTAGATTGCATCCTCAGCACAGGAAGAGAAAAAAAATATTGCTTAATATTTTGACAACCATAAATCTTTAATTCCTAATCTTCCTAATACTGTTTTCTAGTTTAAAATATTTCTTAGTATTATGTGCCAAAAACAACAAAATAATCCATGGTCTAATACTAATAATGAGTTCCTGATTAATTAAATACCAAAATGTAATCACTGTTGGGGTTTATCAGCTGTGGTCAGTCATGAACTTACTGGATGCTCTGATTGTGGGCATTCAATAAAGATACCTAAAAAGTATGAACACTGTGGTGGAGTCACTTATTTTTAGTGATGAAATGAGGTCTTTTTCAAGTCACAATTATTTCTTATGCACCTGTAGGCATATTTCTAATACTGACATATGTAGTGCTTGCTCATATATTTTAAACATTGGCAGTTATTTTGGTTATACTGTATTGTTTCATATAAATACAGGTAAGTTAACAACTTAACATAAAATTCTTATAAAGGAATGAAAGGATTTTTCAAGGTTTATGTCAGGATTTTAATGCAGACATTGAACTTTTTTATTTACAAATACATATATCATAGTACATACCATCTTTATATTATCTTAAAACAATTACCTTTCTGGCAGTGTTAATATATTCTTTCTCTTTATGATAGTATGTTGTCCTTGTACATAGTGTAGGATTCTCCACTCACCACCAGATGTCATACTAGACTTATTTATGCATTGTCCTACTATTTCCTGGGGCACAGTGTACCAAATTCTGACTTCTGGTATTAATGACATATTCTTGCCAATACAGATATTTCATTTATACAGAAAACTATCAGTGGTACAGTTGTTGAAAGATGTAATTTTCCTTTCACATCTAAATCACTATTGTTTCTTTTTTATGATGAGTAACCCATGTCCTCTGAAATCATGTGTCATGGTCTTCAAAATATATGGGAGTAGCTTCACTTCATAAAGCTATCTAAATATCTTCTAAACATTTCTAATGTCATCATAATTTTTGTAAAATCTTAGAGAAGTTTAAAGCTTATATAATCTAGTAAGCTTTATGTGGGTTTTACACATATTGCATAGCTTCATAGGGGATTTTAGAAACTCTGTGGATTCTTTCCCTGAATGTGATAGGTCAATGTTCTGTGGTGAAAACCACTAGGCTAATGAGAGTTGGTTTGGGTGGTAGAAAATTTCCGAGGGAAGAGATGGTACACAGACAGGATGGACACAGCCAAGTGGCCAACTTTGGTGGCTTCTGTTTGGACCTTACCTGTCCACCCGAACAGTCCAGTGGGATGGCAAGCCTTGAAGATCACAGATGGTCTTTGAAACTGAACCTTGTTTTGGAATTGCTGGAAGTATTTCTCTCTGAGGGGAGGTTAAAAATAAATCCTAGGGCTGGAGGGATGGCTTAGCAGTTAAGGCGTTTGCCTGCATACAGTAGCATACAGAGGAAGCCAAAGGACCCAGGTTCGATTCCCCAGGACCCACGTTAGCAAGATGCATAAGGGGGTGCAAGCATCTGGAGTTCATTTGCAGTGGCTGGAGGCCCTGGCAAGCCCATTCTCTCTCTCTCCCTCTCTCTGTGTGTGTGTGTGTGTCTCCCCCTCTTTCTCTCTGTCAAATAAATAAATAAATAAATAAATAAATAAATAAATAATATTTTTAAAAATCCTAGTGGAAGGGAACATCTAACGTCAAAGCTAGAAAAATGTGAAATTAGATACAAAGGCACTTTCTCGGTCAAAAGTGGAAGTCAAGGTCTGGAGAGATGGCTTAGTGGTTAGGGCACCTGCCTACAAAGCCAAAGGACCCAGGTTTGACTCCCCAGGACCCACGTAAGCCAGATGCACAAGGGGGTGCATGCATCTGGAATTCATTTGCAGTGGCTGGAGGCTCTGTCGTGTCCATTCTCTCTCTCTACCTGCCTATTTCTGTATCTCTCTTTCTCTCAAATTAATAAATAAAAATAAAATATTTTTTTAAAAAACTGCAAGTCAAAATTCGGCCTAGGGGTTGAGTCAACTTAAGAACAGAGCACAGAAATCTGGGTTCCAGGATTTGAGCTTTGTCCAGGAGTGGAATGCTTGTTTTTCGTGTTGCCATTATTTGATGCTGGGCCACCTTCTTGAAGTTAAAGGTGAATCTTGGTAATTGTCACAGTCGGTTTCACATTGCCAGGATGAACTTCCAAACCAGGTACAGTTTACAGGAGGAAGGGATTTATTGAAGCTTATAGATCCTGGGTGAGTTTCATAATGGTGGAAGAAGCTGGTACCCCTTTACAGTCCACACAGAGAAATAACACCACCACCACCACCATAAGCAAGCATACTTCAGGAACCCCAGGCAGAGCTCAAACACTCTAAACCATTAGGCTGGAATTTTAGATCCTCCCCAAACAACACCTTAGAGCTGGACCAGAAGATCCGCCCCCCAGAGACACCTCTTCCAGCCAGCCAGGTGTAGATCCTAGGACATCCATTCAAACTAGCACAGTAGCATACAGAGGAAGCAGACCTGAGGGGCTTTGGGTGAGTGGGCTAAAATCTACTAGTAGCTGATAGTCTACAAAACTTAACAGAATGAAAAATATCATATTAGTTACACATTTCTGCATAACAACTTACCAAAATATAGTTAATAAAACATTCTATCAGATTATAAATTAAAATAAAATAAACTACCTTGCCTTTCTACTTTAAAAAGAGAAGTACAATGAAAAAAAAGAGCAAAGAGAAAAAGAGGCACTCAAAGGAACAAACAAACAGCAAAAGAAAACTGATTCACTTCCTCCAAACCTCCAAAACCTTGTAGCCAGCCCCAGTGCTTGTCTTTACTGACAGGTAGCGCAGGTTCCCAGGGGTGAAGTTTTGGCCTGCTTTCCATAAAAGATTGTTTTTTGTGAGTCCTGATACTTAGTCCTTGTATTAGTCAGACTGTCACAATAATGAAATACCAGAGGCAATTAACTTAGAAAAGGTGAGGGTTTTGCTCATAAAGACCACACTGTTTAGGCCTTTGACAGTATAGCACATCATGGTGTGAATGTGCAAGGCAGTGTTCTTTCTCATCAGTCAGGAAGAAAAAGCAGCCGGGGAGGAGTCAAGGTCAGGATTCAAAAGCCTTTTTGAGGTTATGCTCCCCAAAACTGAAGCAACCTCCTGAAGCTCTACCTCCTAAATGTCCCCAGCACCTTCCAACACTGCCACCGTGGGGCCACACCTTTAACACACAGCATTTAGGTCATACAAACATCCAAATTATAACAAGAATTTTATGACCTCTTTAAGAAGATTGCAGTGTAAACAATACAGTATTGGGGACTACTTAGAAAGACTGCATGACAGTGACGTGCTTTGTCTCAGTCAATAACATTGGGTCATTGACAATGAACAAAAATATATTTGCTCTTAGTTCTGGGGGCTGGAAAGTCTAATGTCAAGGGCCTGACATACTTCTAGGGCTCTTTTGGAGTCTCATCACATGGCAACGAGAGTGCTAAAGAGAGAGAGAAAGAGGAAGGGAGATGGACATATTCTCCATTCTTGAATAAGCCCATGGCATGAGTCCATTCACACCTTGATGGCCTAATTGTCCCTTCATGTCCTCCTCCCACTACTACACATTGACACTTAAACCCCAGTGTGTGTTTGGAGCAGATCAACATTAAAGTCCTAGCTGGCTCTGGGGCTAAGCTTGAGTAGTTATATTTTCTGTCAGCTCACCTCCCTTCCCCTTTGCCTGAGATTATGCCAAGGTTAAGGTCACTAGCTTTCATAAAACCTTTTTTGTTGCCAGCCTCACTGCCACTCTTCTTTACCAATTGACTGAAGCAAGGATTCTCTTATACCACTTTATGGTCTCATAATCTTACATCTTAAATTTAGTGGTTATTAAAGAAATTGTTTTGTTCTTAAATTATCACAAAGGCAATCACATACAGTTCAGAATTTTCTTTCATGCCATTAAAAAGGTTTCATGAATGCTAGACTGTTACTACAATGTAGGGTAAGTTTCAGTCATCTATTGAATAACACTGAAGGAAATTTCTTTATATAGTATTATGTGTTCTCCATATGTGGCATCGGCCTTATTTTAGAGATCAGATATTATTGCAGTAATAATATACAATCATTTTAGTTAATATGAAGACTTGGTATTCTAATCATTTTTATTCCATGTAAAGGTTTTCCCACGATTGATGATTGGCATATTCAGAGGATGCTGGGCTGGGATATGTGCATTTTTGCTGTTAGTGTTCTAGATTTTGCACGTTTGTTAGGTAGGGGCTGCTGCTCATTTTACCCTCCCTTACTGCTTCAGGGCTTATGCAGGAAGGCCTTTTCAGGGTGAGTGGAAACATGATGGTGGTGGATGAGCTCCAGGTGAAGTTCAAGAGCAGAATGGATGTGTATCTCGGGACCAGTGGTGACCGTGACCGTGACAGGCCCATGGCTGCCAGCCTGCTGAAACTCTTCTTGCACCAGATGCCCGAGCACATCATCCCAACCTCACTGCACCCATGCTTCCTGCAGCTCCTCCAGGGCAAGTGTGGTCATCACTCAGGACTTATAACTCTGTGGTTCAGTAAGAGGTATGTATTTGAATATTAAAATGTCAATTTGTGCACTTGGGGGCTTTCATGCCAAGCCTCCATTTTCTATCTAAAATAACTCTAAACTGATCATGAAATGGCATTATAATTCAAACAGTTTCTGAGACCATGGATAAATGAATACTTTACCAATATAATATAGAAAATCTTTGATGCTTTTGGTTTAGAAAAATACTTTTCTCACTAGAGATTGCCAAAGAAGGAACATACAAGACAGTAAGTTGTGTTTATAAAATGTTAATTGATTACATGGTGGCTAGTAAGTGAGCTTTGAGACTGGAAGCTAGCTGGTGTGCTTGCATTCCTAAGCAGAGTGTTCCCTCAGCTGGGAAGACCAAGGCAGGAGAATCAAGAGTTCGCAGGTAATCTGGGCCATATAGTGAGACTCTGAGACAATAAAAGGTCTTTCATTTTTAATCCTGGGCATTTAACTAAGGCTCCTGCCCACACTAAACAAGCACTCCATACTGAGTTATGTACCTAGCAAAAATGATCTTGATTCTAATAAGGAACAATTTGCAGTGAAGTAAATTGATCTTTTAAGAGGACTAATTTACAGACCCAATTGTTAGTAGATTTTCCCTAAGTACTTATTACTAACTATGCTAGTAAAAAAAAAAAATAACTTATCCTTAAAATGCCCTTGCTTATTTTTGTCAAGTTGGGATAGAAAAAAATCAAATTAATATCCCAGAGTATTAGTTCCCAGATTAAGAAGGGTGGTGAGGGAAGTTCTGCTCCTTATGCTAGTGGTGACTTCTGGGATATTGAAGAATAGGGGGAGAAGGCCAGATAGAATGGGTATTGTGGCAGCCACTTTCTCATTTCTGGGGCAAACACCTGGCCAGAAGCAGCTTATGCGAGGAAAGAGTTTATTTCTGGCATTTAGTTAGTTTGTTTGTTTGTTTTGGTTTTTCGAGGTAGGGTCTCACTCTAGCCCAGGCTGACCTGGAATTCACTATGGAGTCTCAGGGTGGCCTCGAACTCACGGCAATCCTCCTACCTCTGCCTCCCGAGTGCTGGGATTAAAGGCGTGCGCCACCACGCCCGGCTTTATTTCTGGCATTTAGAATCCAGGGTAAACTCCATCATGGCAGAAGAAGCTGACTTGTAGGACTCCTCTTACTCTTTCTGCTTCTTGGTTCAGCATGTGCCACCCTAACCAGAGGTCCATATCCGTGGACTTTCCCTGTGAGCTTTCCTTTATTTCATAAGAGGACCAGGCTAGTCATTTTGTTGTATTTATGGGAACCTGACTAATAATTCAGGTAAGTTTCTAGTGAGGTTATACTGAGATGCATTAACCACATACTGAGACAAGAGGCACCTGACACTCCAAAGGCTCTAATGTCAGCAGTGTCTCCCTAACTGCCCTCATCTCACTGATTTCCCAAGGGTGCTCATAAGCAGTCCTCTGGAAGAGCATCCAGGTCATCTTCACAAGTAGTGTATCTATCCCTTTTAAGAAATCTCTCATCTTTCACCTAAAAATTTTAAGTTCTGCTCAATTCTGTATTATCAGTTGGATTGTGGCCCAAGGTTTACCGGACTTGCCTTTGCTCTCACCTTAATTTCTGTTTAGCTAATCTAACACCTGTCCATAGACTAGGTGAGCCAGACACAACCTTGGTGTTTATCTTTGGAGGTCTCAGCCCAGGAGTGATTCTATTCATTTGCTAGTTCTCCCATAGCAAAAATAACTGGTGGCATAAACAACAGAGAATTATTGTCTAATATTTCTGTAGTCTGGATGGACAAGATGAAGGTACCTACAGTCGTTCCCTCCTAGACTTTTATTTTTTTAATATTATTTATTTATTTATTTGACAGAGAGAAAGAGAGAGAGAGAGAGAGAGAGAATGGGCATGCCAGGGCCTCCAGCCACTGCAAATGAACTCCAGATGCATGCGCCCCCTTGTTCATCTGGCTTATGTGGGTCTTGAGGAATCAAACCAAGGTCCTTTGGCTTTGCAGCAAGTGCCTTAACTGCTAAGCCATCCCTTCAGCCCCTCTCCTAGGCTTTTAGATAGCAGTCTCACCTCATTTCCTTGAGAGGCTACAAAGTAAGGAGCTTTCTTCTGTGTGCATGGCTTAGAGTGTTTCTTTCTCTGTTTATAAGGACATTAGTCCTATCAGACTACAACCTCACTCCTGTGACATCATCTAACTTTTATACCTTTGTAAGGGCTTGTAAATTTCTGAAATACTGGACCGTAGAGGTTCATCTATAAATTGGGCGTTGGAGAGGGAACAGTTCATTCTATAACAATTATACAACAGGAAAGATCCCATATCCCTTGATCACTTTAGGTTTAGGGGTGTTGGAGGTAGGGTCTCACTCTAGCCCAGGCTGACAAATTCACTATGTAGTCTCAGGCTGGCCTCGAACTCACAGTGATCTTCCTACCTTACAATCTCCCAAGTGCTGTGATTAAAGGCATGTACCAAAACACTTAGCTATTTATTTACCTTTTTGAGGCAGGTTCTCATTGTGGATTAGGCTAACCTAGAACTTACTCTGTAGTCCCAAGTTGGCCTCAAATTCACAGTGATCCTCCTGCCTCAACCTCCTGAGTGCTGGGATTGTAGATATGTGCTACCATGCATGGCTAATTTATATTTATTTGAGAGAGAGAGAGAGGCGGGGGGTTGGGGGGACAGAGAAACAGACTGTAGGCATGCTGGGGCCTCTCACCACTGCAAATGAGCTCTAGAGGCATGCACCATTTTGTGTATCTGGCTTTACATGGGTTCTGAGGAATCAAACCCAGGACATAAGGCTTTCTAAGAAAGTGCCTTTAACCACTGAGAAAATTCCCTAGCTCTAAATTATTATTTTTATTATAGTATTTTATTTATTTATCTATTTGAGAGAGAGGCAGAGAGAGAATAGGAATAGGTACACTAGGGCCTCTAGCCACTGCAAATGAACTCCAGATGTATGCACCACCTTGTGCATCTGGCCTTACATGGGTACTGGGGAATCAAACTCAGGTCCTCAGGCTTTGCAAGCAAGCACCTTAATTGCTGAGCAATATCTCCAGACCCCCTAAATTATTGTTTTAGAATCTTCTTTTAGTATTGATTGCATATTCATTACTTTATTCTCACTCTTGTACTTCCATTAAACAGTGGAAGTTGATTTATTTGTTTTTATCTTTTCTGACTATGCTTTTTTAAAATTACTATTTATAAGACATGAAAACACTTAGTATGTAAACAACTCATGTTGGTGTCATCACTTCCCTCATCTGTGCCCCTTTTCCAAAGAGGCCGTCCTCGTTGGGGATGCAGGTCAACCCCATGGAGATTGTGGGTCATGCATTATGGGGGCAGACAGTCAGTTATGGGGAAGAGGCAATGTCTCTGTGCATAATGTCCCAACTTGTGTCTCTAACAATCTTTCCACCCCTTCTTCTGCAAAACCCTGTGAGCATTTTTAGGTACATTTTAAGTCTATTTCAGTGATGGGCTCCTAGGAGCCTCTGGATCTCTGATTTGGTAGGTGTTGAGTGTCCTCAGTGTCTGTCTCCTTCACCATTGTGCTGATATAAGGTTCACAGAGAAAGCAGCACTCTTGCTCATTTCCTCAGTTCCTCTATGGTTTCAGCTGGGGCCAGGGTGAAGTGTGCTGGGTTATCTCCTTAGGTCCTGCTTCCATCTGAAAAAGAGAAGCAGAATCTCCAAGGGAGAGTGAAGTCAGCACTGGTTTAATGGACCCTCTCATAGTCCAAGATTAGTGAGAGCTTGACATTGGAAAGCAAAATCGTTATCTGGATATGATTCTGACTTGTTTCCGAGTTCCAGATATGATTTCCTTTCTACTGAGTGGATCCATTAGCCAATCCAAGAGCAGTTGGTTACCCACCATGGATGTGCATCACTATCACACTTGTGTGAGTATCATGTCATGTTGTTTGCTTCTGAGTAGCTTAGACTTTGTGTTGCTCAGAGAGATGTTGGCCACTTTACCCCAGTAGCCCATGTAGCCCCTTCCAGCACTGGATGGGATAACTGTCTGAGGATTAGCTCTCTTTTGGATTCTAATCAGGTCTCTCCATGGTCCATCCCCACAGTGTATGGTGTCTTCAGTAGTAGGGTCTTGCCATTAACCTCTGGTGGGTAATCAATTGCTCTAACAAATATCTGTCTTGTTTGATTTGGGAGACGTTGTATGTCGGGCACTGCTAGGCACATGCTGGAGCCTACAGGAGAAGGGCCTGAGCTTCCAGGCACAGCTAAGGACCCCCAGGCTACAGGAGGCCACTCCATCTCCAAGCCCAGCACACCTGAACTTATGCTCTGCCCATAGCCCTGTAACCTTTGGCCAATTGCCTAGGACACTCCTTATCAGCCAGCAGCCTTCACACAGTCCTGAGACCCTAGATCACCTGCTCACCCCCCGCCATTGCCTACATGGTAGAATGAATGTCCCCATATGCTAAGTAGGCATCAGAAATGAACTTGGTATGTCCAATACCCTTAGGGTCCTTCCCCCCCCCCACCCTCAGATGTTTATAAACCCATTTCACTGACAATAAACTGAGACAGCTGTTCAACTGTCTCCCGGGAATGTTTCTCTTGTCACAAGCTCACCCACCCCAGTTGCCTGGTCGCCTTTGGGGAAGCATGGCCTGGCCCGGAGGACACAGGAACCCACAGCTGGCACCTGAACAGGGACCCTATGTGATGGACAGGGTAGGTGAGTGCTCTCCCAGAGGGACTGGGAGACATTGGCCCATGCGGCCTTGCCTCCACGATTTTGAGGGCTGGAAGGTTTCTCTTCTTCCTCCTTTATTTTCAGTTTGTGCCATGGCATGGGACCAGACATGACAAACTGGCAACTGATGTCTTTTGGCCAAGGCCACTCCTCAGTATTGACTGAAGGCCAGCATCCTCTGCCTGGACCCTGACAGCCCATAGGGTATTAGCAAAAACCCTCTATCTGTTTCTCTTTCCTCCATCAGATGGAAGCTATTTTTCTTTTCCCTACTTTACTTTAATACTGTGTTCCAGCAAAAGAAATCACAGATTTGTAGATTATGGGCTCTTCTGAAAGTTAAGAGAATTAAGCTCTCTCAGAGGGAGGCCAGCTCCTTTTAGGAAGTCCTCCAGGTCACCCCTTGGATTTCTGGGCATCCATGTGGCCCAGACACGTGGACCTGCATAATTTATCTGGCTAGGAAATGAAAAGTTCAGGAAGGAAATTTCCCCTCACTCCCTTTAAGCCATGAAACTGCAAGCCAGCTTTGCAAGCGCTCCAAAGCAGCTCAAGTCAGAGTCAGGCTGAGGGCTCACACGTGCCCAGACAATGGCACCTCGGCCCATGCAGGCGCCATGTCTCTGCCTGCTCTCCCAGTGGCCCACTGCAGACCCCCTCTTTTCCCAGTGGCCCCCCAGCAGGCCCCCTCCTTCAGCAGCCTCCCGGCAGTCCTGGAGGCCCCCTCTTTTCCCATCAGTCCCAGCCTCCCCCCTTCTTTCCCCTTCAGGTAGCTGGACTTAGACTCCAGCAGTCTTGGCCAGTACCTCCACGTGTACTAGACCTGACCCTGGGTGAGTGCCTGGGGAGCTGGGTGGGGCTGATTTAAGGTGTATGCAAGCCCTGTCCAGCTGCCACTGCTCCAGCACCAAGAAGCAGCAAGAAAACAAAAAGAGGAAAAGAAAAAAGGTCATGTTTAACTAAAGCCTATGGTGAACTGAAGTTTTACATAAAGAATGTTATACTTTGTTACATGATATCATAAATATAATTACTACATTTATGTTCTAGGTCAACTTCAACTTACATAGAGGATTATTGAAAACAACAAAATTCCCTCGGAAGTGGTAACTTATAATTTGCCAGGCATTTTATTTTATCAATTAGTTTTGTACTCAGTGAATACAGTCAATTTGGTACCATTGTTAGGCTCATCCATGTCCTACCCTCTCCCCCTGGCCCCTCGTTGAGGTATATGGGTCATGCATTCTGGAGTTAGCCCACAGTTATAGGTAGGATAAATGTCTCTGCATATCATGACCCAACATGTGGCCTCTGACATTCTTTCCACCCCCACTTCCGCAAAATTTCCCTGAGCCATGTTGAGTTCATTTTTGGTCCGCTTCAGTGATGAAGTGTTGGGGGCCTCTGGGACTCTGAATATCTGATTTGGTAGGAGTTGATTTTTCTTTGTGTTGATCTCCTTCACTCTTGTGCTGGTACCCAGTTCACCAAGAACACAGTACCCTTGCATGTTTCACCAATTTTACTTAGTTTTAGCCAGGGCCCTTTTGAGGTATGATGGGGTGCCTCTCTCCTTAGGATCTACATCTATCTGAAAAAGAGAAGCAGATTCTCCAATGGAGAGTAAGTTAGCACTAGACAAATGAAATAACCCTTACTTTTTTTATAGGTAATTTAATAGGTAAGTGCCCTCTTATAGTCCATTAATGGTGGTAGCTTGATAATGGAGAGCAGGCTTATGTTTGGATATGGTTCTGACTTGTTTCCCAGCTCCAGCTATGGGTCCTGTACCACTGAGGGGATCAGTTAGCCAAATCAAGAGTAGTTTGTTTCCCACCATGACTGTGTGCCACTATTGCACTTGTACGAGCATGATGACAGGTTATTTGCTGCTAAGTAGGTTAGACCATGAGTTGCTTGGACAGATATAGGTCATTTTCCCCCAGTCACCCATGTAGTACCTTCTGGCACTAGACACACTGACTGTCTGGGGACTGACTCTCTTCCAGCCATGTCATTCCATTTTATGTGTCAACCACATATGGTGTGTTCAGCAGTAGGGTCTTACCACTAACCTTTGGTGGGTCATCAAGTACTCTGACATAAATCTGTCTTTCTTTTAGGAAACCTTGTAGGTCTCTCTTAAAAATAATAATAATAAAAAGATTGTAATGTCCTGTTACTTAAAAGGAGGAGGCAACTGACCTGACTTCTAGGCCAGCCTGCCTCAAGATAGCAAAAAAAATTTGCCTTAGTTATTCCTAATAAAATAATTTCCAAGTGTATTATTGGTATTGATGATATAAAACTGTCTTTAGACTACTTGCTTGTCAGTGAGTAATAGGATTAATTAATTTTGTGTTGTTTATCTTACTAGCCTTATAAAAAGATGGTTAATAATGAGGTGAGATGAATTGATTGAAGGAACTGGGAGGGAATTTTTCAATGTTGGGACATAGAATGCTCATTAAAAATGCTTTTTGAGTGGTACTTAGATCAGAATGTTAAAGTGTGTAGGTAAAGATGTGCATGGGCAGAAAAAAAATTTCGGGTTAAACCTAAACATCATGCCTAAAGTTAGAGATTTTCAACTGTTTACAAACTCTTAAGGAACAAAAATCTAATTTTCAGGCTACAATATGTTGGAAAAGCTTGTGTAATATTTATCAAATTTAAGTCATGGGTGAAACATAAAATTGTTTATGTTAATAAAAATTTCTATGGTACATAAATTCAATAGCTATCAAGTTTAAGCCAAAATCATTGGTTGCCAAATGGTGTTTTTTCTTTCAAAAAATATTTATCAAGGGTTATGTTAAAATTTAGCTAGCTGTTTTGGCTTAAAAAGGACCAGATTCTGCTCTATTATGTATTAAATAACTGTCTTAATTAAGTCCAGTGCTTATAACAAAATTAATTCTTAAGACATATTCCATACTTTAGAGTACAGCCTCATGCTCAAACAATGGTCCTCATCTGAGAAAAATAATATTCAAGCTCTGTGGTTATGTTTCCAATGTTCTCTGGGTAATTGGTACCCACAGAGGTGTCTGAACTAATCAAAGATGTTTTCAAACGCAGGTGCTAAGACTTTCTACTGTCATTTTCTGACAATTTCTAAGTTAAATTAGTTTGTTTGTAAATTAATTAGTATTGTTTCAAGACTGGTAACAGGTTCTGCCTATATTTATAAATGTTAGATATTTAAAGTGTGGGATGTGCCTACTTCCTATGCCTCAGATATATGGCTTATGCTGCCACAGTACAACAAAATTTTAACAGGTTAGACAAAATGATTTTAGAAGCTCTTGTGCCATTCGTTAACTAAATCTACTTCAGTAATCAAATGTGCTCTATATGTACATACATACAGGCTGGTGTAACTTCCTTCCTTTTTTTTTGTTTAATTTTCTAGGTAGGGCCTCACTCTAGCCCAGGCTGACCTGGAATTCACTAAGTAATCTCAGGGTGGCCTCGAACTCACGGCAATCGTCCTACCACTGCCTCCCAAGTGCTGGGATTAAAGGCATACACCACCATGCCTGGCAGCAACTTCCTAAGTGTGTTAATTACCTATGTAGAAGCCAAAGCCAATTGGAGTCATCGGAGCAAAAGGGGCCAATATTTTGGCCTGTGCTCCCAGGTCATGAGGCCACTGGAGATGATGGGACCCTGGTAAGTCACCTGTATTCCTGAGCAGGGAGGACACGGAGACCCAAACAAAAGTGGTGTACTGTCTGAAACAGAAGGGTCACAATTGAGGAGCAATCAGTCCTCCTGACTTCCCAAAGAAGGGAAAACTACTTGGCCAGCACAGCCCTGATTCATCCTAATAGTAAACACCAGTAAGCTATAGGGCTACTCCTGGGTCCCTAAAGTCTCTTTTTAGAGCCATTAGTGACCTCCAAAACTAATCCTTAATTAAATTTTGGCTATCTTTATGGTCTTCGACACTCAGACAGAAAAGTATAACCAAAGATAAAAAGTACCTTAAATATATAAATGACCCATTAAGTAATACAACAAGAGCTTTCCAAGAGGGAAAACAAAGATCTTAAGACATCTTTTCCCCATAGTTCTAATTCTATAATAATAAAACAAAAACTATAGATGTCAAAAGGGTTACTTTCAAATATAAAATATACAAATAAGTTCTGAGACCAAAAACTATATTTGTACAGCCTTAATGACACCCAATGGCTCTCTATTATCAAGGTTAAATGTTGTGTATATGTTTCTGATAACTCTGCTAATAGCTCATCTGTTTTACAAGCCATGCCAAATACTTCTGTGCCATTTAATGAGCAGTTCTGGAAGAAAATCTCAGCCAGCTCATCCTCAGATGGTCCTAGACAATCCAAGCCTGTCTACCTGGATTCCCTCAACCTCAAAAAGGACTAGTTTGCTCTGTGCTGACTTCTCATTAACTCCCTACTTTTATTCTTTCTCCCCAATGTTCTCTTCCAAGACTATCTTCCTACACTCCGGGGTCCATTAGAATAGTTCTCCTCTCTGGGAGAGACTCTCTAACTGCAACAAGTTCCTACTTCGTGTCCATTCAGCAGGAAATAGTAAATGATCTGATGTCTTTGTGCCTTGTCCCCTAAAAGCAGAGTGTCTTCTCATGAGAGGGAGAAATAAAGGGGGATAGAATTAGGGTCACTGGACCCCTGAAAGTAAAAGGGACAAGAAAAAATTTCTTATCTCTTGCCCATTTCCAAAGAACTCTTTTTCTATGTGTGCTCTGAGTCCCTCTATCCCTGTGCTCTGCAAAGGACAGGCCTCACCCTCTTTGGTGCAGGTCAAGTTATGTCTCTCTGCTTGTCCAGCTCTAAGCTGACCAGAGCTGAATGCCTGCTCAATATTTCCATAATCAGGACCAGTTGTGTCAAGACACCAGCTCTCCTTTGTGCAAAAGGAGTAGCCACCCCATACATAAATATTTCCTCTCCTACTTATTATTCCCCAGTCTTGATTGCTTCATAGGTATATCTCTAAAAAAAAAAAAAAAAATCTACAAATTCCACCTACACCAACTGCCAGTGCCAACTGAAAGAGATCTTCATCCCTCTGCTGGTGGGCCTCAGCATGATACTGTCTCTGGGTGCCTCCAGTGACCAACAGCCTTGAATCACTCCAGAGACAATTGGACTTTTCTCACAGGTGTGGTACTTCAAAACCATCTAGCCTTAGCCTTCATTACTGCTGAGCTTGGGGAGCATGTATGGTCTTGAGACAATAATATTGTTTCTTTGATAATGAATCAAATGTTGTTAAGTTGCTTGACTGCTACAAGCCTGAAGACCCCACCACCTGGTTCACTAACCCTTTAATTACTTGGCTTCTCCTTAGCCCTTTCCTTACTATAGAAATCCTATTACTTGTAGCCCCCTGTCTCATAAAATTTCTCAAATAACAAATAACTAATATTGCTAAGGTTGCTACTAATCAGGTCCTCATACACCACCTAACTCTATCTAGACCTATGGTAAATTTTAAAGAACTCATTTGGGATGACACTGCCCCATTATAAAAACAAAAGGGCAGTTCGCAGGCACTGCCAGGCACAGGCTGGAGCCTTCAGGAGAGGGGCCTGAGCTTCCAGGCACAGCTAAGGACCCCCAGGCTATAGGAGGCCACTCCATCTCCAAGCCCAGCACACCTGAACTTATGCTCTGCCCATAGCCCTGTAACCTTTGGCCAGTTGCCTAGGACACTCCTTATCAGCCAGCAGCCTTCACACAGTCCTGACACCCTAGATCACCTGCCCACCCCCCATCATTGCCTATGTGGTAGAATGAATGTCCCCATATGCTAATTAGGCATCAGAAATGAACTTGGTATGTCCAATCCCCTAAGGGTCCCTCCCCCCCACCCTCAGATGTTTATAAACCCATTTCCCTGACAATAAACTGAGAGAGGTGTTCAACTATCTCCTGGGAGTGTTTCTCTTGTCACGTGCTCACCCACCCCAGTTGCCTGGGCGCCTTTGGGGGACTATGGCCAGGCCACGGTGGACACAGGAACCCACAGTTGTAGGTCTCTCTGATCAACAGCTCATTGTGGATGTTAACTTCATCCTGGCACAGGGAATTACAGGCCAGTACCAAGGGAACAGAAAAAGAAAAAGACAGGAAAAAAAGCGATGCTGGAGAAATTTAAGGTTAGGCTTCATCTCACTCATTCTGGGGCCCTTCGAATCAGGTGCTCCTCCTAAGGTCCTGTTGAGGGTTCAACCTTTTAGTCTAACTTCCAGTATATAGGTTTCTATGGTACCAGTTCAATTTGGGTTCAGTTTTGTGTCCCCCCCACCCACTCCTCTCCCCCAAAGTCCTACCCTCCCTATTGTCCAAGCCTCGAGTTGCCATTCAGGCATGTCAGCAACTTGGGCTGATTCAGGTTAGGAACCATAGATGAGTGAGACCATATGATGATTGTCTTTCTGTGATTGTGTGAGTTCACTAAGTATGATATGTTCCAAGTTCAACCATTTTTCTACAAACTTCATTGTGTCTTTTTTCTTACTGCTGAGTAGAATTCTGTCATGTAGATATGCCACATCTTGGTTATCCATTTGTCCAATGATGGGTACCTGGATTGATTCCAGTTCTTAGCTGTTATGAATTGAGCAGCTATAAACATAGTTAAGCAAATATTTATGAACTGAGGTGTGGAGTTTTTAGGGTAAATGCCAAGTAAAGGAATAATAGCTTCTGTTGGTACCTCTATATTCATCCTTTTCAGGAGTCTCCATATTGCTTTCCATATTGGTTGTTCCAGCTTACATTCCCACCAACAGTGAAGGAGTGTTCCTATTTCTCCACATCCTCACCAACGTTTGTTTTCATTTGATTTTTTAATGTTTGCTATCCTTATCGGGGTAAGGTGGAATTCCACAGTTGTTCTAATGATTAAGGTTGTTGAACATTTTCCTAAGTGTGTGTGAGCCATTTGTAATTCTTCCTCTGAGAACTCCTTATTCAGTTTTCTGCCCCACTTTTGGAGTGGGTTGTTTGATTTTTTTTTTTTTATTGTTTAGTTTTTTGAGTTCTTTGTAGATTCTATATATTAGGGTTCTGTCAGTGTTATAGCTAGCAAAGATTTTCCTCCCATTCAGTGGGTAATCTATTGGCTCTGCTTATGGTATGTTTGTCTCTGCAAGAGCTTTTTATTTTCCTGAGATCCCATTGGTTGAGTGCTTGTTTAATTTCCTGGAATATTGGGATTTTGTTCAGGAAGTCTTTTCCCATTCCTATATCATGGAGCATGCTTCCTATTTTTAATTACAGTTGTTGAAGAATTTCAGGTCTTATCTTGAGGGTTTTTAATCCATTTGACATCCTAAACTACAGAAAGCTTCTCAGGTGGATGGCCACATAGTTAACAGGAGGAACAGAGGAGGAATCTATGTGAGTAAAGGTTGTCTTGTTATGCAGTTAAAGTCTCCTAATAGATAAGTTATAGAGGAGCAGCTCTACAAAGAACATTGGCTAGTCTGTCAGTCTCTTCTCTCTCATATGTGGAGGCTTTGTCTTCATGAGATAAGGAGATTTCAGGAAAGCCTCTCCCTTGTGTTTTCTGGGTCTCAAGTGTTGCCAGTGGGCAATAGTCAGTCTGCCAAAGCATCTTGTTTTGGGGGTGATAACTCCTGACCCTTTTCACCAACAAAGTAATCACTGAAGTATGTATGCATGTATGTATGTATATATATATGTACAATGTGCCCTCTGATCCACTGATGTTTTTCTTTTCTGTGCTGGCGATTTAACCCAGGATATCACTCATGCTAGGTAAGTACTCAACCACTGAGCTATACTTCCAGCCTCTGCCTGCTGTTTGTACTGCTTACAAAAACACATGTCATATTTATTCAATTATAGTATTTCCGTCTTCCCTTTTGACAGTAATTTTGTTTTGCTTTGAGACAGTCTTAGTATTTTGTCTAGGTTGGGCTTATACTCAGGAGCTCATAACCATCTTCCTGCCACAGCCTCTTGTGTGGCTATGACTACAGGCATACATGTATGTATGTATCTATGTATGTATGTATGTATGTATGTATGTATGTATGTATATGCATGCCCAATTCATGTTCACTTTCCTACTACGCATTAACATAGATATAATTTCTTTGGTATAATTTCCTTCAAGAACTCTGTCTTATGCATACAATTCAGTCCTCTTAATAACATGTTGAACAGTTGTCTGTCACAATTCTATGACATATTTACTTTAGAAAACAAAGCATTGCCATGACCCTTTAAATCAGAGTCTGTTTAAAGTGTATATGAGAACAAGCAGTTTCATACAGGAATGTGCCCAGATTTTTCAGATCACATTCTCTCTTCCATGCTCTTCGTAGGACAGAATTCTGGAGCCACACTTTTTTTTCCCATGCATTAAAACTGAACCCAAACTGCTGCTGAGAAGCAATCTAGCTGCTTCCTATGAGGACCCTGGGCTCACCACATTATAGATCAGTAGTGGCCCTGTGGGGAGGAGAAAACAGATTGATTCATTAGTTTTGCTCTTGAGATTTGATATCTCTGTTTAGTCCAAACTGGCTTCTAACTCTTGATCTGCCTGCCCTCTTCCTACACATATGCTGGAGATTAGAAGCAGATACCACTGTGCCAAGATAGAGTCATTTGTTTTTATTACACATTATTGGCATGAGACTTGCCTTGTGTCTAAACCTTTGAAATCATACTGATTTTTTTAAAATTAGTAAACCATTATATATACACATCAGATATTTGTGTCTACAGTTGACTTCTTTCAAAACCTTTGTTCCTAGAAAAGCCCTGACATAAACAATTCATATGTAAGAGAACCTAAGTAACATTCATCTTTTTTTTTTCCTGGTGTTGTGTTAAGCTTATTACTAATTGTGCCAATTGGTCTTTCTTAACTGAGGTTTCTAGTATAATTTTCTCAGCTTGGCACACTCCATGGCTTTTGTTCTTTTATTTTTCTATGTAGTAATATGTGCCCTTTTTATGTTTATTACCTCAAGTGTGTTTTGGTGTGAATTGTAAGCAATGAACTTACTGCAGGGTAGAACTCAGTTAATGTAGCACTAACTGGTAATCTCTTTACTAGAATGCTTCTATAATTGTTCCAGAACAACCTGGTCCCAATGTATGAAGACTGGCCCCAAGGCATTATGAGATTGAAGAAAAGAGACAGTTTCAGGGTTATATAGAGTGCAAT
Source organism: Dipus sagitta (assembly GCA_036346955.1). Lineage (NCBI taxonomy): Eukaryota > Metazoa > Chordata > Mammalia > Rodentia > Dipodidae > Dipus > Dipus sagitta. The sequence goes on along the minus strand of CM070771.1, from coordinate 74,661,828 downwards.
TTATTGGGAGACCTGCTATCAGAACCATGTTTTGGATGACAGCAAGCCAAAGTGGTCCCTATAATTTAGTTCAGAAACATATATTTTGGACAGGAAAAGAGACTTCCTAGTTAGAATGTTGCTGGGATATGCATAGTTAGTCACACTCCTGGTGTTCTGTAAAGTTCAACATACCACTGTAATGATTTTGTCTGTTTATAGTTTGCTCCGATACCATGCCGTTAAAACCAGCCAGAATTACCCTGGGGCAGTCACTGCAATTAGTGCTAAAGATGGTTGCCACACATCAGGCAGAATCCACATAGTAATGTTAGTATAATTGTTTCTGCCTCATAGTTGAATGTTTTTATTGTTGTTTGATGTCTGGAATAAATATTTTTAGTACTTCTGCATAGGTAAGGAATGCTATAAAAATAAAAGATCAAACATTCTAACTTTAAGGAGTGACATTACATGTATCCTGCAGGGTTCAAGTGAAACATACACTTCAAAACATACACTTCGAAACATACACTTTGAAACATACACTTGGTGGGGGAGATAGCCCAGCAGTAAAAGGTGATTATTTGCAAAGACTGCCAGCCAGAGTTTGACTCCCTATTATCCACATAAAGCCAGATGCACAATGTGGTGCATGCATCTTTAGTTTGTTTACAGGCAAAAGGATCTGGCATGCCCATATTCCAAAGCCGTACAAACCAGTGATAATCAACAAGTAGAGATGAGAGCTAGCTTGTATTTTGGTCTTGGGGAAAACTTTGTATAAAAATAAGATGGAGTATTTAAGATTAATTTAAATGGAGAGGAAAATATTTTCAATGAGGAAAGGGAATGAACAAAACCACTATTAAGGAAGAATTATCTAAAAAAGCAATCTATGAACACAAGAGATTAGTAAAGGTTAGAAGGTAGAGAGATGTCAGCTGGTATAAGGCTCTGTACACACTAGGCTACAGAACTAATATGTAGCAATAAATGATAAATTTTTGAAGGAAGAAACACATAATGGAAGTTTGTTAGGAAGAACAGTATAAGATGGTTGTGTGGAAGATGATTGGTACAGAGGGGATATCTATAATACTAATACTAAGGACCTATACCACATAACTGGTTTGCAATGGGATTTTTAAAACCTGTGAAAAAATATACACAATGTAAAATTCACCATTTGAACCATCTTTAAGTGTAAAAACAAGTGGCATTAAGAACATGTGCAGTGTTGTACAGCTGCCACAAGTGTGCATTTCCACAACCATTCTGCACAAAACTGGAAGTTTTAAAGGAAGGCTATTGGAGATGTTAGAATGCAGCAGCAGATAAGGCAGGTAAGGAAGGAGTCAAAGGAAGCTGAAAGGTTTTAAGTTTTGGTGCATAAGAACAGTGAGGAGCTGTTCCTTTGTTGTCTGTTCCTTTGGTGAGGCTGTAGTAGCAGAGGCCAGCTTGTCAGACTCATTATGAGTTGGGAGGACTAACCAGGAAGAAAGTTTTGAGGCAAAGTTTTAGTAGCATCAGGGAGAGCTCCAGGCAAAGGTTGTGCTCTGACAGACCTGTCTCCAGTCATCCACATCTTTTCTGTCTGAACCTAGGGTGGGGCTGGTAGGAGTGGCAGCAGTTTCAGAAGATCTGGCTAGCCAAATCTGCTGCTGTATCCTTATAGGAAGAGACAGTTTCCACTTTCTAGGAGTCTTAGCTGCTAACTAATAATGTCCTTTCCCTTTTCCAAGGTGAACTCAGACTTAACCCAGAGACTTGGGTATTTGTAAATGTGGGATGATTGGATGATCTTCCTGTGGGCCTTTATTAATCTTCTGTCTTAGAGATCTAGCTGCTTTTTAAAAATGTGTGTGTGTGTGTGTGTGTGTGTGTGTGTGTGTGTGTGTGTGTGTTTCCATGTGCGTATGGGTACATGCATAGTCAAGCACTTGTGTGGAGGTTAGAGACAGGATCTCTTGCTGATACAAATGCAAGTCTAACATGCTCAGATTCTTTTGTATCCCATTGTCATAGGCACATTGGGATCAAAGAAACATGTGCCACTTTGCATCTATCTTTACATGGGTGCTGGGGAGTGCTTGGCAGGCTTTGTAGGCAAGTACTTTTAACTACTGAGACATCTCTTAGCCCCTCAGCTGCTTTTATTGTTGGAGGGGGAAATACTCAACATGTCATCTTGATAATCCATTAATGAAAATAATGTAAGTCAGCAGAGTGTCTGAGATGGATGAGGAGGAGAGGGTCTGGGTGCTGCAGGGCATCTAGCTGTCTGAGAACGTGGTGAACCGCATGAAGGACTCCATCCAGCCTTCAGCAGGGCAGTAGCCTGCCCCTCCCCTCCACCCACTACTCTACCTCCCTCTGCATGTGGCCCCCCAGAAGACACCTCCAAGTTCCCTTAGACAGACTCCAAACTGCTCAGGGTGGAGAGCAGTGGTAGCCAGAAGTCCTCGAAGGTTATGGAGGATCTCAAGAGGTTCCAGTAGGAGCAGGCTGTAGTCCAAGATGAGCTGGTTCAGGCAGCAAAAAGGGAGAAAAAGGTGGCTGCGAAGCACTTGAAGGCATCCACCATGCCTCAGGAACAGGGCAGCACTGGCCATGAGCAGCTGGCCAGGGAGCTGGAGAACAGAGAGGCCAAGCTCAGCCACTGCAACACCTTCTGTAAGGAGCAGCTGGGGTGCATTGAGAAGAATGCTGAGGTGTACAAACTGTCTTCCCAGAAATTCCATGAGGCTGCTTCTAAAGCAGAGAGAGCACAGTCAAGCCCCACAGGGTGGAGCCCGTATGCTCAGACCTGCAGGCCCAGATCCTCACTCAGAAGGCTGAGGCAGGAGAATTGTGACTCAAGGCCAGCCTGGGTTGCATAATGAGACTGTGTCAAACAAAACGAACATGGAAACATGACAACAAAGATTACTGGTATGCTATGATGTAAGTAGCTCCGTTTAAATAGATGAGTAGAATAATGGTCAGCCTTTGAGGAGGATGATTGCTGAAGATGGATGCTTTATCGCCTCTATGTTGACTCACAAGTGTACATACATTTTTCACGCAGTAATTAGATATGGACAGTGCGACAGCCATAGAGAAACAACAATGAGTTAGTTTTTTTAGATTTCTTTTATTACAATGTAAATACATGTTTTAGGCAAAGATTTTTGCCTAGATGCTACACTAGTGTTTGGCTTTTAACTTCTACCTGCAAACACTTCACAGAATATAGAGAGAAGCTCAACAAGGAGAGTTACTTACCCAAGACTGAGCAGCTCAAATAAGCATAGCGGGAATCTGCCTCACTTTGAAACCCAGGCTTTCCCACTAGAGTGAATATGTTAGTCATTCAGGCCACCATAACAGAAGACCACAGACTTGGGGGCCTTTAAACAACAGGAATCTATTTTCTCACAGTTCTGGAGGCTGGAAGTCCAAGATAAGAAACAGGCTAAAGTTCTTTCTGATGGTGTCTTTTGTCTCCTGCTGTCTTTCAGAGGGCCACCAGCTTGTAATGACTTCACGTGGCCTTTCCGCAGAGCCGCAGAAGCACTTTAGCATCCCTGCTTCTATTTATAAGAACACCAACCTTCTCTGACTTGGAGCCTTCCCTAGTATTATTTAACCTAAGGTTATTAACGCTGTTCAAGGCTCTGTCCTCAAATGCAGTCATGTTGCTTATTAGGACTTGAATCCATGAGTTTTGGAGGGACAAAATTTAATCCATGATATTATACATTTTAGAGTTTATCACAGTTGGAAAAATATTAGTAAAAAGGCTAGTGTGTGGCATTAATTAGGTGATCTTTGGGACAGCAATAATTACAAAGTTGTTATATGTATTGTCTTAAATGCTTTAATGAGGAACACATCTAGGAGTAAAGAATGAAGGATTTGAAATAAATGGCATGCTATAGAAAAATGAAGTGGGATGTGTTTTTGTTTTTCTTTACATGTTTTGTTTGTGCTTTAATATTGAATTTGAGAATGTATTTGTATTAGTGATAATCATAGGTGCCATGAAGTGACCACGTATTACTTAGTTTAATAACCAATAGACATTAATATCATCTCTTAATTCCTGTACCCACTCTAATTAGATATAGGCAGTATGAACTCCATTTTGAAGAAAGTAATTACAGCAGGTGGCCTAGAGTGTGAGCTCCAGTCTAGTCTAAATTGTTCTAAATTTCAGTTTGCCATTGGCTAGGCAGGGTAGCATGGACAAGTTACTTACCATTTTTGTGGCTTGGTGTGTTAGCTATCTATTGCTTCACAATAATTATTCCAGAATTTAGTGGCTTAAAACAATAAACATTTGTTTACGCATGCAGAGACTTGTATGTCAAGAATTCATATGTGGGATAACTGGGCATTTCTGGTTTAGAGAATTAGGAAGTCACAGTCAAGGGGTTAAGTAAGGGCCTTAGTCATCACAAGGTTGGAAGGGGGCTGAAGGTCTGCTTCTGTATGGTACATTCATATAGCTGGAAATTTAATGCTGGCTTTTGACTAGAAATGCTAAGTCCTTTCCATGTGGGTCTTTCAGGGTGACTAATTGGGATCCTTGTAACATTGTAGCTGGCTTCCCCAAGAATAACTAATTCAAGAAAGAGAAGGAGCTATGCTTTGTACAACCTAGGTCCAAAAGTCAAATAGCATCATTCCCACCACTCTGTTAGGAGCAAGCCATTTATCTGGTCTGGTTTCATGGAGGATATTAGGGTGTATCTTTTGGAACATGATGTGTCTAGGTTTTTGGACAATTTTAAACCACCAAACTGAATTTCCTGTTTGACAGACATAATTGTTCCTATTATGAGTTTATTCCTGAACCTTGAACAATGCCTGTGAAGCCTAAGGACCCCAGTGTGACGCTTGATTTCTCAGGACCCATGTAAGCCAGCTGCACAAGGGGGCACATGCATCTGGAGTTCGTTTGCAGTGGCTGGAGGCCCTGGCACACTCATTCTCTATCTATCTGCCTCTTTCTCTGTCTGTCACTCTCAAAAAAAAAAAATGAAAATAAATATATTTTTTTAAAGGCAAAAGGAATGTGTTTCAATTGGAGTTAAGAAGATTCCAAAATTTTTCCCAAATTAATTGAAATTCTTTTGATTGTTGGTTTAGTTGATACAATATACAAGATAGACTAAGCCTTTGAAAATATTTTATTTACTTATTCATTTATTATCTATCTATCTATCTATCTATCTTTTATTTGAAATAGAGAGATTGGGAACTCCAGGGCTTCTAGCCACTGCAAACGAGCTCCAGACGCATGTGCCACCTTGTGCATCTGGCTTTAAGTGGGTACTGGGGAATCAAACCCACGTCATTGGGTTTTGCACACAAGCACCTTAACCAGTTATCCACATCTCCAGCCTGGACTAAGCCTTTTTGTAAATTTTTGGGGGATGTTTTTGAATTGGGTACCAAGGAATATTTTTAACTTTTTATACTTTACATATTTCTTTTTTTATGGAGGAAGGAATATTTATTTATTGAAGCTTACAGATCCAGGGGAAGTTCCATAATGGCAGAAGAAGTTGGCCTGCTTTCACAGGACCAAACACAGAGAGCTACTTTACATAATTTTGATGAAAGTTTAAATCTGCAAATATATTATATATAGCAAAGGACTCTTTAATCAGTGACTAATAAAATTGTTTTTCAGTTATTAAATTTAGGTGAAGCCATTAGATTTCAGACTTTATTGGTTTAATAGAAAATTAGGACATTGTCCCACCAAATGCTTTCAATTCTGTTAGGAAAATACAAAATACCTCCCCTTTTGTGGTGGGTGGGTTTAATGTAAACATATGTGTATACATGTTCATGTATGTGTACCACAGCATGTATGCTGAGGTCAGAGGACAACGCTGGATATTGATCTTCACATTTCACCTTATTTGAGGCAGAGCTTCTTGTTTACTGTTGTATTTGCCAGGCTAGTCCGAAGGCTCCCCTGTCTCCACCTCCCTTCTTGTTGTAGAATTTCTGGGATTAGATTTTTATGCTATTGGTTCTAGAGATTCAAACTCAGATACTTATGCCTGCGCTGCAAGCACTGTACCCACTGAGCCATCTTCCTGGCCCTGGAAACATAAAATATCCTCTTAAGAGCCAGAATAGACAGAGAAAAATGTGATTCCAAGAGCAACAGAGAGAGAGAGAGAGAGAGAGAGAGAGAGAGAGAGAAAACCTTCCTAAGTCAGATGACCAGCAGGGGCTTAAGGAAAAAGTCATAACCTGTACCCATAGAGGTATGCCCAATAAGCCACAAGGGTGGCCAGAATATAGACATTCAGAAAACATGGACATGAACAGTGATTGGTGGTGGTGGTGGTGGTATGTGCTAGAGGTGAATATAATTGGTGGATTGAGCAATCTTTCAGTAAAATTATTAAATACTGAGAAGTTATATTTCTAAATAATTTCAAATAAAATGTCATCTTCAGTGAATATATTTTCCTTAAAAAATAATCATCCCAGCATGGTGTTGTGTGCCCCAGCCCCAGCTCCTTGGGAAGCTAAAGTAGGGGGACTACTTGAGCCCTAGGATTTTGACACCAGTTTGGACAACATGGCACGATTCTGTCTGAAAAAAATCCAATAAAAATGGATGGTTTTATTAAAAAGAACACAATAGAAAGATTTGTAAGAATGCCAGCAGACCCTTTTGGCAGTCCACTATCTTTGAAAGAAAATCAGGTTTGGCTTGCTTAACTGTCATGTTTGCTTTTTGTGGTCATTTAGTAATATAGTGCTGATCTTGCTTGCTTCCTTGTAGACATTATTTCATCACTTATGCTTATGAGACATAAAATTAGCTACTAAGCTTGTTTCTCCAATTTATTCCAGTATTATTAGACCACAGTTTTGGTCAACTTGTAATTAATATTGGATTTGTTATGGTTGTGTAAACATGTGTGTGGGATGTATTTCCTAGTGCGAATATTTGTCTTATTTTTAATTCACATGATTTCCTATAAGCCTAGTTCCAACTTTCTTCAAAACCCTTCTACAGATCCACCATTAACTACTTCTTCAAAATTATCAAACAATTTGTCAGTACTTTATTTCTGGAGTTTCCTTGTGGTGCCCATTTTTCTTCTATTCTCACCTGTTTTGCTGTTGTCATTCTGACCTTTCCCTCCTCAGCCTGCTTTTCTGGACTTATTATTTTACAGTGGGAACTAAAGATCCCAGAAAGAAGTTACTTACGTGGCTGACTGACTAAATCAAACTTCAGTATTCATGGGGAGTTGTAAGGTTGCAGGTACAGAGCCAAGTTATGGTTGTTCAACTTAACCCTGTAAGTGGCCATTTATTACCCACCTCCATGTCTAATCTAACATCCTGTGACCATTGGTAAATCCTTTGGAATGTAGACCACTAACTTTCATGAATCCAAAAGCTAAGAACGTCATCACAGTATCTGGGGTCTATAGCAGAGATTTCCTTGCTTTGTGGCAATTTACCACCTGCCTGATGTTTCCACTAATGTATTTATAAAGTGTTTTGATTTATGACTTTTGTTCTTTTACTATAAAAACTTCATGGAACTATTATCATGTTGGCACATGGATTTTGGGTCACCCAAATCTGTGTTTCCAGACTATAGTCATTCATTTTTAGTTCCAGAATGAACTACTTCTTATACCCTTTGAGGTGAGAGCTGTGCATTAGCACTGGAGACTTTTTGTAAACCCATTTTTATGAACACCAGTCTGCTCAACTGGGAAAATTTGGTTTTGAAATTTTTCTTGCTATCTTCCCTACAATATGTTGTTTTCAACTGTTTTCCACTACTTTTGAAATTTTAACTTTCATTTTTTAAATTTTTGACCCCTCGATGTTGTTCTGTCAAACAAGAACCCCTCCATTGAGTTACATCTCTAGCCCTTTGCTCATATATATTTTAAACATTATTAATTTTAATTAATATACAAAGAATTATGGTCTATTATTTTTTTCAAACAAAATTTGTTCACCTCCCCTTCTCTACTATCCTCTTTCCCTTCTTATGCCCCCCATAGCCTCCTTTCCACTTTCATTTTACCTTCTTCTCAATGCCTGTTGTACTCCTCTTTGGCTACTGTCTAGTTTCCTAACCTGTATCCCCTCTTACACATCCTTATTTACATATATACAAACGAACATTAAAAGTTAGAATCCACATATTAGAGAAAACATGTAATTTTTGTCTTTCTGGGCCTACATTGCCTCACTTAGTATATTTTCTAGGTCTACCCATCTATTTTTCTTAAATATTTACAACTTTAGTTTTTCTTTACAGGGGAATTAAATTCCATCATGTATGTGTACAACATTTTCCTTATCCAGTCATCTCATCAGTTGATGGATGAACATCGAGGTTGATTCCATTTCCAAGCTATTATGAATAAAGCAATCATAAATATGGATGTACAATTATCTCTGGGAGGATGTTGAGTCTTTTATATATATTCTCAGAACTGGTATAGCTGGGTCATATGTTAGTTCTAATTTTAGCCTTTTGAGAAACCTCACACTGATTTCTTTTTTTTTTTTTTTTTTTTTTTTTTCCGGTTCCACATTTAATTTAAGTAGAGAGGATTCCATTTCACATGTGGCTTTTCATGCATAATAACAGACAACTCCTGAATTTCTGGGACAAGTTCTCATGTTTGTTTGTTTTTTTTTTTTTTTTCATCTCAATTGACCATAATTCCTTCACTTGTAAAATGAGATAATTTGGAACAATAGTGCTGAAGTTTGGATTTTTTTATTTTCTTTTTTTTTCTTTTTTCTTTTTTTCTTTATTACTTAGTTTTGTATTCAGCAAATACAGTCAGTTTGGTACCATTATTAGGCTCATCCATGACCTACCCCCTCCCCTTGGCCCCTCCTTGTTGAGGTATACGGGTCATGCATTGTGGAGTTAGACCACAGTTATGGGTAAGATAAATGTCTCTGCATATCATGACCCAACATGTGCCTCTGACATTCTTTCCACCCCCTCTTCTACAAAATTTCCCTGAGCCATGTTGGGTTCTTTTTTGGTCTGCTTCAGTGATGAGGTGCTGGGGGCCTCTGAGGCTCTGGCTCTCTGATTTGGTAGGAGTTGATTTTTCTCTGTGCTGATATCCTTCCCCCTTGTGCTGGTATCCGGTTCATCAGGAAAACAGCGCCCTTGCTTATTTCTCCAATTTTTCTTAGTTTCAGCCGGGGCCCTTTTGAGGTATGATGGGGTGGCTCTCTCCTTAGGATCTACATCTATCTGAAAAAGAGAAGCAGATTCTCCAACGGAGAGTAAGTTAGCACCAGGACAAATGAGATAACCTTTACTTTTTTTTTTAATAGAGAATTTAATAGGTGTAGGCCCTCTTGTCGCCCATGATTGATGGTAGCTTGATATTTTTGGCGAGTGGGTTTATGTTTGGATATGGTTCTGACTTGTTTCCCAGCTCCAGCTATGGGTCCCATACCACTGAGGAGATCAGTTAGCCAAATTAAGAGCAGTTGGTTCCCCACCATGGCTGTGTGCCACTATTGCACTTGTGTGGGCATCACAACAACTTATTTGCTGCTAAGTAGGTTAGACCACGCGTTGCTTGGACAGATATTGGTCATTTTCCCCCAGTCACCCATGTAGCACCTTCTGGCACTAGATGTGCTGACTGTCTGGGGACTGACTCTCTTCCAACTTCCAGCCATGCCATTCTATTTTGCATGTCAACCATATAAGGTGTCTTCAGCAGTAGGGTCTTACCACTAACCTTTGGTGGGTCATCAAGTACTCTGACAGAAATCTGTCTGTCTTTTAGGAAACCCTGTAGGTCTTTCTGATCAAAATCTCATTGTGGCTGATAGCCTTATGCTGGTACTGGGAGTTACAGGTCAGTGCCCACTAAGAAAATTAGGAAAAAGATAACTAATATACAAGAGTTCGAGAGAAGAGAGAGGGAGAGGGAGAGGGAGAAGGAGGGAGGGAAAATGTAGAAGATTGAGGTTAGTCGTGGTCCTACCCTCTCCAGTGTCTTGTGGTCCAGGTGTTCCCTGTAAGGCCCTGCTCACACTGATTTTTATAGAGGCTGCACCACCTTACACTTCCACCAAGAGTGAATTAGGTTTCCTCTTTCCCTGCATCCTCAGGAGCATTTGTTGTCATTTGTTTTCTTAAGAAAAGCTATTTCTGAAAAAGAGGCTTCCAGTCAAGAAGGTGTCTGCATAACCTCGCCTCACCTCATGAGGAAGGAAAGGCAAGACCCTTAAGGTTAAGGGTTTTTTTTTTTTTTTTCTTTTTCAGGGTTTGCTGAGTGTAGTAGGTTTCCAGTGGGAGGGTGTGGAGGAGCAAAATAGGGAATCGACTGATTCCACATGGATAGCCCACCAGCCCCCCAACACCCTCAAGTAGCTGTCCTAGCCACAGTCCCAGTAGGAGGTCATCCTCCAATAAATGCAGGCCAAGTGGACCCAAGCTAGCAGGCTAGGTCCTCTGCCCTAGGCTTTCCTGGCATCAGGCAGATATCCATGGGTGTGAACACCATCCTAGTTGCCATTCCCACCAGCCTTGCTGAGCCCCTGTGCACAATTGCCATCCCAATTGCTGTTCCTGCCCAGACTTGGAGAACCCCACATGAACAATTGCCCTCCCAGTCACTGTTCCCACCCAGCCTTGCTGACCCCCATGCCAGATCACTGTCCCAGTTACCAGTTCCCATCCAGCCTTGCTGAGCACCATGTACAATTGCCATCCCACTCGCTGTGGCCCCCTACCACCCCCAAACAAGGACCCAGGCTAGTGTCTCTGCCCTAGCCTTTCTAAATTCCATAGGTGATTGCTGTCCCACTCACTGCCGCCCCCCTCCTCGGCCAGCAGGCTAGTTTCCCACACCCTAGGCTTTCTGAACCATTGTGATAGGCAGACCACAGCAAAAATGGAATATAATGAAAAATAAGATGCAAGTAAATCCAGCTAGATTGCCCAGTCCCACAATGGATGTCTCTAATCAAAATATAGAAGAGACAATAGGATCAGAACCCCAAAATAAAGAGGCTAACTATGAAAACCTGGCCAAGCAAATAGCAGAACTTTCAGAAACTCAACAAAGGACCAATAATTGTATGAATGGTGTGCTCACTAGTTTAGACCTAATAGAAAAGAACCTGGGAGGGTTCCTACGAAAGTTAAATGATCTGAAGAAGAGTGTAAAAAAAGAGGACCTCAATAACCAGCTGGCTAATCTCAATGGAGATATGAAAAAAATGCAAGTATGAACTCCAAGAAGCATTAAGAAAATCAGAAAAGGATGTGAAAAGGGAACTTGACAGAGGGTTGGAAACTATACATGCAAAATATGTACCAAATGTTAGAAGCTTAAAACTCTGGAGAAGCTCTCAAGAGTAGAGTTAGCCATGTGGAGGATAGAAATTCAGAACTGGAAGAAAAAACAGAAGAAAGTTTGTGAGTCCAAAAGTTTCTTCTTTGAACAGAACATGACGGAACTATGGGATACCCTTAGTGTACCAACATTCAGATCATGGGAATACCAGAAGGGGAAGAAATACAGACCAGAGGCATGGAAAAATTATTCAACAAAATCATCAAAGGAAACTTTCCCACTCTCTCAAAAGAAAGTCCCATCAAGTTACAAGAAGCTAGAAGAACTGCAAACATACTGGAACAAAGGAGAAATTCTCAAATACAAATTATCATTAAGACTCTAAACATCAATCACAAAGAGAAAGTTATAAGGCAGTTAGGGAGAAACAACATGTTACATATAAAGGAAACCCATCAGAATTACTTCAGACTTCTCAATGGAAACCTTAGAAATCAGAAGGGCCTGGAATGGAACACTGCAAACTCTAAGAACTTATGGCTTCCAACCCAAACTACTGTACCCAGAAAAAGGATCCCTCATAATAGGTGGTGAAAGAAAAATTGCAAGATAAAACTCACATTTACAACTATATTAACACAAAGCCAAACCTATAGAAAGTACTTTAGGGAATGCTCCACACAGCAAATTCAAATAACCAACCTTAAGTGCCTATGAGAAGCAGATCACAATAACCAAACTTCGAGAAGGCACAAAAACTACAAAGGCCAGGAAAATACCAAACCACATAAACCACCACAATATGGCAGGTATTAAATCAAACCTCACAGTTATTAACCTAAATATTAATGGCCTGAATTCACCCATCAAGAGACATAAGCTAACAGGGTGGATCAGAAAATTAGACCCCTCAATCTTCTGTCTTCAAGAAACTCACCTCACCACTAAAGACAGACACCTCCTCAGGTTGGAAAGGTGGAAAAGGATATTCCAAGCAAATGGAAATAAGAAGCAAGCAGGTGTACCTATACTTATATTGGATAAAATAGACTTCAAACCAAAAGTAATCAAAAAAGACAAAGAAGGCCACTTCTTACCAAGGGAACAATCCAACAAGAAGATACCACAATCATTAATCTTTATGCACCAAACACAGGTGTACTACAAATCATAAAACAAAACCTACTTGACAATAAAACAGGAATAACCACCAACACCATCATAGTTGGGGACTTCAATACTCCACTGTCAGCACTAAATAGATGATCCAAACAGAAGATTAACAGGGAAGTAAGAGAGCTCAACAACACCATAGATCAATTAGACCTAATGGACATCTACAGAACATTCTACTCAAAATTCACAAATTACACATTCTTCCCAGAGCTCATGGAACCTCCTTTAAAATAGATCATATACTGGGTCATAAAGCCTGCCTCTATATATTTAGAACGGTCAACATAATTCCCTGCATAATATCAGATCACAATGCTGTATTATTAGAAGTTAACAACAAAAGATACACCAGAAACCTAACCAACTCCCGAAAACTGAACAATGCACTCTTAAACAATTAATGGGTAGTGGCTGAAATAAAAATGAAATTGCAAAATTTCTAGAAATGAATGACAATGAGAACACACCATACCAAATCTTTTTTTTTTTTTCCATTTTTATTTTTTATTTTATTTTTTTTTTACAGTCAGTTTGGTACCATTATTAGGCTCATCCATGACCTACCCCCTCCCCTTGTCCCCTCCTTGTTGAGGTATACGGGTCATGCATTGTGGAGTTAGACCACAGTTATGAGTAAGATAAATGTCTCTGCATATCATGACCCAACATGTGCCTCTGACATTCTTTCCACCCCCTCTTCTGCAAAATTTCCCTGAGCCATGTTGGGTTCTTTTTTGGTCTGCTTCAGTGATGAGGTGTTGGGGGCCTCTGAGGCTCTGGCTCTCTGATTTGGTAGGAGTTGATTTTTCTCTGTGCTGATATCCTTCCCCCTTGTGCTGGTATCCGGTTCATCAGGAAAACAGCGCCCTTGCTTGTTTCTCCAATTTTTCTTAGTTTCAGCCGGGGCCCTTTTGAGGTATGATGGGGTGGCTCTCTCCTTAGGATCTACATCTATCTGAAAAAGAGAAGCAGATTCTCCAACGGAGAGTAAGTTAGCATCAGGACAAATGAGATAACCCTTTTTTTTTTTATAGAGAATTTAATAGGTGTAGGCCCTCTTGTAGCCCACAATTGACGGTAGCTTGATATTGGAGAGTGGGTTTATGTTTGGATATGTTTCTGACTTGTTTCCCAGCTCCAGCTATGGGTCTCATACCTGTGAGGGGATCAGCTAGCCGAATTGAGAGCAGTTGGTTCCCCACCATGGCTGTGTGCCACCACTGCACTTGTGTAGGCATCACAACAAGTTATTTGCTGCTAAGTAGGTTAGACCATGCGTTGCTTCGACAGATATTGGCCATTTTCCCCCAGTCGCCCATGTAGCACCTTCTGGCACTAGACGCACTGACTGTCTGGGGACTGACTCTCTTCCAACTTCCAGCCATGCCATTCTAATTTGCATGTCAATCACATAAGGTGTCTTCAGCAGTAGGGTCTTATCACTAGCCTTTGGTGGGTCATCAAGTACTCTGACAGAAATCTGTCTGTCTTTTAGGAAACCTTGTAGGTCTCTCTGATCAAAAGCTCATTGTGGATGATAGCCCCATGCTGGTTCTGGGAGTTACATGTCAGTGCTCACTAAGAAAATGAGGAAAAAGATAACTAATATACAAGAGTTAGAGATAAAAGAGAGAGAGAGAGGGAGAGGGGAAGTGAGGGAGGGAAGATGTAGAAGATTAAGGTTAGTCTTGATCATACCCTCTCCAGTGTCTTGTGGTTCATATAGTCTCACTTTAGCACCTAAACTGAATCAACCCAAGATACCTTACATACCCAGCAAGCACCTCCTAGACTAGCCACTAGGATGGAAGGGGAGGGAGGGGAGGGCATCAAAGGGGTGGGAAACACAAATCTAGACCCAAATGGCAATGGTACCATAATTTTCTACTTACGAAAAGACAGACCAAATGGCTGATCCTTCACCAGGCCCTTACAGAGAACACCTGAACCACCATACCAAATCTTATGGGACAAAATGAAGGCAGTACTCAGGGGAAAATTCACTGTACTAAATGCCTTCATAACAAGGACAGAGAGATCCCAAATCAATAACCTAACCATCCACCTAAAGGCATTGGAAAAACAAAAAGTAACCCAAAAAGCTACAGATAGAAAGAAATAATTGAGATCAGAGCAGAAATTAATGAATTGGAAACTTTAAGAAAAATGATGAAACAAAGTGCTGGTTCTTTGAAAAAATAAACAAGATTGATAAACCCCTGTCCAATTTGATCAAGCAAAAAAAAAGAGATACTTCAAATTAACAAAATTAGAAATGAAAAAGGAGAGTTCACAACAGACATAAGTGACATTGGGAGAATACTCAGGACTGACTTCAAAAACCTCTGCTCCACACAATTGGATTATATGGAGGGAAATGTAAGAATTCCTGGACACATGCCACCTACCAAAGCTAAAGTCAGAACAAATTAATCTCTTAAACAAACCTGTCACAACTGCTGTGATTAAAAGGGCAATCAAAAACCTCCCTAAAAAGAAGAGTCCAGGACCAGATGTCTTCTCAGTTGAATTCTATGAAACCTTCATGGAAGAACTGAGACTAATTTTTCTCAAATTGTGCCACACAATCAGAGAACAGGGAAAGCTCCCCAACTCCTTTTATGATGCAAGTATCAACCTAATACCAAAACCAGGCAGAGATGCCACAAGAAAACAACAGGCCTATTTCCCCGATGAACTTAGATGCAAAGATCCTGAACAAAATCCTCATAAACTGAGTTCAATAGCACATCCAAACCATTATCTACCTGGATCAAGAAGGCTTCATCCCAAGAACACAGGGACAGTTCAACATGCAGAAATCTGTCAGTGTAATACATTAATCAGCTTAAACACAAAACCCACATGATCATCTCAATAGATGCAGAAAAGTCCTTTGACAAAATACACCCTCACTTCATGATCAAAATATTGGAGACAATAGGCATGGGTGGTCTATTGCTCAACATAATAAAGGCTATCATATAAAGATTCTGAAGCCCACATAATACTTAATGGGGAGACACTGAAGGAATTCCAATTGAGATCAGGAAAAAAACAGGGGTGTCCACTTTTGCCTCTGCCCTTCAACATAGTACTGGAAGTACTAGCTCAAGCAATAAGACAGGAGAAAAACATAAAAGGGATACAAATTGGAAAGGAAGAAGTTAAGTTAGCCCTATCTGCAGATGACATGATTCTATATATAAGTGACCAAGAACCTCCACCTCAAAACTCTTAAAAGTGATTAACTCCTTCAATAAAGTAGCAGGATACAAAATCAATGGACAAAAATCAGTAGCCTTTGTATATGCAAAGGACAAAGATACAGAGAAAGAAATAAGTGACATTGTCCCATTTTCAATGGCATCAATAAAATAAAATAAAATACCTCAGAATAACATTAACCAAGGAGGTGAAAGACCTTTACAATGAAAACATATACACATTCAAGAAATAAATTGAGGAGGACTTGAGAAAATGGAAAGACCTCCCATGATCCTGGATAGGCAGAATTCACATTGTGAAAATGGCAGTCTTGCCAAAAGAAATATATAGATTTAACGCAATACCAATAAATATTCCAACAAGTTTTTTTTTCACAGAGATAGAAAAAATCATCTCAAAATACCCATGGTATGGCAGAAGGCCTTGAATACCCAAGCATATCCTCAACAAAAGAACCACCTATGGAGGCATCACCATACCTGATCTAAAGCTATACTACAAAGCCATAGTAATAAAAACAACATGGTACTGACATAAAAATAGGAATATAGACCAATGGAACAAAATTGAGGACCCAGACTTTGGGTCAAATAACTACAGCCACTTCATATTTGACAAAGGCCCTAACAATGTGGACTGGAAAACAGACAGCATCTTCAACAAATGGTGCTGGACAAACTGGATAACCATATGCAGAAAAATGAAACTCAATTCATACATTTCGTCATGCACAAAAATCAACTCCAGTTGGATCAAAGACCTCAGTATAAGACCGGAAACTCTGCTACTACTGGAGGAAAAAAATAAGAGGAGGGCTGGAGAGATGGATTAGCAGTTAAGCGCCTGCCTGTGAAGCCTAAGGACTCCAGTTCAAGGCTCAATTCCCCAGGACCCACGTTAGCCAGATGCACAAGGAGGCGCACGCATCTGGAGTTCGTTTACAGAGGCTGGAAGCTCTGGCATGCCCATTCTCTCTCTCTCTCTCTCTCTCTCTCTCTCTCTGTCTCTCTCTCTCTCTCTCTCTCTCTCTGCCTCCTTCTCTCTGTCACTCTCAAATAAACAAACAAACAAATTTAAAAAAATAAGAGGAACTTATAATATAGGAATGGGAAAAGACTTCCTGAACAAAACCCCAGTAGCTCAGGAAATTAAATAATCACTTAACCATTGGGATCTCAGGAAACAGAAAAGCTTTTTCACAGACAAACATACAATAAGCAGAGCCAATAGATTACCCAAAGAATGGGAGAAAATTTTTGCCAGATACACATTGGACAGAGGCCTAATTTCTAGAATCTACAAAGAACTTAAAAAACCTAAACAATAAAAAGTCAAATAACCCACTCACAAAATGGAGCAGAGAACTGCACAGGGTGTTCTCAGAGGAAGAAATAAAAATGGCAAACACACTTAAGAAAATGTCCCTCATCCCTAATTATCAGGGAAATGCAAATTAAAACAACTGTGTGATTCTACCTTACCCCAGTAAGGATAACAAACATTAAAAAATCTAATGACAACAAATGCTGGTGAGGTTGTGGAGAAATAGGAACCCACATTCACTATAGGTCAAAATGTAAGCTGGTACAACCACTATGGAAAGCAATACTGAGACTCCTAAAACACATGATTATAGGAGTACCAACAGACCCAGTTATTCCTTATTGGGCATTTACCCTAAAAGCTCCATACTTCAGCTCAGAGATATTTGCTCAACCATGTTTATAGCTTATCAATTCATAATAACTAAGAGCTGGAATCAACCTAGATGTCCATCATTAGACAATTGGATAACTAAGATGTGGTATATCTACATGATGGAATTCTACACAGCAGTAAGGAAAAATGACACAATGAAAATTGAAGAAAAATGGTCAAACTTGGAAAAGATCATTCTCAGCGAACTCATCCAATGACAGAAAAATAATTGTCGCATGGTGTCACTCTTCTGTGGCTCCTAACCTGAATCTTCCCATGATGCTGACATACCTAATAAATATCTCAAGGACTGGACAATAGGGATGGTAGGACAGGAGAGGAGGGCAAGGGGGGGGGGCAACAAACTGGACCCAAATGGAAATGGTACCATAAAATCCTACATCTTGAAAGACATACTAAAATGTCAAACTATCAGGTGCTTAGAGAGAATACCTGTTTCACAGGGGCCTGGAGGGCACATGATAAAGACTATTCTCAATCTTCTCCTGTTTCTCTCTCTCTCTCTCTCTCTCTCTCTCTCTCTCTCTCTCTCTTTCTCTTTTATATTACCTGTATTTTTCTTCCTTCTTTTCCCTTGGCTCTGACCTGTGACTCCCAGTACCAGCATGTGGGCAACATGCACAATGAGCTGTTTATCACAGAGACCTACAAGGTTTCCCAAAAGAAGACAGAATTCTGTCAGAGTACTTGATGACCCACCAAAGGTTAATGGTAAGACCCTATTGCCAAAGACATTATATGTTGTTGGGGTGGAATATGGAGTGACCAGGCTGGAAACTGGAAGAGAGTAAATCCCCAGAGAGTTAACTTGTCTAGTGCCAGAAAGTGTTCCATGAGCCACTGGGGGAAAATGAGTGACATTTGTCTAAGCAACTCAAGGTCTAAGATACTCAGCAACAATCAACCTGATGAGATGCTTACACAAGTGCAATAGTGGCACACGGCCAAGGTGGGTAACCAACTTCTCTTAATTTTGCTAGTGGATCTGCTTAGTGGAATGGAACCCATACCTGGAACAGGGAAACAAGTCAGAACCATATCCAGAAATGAGCCTGATCTCCAATACCAAGCTTCCACCAATTGTGGGCTATAAGAGGGTCTACACCTATTAAGTTCTCTCTAAAATAATAATGGCTATCAATGTATCTTGCACTGACCTCACTCTTCGTTGTAGAATTTGCTTCTCTTTTTCAGATGGACACAGAACCTGAGGAGAGAATCAGCTCATCGTACCTCACCAGAGCACCAGCTGAAGCCATAGAGTTATTGGGGAAATGAGCAAGAGCTGCTTTATCAGTGAACCTGGTATCAGCACGAGGGTAAAGGAGACAGACACAGAGAATGCTCAATTCCTACCAAATCAAAAATCCAGAGACACAGAGACTCTTGAGACCTCATCACTGAAATAGACCTAAAATGAACCCAACATGGATCAGGGAAATTCATGGAAGAGGTGGCAGAAAGATTGTTAGAGCCACAAGTTGGGTCATTATGCACAGAGACATTGCCTGTCCCCCATAACTGATGGCCACCCCCACAATGCAAGACCCAAAATCCTCATGGGAGGATGACAGGCAGAAGACTAATGATAGTACTATCATGGCTGTATACACACTATATACATAAGTGATTAAAAAAAAAAAGCTGGGCTGGAGAGATGGCTTAGCAGCTAAGGCACTTGCCTGCAAAGCCAGAGGACCTCGTTTGATTCCTCAGGACCCATGTAAGCCAGATGCACAAGGTGGCACATGTGTTGGAGTTTGTTTGCAGTGGATGGAGGTTCTGGCACACCCATTCTCTCTTTCTCTCTCTCTCTCTCTCTCTCTCTCTCTCTCTCTCTCAAATAAATTAAATAAACATATTTTAAAAACAAAAGCTACTTCTTTTTTTGGAAATTAACTGTGAGTTTTCATTTTGTGTCTTTACTCAAAGATATGGAGATTCCTGCCTGTTTAGACTTAAGAATAATATATTTTTCCCTGAGACCAGGATCTTATTTATTGCTGCACTTCACTTTAGGAGAATTAGAGAGAACCAGAATCTTACTGTTTCATTGAGCACCCCCAAATGTTAGTAGGGTGAACATTTTTTCTCTTCACCTATTTAGTTCCTGGAGCAGGGAAGTAGAGAGAGGAGAAATATACTTGCAAAAGAGCTGGCTATCTTTTCTTTTTGTAGGTTTCAGTAACCCTCACATTTTCTCTTGCATTCCTCTCTGTAGCCTTAACATTTGAAGTATCCAAGAGTCCTTTGCTGCTTATGTAGAGTACCAGCAATTCCTGAGAGCATGAGTGGGCAGGAGCAGAGAACTCACTGGTAAGTTTCAAAACTGTTTTCAGTCACTTGTATCCACTTCTGCATGCCTCTATATTCTATTTCTACCCTCTCTACTCTTCTCTATTTAATTCTATCCTAGGCTTATAGTTTGTAAACATTACTGCCATTTCAGTGGATCTTGGGAAGAAGATCAGAGAACAAATATATCCAATCTGTCTCTTCAAACAGAAATTTGTCCTTGATTTTTTTTGACTCCCCATAACTGACTTTAAAAAGAACAGAATGTTACAATAAAGCAGCTGTGCAAATAATATGTGAGTGAAAGTCCGTGTACTTTAGATTATGAGCAGTTAATAATTGAGACAGATTTCTTAAGAAAATCACCCTAATAATAGGACCATCTTAATCAATGCAATGATTATTTATAGCAAAATCAAATTCAGCCAGGTATAGTAGCACATGACTTTAATTCCAGCACCTGGGAGGCAGAGGTAGGAAGATGGCTATGAATTAGAGGCCAGCCTGGGACAACAGAGTGAGTACCATGTCAGCCTGGGCTAGAGAGAAACCCTACCTCAAAAATACCAAAAAGAAAGAAAGAGAAATAAAAAGAAAAATAATCAAATTTAATAAGCTGAATTGTGTCTGAGACTTGAATTCTGTTTACTTCACCCAAGAAGCTCACTTAATGGTAACTTGTAGTTATGTGCATCTCACCCACATTGTCATGATGCTATATGGTCTTGCCTTGCAGATTTGAAAAGTCCTGTGCAAGTGTGTTGCTAATAATAAGTGTTCATAGAATCATTGTGTTAACTTTCAGGTTTTTGCATTTTCTGTATTCTTTATTTCTTTATTTTATTTTATTTTATTTTATTTTATTTTATTTTTTGAGGCAAGCCTAACAGACTGGCCTTTTTTTATGAGGGGCTGGGGAGAGAATTGGCACACCAGGGCCTCCAGCCACTGTAATCAAACTCAAGCACCTGTGCCACCTTGTGCGCATGTGTGAACTTGCCCTTGTGTGATTTTGTGCAAGTGGCTTATGTGGGACCTGGAGAGTCAACATGGGTCCTTAGGCTTCACAGACAAGCTCCTTAACCCATAAGCCATTTCTCCAGCCCCATTTTCTTTTTTCTATGTGTGCATTTTTGGTTTTCTGTGAGAGATGCCAAGTATATACACTTCTTTTTTTCCCCTAGGTAAAGACTGAAACACAGAGCAGGCTTATGGAGCTGCCATGAACATATCTGCTGGAGTCACCAGCCAGTCAAAACACAGTACTAGGGTTTCTCACAGGGCACCACACATTTTGGCACCATTCCAATTGGCCTGTTTCCATCCAGATCTGTGTGACAGGAAAAACCCTACTTGTGTTTATAACTGGTGGCCTCTAAGCTTATAGGTCTTGATAACCAGATGATGTGTTCTCTGCTGCATGCACGTACACATCCTCATTCTCCCCACAATGGCCTTTGACTCTGTGAGATAGTGTTAAGTGGGGGATGAGGTTACCCAAGAGAAGTTATGACAGAGCATAGTTATTCCATAAAAGAAAAGTACTCTTGAGCTATGTGAGTGCATGGTTGCGTACGTGGTCATGCATGCTGTGTGTGTGTGTCTTCCATCTACTGACTTCTTTTATGGGCTTCTTTCCTTTAAAATGATGTCCTTGTCATTTTATTGTGGCATTAAGAGGAAAAGTAGATACAAACACCTTTAATTGAACTAACCTCTCATTCTAAAACAAAAGTTTTCCTCTGGTTTTCTTCTTCCCATGCTTGATTTTAAGCCAACTGAACTTTATAACAACCTTATTAAGATGTTAATTATCTGATATAAAACTCATGCTCTTGAAGTGTGCAATTCACTGGTAGTTAGTATATTTATAGAGTGAAGTCAGCACTGCTGTATAAATTTTGAACATTTTTACAGCCGTAAAAGGAAATGCTGTGTCTTTTAACAGTCATTCCTCATGCCCTTCTCCCACCGCCTTCATCCCAAAGCAGACACTAACATACATTTTAGACTTACAAATTTGCCCATCATGAAAATGAAATATGAATTAAGTTACATAATACATAACAGCATTGTATACTGTGTTTTTGATCTACCACAGTGTTTTAAGTTTGATCTATGTTGTAGCATATATCAGTACTTCATTCTTTTTCTATAGCTAGTTCTTGCATGAGTATGCCACATGTCATTCATCTATTCATCTGTCCACACACATTGTGTTGTTTCCATGTCTGGACTATTATGAATAGTGTGGTTATTAGCATTTATGAATGATTTGGGTAAGCAAACATTTTTATTTCTCTTGGGCATCTGCTTAGGAGTAGAGTTGCAACATTGATGTCTTTTGGGGATTTAGAAATGGATTGTTTCCAACTTGGTGAAGTTTTCTATAAATTCTCCATCTTTTTCAATCTTACTTGGGTTGAGCTGAAAGGAGAGTGACAAAGCAGCAAAAAAGTGAATTATTTAAGTGCTACACATTTTTTAGTAACAGTAAATCTTCAGATTTTGTTTAAATAATATTGGATTGAAAGGCTACCTCATGATTAGCTTGCCAGCTGTCTACAACACACTATATAAAGAAAAGGAGGACATACATTGTAGGGTATCTATTAAAGGTATGTAACTAACATCTAGTCTCGATGTGCTTCTACTTTTAACATTTAATTTGAATACTTCACATTTTTCTTATATTTTTATCCATGCCACCAGTCCCTGATGGAAAGCATTCAGCACCCAGTCAGTACCCACAAACTGCATGTGCTGAGCAGTTGTACAGGGCCATAGGGACTTTGCTTCTCCTGACAGAAGTGAAGTGAAAGTATCACCTACTTCTCAGATCTTTCAAGACTTTGCTATTGCAGACATTACATTTATTTCTTTCTCTGGGCAAGTGCTGCAGTATCAGGTAGGGAATCAGGCAATAAATGCACTGATTTTAATGCTAGGGATGTAGCTTAGTGAAAGAGCACTTGTCAATCATAACCAAGGTTCTGAGTTCAGTACCCAACATAACCAACAACAGTAAACTCCTCTGCAGCCTGAAGTATCTAATCAAAATGATATGATTTGTAGTTTCGCTAATATTGTTTTAAAAATAAACTGTGGGGCTAGGAAGATGGCTCAGTCTGTGAAGTGCTTGTATGTATGCACACACACATAAAGACCTGTGTTTGGATCACCAGAACCCATATGAAAACTGGTTATGGGGTCACATGCCTGTGATACTGGGGAGACGGGCACAGGAGGATCTCTGGGGTGGGTGGATAGCTAGTCTATCTGAATTTAGTGAGCTGTAGGTTCACTGAGACCCTGTCTTAAGAAAAACAGTGAAAAGGGTATAAGGAAGATACCTAACATCAACCTCTGGCCCCCACATGCACACACACATACATGCACACTTGCACATACATATACCCACACATACAGACATACATATGCAAATGATACATTTTATTGGACTTATTGTCATCTTGTCCTATGAGAAATGAAGCCCTTTGAAAACTTTGTCTCAGTCATGGGTTGCAAGAGGACTGTAAAAATGTGTCTTCTCCATTGCATTGCATAATGGTAACATCTTTAGCCTTAAGTTGTCCTTATGTGCCTCCACCTGCTTCTCCTCATTTGAAACAGCCCATCCTGTGTTGTGAAATGCAGAGGGAAATCCAGGTCTGATCCTGGGCAGCTGGATTCTGGTCTCTCCTCATTCTTCTGTGAATGCATATGCAGATAAGAGATTTCTTTCTCAGCTTCTTTTCCTTTATTCTTTATTTTATGGCATTTTCTTCCTTCACCCTTACCTACTGCTTTCCTCCCTCCTTCTTCCCTAACTTTCCTCTTTTCTTTTGTTACTTCACAGACTTTCACTATGTAGCCCAGGCTGACTGTGAACTCACAATCCTGCTATAGCCTTTCAATAGCTGTAATCCTACAGTACTGGGATTAAAGGCATGCACTACTTTGCCTGGCTTACTGTTATTTTTTGAGAACATCTGTAATGATTCCTTCATAAAGGATTTCAGATTCCTTTCTTAAGCATGTAACTTTTTAAATATCTCTCTTGCTTCCCATTATTTCTCAACTTTTTCCTAGAAAAAAATAATTTTCATTTTTCAAAACTTGGAAGTAAATGGTAAAAGTATTATTTTTCAAAATTTTGTAAGCTCATTGCTGTTTTGAATATATGTTGTATTTGATCTGGTGTCTTCACACATTACCTGGCTTAAAGTCTGAGGTTTCATTCATAGCCAGAAGGCCAGGAGCAAGTTATCAAGGCCTGTGAACTACTATTGCTTATATTTTTAAATGCTGGGAAAATCTACAAAAAAGATAAGGACTCATTTTGACTTACTTACCTTAAAGAAAAATAGACATAAATTCAGAATAGGTTGATACCTATTTTTTTTTTAGGCAAACCCAACAGACTGACATTTTTTGTTTATGAGAGACAAATCGAGAGAGAGGGAGAGAATTAGCACACTAGGGCTTCCAGCCACTGCAGTCGAACTCCAGATGCATCTGCCACCTTGTGTGTATGCACAGCTTTGTGCACTTACATCACCTTGTGTGTCTGGCTTATGTGGAACCTGGAAAGCCCAACATGGGCCTTTAAGCCTCGCAGGCAAGCACCATAACCACTATGAAATCTTTCCAGCCTCATATTTTTTTATCCACTGACTTCTTACATGTGTATGCATATGGTATGTGTTTGTGTTACATGCATATACATATGTGTGGGTACATGTGTGTGTGTGTGTCCCACATATATGAGTATATGTGGAGGCCAGAAGTTAGTGTCATGTGTCTTCCTCTATTATTCTCCACCTTATTTTCTTGATACAGGGTCTCTTCCTGAATATAGAGTTCATTGATTTGGTTAGACTAGGTAGCTAGCAAATCCTAGGAATTCTTTTGTGTTCACCTCCCCAGCACTGGGATGATAGGCACACGGCACCATGCCTGGTTTGTTTACATAGGTGCTGAACTCAGGTCTTCATGCTTGTACAGTAAGCTTTTACTGACTAAGCTATCTCTCCAGCACCCTATTTATTTTTATATAAGGAATGAGTAGCCTGCAGTTAGTTTTTAATCATTCCAAAGTTAATTATTTCCATTTCTTATGTATCTATGCTAATTAAGATCGCAGTATAGTTGAGAAATAATGTTTTCATAAGCAACACCACCATTGGTAGAAGGTAATAGAGTTCATTCATGCCCTCTGTGGTGGTTTGATTCAGGTGTCCCTCATAAACTTAGGTGTTCTGAATGCTAGGTTCCCAGCTGATGGAGATTTTGGAATTAATGCCTCCTGATGGTGGTGTATTGTTGGGGGCGGGCTTATGGTATTAAAGCCAGTTTCCCCTTACCAGTGTTTGGCACATTCTCCTATTGCTGTGGTCCATCTGTTGTTGGCCAGGAGGTTGATGTCCACCCTCTGCTCATGCCATCGTTTTCCTCTGCCATCATGGAGCTTCCCTTCAAGTCTGTAAGCCAAAATAAACTCCTTTTTTTTCCCCAATAGCTGCTCTTGGTGATTTCTTGGTGATTTCTGCCAGCAATGTGAACCTGACTGCAACACCCTATGAGGATCACACTTCTGAGCTGTGTTCTGATACTGTGCTCTGCAGCCACTCCATGTCACATGTGTGACTCTCTGTGTTTTCTCCTTCCTTTCCATGGTGTTATGTTATGATGCATATGTTTTGTAAATAACTAATCTCTTTCTTTTGGATCTCATTTGCCTTACTTTTTTTTTTGTTGTTGTTTTGTTTATTACTCACTTGACTGGCTATAATGGACCTATGTAAGGATTTTAATCTGTGTATTAGTATATGAATGAATAAAGTGCATTCTCTTAGATATCTCTTAAAGGATGGATTGTGAGTAACCTTGTAAGCTCTTTGCTATGACTGATTTCTGATACAGAAAGAACAAAAGTAAGTTTGCATGTAGCCATATTGAAGTACTGGAAAAACAAATACCAAGAATTGAGGGCATCTTTTCACATTTATGCTGTAACTTTTGGCACATTTTCACACATTTGGGACTATACTCAAGATTATTGTTTTTTTATAGTGAGAGCTACATACTGACTTCTACATGCTTCATGAATCCCAATGAGTGCCTGAAAGCACAGATATGACTGGCCCCTATCAATACTATGTTTCTTTTTTTTCCTGTCATGCATGACTATTATAGTTTAAGTTACAAGGTAGGCACAGTAAAACACTAGAAACATTAATAAAAATACAGTAATTATGAAAATATGGAAAATGAAAGTTTTAACAACATACCAATTGTTTATTTCTGGAAGTTTTTAGCATTTTTTAAGCCTATGTTCTGTATAGACACATCATGCATGTGTTGGTACCATCATTTCCCTCTTCCCTGCCCCCAATCTGCTGAGGGCCCATCTCAGTGGGATCACTGGTATTCCCCATGGGGTTGTGGGTTACACATTGGGAAAGCAGAAGCCAGTCATTGGGGTAAGGGATGCCTCTGTGTATGCCCTCACAACCTATGGTTCTTACAAACTTTCTGCCACCTCTTCCACAAATTTCCATTAGCTATGGTGGTATGTTTTAAGTCTGCTTCAGTGTTAAGCTCTTTTGAGCTTCTGGATTTCTGCTTTGGTATGTGTTGAGTATCTTCAGTGTCTGTCTCCTTCACCCAGGTGCCAACTGTCAGGTTCTCCATAGAATAAGCACTCTTGTTCATCTTGCCAAATCCTATGGTTTCACCTGGACTTTGGCTGATATGTGAGGGAAAAGGGTGATGTATCTCCTCAGGTTTTGCTACCTTCTGAAAAAGAACAGATTATCCAGCAGAGAATGAAGTAAGCATAATTAAATGGTATAATAATTATTGATAGAGAGGTTTTGATAGATGTAGCCCCTCTTTGGGCTAAAGACTCGTGGGATTTTGTCATCAGAGAGCATAATCTGGGTCTTTATGGGATTCTGGCCATGTTCCCAGTTCTAACCACAGGTTCCTTTCCACTGAGCAGGGCTATTAGCCAATCAGAAAGGCTTTGGTTACCCACCAAGGCTGTGAGCCACCATTGTACAGGTGCCTATGTCTTGTCAGGCTGGTTGCTTTTGAGTAGCTGTTGATAGAACTGTTGGTGGGGATGCAAACTTGTACAACCTCTATGGAGATTCCTGAAAAATATGGAACTTTTCATTTAATAGTTTTAGACCAAAATAAGACAGTGGTTAATGGCAACTGTGGAAAGTGAAAGAGTACTAGTGTACATGACATGCTACATGTTATCCAGGAATCATTCTTTCTGGCACTTCCTGAGGAATGGTGAGGCAGAATGTGCTCAGAAGCTCAGAAGCCTCAAGAATAGAGGGAATTGGGGCTACAGTTTCCTAATTAGATCCTTGCTGGAAGTAGGCTAATGTGGTTAGACATCATCTGAGGTAGGTGGAAAATAGTTACTGGGTCAGAGATTGAGGGAGATATCAGAGCTGGAGGATTCTTCCAGATCTTATTGTCAGGTTTCTTGCCAAAGTCAAACTCCTAAGGCTATGTTCAAGGTGGGCTTTGTTTTAAGAGCTATGAAGAGCCTGAGTAGAGTTTCACCAAGGAGAAAAACCTGGTCAAGATTACAAAGGTATGGCCTAGGCTTGATACGGGTGTTTACAGAAGAGCCTGTAATAATGAAGTGGTAAACAGAGAGTGGCTTCTATAGGAATAAGCAACACACCTTAGTTAGTAGGTGGGAGAATTGACAGTGGATGAACAACAAAGGTACTAACACTCAGAACCACACAGTGCTAGGGGCTTCACAGATATATTCTCATTCCAGCCTTATAGTCAGGAAAGTGGTACTCCTTTCCTTTCATAGATTTATGGCCCTCTTGGGTAACTGGGTGTGGTGGTTTGATTCAGGTGTCCCCAATAAACTTAGGTGTTCTGAATGCTAGGTTCCCAGGTGATGGAGATTTGGTAATTAATGCCTCCTGGAGGCAGTGTATTGTTGAGGGTGGGCATATGGGTATTATAGCCAGTTTCCCCATGCCAGTGTTTGGCACACTCTCCTGTTGGTATTGTCCACCTTATGTTGGCCAGGGGGTGATGTCCACTCTCTGCTTGTGCCATCGTTTTCCCCTGCCATCATGGAGCTTCTCCTCAAGCCTGTAAGCCAAAATAAACCTCTTTTTCCCACAAGCTGCTCTTGTTCAGGTGATTTCTACCAGCAATGAGAACCAGACTGCAACAGTAAAGTGGTGCCAAGAGTGGGGTTGCTGCTAGTACCTGACTGTGTGGCTTTAGCCTTTTGGAACTGATTTTCAAGAGGAATGTGGAAAGATTTGAAACTTTGGCCTAAGAGATGCCTTGCAGTGCTGAAAGTACAGCTTGATTGACTATTCTGGTCAGAGGTGCAAGACCTGAATGTAGTAACAACTATGGACTGTGAAGTTTCGCTTATGAGGGTGAGAAAGAACTTTGCATGGATTGGACTTGCAGTTTGTGTGAGAAGCTTGCTCTTATGCCTGTGTCCTGAGAAGTTGTGCAGGGTTGCTTTGTGTAGAAATGAACTGGTGTGAGCAAAGAAAGAAATGTTTAAGCCGAAACTGAGATTACAACCTTTGAGACTGGGCTAGCTGACCTGCACTGGAGCAACAGGAAGAATGTGGATTCTTTTGGAGGGGCCTGAGTGCTCAAGGAGTGTCCTGTTCTTCAAAGTCTACTTTATTCCCCCTGTGGATTAACAAATTGGCACCCTACTTGGTATTGTGGAGTATAAGAATTCAGGAAAGAGAGGGTCATTGAGTTTGCAACTTGGTCTTGTGTTTTGGAAATGGCCGTGGGCAGTGTGAAGCAGATTTGCTGGGTGTCTGCATGGGGACCCAATGGAGACATGAGCATGAACCGTGGATTACAGTACAGACCCAGTGGAGATGCTGGGACCACAAGATGTCTGCTAAGGAAAGATGCCGGCACTGATGAAGTTTTTCAGGACTGTGAGTAGCCTAGCTGGAGGGGTGGAATTGGAATGCCAGAGGCTTGTGGCTGATTGGAATTATCATATTTGGAGATTTGTCATTGACTAGAGTTGTTGGACTTGGAGCTACAGAGTTTGATGTTTTCCCTGTTTAAATCTTGTATTGGTTGAATATTTGTTTGCTATGCCCAGTGCCATCTATTGCAGTATGAATGTTTATTATGTGGCATTATGGGGTTTTTGAGGTTATTTTTTGGCATTGTAGCTCAGCTAAAGGCCTTGGATTATGGGGATGTATGAACGCCATTGAAATTGATAAAAACTATGGAGATTTTTAAAGTTGGATGAATGTATTGCATTTTACATCATGTATGGTCATCAGTTTATGGTGCCCAGAGGCAGAATATGGTGGTTTGATTGAGGTGTCCCCCATAAACTTAGATGTTCTGAATGCTAGGTTTCTTGCTGATGGAGATTTGAGAATTAACACCTCCAGGAGGTCGTGTATTATTGGGGGTGGGCTTATGGGTGTTATAGCCAGTTTCTCCATGCCAGTGTTTGGCACAGTCTCTTGTTGCTATTGTCCACCTTATGTTGACCAGGGAGTGATGTCCACCCTCTCCTCATGCCGTCATTTTCCCCTGCCATCATGGAGCTTCCCCCTCAAGTCTATAATCCGAAATAAACCGGTTTTTCCCACAAGCTGCTTTTGGTCAGGTGATTTCTACCAGCAATGTGAACCTGACTGCAGCACTGGGTTACTGGCTGAAATACATACATAGTAAATAACAGAACTATGGTTTAAAGCCAGGCTTCTCCAACTATGTACCCTATTCAGCTTTCCCACAGTCACACAACTAGGTGTTGGAATGTACCACATTAGTGGAGTTGAGTTGAATCTTAATTCCCACCTGCCTAACAAAATATTCAAAATAAAGCATTTGAACAAGGGAGGGGTACAAGTCCACCCCACAGATGAGTGAGAATTGGCTGCTAGCTATTTCCAAGTCAGCCTTCCTCTTCATCTTCAGTTTGCCCATTTGGTTATATTTTCTTTAAAAGATCTAATTTTAACTCATGAAATGAAGGTTTTTAGTTGTCAGTTACCAAGACCATGCTTAGTTGTTTTTCAAAAGGTCATTATACTTTCAGGAGTAAAGCAATGTTACATAGAGCATTTATTTTACAATAATTGGTTACCATCAGGAAATACCCTTCCCCTTTAAGACATTACTTGATTCTGCAATAACTACAATAAATTAAGTAGTTCTGTGGCTAGAAAACATTTTCCTTTTGAGAAAATGTAGATCTGACATTCCACTATTAACTTAGCAACAGATAAGGGGCTCACACACATCAGAAGCCCACAAAAGCTTTCACAACAACAACAACAAAATAAATCCAGGGAGAAGTGAGATAACTTGAGGAGATATTTTACTGAAAAAAGCTCTAATTTTTATGGGGAAATAAAGTGCCTGATACCGAGAACCATAATAGGTTAAGATCACCTGTGTGTTGATATATGTGTGTAAAATATCACCTAGGTAATTATATATATGTGTAAAAGATAACCTGTATGATGATATATGCATGTGAAAGACCATCTGAGTGATGATAAATGATATAGGTGTGTAAAAGATAGCCTGGGTGATGATACATGTGTGCAAAAAAATCACCTGGGTAAATTATACACACACTTACACACAATGTACACACATATATATTCCTCAGCAAAAAGAATAAGACAGTGGGGCTTATTCATATGACTGTGAGTATACTATGCAAACTGAAAATGAAAAGGTTATTCTTTCTAGAATTAAGTCTTCTCCAGGTTTGTTGGCAGTTTCCTGATCACTGAGTTGAGTGTCCTTCATGGTGTCTCAGGAATGTGTCTTGTACCAATTTTATAAAGCCAATAGATTCTTGTATTTTACAAACTTGAAAATATCAAATGGAAGATTCCACTATGGATTAAAAATCTAACCATTAGTTTTGGGAAGAATGCACAAAATTTAAACATGGTCTGATTTTGTACACTGAATAAAACTTGTGATTTTTCAGAATTTCTTAAGTTAATTCTTTAACATTAAAAAAAGAAACCAGGGCTGGAGAGATGGCTTAGTGGCTAAAGGGGCTTGTTTGCAAAGCCTGACTACTGGAGTTCCATTTCCCAGTATTGATGTAAAGCCAGATGCACAAAGTGGCACATCTATTTGGAGTTCATTTGCAATGGCTTGAGGCCCTGGTGCACCTGTACTCACTCACTCTCTTACATAAATAATAAATAAATAAAATTTAAAAGAAATAAAAGGTCTGGAGAATGGTTCAGCAGTTAAAGGTGTTTGCATGCAAAGTCTGACAGCCCAGATTCAAGTCTCCAGTACCCACATAAAGGCATATGCACAAATTAGTGCATGCATTTAGAATTTGTTTGCAGTGGCAGTAGGCCCTGGCACACCCATACTTACTCCCTCTCTTTCTCTGATCACCCCACTTTGCTCTATCTCTCAAATAACTAAATAAGAGAATTTTTAAAAAGAAAGAAATCAAATACTCAAAGCCTATCTCCATCTGTAAGAATTTTTTTCCTGAATAAGAGGTGTAGACTTATTAAATCTCTTGATTTGTTGGTGTCTATGAAATGTGCCTGAGAAATTAAAAGAAATGTTTTTCAGATGACAGAAATGATGCCCAGGAGAGTTACGAGACTTAATAGAAGAGCTACCAGACACCCACTACTGCCTCCTCAAGTACCTCTGTGTGTTGTTGACAGAAGTAGCCAAGCATCAACCACATTAGCATTCACAATCATGCCATTGTACTTGGGCCAAATTTCTTTCAGCAAGTTAGTGGGATTCTGCTGTTGATATTGTGTTCCTTTCCCTCACTGTCATTCAGAATAACTTGGATACAGTAGCATATTTCAATGCGAAAATAAACCAATTTATGTTGGACAAGTTCCATCTTGCTTTGGGGCATTTTAGACTTGTTGATTCCAATTGTGAAAAAGTCAAATGTGATTTTTTTTAGAAAACAATAATCTATAATAATCCATATAATCTAATTTAAAATTCTGGAAATAAGTTTCTTTTCACTAAAGGGGAATTTTAAAATTATAATCTGAAATGTTTCCATTGAGAAGTCTGAAGTAATTCTTATGGGGTTGCCTTTATATGCAATGTGTTGTTTCTCTCTAACTGTTTTTAGGACTTTCTATTTGTTATTGATGTTTAGAGTCTTAATGATAATATGTCTTGGACAATTTCTGTTTTGGTCCAGTCTGTTTGGAGTTTTGACAAGTGACTATAAAGTTCATCCACCCAGATTTTAATTGTGTTATTCGTTTTTCTGCTGGTGAGTTGTTTGAGTTTTTTATGGATTCTGGAGAGCAATTCAGTATTTTTAGGTTTTTAATGTATAGTATTGTTTTGAGATACAGTCTATACCTAAAATTTTGAAGATTTCTATAATGTAGAAACATTGAACTTTACTGAATACTGTTATGACTATACTGACATAATCATGCCATTT
Source organism: Dipus sagitta (assembly GCA_036346955.1). Classification (NCBI taxonomy): domain Eukaryota; kingdom Metazoa; phylum Chordata; class Mammalia; order Rodentia; family Dipodidae; genus Dipus; species Dipus sagitta. The sequence continues at coordinate 74,629,611 of CM070771.1, read as the reverse complement.
TAACCCTTCATTTGTTTATGATGGGTCATCCTCTTACTTATTGGACTAATTCTAATTGATCATATTGTATAGCTGTCTTAAGTGCAGTTTGATAAGATTTGTGGGATGCATTTCTATGTGCATCAGGGATCCTTCTCTGACATTTTCTTTTCATGTGCTCTTGTCTGGCTTCAGTATCATTGTGATTCATACCTTGTCAAATGAGTTTTCAAGGGACTTTTCCTGCTACTTTTCACTGAAACAATTTTAGCTGAATTGGTATTACTCTTAGTTTTTCTTAAAAGGATAAGGAAAACTCTCTATTACTAAGGCTTGCTTTAATGGGAGCATGTATTGCTGATTTTGATGCATTACTTGTTATTGGTTTATTTGGAGTTTCTTTATCCTCAATATAGTTCAATTTTGATAGGTTATATATACACAGAAATTTTTCAGTCTTTTTGTTTTCCATTCTATTGGTGTATCATTGGTCATGATAGTTCCTAATGAGCTCTTTTTTGCTTGGATGCTATCTCTTGTATTGTTTCATCTCTTAATTTACTTATTTGGATATTTTTTATTTTCTTAGTCTGATTTATGGTTTGTCAGTTTTGTTTACCTTAAAAAATGTTCTCACTACCAGTCAGAAAAGTTTCTCTATGGAGATTGTAGTAGACACTGAGAAAATGCAAAACTCTTAAAAGCTGGAAGTAGAAGCTGTTGAGAGCCCAACTCTAAATCTTTGTCATGCCCACTAAGGCTCAGAGAACATTGAAGAAGAAGTGTTGGAAAGAATGTAAGGACCACAGGTTGGCGAGGTGCATTTCGGGCCACTGTCTTTCTGACTATGACCACAGTACTTACCAATACCCCCACAAGACCTGCACTGTTATGATCCCATCAATATTTTTGTTTATTTATTATTTATTTGCAAGCAGAGAGAGAGAAAGAAGAAAAATAGCATGTTGGGGCCTCTAGTCACTGCAAACGAACTCGAGATGCATGCATCATTCTTTGCATAAGGCTTTATGTGGGTAGTGGGAAATCTATTCCAGTTCATTAGGTTTTGCAGGTAAATGCCTTAACCACTGAGCTATCTCTCCAGCCCCACGTCAATATGGAAGACAGAGGAGGACAAAAGGAATCAGACATCAAAAGAGAGGAAGGACTACTTGGAAAGAGGAGGCCTCTCAGTGGAAAGAAGGTAAGAGGACAAAAAAGTAATTGAATGGGACAATGGTCAAATTACAGAATGTTTATGCACTTTGTTCTTATTAATAATTTTATGTTTGCTCTAATTTGTTGCTTGGTGATATCATTAACTTGTTTATTTGAAATCAATTTGTACTGCTGCTACTCATTTTCTTGACCTTCTCTCTAGTATTGCTTTTTGATCTCTCCTAAATTTTGTTATATTTTATATTCATTTTTATTTGTCTTAAGAAATTTCTTAATTTACCTTTAAATTTCTTCCTTAAGTCCTAGGCCATTCAAATTTTCATGTAGGAACTTCCAGCCAAGATGGCGACTGCCTACATGTGCTGCAAATCCCAGGGAAAGAAAGGCAAGACATTAAGGGTTCACTGGGTCTTTTACAGGAGAGAAATCTCCAATAGATTGCCAGTGGGAGGGCACAGAGGGGGGAAAAACAAGGAATTGATGATCCACTTGCGGGTGGGTAGCTCACCCCTCCCCCCAAGTAGCTGCCATACCAACGGCACCAACGCACCGCCGATCTATCCCTGCCTGTGGAAGCTTACACTGCTCTGCCCACTCGCCCACTTACTGCTCTGGCCACGGCATGTTCAGCGAGTCCTGGCAATAACAGAGAATCACTGATTTCCTTGTGGCTAGGTGGGTAGCCAACCCCTCCCCTGAAGTAGCCACCATATCCAAGGCACCCCACGCACTGATCAGTCCCTACATGTGGAAGCTTAGACTGCTCCGCCCACTCACTCACTTACTGCTCCTGCCACCAAACACTCAGTGAGCCCAAGCCCACAGCAACTGCCAGGCAAGCTCAGACTATGTCTGTCACTTGCACCAGCTTAGGTGCCATCCCCTTCCTGTCTGCTGTGCCAGCCTTGTGCCATTGTCCTGTGGTGAAGAGTGCAGACTGCTTCTGGGTCCCAGCGTTCCCACGCCAGAGTTTGGGCTGCTTCAGTGCTTGGTGCCTCATGTCCCTCCTAGCTTGAATGCAGGCAGCTTTGGTGCATTACCGCTTGAGAGATCAGGTAAATTTGGCACCCCAGCAAAGCAGTAGATCAGGCGGCTTTGCCAAGTGAGAGCCAAAGCCCAGGCTGCTTGGCAACTGCCACAGGATGCCTCAGATTCCCACTGTGCTTGAGCCCAGGCTGATCCACCCACCTACGTGCCCATACACTGTCATGGCCAGCCCAGGCGCAAAATAAATAACATGAAAAATCAAGTGCAAGAAAATCCAGTTAGATCACCGAGTCCTACAATGAACATATCTAATCAAAACATAGAAGAGTCATTAGGATCAGAACACCAAAATGAAGCTATGAGCAATACAACCCTGACCAAGCTACTGGTAGAACTTGCAGAAAAGCAACAAAGGACCGATAATTGTGTGGATGCTGCCATCAGTAAACTAGACCTAATAGATAAGAAAATGGAAGTTCAAAGAGAGATAAGAGATTTGAGGAAGAGTGAAAAGAAAGAAGACCTCAAAAATCAGCTGACCATGCTAAATGAAGACATAAAGAAATGCAAGGATGAATTCCAAGAATCATCAAGAAAATCAGAAAATGATGTGAAAAGGGAGCTTGACAGAGGGATGGAAATTATACATAGAAAAGTAGTTGAAAATGTAAACTTAATTGAACAAGTCCAAAAATCTGGGATACACTTAAACGTCCAATATCAGGATCATTGGAATACCAGGAGAAGAAATTCAGACCAAAGGCATGGAGAACTTATTTAACAAAATAATTGAAGAAAACTTCCCCAGTCTCTTAAAAGAAAATCCCATAAAGATAGAAGAAGCCAACAGAACTCCAAACAGACTGGACCAAAGGAGAAACTCTCCAAGACATATTGTCATTAAGACTCTAAACATTGACACCAAAGAGAAAATCCTAAAAGCAGCTAGGGAAAAACAGCACACCACTTTCAAAGGTAACCCCATCAGAATTACTTCTGACTTCTCAATGGAAACCCTGAAAGCTAGAAGGGCCTAGAATGAAACACTGCAAAGTCTAAGAACCTACGGCTTCCAACCCAAACTACTCTACCCAGCAAAAGTATCCCTCATAAGAGATGGTGAAAGAAAAACATTCCATGACAGAACTCAGCTTTACAATTATATGAACATAAAACCAAACCTACAGAGAGTGTTTCAGGAAATTCTCCACAGAGAAGAAACAAATAATCAAACTCAAATGCCTACAAGAAGCAGATCACAATAACCAAACTCAGAGTAGGCACAAAAAACTTCAAAGTCCATGAAAACACCAACCCACATCTACCATCACACTATGGCAGGGAGCAAATCAAATCTCACAGTCATTACCCTAAATATTAATGGCCTTAATTCACCCATCAAGAGACACAAGCTAACAGGAGGGATTTAAAAATTAGACCCCTTAATCTTGTCTTTAAGAAACCCACCTCACCACTAAAGACAGACACCTCCTCAGGGTGAAAGAGTGGAAAACAATATTCCAAGCAAATGGGAATAAGAAACAAGCAGGCGTAGCTATATTATTACTGGATAAAATAGACCTCAAACCAAAAATAATCAAAAAAGACAAAGAAGGCCACTACCTACTTATCACGGGAACGATCCATCAAAAGGATATGACAATCATAAATCTGTATGCACCAAACACAGGGGCACCACAGTTCATAAACCAAAACTTACTTGACAATAAAACAGAAATAACCACCAACACCATCATAGCTGGGGACTTCAATACACCATTATCAGTAATAGACAGATCATCCAGACAGAAACTCCATAGGGAAGCAAGAGAGCTCAACAAAACCATAGATCACTTAGACCTAACGGACATCTACAGAACTTTCCATCCCAAATCCACAGACTACACATTCTTCTCAGCAGCCCATGGAACATTCTCTAAAATAGGCCATATACTGGGTCACAAAGCCTGCCTCCACATATTTAGGAAGATTGACATAATTCCCTGCATGATATCAGATCACAATGCTATGTTGCTAGAAATTAACAACAAAAGAACCACCAAGAATCCCAACAGCACCTGGAAACTGAACGGCACACTTTTAAACAATAAATGGATAGTGGATGAAATAAAAAGTGAAATTGCAAAATTTCTAGAATTGAATGACAATGAGAACACATCATACCAAAACTTATGGGACACAATGAAGGTGGTCCTCAGGGGAAAATTCATAGAACTCAATGCCTTCATAAAAAAGACAGATCCCAAATCAATAACCTAACCATCCACATAAAGGCACTGGAGAAGCAAGAAAAATCCAACCCAAAGAGCTCCAGAAGGAAAGAAATAATTAAAATCAGAGCAGAAATTAATAAATTGGAAACCAAGGAAACAATTAAGACAATTGACAAAACAAAGAACTGGTTCTTTGAGAAAATAAACAAGATTGACAAACCCTGGCCAATTTGATCAAGCAAAAAAAAAAAAAAAAGAGAACCTTCAAATTAACAAAATTCAAAATAAAAAAGGAGATCTCAACAGACATAAGTGAAATTGGGAGAATCATCAGGACTTATTTCAAAAACCTCTGCTCCACAAACCTGGATAATGTGGAGGAGATGGATAAATTCCTGGATGGATACCATCTATCAAAGCTAAACTCAGAGCAGATTAATCACCTCAATGAACCCATCGCACTCATGGAGATTGAAAATGTAATTAAAAACCTCCCCAAAAAGAAGAGTCCAGGACCAGATGTCTTCTCAGCTGAATTCTATCAAACCTTCATGGAAGAACTCAAACCAATCTTCCTCAAACTGTGCCACACAATTGGAGAACAGGGAAAGCTACTCAACTCCTTTTATGAAGCTAGTATCACCCTAATTCCAAAACCAGGCAGAGATGCCACAAGAAAAGAAAACTACCAGCCTACTTTCCTAATGAACTTAGATGCAAAGATCCTGAACAAAATCCTTGCAAACCGAATCCAACAACACATCAAAAGCATTATCCACCTTGACCAAGTGGGATTCATCCCAGGAACACAGGGGTGGTTCAACATACGGAAATCTGTCAATGCAATACACCACATGAACAAGGTTAAACATAAAAACCACATGATCATTTTGATAGATGCAGAAAAGGCCTTTGACAAGATACAACATCACTTCATGATCAAAGCATTGGAGAGAATTGGCATGGTTGGTTCATATCTTAACATAATAAAGGCAATATACAAAGCTCCTAAGGCCCAAATAATACTTAATGGAGAGAGACTGGAGGAATTCCCATTAAGATCAGGAACAAGACAGGGTTGTCCACTCTCACCTGTGCTTTTCAATATAGTAGTGGAAGTCCTAGCTCAAGCAATAAGACAGGAGAAGGAAATAAAAGGGATACAATTTGGAAAGGAAGAAGTTAAGTTAGCTCTATTCGCTGATAACATGATTGTATATGTAAGAGACCTGAGAGACTCCATCCTGAAACTCCTGAAGGTGATTAACTCCTATAGCAAAGTAGCAGGATACAAAATCAATGCACAAAATGAGAAAGATACAGAGAAAGAAATAAGGGACATAGTCCCATTTCCAATAGCAACAAAAAAAAAAATAAAATACCTTGGAATAATGTTAACCAAGGAAGTGAAAGATCTATACAACGAAAACATTAGAACACTCAAAAAAGAAATTGAGGAGGACTTGAAAAAATGGAAAGATCTCCCATGCTCCTGGATAGGCAGAATTAACATTGTGAAGATGGCAATCCTACCAAAGGCAATATACAGATTTAATGCAATTCCAATTAACATCCCTAAAGTGTTCTTCACAGAGATAGAAAAAATGATCTCAAATTTCATAGGGAAAGGCAGAAGGCCTCTCATATCCAAACATATACTCAGCAAAAGAAATACCTATGGAGGTATCACCATACCTGATGTAAAGCTATATTATAAAGCCTTAGTAATAAAAACAGCATGGTACTGGCATAAAAACAGGAGTATAAACCAGACTTGAGGACACGGACTTTGGGTCAACCAACTAAAGCTACTTGATATTGATGTAGTGATATATTTGTAATAGCTAAGAGCTGGAATCAACCCAGATGTCCATCACTAGAAGAATGGATAACTAAGAAGTAGTATATCTACACAATGGAATTCTATACAGCAGTAAGAAAAAATGACACAATGAAATTTGAGGAAAAATGTTTGAACCTGGAACAGATCATTCTCAGTGAACTTACCCAATTACAGGAAAAAAAATCGCCACATAGTCTCACTCATCTACAGCACCTAAACTAAATCTACCCAAGATACCTTACATACCCAGCAACCATCTCGTGGACTCTACACTAGGATGGATGTGGAGGGAGGGGAGGGCATCGAAGGGGTGGGAAACACAAATCTAGACCCAAACAGCAATGGTATCATAAAATTCTACTTCCTAAAAGGGAGACCAAATGGCTCAACCTTCACTAGGCCCTTACAGGGAACACCTGAACCACAAGACACTGGAGAGGGTATGATGAAGACTAGCCTTAATCTTCTACAGCTTCCTCCCTTTCTCTCTCTCTCTCTCTCTCTCTCTCTCTCTCTCTTTCTCTCTCTCTTCTCTCTAACTCTTGTACATTAGTTATCTTTTTCCTCCTTTTCTTAGTGAGCACTGACCTGTAACTCCCAGTACCAGCATGTGGCTATCATCCACAATGAGCTTTTGATCAGATAGATCTACAAGGTGTCCTAAAAGAAAGACAGATTTCTGTCCGAGTACTTGATGACCCACCAATGGTTACTGGTAAGACCCTACTGCTGAAGACACCTTGTGTGGTTGACACCTAAAATGGAATGGTATGGCTGGAAGCTGAAAGAGTGTCAGTCCCCAGACAGTCAGCGCATCTAGTGCCAGAAGGTGCTACATGGGCGACTGGGGAAAATGACCAATATCTGTCCAAGCAACTCATGGTCTAGCCTACATGGCAGCAATAACCTGTTGTGATGCCCACACAAGTGCAATAGTGGCGCACAGCCATGGTGGGGAACCAACTGGTCTTGATTTGGATAACTTATTCCCTCAGTGGTACGGAACCCATAGCTGGAGCTGGGAAATAAGTCAGAACCATATCCAAACATAAGCCCACTCTCCATTATCAAGCTACAATCAATCATGGGCTACAAGACACCCTACACCTATTAAATTCTCTATAAAAAAGTAAGGGTTATCTCATGTGTCCTGGTGCTAACTCACTCTCTGTTGGAGAACCTGCTTCTCTTTTTCAGATACATGTAGATCCTAAGGAGAGAGCCACTCCATCATACCTCAAAAGGGCCCCAGCTGAAACTAAGAACAATTGGCGAAACAAGCAAGGGTGCTGTTTTCTTGGTGAACTGGGTACCAGCACAAGGGTGAAGGAGATCAACAAGAGAAAAATCAACTCCTACCAAATCAGAGATCCAGAGACCCAGAGGCCCCCAACACCTCATCACTGAAGCAGACCAAAAATGAACCCAATATGGCTCAGGGAAATTTTGTGGAAGAGGGGGTGGAAAGAATGTCAGAGGCACATGTTGGGTCATGATATGCAGAGACATTTTTCTTACCCATAACTGTGAGCTAACTCCACAATGCATGACCCATACACCTCAACAAGGAGGGGCCAAGTGGAGGGGGTAGGTAGGTCATGCATGAGCCTGATAATGGTACCAATCTGACTGTATTTTCTGAATACAAAACTAATTTATAAAAAAATAAAAAAAATTTATAAAAGTAAAATAATAAAAACAATTAAACTTGAAAAAATATTTTTTCATGTATTGCCAGGTATGGTGGTGCACACCTTTAGTCCCAGCTCTTAGGAGGCAGAGGTAGGAGGATTGCTGTGATTTTGAGGCCACTTGGACACTGCACAGTGAATTCCAGGTCAGCCTGGGCTAGAGCAAGACACTACCTTGAAAAACAAACAAAAAACCATCAGTTTTCTATGTATTTATATTATTTTTAAGCTTTTATTGTTAATACTAGTTCTAGTTTTATTCTACAAGATACATGATATGATCTTTCTTTTCTCTTTTTTTTGAGGGGGGGGTGGGTTGAGACTTCTGGCTTATCACATCATCTGTTCTGCTCTCCTGGGAAATTTTGCATATGCTCCATCCTCTGTACATGTTCTTTAGACCCATTTAATCTATAGTAGCTTTTGGTGCTTTTTTGTTTGTTTGTCAGCAATGAGGTATCTCAATTGATAAAAGTTGGATAGTTAACTCCCCAACTGTAAGCATACTAATTCAAGTGTACCTCCTGTTAGAACAAAGAAAATTTGCTTTGTGTAACAAAATGTTTTAGTATTAGGAGCACGTATGCTTATAACTGATACTTCCTCCTGTTGAACTGATCCTTTCATTGTTATAGTGACCTTTTTGTCTCTCTCCTTTTTTTTTTTCTGCATTGCATTTCATTTGAAATAGCTATTCTTCCTTGCTTTTGGTTTCTATTTACATGGCCTATCTTTTTCCATCCTTTTACCTTTCAATCTGTATCTCTTTACTGTTGCAGTGAATATTTTGTGGGTCTTTTTGTTACTGTCATCTATTTGGCAAATATAGAAATTTAAATTGAAAAATTAACCAATGTAAGTTCATAGCTTTTGCAAAAAACTTTTTATTTTTTATTGATAACCTTCATAAGTATAGACATAAACTATGATAATTCCCTCATATTACCCCCATCTTACCCCTCCCAAATCTATCCTCTTTTGAATCCCTTCTTTTTCCATTTAGACTCTCTTCTATTTTTTTTTTTGCTTAATTTACTTTTTTTTACTTTAAGATTAAAATATAAGTACAGATCGTCACACTTTTCTAACAACACTAAAATTATTGATGCCAGTAAACATTGGACTGCTTCTGTTGTATATCAAATCCCATACATATTGGTTCTCTTTGGCTTATCTATTTAATTCTGTGGCATATCCCTGAAACCATGGATCCTGAAGCACTGTGGCTTTACATACCATGATGCCCAGTACATTAAATCAGCATTGTTGGCTTTTCTTGGCTACATGAACTGTTCTTTGAAGATGGCATTTAAAAAGTTTTTTTTTTTTTAATTTTCACAGTGGGTTTCCAATACTTAAGCCATGCATGACTACTTTCTCTCAGGAATTACTAAATATATACCATTTTTTCCCTTTTAATTAATAAGAACATATTTTATATGGCTACTCATGTGTTGGTACCATCTTTTCCCTCCTCCCTGCCGCCATTTCTGCAGGGAGCCCTCCTCAGTGGGTTTGCTGGTATTCCCCATGGGGTTGTGTGTTATACATTGTGGGAGCAGCAATCAGTTATTGTGGGGAGGCAATGCCTCTGGGCATGACATCCCAACCTGTGATAATTACAATCTTTCCACCCCCTCTATAGCAAAATTTTCTGAGCCTTGAAGGATGTGATAGTAATGTCTCAGTGGTGAACAGTCCACTGTCAGTTCTTCTCAGCACTATGGTGAGTTTTGAGTCACCCCAGTGGCCACTGCCATCTGAAAAGTGAAGCTTCTCTAACCAAAGAGAGAGTTGACTAACATATGGCCATAAACATAAGAGTTTAGTGGGCATTTGGTGAGCATAATATATTAATTTAGCCAAAACAATAGTAGTTGTTATGCAGCCTTAAACATAAGTGTTTAGAGGGCATTTGGTGAGCATAATATATTAATTTAGCCAAAACAATAGTAGTTGTTATGCCCTTAGGGCTTATGATACCCCCAGTCATAGACTTTTCACTAGGTTTTCAGTACCAGGCATGTATTCCCTCCTGTGAAGCAGATATGCCACTATTGTGCCAGTTGACACATTTGGACCATCTGGCCAGTCATAAGGCCTATAGGGTCCATTGCTGGTTAACACCATTGGTGATTATTTCTCTCTCCTAAAAGGTTACAGACTGCATAGTTCTTTCCAGCATTCTGACAGCTAGTCATTAGGGAGGAGTTTCCAGTTTAGCTATACCTTGATTTCTCAGTGACCTGCAGCCCAGGCATTTGAAGTCTTCAGTAATTGGGTCTTACCATCTAGTTATGATGGGAAACCAAGAGCCTTTGCAGTTGCCTATAATGTCTTGGGGACATCAAGTGACTCCTTGGCAAGCCACTCACTGGACGATATTCCATCCCTGATGCTGAAATTTTTCTAATAATCTATGGCTTCTGGGTACACCGTTATCTATCTCATAGGGTATTTTTGCCCAAATCTCTCTTTTTAAAACATATATATTATTAGCTAGCAAAGAAGTAGGTTTTCATATGGCTTACTCATAACACCTTAAATTTTTATTAACCCTTCTCCCACCCTTCCTCTCTTCCATCCCTTCCCCTGATCCCACTCAGACCACTCCACTCCCTATTCTGCCTCTCTGCTTACATATCTACAATACCTCCCCTTAAGCCCTCCCACCTTCTCCCTCCCTCATATCCACCTTCTAGCTTACTGGCTTCTACTACTGAATTTTACTCCAACTCACATACAAATATAAACCCTTGAAGGTAGGATCCACATATAAGAGAGAAAATGCAGTGCTTGACTTTCTAAGCTTGGGTTACTTTACTTAGTATAATATTTCCACATCCATCAATTTCCTTAAAAATTTCATGATTTCATTTTTACTTATAGCTGAATAAAACTACATTATATAAATGTACCACATCTTCATTATCCATTCATCATTGAAGGGCATTGAGGCTGTTTCCTAGCTATTGTGAATAAAGCAGCAATAAACATGGATGAACAAGTATCTCTGTAGTAATGAGTAGTCCTTGGTGTATATTCCAAGTAATAGTATATCTGAGTTATCTGGTAAATCAATTTTTAGCTGTCTCAGGAACCTCCACACTATTTTTACAACAGCTTTTACCAGTTTACATTCATACTAGCAATGCAGAAGGGTTTTTCTTTACAACACCCTTGCCAGCATTTATTGTCATTTGTTTTCTTGATGATAGCCATTCTGAAGAGAGATGAAATCTCAAAGCAGTTTTAATTTTCATTTTCCTGATGACTAAGGATATAGAATATGTTTTTGATGTTTATTGGCCGTCTGTATTTCTTCTTTTGAGAACTCTCTATTCATCTCTATAACCCATTTTCTGATTGGGTTGTTTGATTTCTTATTGGAGTTCTTTGTATATTCATGGTTATTTTTGATATGTGAAGACATACTTATTTTGTTTTGTTAGTTGTTTTGTGTAAATATATCTTTCTTTTTCATCTTTCTAGCTTGGCAGCTTCCTGGATTGATAAGGTCTGATTCTCTTCTCTTGTGTATATGAACTAGTAAGTTCTGCACTTTGGCGTTTGTTCATGAGGAGCAGAACTGATAGAATTAATATGTATTCTAAAGGGGTTCTATTAGATTCCTTTACAGGATACAGGGTGGGCAGTCCAACAATAGCTGTCTATAGGCTTGAGCAACAAGGAACCCAGCAGCTGCTCTGTATACAAACTGGATGCAGGCTGAAGGGTTGAAGAGCCCAATAGCTGCTCATTCCACAAGGCTGGATGCCTCAACAGTCCCAATCTGGCACTGAAGGCCTGGATAAGTGGTCATATCTTTCCTGGCTGGCTAGTTGTGTAGCTCACAGGGCCTACTGCTATTTAGACTATTGACATTTCTCCCTTAGCATCCTGCATAACACTTTCCAATACTATGATAGTCAGCAGGAAGGAAGCTTATAGTTCAGTCCCAGCATGATTTCTATTTCTTATGTTCTATAACCACAGCATGTAATGTCTTCAGTGTAGGAGAAGCATAGCCAGGGGGCCCCTGGGATGAGGCCCTGAGATTACACCAATGCGGGACTGCTACTTCCCCTGTGAGCCAACCTAAACCCTGCCTAAACACCCCGACACCGCTGACACAGGAAACGAGCCAATGAAAAAGGGACAACACAATGTCGAACAACGAAAGGACCAATGGGAAGCGGGGAAGGGGTATATAGAGATGTCTGCTTTCCTCAATAAATGAGTCAGGTTTCAGCTTATATTACCTGACTCCCGGAGTCTGTGTGGTTGACTGCGCCTTCTTACCCCACCCCCAAGGGCTGTTCAGGGGATCCAGCAATGGCGGGAGCCCAACATGGCACTCCTTACCCACGTGGGCGTGCGTTCTGACCTCGCCGTTCTGGGTCCTGGTTTTCACTCCCTTTAGCCGGCTGTACTTTCATTTTTCTCCCGCTGGCAACCCCGCGGCGCCCACTACTCGGTGTTTTCTCGGTAAGTTGGCCCATTTTGTGTTTGTGTTCCGTGTTCTTTGCCCCTCGAAGGTGAGTGAGGCGGCCTCTCTGTTTTTCTCTCTGTGTTTGTCCGTCTGAACGTTAGGGAGGCACATTCTTCATGCTCGGTACGCCCGGCATCTCCACATAAGCGCTGACCCCTCAGGAGACCGCACCCCGGAGTGCTCACCCGACTGGCCCTCCTGGCCTGGAGACACCGTGTTGGCATACGGCCATGGCCTAATGAACCACGGGAGTTCCCCACGAAGCACAAGGCACTCGGGTCCCACACACTTCTTGTCTCTTCTGCTTTGGCTTTGTCTGTGAGATGGGCAACCTGCCATCACACTGCAAGGAGCCCCAGGTCAGGACACTCAAATCCCTTCTTGTAACTCGGGGACTTAAGGTTAAGTCTGCAGAGTTTGAGGAATTTTTGAATGAGGCTGCGATACTGGCACCCTGGATCTCTCCCGAGCACATGTGGGACCCAGACTTACGGATGAGGGTTCTCTTCCTCGCCAGGAAGCGCGAAGTTGGCTCAGAGATTGTTCCTTGCCTCTTTTGTCCCTATTCTCCTTGCCATCATAGCAAATTTGAAGTCGTCTTCTTCTGAAGAAGTCATAGCCGCCCATAATAAACATTGTCAGGAGCAGGCTAGTGTCAACCTTTTCATCATGCCACCACCGCCCGCTACCAGGGCCACAGTAGATGCCCCTCCCCACTCCTCTGATGACGAGGGGGATGATACATCTAACTCAGTGCCTCCTGCTAAGCCTCCACGCCTGTCCCAGCATGATCCCCTGGCTACCACGTCCGGTCTCCGTCCCCAGTATCCTTGGTGGGAAATCTGAGCTGTCGCCCTCCGCAGCGGCTGTAGCTTTAACTCAAACCTCTATTACAGCAAAGGCTTTAAATACTATAGTTGACACCACATCCAAAGCCCTGAAAACCCAAAATCTAATCAATGCTCACCTCCATACGGCTATACTAAGCTTACAACATCAAATTGACCTAATGGGGGAGGAAATCAATACTTTAAACTCTCTAGTCAGATACAATTGTGATCCGTGGTTCTCATCCTTTTGTCTGACCCCCTTTCCTGTCAATAATATTACCCAGAATCACCATGAACTGGTTAATTATATTAAGGGCTCATGGTCACAATAGTTCCTAAATTACACTTTCCAACTAACATATGAAATACAATTCCTTAATCAGACACATGTTGAAGTACTGTCGTTTGGTGCCTCCTTCATCCAAAAGATCTGGAATAATATTAAAAGATTATTTGATCCCTACTGGATTGTTACATATGCTATTATGGGCGGAGTTATTTTGTTTCTAATTGTTCTCCTCAAGTGTCTCCTACAGCATGTGTCATGCCAACGCACCATCAATAAGTCTACACTCCAGGTACTCATGGCTTGTGAATATCCTAATCATGGTCTGCCTCATGATGTCGTTCGGGCCTGGCTCATAGAAATCCATGAAGCCTCTATATAAATTGCCCTCCCAAACACCCTGGCATGTCTCCCAGAGTGGTCATTCTTCCAGGGCTGGTAGTCAAAGATGGATAATGTCCTCTTGGGCTGGGTCAACCTAAGACAGGACATGAATTAAAAATTCATGTGCCAATGGCAGTTAAGGCTCAACCTTGAAGAGGACAACCTAAGACAGACACGGTCCATTATGCTGGGTTCCCTCTGAGGCAGGAGTAATAAAACCAGAGCACTGGGCTCAAGCTCCCACTGGAATGCCAAAAGAAATTTAAAAGGGTGGATATGTAGGAAAAGCATAGCCAGGGGTCTCTGGGATGAGGCCCTGAGATTACAGCACATGTGAGACTGCTACCTCCCCTGTGAGCCAACCTAAATCCTGCCTAAACACCCGGCTACCGCTGAGGCAGGAAACAAGCCAATGAAAAGGGGACAACACAATGCCAAACAACAAAAGGAACAATGGGAAATGGGAAAGGGGTATATAGAGATGTCTGTTTTCCTCAATAAATGAGTCTGCTTTCAGCTTCTCACCTGACTCCTGGAGTGTGTGACATTGACTCTGTGCTTTCTTACTCCAACCCCCGAGGGCTGTTGGGGGGGGGGATCCAGCAGCACTTCAGTAATAGGAACTTTACCTTCTAGCTCTGGTGGGCAACCAAGAGCATTATCAATAGCCTATATTGTTTTGGGGGCCTCAGGGACCTCTCTGACCAACAACTCCTTGGGAGATATCCCACCTGTGGCACTGAGATTTTCCTGTAACAACCTATGGACTCTGGGAGCAATATTATCTAACCCTTTAGGATACTTCTGCCCAAACTCTGTCTTTTTTAAAACACATTTTATAATTAGATAACAAAGAAATGAGTTTTCATATGACAAAAAATGTTTTTAAGACTAACAAGTATTATAAAAATGGTTAAAAAAATGCTTTCAGACTAACAACTACAAAAACCCACAATAGAAAGATGAACTCTTCTATAATTCTACCAAGATTCAATAATTAGTTGTACTTCAACTTACATTTTTATATATTATTTTTAAAATTTTATTTATTCATTATTTGAGAAGAGATACAGAGAAAATGGTGTGCTAGGGCCTCTTGTCATTGAAGACAAATTCCAGATGCATGCATCACTTTGTGCATCTGGTTTTTTTTCATGAATTCTGGCGAATACAACCCCAACTGACAGGCCACTGAGAAATCTCCCTAGATCCACTTTTATATTTTTTTCTCTTTATTTTAACATATATACATATTTGTGGTGACTAAACTAAATTTTGAAAATGCAATAATGAAATATTATTTCTTTATAATATTTAGAAATTTAATATAATAGCATTTCCATCCTTATAATTCTGTATCATCATTTTTAATAACAGCTTAGTATGGTGATCTGTTACTCATTACAATTTACAAATGCCAGTTCACAATTTTTTTCTCTACTGTAATGGCAACAGGTAATATTTGTTGAATTGTTAACAGAGTTCCTGGCAATAGCCTATGTGTTTTTGTTAAAAGAGGCAGACACTATTGTCTCCACGTTGCACTTGAGGGGACTCTGAAACTCAGATAGTTTAACTTAAGTCATGTGGCTGGCTAGTGCCTGGCATTGGAGCTCTGAATCCAGACAGCTAGACTCCTGTCCCAAGCCCTTAATCACCACTCTAATTGTGTCCGCCATAAACAGGATCACAGAGTCTATTCTCGAGCATACATTTTTTCACACTTAACCAATTATTTTCTTTGGCTATTCTTTTAAAAGTAGGCTGGCCTGGTCAGAGGTTGCATGTTTCAACAGATCCATGCTTTGAAAGTCATGCCACCTTGTACTGTGAGCAGTAGTGTCCCTGTCTCACACCTGCTCCTGCCTGATGTTTCCTTGCTTAATATTTGCCAGTGTAATAAGTGAAACTGGTGTTTCTTAAAGAACTTTTGCTCACTTGATTCTTGTGAGGTTGAACATGGTTACAAGCCTGTTTACCACATCACTCTTCATTTCTCTTTTTTCAGTTCCCCAAAAGTAGTGCCCAGTTGTTTTTTCATTGATTTGTATTAGACATATTTTTCTCTGCTTAGAATTAATATTTTTGTGAACTGGGCATGGTGGCACATGCTTTAATCCCAGCCCTTGGGAGCAGAGGCAGGAGGAGCTCTGTGAGTTCAAGGCTACCCTGAGACTCCATAGTGAATTCCAGGACAGCCTGGGCTAGAGTGAAACCCTACCTAGAAAAACAAAAAAAAACAAACAACAACAAAAAAAGAATTAAAACTTTTGCTTGTCATTTTTGTTTCTTGCCATGATTATACTTAAGATTTATATTATTATAAAATATTCATTTATTTGCATATGCGTGCATGCATAACAGGGTGCCTTGCATTGCAAACAAATGCCAAATGCCTGTACCACTTATTGAGATCTGGCTTCACATATGTGCTGGGGAATTGAACTAAGTCCAGCAGGCTTTGCAAACAAGCACCTTTAAGCATTGAGCCATCTCTCCAGTCCCTGTTTAAGATTTTATTCATCCTGTATGCTAACTTATTTTGTTGGGATTGATGTTCTTAAAAGATTTAACCTTAGGAATGTAGGGATACTGTCTATTTTGTGCAGTGTAATTTTTAATTACTAAATCTTGAACACATTTGGAAATTATTTTTAAAAAGGAATCTAAGTTATATTAAATAGTCATTGTTTCATAATTTTAATTATTAGATTCTGATTTCTATTGCGACTTATTTGATGTAAAGCTTATGTTTTTAAGGATTTAGTTTAGCTGAGGGTAACTGAAGTCATACTATCTCAGTGTATTTCATACAATAAGACAACATATACGTTCATTTATGTTAGGTTTTTATTTATATATTTTTCCCTTAAATTATAGAAGCTTAAAAAAGGACATATGTAGTAAATATTGTGTACAAGTTATATTACTTGTATATAATCTTAAATTCATTTAAAAATATTCTTATTTGAGAGATACAGGCAGATGAGAGAGAGAGAAGGGTATGGACATGTCAAGGCTTCCTGCCACTGTAAACAAACTCCAGATGCATGCACCCCCTTGTGCATCTGGTTTTATGTGGGAACTGGGGAATCAAACCTGGACCTTTAGGCTTTGGAATCAAGTGCCTTTAACTGCTAAGCCATCTCTCTAGCCCCCAACTTTAAATTCTTAATCTCTTCCCTTACAATTTTTTTCTCGCATGTATTTTTAGAATGTTATCAAAATTTATTTTATATACTTTTTAGATCCTGCCTTTAAAAATAAAACATTAAATCATAGATGTTCCCCATGCCATCTAAGTCTTTTAACTTGCATCATTCTTTCTACAGAGGAAATCATACACTGGGTAATTTTCAGTCATTCCTCACGAGGAATACATGAGCACAGATAGCTCTGACACCCCCATTTTATAGGTTAAAGCCAAAGTGAAGTGCTTTATTTTAGGATTAAAGAACCAAAACTGAACTGATAGCACTTGTTATGTTTTCTTGCAATGAAACTCAAAATAAGTTGAAAGAATAATCAGTTTTCTCAGGGGAAAAAACACTAAATTGGTTTAGAAATATTTCTAGGTTCTCATTGTCTTCTTGAGAAGAGGTATTAGGTTGAGCCATATAAAACTATGTTTTATTATTTCATATAAGACAGTGGAATGGTAAGTTCAAGTCTATTATCCCCAGGACTTTTAGATCAACACTATATGGTCTTTTTGTAGATACTCCATGTGAAGATTAGACTAAATTTTATTTAGCCTGGTTTTTATAACAGAAATGATCAGAAAGGAGCTTTACAACCTTGTTCTTCTACAACAGGTGATACTATGAGGCGATGTTCACTTAGGAAATGGAGGCAGAAGGTTGTGAGTTCAAGACCAGCCTGAGCTGCATAATGAGATTCTGGCTCAAGAAGAACAAAGAAACAGTGACTAGGCTAATATTGAGCTGCAGACAGTTGCTCAGTAGCTGGTAGCTTGTCCTCCTTGGTCCTTGAATAGTGTGATCCAAAGTCCCAGTAAATACCTGAAATTAGAGATAGCATCAAACCCTACATATATTATTGTTTCCTCCATATACACAAAATGCACAACTGTAACAAAGTTTAGTTTATAAATTAGGCACAGGAAGAGAGTAATAGCAGTATCTGGTAAAAATATAGACCCATGATGACAATGCACTGAAAGGGAAGTTTGCCCTTTGGGACTATTATTAAGTAAAGCAAAGGTTACTTGAACATGGGCACTGTGACACCAAAGACAATCAATAACTGAGATGATGACTAAGTGACAAATGGCAGGTGATGTATATACAGCATTACAAAGGAGCAATTTATTTCCTGGGTGGGACACAGTGGGACCATGTGACATTTCATCATGCTACTAAGAATGGCATGCAAATTAAAACATGAATGGTATACTCAGCAATTATCCATTTAATATTATTGAACTACAATGGATCACAGGAGCTATAACAATGGAAAACAGTACTATATGAGAATAACAACATGTGGCAATGAAATTTATACATTATAATCTGCATTTTCTCAAATTAAATGATTAACTTTGTTGTAATATAAGCAGTGGTGATTCCCTCAACCCCCATTAATCTTAATTCAATGAAAATTGATCTGTGTTCATGTGACAAAGGCTAAGATAGGTTGTTGGCCATTCTTTTACCCCATCAGTGTGACATAGGATTTGTAAAGTGTGTGACCTTTTTTCAGGAATATATCTCTCTAGGGAATAATCAAGCTTAGTGGTCTACCACTGTTGACTGGGGCCAGAGTCAAACCTGTCTTATCCTTTTAAAATAATCCCTTGAGTCCTTCAGTCTCTGTATGAATGCAGTGATTAAGCAATAAAATATTCCTGGCAGTTGGTGATCATCTCAAAAAATATATGTTTCAGCACAAATTCAAGGTGTTTTAAGTCAGTTATTTACTGAAGAGCAACTCAGCCAAAGTATTTCAACACTAATTACTCTTCCAATGCATTGTTAAAAGTAAAATTGCATGTTTTCCTCCAAACATGCTTTCAAAGGTCTTCTACACACATATCTTGCTTATTCTGTGTTTCAGTCTTTGGAGGAGGGCATCCCAGAAGATTCTGCTTAACAGAGGCTGATGGTAGCTCCATGGAGTGGGTGGCTGGTAGGCAGACCAACTACTAGTCACAAAGTGTGAAACTAAAGATGGTTCCTAAATTAAAATAACTTGACTTCTGACTTTACAAATTTTTGACTTTACAGTGTCACAAAAATGCATTCAATAAAACTTTGAAATTTGAATTTCCCCCTATATAGTTCATAGATGGCTATCAATGAGGATCCTTTATGTAATGTCCAGTAGGGTAAGTATGTTGAATGTACTGTCAACCCAGAAGACCCATAGTACATCAAAGAGTATCTATGGTAAGCAGGAATGCTAACAATAAGGTATCTTTTTACTCCTCCTCTGCTGTGTTTTCCTACAGATAACATCCTGCCTTAGGATAATAGTTTAGATATTGCTAAACACTGTACCACACTCCACCACTCCAATCCTGGATTACCTGTGGGAATCATAGCCTTCATTATGTTGCCTGCCCCTTCCTGTGGCCTTTATGTGCTTAAATTCAATTCTAAGTACAATGATTGAAAATTGAAAAAGTTATTATTTTGTGGCAGGGAGCAAATTTACTTTATATGCCTTTAAAAGAAAATGTAATTGAAAACAAAATGAGCTTACTAATTCAGTATGGTTGCTGTCTGTGATTCCAAAATAAAAACTGGTGCCAGATGCCTATTCAAGAGTGATCTGGAAAATAGATATTGACCTTTTAAACTTCTTGTAACATCGTCCAATGATGGCAAGTGGAAAACTTGGACAATTCAAACAAAACCTATATATAATGGAATGTGTATAAATGCTAAGGTATGTTCATGAGCTGTTCACTACATTGTATGTAGGTGGAGGCATGTGCACATTTGTAATAAACTCCAGAATTATTATCTAAAACCCTCTATCTGCCTTTTACAAAGCTACATTTATTTTCTCTGGTGTGCTTCTTATAGAGATTCAGTCTTAAGAGACTATGACTCAACGCTTTCCTCTGTTATTAACCAGTTTTGCTAAGTTGTAAGTCAGTCACTTCAATAAGGCATATATCCAACTCCAGACTTGTGTTCTCAAGAGCAAAGCCTTAATAGAAAAAGTAGTTTTTATGTATCACACATAAAATTGTAATTCTGATTCAATACAATATCTGAGGTTTCTCTCACTACCTATTCTGTATTCTTAGAACTAACCTTAATGGTTTTCAATACCATCACCACAAACTGTTCTAGGTTTTATATCCCTTCCTTATATGTGTGAAAATTCACACTGGAAAAAATGAGTTCTGAGTTGTAGAAGACTCTTTATTTTTGTAAATGTTTGATTGTGGATTCCAGAGTGTGGATATGTGCTTCATTGAAACTTGACTGACTAGAAGTGTCCCCTTTGAAACATGCCACATCCTCAAGTTTTCTTTATTTCTTCCTTGGCTGATTTTTTAAAATAACTTATTGATTAGCTCTCCCCACCCTTTCTCCTTATCCACTCTAACACAAATCCTTAGAGCTGTAGAATTGCCTGTTGAAAATCAATAGAGGTACACAGTCCATCCAAGCAGGTAAAGAGCTTAGAAGAAAATACACCAAGTTGATAGCTAAATCAATTAAAAAAATCATAGCCCTTTTTGGATTTGGAAAAGAAAAAAGGTCTCCTGAACTACTACTGTCAAAAGAAAAGTAGAATGACAGACAGGAGGGATATAGAGATGCACATTGTGACCAAGCAGATACTTTAAGATACCTGTCAGAACTTAATGAACACATTGAAGCGGCTTATAGTTGATGAATTATGAGGGCACTACATAATTTTGTGATCTTTGCCTCTGGGAATTCTACCAGGTTCTCTCAACAAATAATAGTGGAGAGACCCCTAGTGCTCTTGCAGGGAGTAGAGGGAAAAAAAAACATTTTTAAAAATGTCTTCTGTTTGCATTTTTTTTATTTTTTCATTCATTTTAATTTATTTATTTGAGAGCGACAGACAGAGAGAGAAAGAGGTAGATAGAGAGAGAGAGAATGGGCATGCCAGGGCCTCCAGCCACTGCAAACAAACTCCAGACATGTGTGCCCCCTTGTGCATCTGGCTAACATGGGTCCTGGGGAATCAAGCCTCGAACCGGGGTCCTTAGGCTTCACAGGCAAGCACTTAACCACTAAGCCATCTCTATAGCCCCCCCAAAACATTTTTAAAATACAGCATACCATTATATTTTTAAGGCCTTCCCTCAGGAAGAACTACTTAGCAATGGGTTTTATGAGAGCCAAAGTAACCTGGCAAAAGGGGAATACCCAACTCTTGGCCCTTTAATGCTACTCCATAATGGAATGCTCACAAACCCTAGCAGAAACAGGAATGGTTTTAGTGTGCCTTTAAACTGGATGAAGCTAAGGAAAGAAGTCTCTGAGAATGAGGGCATCTTGATGGAAATGTCTCAAATTGAAAAACAAAAAGGAAAAAAGGCTGAAGAAAAAGTCAGAAAGCATAAATGCGTATAATAGGAATGCTACTGGGAGAAGGAAAAAAAGGAAAGCACAGAACAAATGTTTGAAAGAATAATGATTGAAAGTTTCTCTAGACTGTCAGACCCTAAACAAGACATTATGTGAGTGCAGATACACTATGGAAGATTTTTCTTTGAAATGCCTGAGGTAAAAACATTTTACTGTAGAGAGGAGGAAAGACAGGGAGAACATCTGATTACTTCTCAGAAACCATGCAAGAACAAAGTACTGTGATATAAATATCTTAAATGTTAGGAGAAAGATCACCAACCTAAAATTCTATTCCCTGAAAAATTATCCTCAAAAGAAACAGCAAAATAAAGACTCTCTTGGCACATGCCTCTGGAAGTTCATTTTCAGTGACTGAGGGCCCTGGTATGCCCATTCTCTCCCTCTCTCTCTCTCTGCCTCTTTCTCTTTCTCCTGCAAGTAAACAATAATAATTATAATAAAAAAGTTGGATTTACATTCAGAAAATGAAGAACATCAGAGAAGCAATACATTAGAGTAAAATAAAAAAACTTGCATATTTCTTATTGGTTGAAAGATAATCTTTTGTTTTAAACAATAGTGGTGCTGGAGAGGTATTTCAGTGGGTAAGAGCACTGGCTACACAAGCATAGGTGTTTGAGTTAAATCTCTAGTGCCCACATAAAAAGCCAAGCATGGTCATGCTTGCTTATAATCCCAGCAGTGAGTATAGCTGGGACCCGGGGAGCACTGGGCCTTGCTTGTTAGCCAGTTTAGCCAAAACTGTTGGTCAGTGAGAGATTATATCAAGGATATAGGACAGAAGAGTAATAGAACACCCGACATCCTCCTCTTACCTCTGCATGTGTGCTCACTGGGTGAACATATCTGCATACACTGCACATATGCAATAAGTAATTATCACATGTGTTTGTGTATGTACATATGTATATCATATATATATATATTAGTAAAGAGAATAACAATGACAAAAGCCAGGAAGGAAGAATTGAGAAAAGGTAGAAAACCGTTTAAACTATCACAACACTCTGATTTCCTAAATTTGTTTTGAAGAAAAATTTTAATACATAATTATGTACTCATTATGTTATTGATTCAGCTTGTTTTCTAGTCTGTGATGGAATAAAATACTAAAAATAATAGAAACAGGCTGGGCATGGTGGTGCACACCTTTAATCCTAGTACTCAGGAAGCAGAGGTAAGAGAATTGCTTGAGAGTTTCAGGCCAGCCTGAGACTACAGAGTGAATTTAGATCATTCTGAGCTAGAGTGAGAATCTACCTCAAAACACACACACAATATAGAAATATATCCATGAATATATTTTATTTTTTTAATATTTTGAGAGAGAAAGAGCATACCAGGGCCTCTCACCACTGAAAATGTACTCCAGGTGCATGCATTACTTTGTATCTCTGGCTTTACATGGGTACTGGGAATTTGAAGCTGGGCCAAACATGGACCATTAGGCTCTGCAAGCAGGTGCATTTCACTGAACAATTTATCCATCCCATAAATATATTTTTATTTAATTTAGTTAGCTATTTTTTTTGAGGCAGGATCTCACTGTAGTCCAGGCTGACCTGGAACTCACTATGTAGTCCTGGCTGGCCTCAAACTCACAGTGGTCTTCCTAACTCAGCCTCCTGAGTATGGGGATTAAAGATATGCACCACCAAATTTTCTTAATTCTGTGTGTATGTGCATATGTGTGTACACATTTCAAGTCATGTACTCTCTTCCTTCAGAGACTATTATTTAAGAATAATTTTCCTTTGTGGTATTTGATGCCTTTATTGATTGATTGATTTAGTTTCTTAACAGTTTTTTTCTTGAAGCAGTAGCAAAGATGGTTTCTGCCTTCAAAAACTTGGTTGCAGATACACTATCAAAAAATCCTGTACATTGAAAAAAAATAGACCAGTTTGTTGGGAGCACTGGGGTTGAGCCTTTGCTTTATTGTTTGAGGCAATTCATGTACAGCTTTCACCCATATTTACTCAGACATGAAAGAGAATAAACATATTCATTTAAAGATATTTTTACAAACCTAATATTCTAGTAGTCGACTAAGCCTTATTTATTCAGTGAGTGTTTATTGAGTGTTTGCTCTATGATGGACACTGTTTTATGCTAACCAGTGCCAAGTTGACCACTTCTTGATAATTCAGTGGTGACTTTTCTCTAGGGGTGACACTTACACTGAGAGTTAAAACACAAGAAGTCAGTGCAGCAAAGATGAGTAGGGTGGAAAATGCCTTAGAGCCCACATTCTGGCAGCACACTGACTGAGTTCCCAGATGCTTTTACTCTGTCTAATGCTCTTGCCTTAGCCTTTGTGAATCTGAGTTTCCTCATTTGTGAAATAAGAATAATATTAACACCTCCCTTATTGAGGTAGGATGACTAAAGGAGTTAAAAATATGTGAAATATATCGTAAGCATTCAGGGTGACCTTTTTATTGTGATTTTTTTTCCAAGTCAAGGAAACATCCAGTGTAAAGGTTCTGGAGATAAGTTTGGTATGTTCCAGAAGCAGAGTGTTTTTGGAAACTGGTAGAAAAATGGTTTACACCTTTCTTCCAGACATGTTTCCTTTCCCATCCCCAACTTCTGCTTGGACTTCATTGAGTCTACCTAGTAGCCATCTTTTTGAGCTCATTTGCCTCCCAGCATTCTCTAGGAAGACCTTCTTAACCATTCTCCATTCTGCATTAGAAAACAATCAGGGGCCTGAAATCAAAATCTGAGTTAACACCCCATTTTGCCAATTAGAAACTATGCTACCTTGACAAGTCACCTTTCTGAGCTAATATTTTGTATATTTAGTAGAAATATTACTAAAATCATCTCTAGAATGATGTCCTAAAGAAAGATAGAATCAAATGAGCTAATGTAATTCTTCCTCTGATAACTCCCTATTCAGTTTTTAGCTCTGCTTTTGGCGTGGGTTGCTTGATTTTTTATTGTTTAGTTTTTTTAGTTCTTTGTAGATTTTAGATATTAGGATTTTGTCAGTGGTGGAGCTGGCAAAGAATTTCTCCTATTCAGTGGGTAATCTATTGGTGCTGCTTATGGTATGTTTGTCTGTGCAAAAGCTTTTTCAGATTCATGAAATCGCATTGGTTGAGTGCTTATATAATTTCCTTGGCTACTGGAGTTCAATAAGTCTTTTCCCAGTCCTGTATCATGAAGCATGCCTCCTATTTTTTCTTCCAATAGTTAAAGAGTTTCAGGTCATATATTGAGGTCTTTAATCCATGTAGACTTGAATTTTGTGTATGGAGAAATGAGTGGGTCTGATTTCTTTTTTCTATATATGGTCATCTAATTTGTCTAAAACCATTTGTTAAAGATGCTGTCTTTTCTCCAGTATACATTATTGGAACTTTTCTCAAAGATCAAGTAGCTATAGTTACTTGGCCCATGGCTGGGGTCTTCAATTCTGTTCCATTGGTCTATGTTACTGTTTTTATTCCAGTACCATGCTGTTTTTGTCACTATGGCTTTGTAATATAGCTTTAGATTGTGTATGCTGATACCACCATAGATGTTTTTTTTTTTTCTTTTGCTGAGGATGTATTTGGATATCTGAGGCCTGATGCCTATATGAATTTTGAGATCATGTTTTCAATCTCTGAAGAATGATGCTGGTATGTTTATTGGTATTGTGTTAAATATGTATATTGCTTTTGTTAGAATTGCCATTTTCACAATATTAAGTCTACCTATCCAGGAGCATGGGAGATCTTTCCATCTTCTCAAGTCCTCCTCAATTTCCTTCTTGATTTTATGCTTTCATTATATAGGTTTTTCACATCTATGGTTAGTGTTATTCCAAGGTATTTAATTTTTTGTTGATATTGAAAATGGGACAACCTCAGTGATTTCTTTTTCTGTATATTTGTCCTTTTCACATAGAAAAGGTACTTGTTTTGGTGCATTGATTTTTTTATCCTTCCACTTTCCTGAAGAAATTAAGCACCTTTAGAAGTCTTGAGATGGAGACTTTTGGGTCACTTACAAAGAGGATTGTGTCATCTGTAAATAGGTCTATCTTGACTTCTTCCTTTTCAATTTGTATCCCTTTTATTTTTTTCTTTTGTCTTATTGCTTGGGCTAGTACTTCTAGTACTATATTAAAGAGCAATGGTGAGAGTGGGCACCCCTGTCTTGTTCCCAATCTCAGTGGGAACTCCTTGAGTTTGCCCCATTAAGTATTATTTGGGCTTTAGGTGATATATATATCCATTATTGTGTTGAGATATAAACCCTCCATGCCTATTCTTTCCAGTGTTTTGATCATGAAGTGGTGCAGTATTTTGTGAAGGCTTTCTCTGCATCAATTGAGATGATCATGTAGTTCTTATGGTTCAGTTTATTTATGCAGTGTATTACATTGACCAATTTCCATATGTTGAACCATCCCTGAATCTCTGGGCTGAAGCCTACTTGATCAAGGTGGATAATGCTTTTGATGTGTTGTTGAATTAGGTTTGCAAGGATTTTGTTCAGTTATGTTTATCTGGGATATAGGCCTATAGCTTTCTTTCCTTGTTGTATCTCTGTCTTATTTTGGTAATAGGGTGATGCTAGCTTCATAAAAGGAGTCAGGGAGGATTCCCTCGTCTCCAGTTATGCAAAATAGTTTGAGAAAAATTGGCTTCAGTTTTTCAATGAAGGTTTGATAGAATTCAGCTGAGAAGCCATCTGGTCCTGGACTTCTCTTTTGGAGGAGGTTTTTGAATATATTTTCAATCTCCCTGGTTGTGATAGGTTTGTTTAGGAGATTAATCTGCTCTGAGTTTAGTTTTGGTAGGTGGTATAGGTCTAGGAATTCATCCTTTTCTTCCAGATTATTCAGTTTTGTGGAGTAGAGGTTTTGGAAGTATGCCCCAATGATTCTTCCAATTTCATTAATGTGTGTTGTGATCTCTCCTTCTTCATTTTTGATTTTGTAAATTTGATACTCCTTTTTGCTTATTCAAATTGTACAGGGGTTTGTCAATCTTGTTTAGTTTCTCAAAGAACCAGCTCTTTGATTCATTGATCTTTTAAAATTGTTTTGTTAGTTTCTGATTCATTAATTTGTGCTCTAATCTTGATAACTTCTTTACATCTGGAGCTCTTTGGGTTTGATTCTTCTTGTTTTTCCAGTGCCTTTAGGTGGACATTTAGTTTATTGATTTGGGATATCTCTCTCTTTGTAATGAAGGCATTTAGTATTATGGATTTTCCTCTTAGGACTGCTTTCATTGTATCCTATAAGTTTTGGTAGGTTGTGTTTCCATTGTCATTTAATTCCAGGAATTTTACAATGTCTTTTTTGATTTATTCCATAACCGATTCATTGTTCAAAAGTGTCTTCTTTAGTCTCCAGGAACTGGGAAACTTCTTGATGTGTCTCTTGTTGTTAATTTCTAGCTTTAAAGAATTGTGATCTGACATGATGCAGGAAGTTACTTTGATTTTTCTGACTTTACGAAGGCATGCTTTATAGGCTAATATGTGGTCAATTTTATATAAAGTTCCATGGACTGCTGAGAAGAATTTATATTCTGTAGAGTTGGGGTGTAACATTCTGTAGATGTCCATTAAGTCTAGTTGATCTATAATGTTGTTGAGCTCTATTATTTTCCTGTTGATTTTCTGCTTGGATGATCTGTCTATTGATGAGAGTGGAGTATTGAAGTCTCTGACTATGATAGTGTTGGTATTTATTTCTGTTTTATTGTTGAGTAGATTTTGTTTTATAAACTGTGGTGCCCCTGTGTTTGACACATATTTATTTACAACTGTGATCTGCTCATGTTGGATCATTCCCTTGATGAGTAACAAGTGGCCTTCTTTGTCCTTTTTGATTACTTTTGGTTTGAAGTCCATTTTATCAGATACTAATATAGCAACACCCACTTACTTATTTTGTTTCCATTTGTTTGGAATATCATTTACCATTTTTTCTCCCTGAGAAAGTGTCTGTCTTTAGTGGTGAGGTGGGTTTCTTAAAAACAGCAGATAGAAGGGTCTCTTTTTTTCATCCATCCTGATAACCTGTGTCTTGATGGGTGAGTTAAGACCATTAATATTTAAGGTTATCACTGTGAGGTTTGAATTAATCCCTGCCATGATGAGGTGTTTTATGGGGTTTGGTGCTTTTGTGTGTTTTGTACTATGTTGACCGTGGTCTATTTTGGGTTATTGTGATCTTCTTGTTGGCTCATGAGATTGGTTATTTGACTGTTCTGTGTGGAGTATTCCTCAAGTATTCTCTGTAGGCTTGGTTTTGTGTTCATATAATCATAAAATTGAGGGGTTTTTTTTCATGGAAAGTTTTCCTTTCACTGTCTGGGTAGAGTAGCTTGGGTTGGAAACTATAGTTTTTTAGACTTTGAAGTGTTTCATTTCAGGCCCTTCTGGCTTTGAGGATTTCCACTGAGAAATCTGACCTAATTCTGATGGGATTGCCTTTATATGTTGTGAGTTGTTTTTCTCTTGCTGGTTTTAACACTCTTTGTTTGTTTTCATGTTAAGAGGTTTATCTATGATGTACCTTGGAGAATTTCTTCTTTGGTCCTTTCTGGTGTTCTGTGGGCTTCTTATTTCTGGATGGGCCTCTCTTTTGAGAGATTCAGAAAATTTTCTTCAATAATTTTGTTGAATATGTTCTCTGTGCCTCTTGCCTGGATTTCTTCTTCTTCTGGTATACCCATAATCCAGATGTTTGGTCATTTTAGGCTATTCCACTGTTCCCTTTTATTCTGTTCACTTGATTTTTTTGAACTTAGCAAAGTTTTTGACCTCCCAATCAATTTCTTCTGTCTTATCTTCCAGGTCAGAGGTTCTGTCTTCCACATGAGTAACTCTATTGCTGAGGGGTTCTAGACAGGTTTTTATAATTTATATTTGATTTTTGTTTTCTGTTGTGTTATTTTACATTGTGTCCATCTCTTTTTTGAGGTACTATTTCAGTTCAAGCTCTGATTTTCTTGATGCCTCAAGGAATTCATTCTTGCAGTTGGTCAAGTTTTCATTAAGCTTAATCAACCAGTTATTGCAGTCTTCCATTTCTTGACTCATCTTCAATTCATTCATATCTCTTCTGAGGGATCTAACATTTTCTTCAATCAAGTTAAGCCATTGTCTAAAGCCAAACACCCCAGGAGACAATTCTATTAAATTTCATTAATACTATTGTTGATTCTTTAATGGGTTTTTTCCAGTTCAATGATACTTTTGATCATTGGTTGCTGCATTTTCATTCTGGGAATGAATTTCTGTTGATTTCTCCATAATTTCACTGGAGGCTTCCACCGAAGGACTATGCATCCTTGGTGGAGATCTCTCAGTTTTCTGACTTTTGTTGGCTTTTGTGCATTGTTGTCTACCCATTTTTGGGACATGTTTTATCTTATTGAGGAGGAAGCAAGTTTTTTTTCCTTTGGCTCATGCCCCCTCTGACTCAGGTTAACAGAGATGTTGGTACTCAGTGGCCTGTCAGAATACCAGAGCATAAAGCCTGATTCCACAGCCCACCCAGAGACCAGTCCTCTCCAAGCAAGGCATAATGGGACCTAACAGGACCACTTAACTGGGAGGAGCCAGGGAACAGGGATCTGGCCTACTTACTCCTTGCTGTGCCTGTCTGTACACCCTCCCATGCAGGGTACCTGGACCAGGGACCTGGGAGGAGCTGGAAAGCAGGGATCTGGCCTACTCATTCCACAACACTGCACCCGCACACCATCCAGTGCAGGGAATTCAGGCCACAGATAGTGTAACTTCTTACATGACCCCAAAGTCATCTCTAATGGTACCATTAGCTCTCTCTCTCTCTCTCTCTCTCTCTCTCTCTGTGTGTGTGTGTGTGTGTGTGTGTGTGTGTGGTATGGGGGAGTACAGAATAAAAACTTCCCAAAATACTTTTGGAAATTATGGTCAGTGGTTTCCCTGCCATTAAGAAAGATGAGAGTGCATCCCCTCAGGAACACTGGATATAGAATGAAAACAACTGCTAAATATTCCAAACACAAAATGTTTCATGTGGAGAAAATAATTACTATATTGTTATTTCATGTACACTTCATTCTAAGTCAGAGCAAAGAGAAAATTTTTGAAGGCTTTTTTTTCATGCTATTGATTTTTATACTTTCTGTGTTGGAAACAGTCTGTCTCTGTCCTTCTTGTGCCTGCCCCACCCTTAGATTGTCTGTGCATAAGAGGTAGAAAGCAGAAGCTGAAGGAAGATGTGTTCTTTGTGACTAACAGGAGAGATTGAATTTCTTAACCAGATGATGACCTTTGTTTGCAATGGGTGATGTGGCCCAACGTTGAGTGAAAGTTTAGTGACTAGGGTATTTGAGGCCCTGATACTTGGTTTCAGAGATAATACAGTTTTTATTAACCTCCATTCTTTGTCATACCAGGTTATCACCTTCAGTCAATGGACTTTTAGCTGAAAAGCACTCGTTAGATCTTAAGCATTATAGCAGGTCCTCTGGAAAGCTACAAGCAGTAATGTGAGTGTGACAGTGAACTGCAGTGGTAGAGAGGAACCACACAGCCATTATCTCTGTCACTCAGCCTGACCACCAAAGACATGGTATCAGAATGCATAAAACTCTTAGTAACTATCCAGAGTCAGTTGATGTATAGTCTCCAACAAAATTTCCTTTCCCTTCTTTCCCTATAACTCACTTCCTGCTCACTATGGGAATATCTTATCTCATTAATGGTTCATCTTGGTTTGGTTGGCTTTTCCTTAATTATGATGGTAATACTTGTCCCACTGACTTCTTCCCACTGTTTTGCCAACATTTTCCTGTATGTCAGCTGGAAGTGCCACTCACTTCTGTGATGAGCACAAATTAAGCAGCATCCCATAATAGGCTCACACTGTACATAAGATAAACATGAATGCCTTTATAGTACTTGCAGCTGACCCTCTAGAGGAGATTTCATTAGTGAATGTAGAATTTAATAATCAAAGCCCTCACATAGGACATTTGCACATTCTGTCCAGTCTATAGATGGTCATATATAAAATACTAATGGTCATTCGAAAAGAATCCTTTTTTAAAACTATGTAAGACTAGGGGTTGGAGAGATGACTTAGTGGTTAAGGCATTTGCCTGCAAAGCCAAAATATCCTGGTTTGACTCTCCAGGATCCACATAAGCCATATGCACAAGGTGCTCATGCATCTGGAGTTCATTTGCAATGGCTTGAAGCCCTGGCATGCCCATTCTTGATCTCTCTCTCTCTCTGTCTCTCTCACTCTCTCTCTCTGTCTCTCTCTCTGCCTCTTTCTCTCTCTCAAATAAGTAAATAAAATATATTTTAAAAAATTATGTATGACTTGAGTAGAGAGAGAGGTTCCTTATTCACTGGCCCTTCTGGGCACACATGGTTTGTATCAGGCACCACACCACACTTTATATATATTAGATGACCCTGAGAAACATGCCTGCCTGCACTCTTTAAGCTTATGCTTTGTGGAAGACAATAGATGTACTCTTTACATATGAATAACAATTGTGACATTATCCCAGTCAGCACTGGTTATTAGCTGTCAAGAACTGTTATTGATAAATTGCATGTATTAACTCATTTAATCTTAACCCTGTGAGCAAAATACTATTATCCCAAGTTTACTAACTATACTAAATCCCAAATTACCTAACATGTAAGTTATGTAACATACAACATTGAGAGGTTGGTAACATAAAGAGCTAAGATTTACACCTGGGTAGAAGGCTTAGATTCTAAATTCATGACTTCTACACTATATTATAAAATATTAGAAAGAGTGAGTTAGAGAACACTATGACATGTACTGAGTTATAGACTATGAAATGAAAAATGATGACATTTTCCTAGCAGGTTAAGTGTTTAGATCCTATGTTAGTCACAACAGTGGTTTGTTTTGGATACATATGAGCTAAGGAAAGGATGTTTAATTCAATACAGCATTTCTTATTTATGAGTATTTTTCCCTTAGTGGTTCTTGGAGGAAACACTAATGCAAATAGAGGGCAGGGTGAACTAAATGTGATGAACATTATAACTGCCAAGGATTTCATTTCATTTGAACCCTCATCCTAGAATTTATTAAGGAAGTGGGAAAATAAAACAGGTATTTGTTGGGTATATTTTTGTGTAGTCCAACTTTTAGGTTAAAGAATTAACCATGGTCCTCCTAATACTCTAATCCTTCCAAATAACAGGGAAAAAGTCATAGGTAAGAGGGGTATGAGTAAAATATTAGTTTAGTTTTGTTTTCTGGTGTATCCAGCACACAGAGCCCATTAAGAGGCAGGCCTTCCATTTATGTGTGCTATAAGAGTACATGAGTGAATACAAAGCTTTGGTTTTGTTTCTAATACTCTAAAACAAGGAGTAAGCAATGTTCCCCATAAGAGTCTAATGTTTATTTGGTAAAAACAATTTCAAAGAATTATATATACTGTATTTACTGAAATATAATTTAATATGAACCCAGTGTGAAAATTACATCAGAGTGTGGAAATGGTTCCTCAAAAAACTAGAAATAGGGCTAGAGAGATGGCTTAGCAGTTAAGGCACTTACCTTTAAAGCCTAAACATCCATGTTCAAATCCCTGGATCCCACATAAGCCAGATGCACAAGATGATGCATGTGCAATTTCACACATATGTACAAGGTGGTGCACACATCTGGAGTTTTATTACAGTGGCTGGAGGCCCTGGCATGCCAATTCTCTCCTCTGGCTCTTGCTCTTTTTCATTAAAAAAGGGCCAGTCTGTTGGGCTTTCCTCAAAGAAAAGCAGGCTAGAGAGATGGCTTAGCAGTTAAGGCACTTGTCTGAGAAGTGCAAGGACCCACATTTGACTCCCCAGAACCCAACTAAACCAGACGTATAAGTTGACACATGTGCACAAGGTGGCACATGCATCTGGAGTTTGGTTGCAATAGCTAGAGGCCCTAGTGTGCCAATTCTCTCCCTCTCTCTCTCTCTCATACATAAATAAATTAATTAAAAATAAAACTACTATGGGTTCTGATTGGTGAATATATATATATATATATATATATATATATATATATATATACCCAAAAGAGTTGAAAATTGGAATATTTATATAAATATTCATAATAGAATTATAATCCCTAAGAAGTGGCAACAACCCAAACATGTATTAAAAGATGAAGGGTAAACAATGTGGACTATGCCTATGAAGGGAATAGTATTTATTCATAAGAAGGAAGAGGACAGTATTACATAATATGAATGAACATCAAGGACTACATGCTATATAAACTACAACTTTCAAAAGGTGAATATTATGTGACTTATGAGACATTTAACATAGTCAACTTTATAGAAAGAGAAAACAGAATAATGGTTACCAAGGGGGAAAAAAAACAAGGTAATGTAATGCTGGATTAGTTGCTTTTCTCACTGCTGACTTGACAAAAGCAACCTAAGGAAAAAAGGGTTTGTTTTGGCTTACTGTTTGAGAGCACAGTCATGGCATGGAAAGCACAGTGGCTGGATCTTGAGGTAGTTGGTCATATTCCATCTCTCAGAAAGCAGAGAGAGATAAATGCTGATGCTCAATTTGCTTTATTATTCAGTCCAGTTCCCTATCCCAGTTAGGGTGATTCTTTTACTTCAGTTAGCCTCGTTATAGTAACTCCCTCACAGAACATGTCCAGAGATTTGTTTTCTAGTGACTTTATATCCGATCCACTGACAATCAATATTAGCAATCACAAATGGATACAAAGTTAAGATTCTCTCTAAAAATGTTTTGCAGTCTCTTGTCCAACAATGGAAATACACTGAACACTATTTAACCATACACTTAAAAATGGTTCAAGTGGTGATTTTTTTTTTATTTTACAATGTCTTCATGTAAGATAGTTCATGTAGATAGAATACAGATTGTCCCAGCTGCCATAGTCCATTTTCTGTGGCTATTAGTTCTATCAATACTATACTTATTAGGCAAGTATAACTAGGTTTATTTTGACTCACAATTCTGTTTTAAGGGGGTCCAGTTATGGTTTGAGAGCAGTGTATTAGTTACTTTCTCATTGCTGAGACAAAATACCTGACAGAAATCAGTTTAAGAGAGGAAAGTTTTATTTCTGTTTACAGTTCAATTTCATTAGATGGAACCTCCAATGGGGTTTTGCATTCAGGACACTTTTCCTATTGTCCCAGCACAAGAGTTTTCTCTTTAATTGTACTGACCTCTGTAACAAGTATAGCTGCTTTCTCAGCACTAACTTGAATGTTATCCTGCCTTGAGATTTACTCCACCAAAACAAATTAGTCCAAGTCTGGATTTATAATCATAAGTACTCAGGCCATGAGTAGAATGCAGGTAGTTTCTTTGATAGCATATAGCACAAACTGCCTCTATCCTGATTCCTAGTAGAATCCTTCATCTCCTCTGAAACCTCATGAGCTGGGCCTCCATTGTCTACATTTCTCTTAGCATTCTTGTCTTCCAGAATGTCCCATTAAGCTCTGGCTACACTATTGATGGGCTTTTCTAAAAAAAAGTTCCACACTCTTCCACATTCCTCCTGTAAACCAATTCCAAATGCTTATAAGCCACAGGTTTATCACCGCAATGGCCCCACTTCCAGTGCCAATTTTCTGTATTTGTTGCCTTCTTATTGCTGAGACAAAATACCTGACTGAAGTCAGTTTAAGGAAGGAAAGGTTTATTTCAACTTATAGGTCGAGGTACACTCTATCATGGTGAGGAAGGCATGGCAGCAGGAGCTTGAGGAAGAGCTTGGTCATTTTCAGCCCACATTGAGGAAGCAGAGAGGAATGAATGCTGGCACTCAGCCAGATCTCTTTTCCTCACAGTCCAAGATCCTGGCTCATGAAATGGTATCTCCCACAGTCAAAGTGGGTCTTCCCACCTCACTTAACCTAATAAAGAATCCCTCATGGACAAGCTCAAAGACTAACTAATGTAGTTAATCCCTAACATGTTACTAGAGATCATGTCAAGTTGGCAGTCAATATAAATCATGACAGGCAGGGAGCAAAATCTGCTAGAGGATTCCCCAATAGCCACAGGGAATCACATGCCAAAATGTATGTCTTCTGGTATGTCTCTCTCTCTCTCTCTCTCTCTCTCTCTCTCTCTCTCTTCTTGGATAGCCACAAGGATTCAGGCCCAGGGGTTGTACCTTGGTGACTTTAATGACTGCCCAAAGGCCCAACCCCTAAAACCTAACAACTAACTTGTAATAAGTTCCTAACCTCTCATTCCTCACAAAAGGAATTAAACATCAAGACAGAAGTCTTGTTAACAAAGCATAGCATCAACTTAGGATGAACAAATGCACAGTATTTTTATTTTATAGTAGTACATTTATTAGCAACCATACTTGGAATTTTTTTTAGGAAAGAAAGAGATCTATTGAGAAAAAAAGTGGTTAAAATAAAACAGTGTCACGGTATGAATCAGATGCTCATGTTTTGAAAGCTTGATCCCCAGTGCGTTGCTGGAGGAGGTGTGTTGTTGGGGGCAAATTGTGGGATGCTATAGCCAACTCCCTCTTTCCAGAATTCAGCTCACTCTCCTGCTGCTATTTCACCTGCTGTCAGCAAGGAGGTGATATCCAGCTTATGCTCTACCATCTTTTCCCTCCCATCATAAAGCTTCCCCTCAAAACTGTAAACCAAGTAAAAACCTTTCCTCCAACCTGCTACTTTTGACTGGTTACTTTGCCCCAGCAATGAGAAGATAACTGAAACACAGGACAAACATACATAGGATTTCAGCCAGTACCCAAAGAAGAAACAGAAAGAAAAAGTTACACTTTTTGAGTTAGAAATCAGGGAGAGGACAGGCTTAGAAACAAGGATATTTAAGCAACTTATACTTGTAACTATGATCTTCCCCTGTGCTTGAGATAATGGTATTTCAGTTCTCTCTTGCTGTTTGGCAGATGTAGTGAGCTATAATCATAAGTGATAGTACCTGATGGCCTGCCATATACCACAGTGTTGCAAAAACTATGGGTTTGGGCCATAGAGATGGCTTAACAGTTAAGGCACTTGCCTGTGAAGCTGAAGGACCCATGTTTGATCTCTCTCCAGATCCCATGTAAACCAGACACACAAAGGTGAGGCAAGTGCAATCTTGCACATGCCCACTAGGTGGTGCAAGCATCTGGAGTTTGCAGTGGCTGAGGCCCTTTTGTGCTAATTTCTCTCTCTCTCTCTCTCCGTCTCTCTCTCTTAAAAAAAAAAAAAGTGGGTTTACAGGTATCTCTTTTATACACTTCATTTTCTGTGGTTATACACCCAGAAGTGGGATAGATAGATAATATAGAAAATCTAATTTTAGTTTTATGAAGGTCCTCCATACTGTTCTCCAAAGTTTATACTCCAATCAACAGTGTACAGGAGTCTGAAGGGTTGGTGATGTAGCTCACTGGTAGTGCACTGGCCTTTCAATGCATGAGGTCCTGGGTTTAAGTTCCAGTCCTGAACAAAACAAAAATAAACAAGAAGAGTTCTTTTTTCTCTACATTCTTGTGACTATGTATGTTTAAAATAATAGCAATTCTAATGGAGCAAGATGGTATTTTATTGACATTTTGACCTATATTTCTCTGAAAGATATTTTTCATGTATCTATATTTCTTTTTTGGGGGGGGGAATATACTCAGATATTTTGCTCTTTTTTGGTTGGATTTCCTTAGGTATTTGTTAATTTTTTTCAGTTCCATATTATTCTAGACAGTAGGCCTCTGTCATATGGAAAGTTGGCAGACATTTCCTCTCATTCTATAACCTATTTTCAGTCTACTGATTGCATCTGTTTCTATGAAGTATTTTTTAGTTTGGTATATTCCCATTTATTAAGTTCTGCCTTAGTTTATTGTACTTTGGGGGATCTTATTGAGAAAATTATGGCATGTGCCAAACTTTTGAACTGTTTGTTGTTTTCTTCTAGCAGTTTCAGAATTTCAGACCTTATATTTAGATATTTGGCCCATGTTGACTAAGTTTTCATGTAAGATAAAAATTGTATTCAAAAAGTGGGAGCCACTGCAAGCCATCTGCTCAGTAAAATCTACCACAGGTATCTCTCATTACAGAGGTGCTGCTGGTAAGAAAAGTGGAACTACAGGAAGTGCTTCTCTTCGCATATATCAGTTCTCAGGAAAAGAAGCTGAAGTGTGGGAGCTGGACTAGGTCCATGAGAACCACCAGGCAACATCTCATGACCTTCCCTCCCCCATACACCAGCACTGAGAGCAGCTAGACTGTGGCTCAGCCAAGGGCCTCACTGGCCCCACCTCCCCACATTGCTAAGCCTAGCCAAGCTGAGTTGACCAAGCAAGGAAGTGACTCCTTAGCTTAGCACTGACTCCATTGAAAGCTTGTAACAATATTGCTAAGAAAGCTAGTGAACAGACTTCTGGAGCTGCTCCAGGCCCTGCAGAGGGACCTGGAACTCGGTGAAGCACTGCCCAGAGACTGGGACAATACCGGTAATCTGATCATCCAAAGGAAAGAGGGAGAATAGGGCTGTCCAGCACACAGGAACTCCAAGCAGCTTCCCAGCCAGGGGAGAAATGTGAAACTCCAGATGAAATCCAGCAATCAGGGAAGTCAATGTTCATATCCAAAATCTCCGCACAATCCCCTGTACCTCTCTATCTGTTCCTTCTTTATTTAATATCCAATGTCAGTCCAGCAGACAACCATGGTCCTGCTCAGCTATTGTCCTATATTGCCTTTTTGTGTGTCTCTTCTTACTCTTACCATTTCCTTTTCCTCTTCCAAAGAACATAGTCTGTTCTGGTTTTCATCTCCTGTTAGATAGTACTGTTCTACATTACCTGATGGCATTTCTGTACCTTTCTTCACTATACCTTTAGTCAAAACTTCTGTCCCTCCCCTGTTTTTGTCCATACAGTTCCACCTTCTATTTGTAATCTTGTCCTCTACTTTCTGTGATCCCAACACTAATCACTAGTCTTACTATTCCCAGTTGTGAGTGATGGAGCTCCTCTGGACTCTGCAAAGGCATAGCATAGGTGTTATAATACCAGACATGCAATACTCACTCTAATTCCC
The DNA here is from genome assembly GCA_036346955.1 of Dipus sagitta. NCBI lineage: Eukaryota > Metazoa > Chordata > Mammalia > Rodentia > Dipodidae > Dipus > Dipus sagitta. The sequence continues at coordinate 74,592,020 of CM070771.1, read as the reverse complement.
CACTTCCTCTTGAGTCCTTTGTCTTGTGACTGACAAAAATAAATGGACAAAGCCGGGCGTGGTGGCGCACACCTTTAATCCCAGCACTCGGGAGGCAGAGGTAGGAGGATCGCCAGGAGTTTGAGGCCACTCTGAGACTCCATAGTGAATTCCAGGTCAGCCTGGGCTAGAGTGAGACCCTACCTCGAAAAACCAAAATAAATAAATAAATAAATAAATAAATAAATAAATAAATGGACAAGTATAGACACACCATTTGCTGGTAAAGTCTTTAGGGTCCTTTATGTATAGAATCATATCATCTCCAAATAATGATAATTTGATCTCTTCCTTTCCAGTTTGTATCCCTTTTATGTGTGTCTCTTGCCTTATTGCTATGGCTAAGATTTCCAGTACTATATTAAATAAAAGTGGGGACAGTAGACACCCTTGTCTTGTTCCTGATTTTAGTGGAAAAGCTTCAAGTTTTTCTCCATTTAGTATTATGTTGGCTGTAGGTTTGTCATAAGTACCCTTTATTTTGTTGAGATGTGTTCCTTCTATTCCCAGTCTCCGTAGGACTTTTATCATGAAGGGATGTTGGATTTTGTCAAATGCTTTTTTTTTTTTGTATCTAATGAAATTATCTTGTTATTTTTGTCCTTCAGTCTATTTATATAATGTATTGCATTTATCTAACTGTGTATGTTGAACCATCCCTGCATCTCTGTAATAAAGCCTATTTGGTCTGGATGAAAGATCTTTCTGATACATTCTTGTATTCTGTTTGACAATATTTTGTTGAGAATTTTTGCATCTATGTTCATGAGAGAGATTGGTCTGTACTTTTTTTTATTGTTCTATCTTTGTGTGGTTTTGGTCTCAGGGTGATTCTGACTTCATAGAAAGAGTTTGGTAGGATTCCTTACTTTTCTATTGTATGGAAAAGTTTGAGAAGCATTGGTATTAATTCTTCCATGAAGGTCTGGTAAAATTCACCAGTGAATCCATCTGGGCCTGGGCTATTTTTAGTTGGGAGATTTTTCATAACTGCTTGGATCTCTGTACTTATTGTAGGTCAATTTAAGTGGTTAATTTAATCTTGATTTAATTTTGGTAGGTCATATAAATCAAGGAAATCATCCATTTCTTTCAGATTTTCAAACTTAGTGGAAAATATGTGCTTATAGTATGTCCCTATGATTTTCTGAATTTCTCTGGTGTCTGTTGTAATGGTGACTTTTTCATCTCTAATTTTATTAAGTTTTGTCTTTTCTCTTTTATTTTTGGTCAGATTTGCTAAGTGTTTATCAACCTTGTGTATGCTTTCAAAGAACCAACTCTTCGCTTCATTGATTCTATGTATTTTTTGTTTATATTTCATTAATTTCTGTCCTAATCTTTATTGTTTCTTCCCTTATACTGATGTTTGGTTTGCCTTGTTCTTCTTTTTCTAAGGCCTTAAGGTGGAGTATTAAGTTGTTTACTTGTGACCTTTCTAATTTTTAATATAGGCACTTAGGGCTATAAATTTCCCTCATAGGACTGCCTTCATTGTGTCCCAAAGTTTTTGGTATGTTGTGTTCTCATTATCATTTGATTCTATGGTTTTTTAAATTTCCTTCTTGATTTTTTCATTGACCCATTCATCACTGAGTAGTGTATTGTTTAGTCTCCATGATTTTGTGTATGCTCTATAGTTTTTCTTGCTGTTGATTTGTAGTTTAATCCCATTGTGATCAGATAGAGTAAAAAGAATTATTTAAATTTTCCTGTATTTGTTAAGATTTGCTTTGTGTCCTTATATATTGTCTATTTTAGAGAATGTTCCATGTGTTGCTGAAAAGAATGTGTATTCTGCATCATTTGGGTGATATATTCTCTAGCTATCTGTTAGGCCCATTTGTTCTATGACTTCCTTTAATCCAGATACATCTCTGCTTACTGTTTCCAGGATGACTTGTCAATTGATGAGAGTGGGGTATTGAAGTCACCCACAACAACTGTGTTTATTGTTATCTGTGACCTTAGTTCCAGTAGTGTTTTTTGATGAAATTGGGTGCCTCCATGTTAGGTGCATGTTTACAATTGTAATGTCCTTCTGTTGGAGTGTGCCTTTAATCAATATAAACTGACCTTCCTTATCTTTCCTAATTAATGTTGATCTGAAGTCTACCCTGTCAGATATTAGGACAGTGACACCTGCTTGTTTTCTAGGCCCATTTGCTTGAAGCACCATTTTCCAACCTTTCATCCTAAGACAGTAAGATAGTGTCCATCTTTTGTGGAAAGGTAAGTTTATTGAAGGCAACAAATAGAAGGATCCTGTTTTTTTTTTTTTTTTTTTTTTTTTTTTTTGGTTTTTTCAAGATAGGGTTTCACTGTAGCCCAGTGTGGTAGTTTGAATAGATGGCCCCCAATATATTCAGTTCTTTATTGTTTGTAGTTTGCATTCTGTAGCCACCTGGCTGGAGGCAAGGTCACTGGGTGGATCTTTAGGTGTGGTGGTGGGTTTCAGATTTCAATCTAAAGATATGCAAAGTGTGTCTACCTGGAGTTCCTGAAGTGTGCTGTGTGGCTTTAGGCTTTAGGCTTGTGCTTCTCTCTCTCTCTCTGCTTGGGCCTGTGAAGGCAGGCCAGCTTCTTCTGCCATTGTGGAACTTCCCCTGGATCTGTAAGCTTCAACAAATATCCCTTCCTCCATAACTGTGTCTGGTCTGAAAGTTCATCTCAGCGAACCTGAAGCTGTCTGCTACACCCAGGCTGATCTGGAATTCACTATGGAGTCTCAGGGTGGCCTTGAACTCACGGTGATCCTCCTACCTCTGCCTCCCAAGTGCCGGGATTAAAGGTGTGTGCCACTGCGCCTGGCTCGGATCCTGCTTTTTAACCCAGTGTGCAGACTTGTGTCCTTTGGTTGGGGCATTGAGGCTGTTGATATTAAGAGTTATTATTGAAAGGTATGTTATTTATTCTTTTCATTTTTCTTGTTTTGTAGTTCTTCCAGTTTTACCTTTGCTGTCATGTATTATTAGTATTTGAATCTGTTTTTTTTTTTTTTTCAGGTTCCTTATGTGTGTGTGTGTGTGTTTCTCTTCAGCATAGAGGATCATATCAAGTATATTCTCTATAGTTGGGTTAGACTTTATATATTCCTTTAGCCTGCTTTTGCTGTGGAATGTCCTTATTTCTCCATCTATCTGAATGGATAGTTTTGCAGGATAAAGTAATCTTGGTTGACAGTTGTTATCATTCAGGACTTGGAATACATCATTGCAAACCCTTCTGGCTTTTAAAGTTTGTGGTGAGTAATCTATTGTTATGTGGATGGGCTTATCTTTGTTGATTTTTTTCTCTAACTGCTTTCAATATATTTTCTTTGGTTTGTGTGTTTTGTAGTCTAATTATAATATGATGATGAGAGGTTCTTTCCTGATTTTGTGTTTTGTGTTCTGTAGGCTTCCTGTGTCTGTATTAGCATCACTTTCCCTACTTAGGGAAAGTTTTCTTCTATGATTTTGTTGAAAATACCTGTTATGCCTTTGGAGTGAAATTCTTCTTCTACTATGCCCTGAATTTTTATGTTTGATCTCTTCATGTTGACCCTAATGTCTTGAAATTCCCCTTCATGCCTTCCTATTAGTTTTTTTTCTCTTTGTTGAACTTTGTTAGATCTGCCACCTGGTCTTCTAGTTTAGATATTCCGACCTTTCTTTGATCCATCCTGTTGGTGAGACTTTTTACAGAGTTTTCTATTTGACTTCCTCTGTTTTTCATTTATAGTATTTCTGATTGATATTTTTTCATTATTTCTGTTTCCTTACTCATGTCTTATAATGATCTCATTATATCATTAAGTTTGTTTCCTATGTTCTTCAGGAGTTTGCTTTCCTCTTTGATTCCTTTGATTTCTTCTTTGATTTCCTTGAGTATAAAATATTTTTTTGTAATATTTGTCAGGCATTTCATTTAAAATAGTCCCCTGGGGTTCATTTCTGATGGATTTATAATTTTTGGTGGGATTTTACTGATTTGCTTACAGGGAACCATCACTGCATCTCTGCCATAAAAGTGACTTGGTTTGGGTGAATTATGGTTTTGATATGTTCTTGAATTCAGTTTGCAAGTGTTTTATCAAGAATTTTTGAATCTGTGATATTAGTGGAACATAGGTTTTAAAATTATATTTATTTGTTTTCATGTGTGTAGTGGGTGTTCCAGGGCCCCTTCTTCTGTGCTTTTGGCCTGGCTTTACATGGGTGATTGGGGCTCATTCTTAGAAAGCCAGCAGGCTTTGAAAGCAATCCCTTTTAACTGCTGAGCTGAGCCATTTCCTCAAGCCTGAAAGATTTTTGAAGTATGTCCTTATGATTCTGTCAGTTTTATTGGTGTCTGTTAAATTGTCTTCTTTTATATCTTCTCTCTCTGTGTTTTAGCTGATTTGGCAAAAGGTTTGTCAATCTCATTTATTTGTGTAACTAACCAAATCTGTTTAATGGATTAACTTTAATTTCTGTTTCACTGATTTCTGCCCTGATGTTAATCATTTCTTTTCCTCTGGTACTTTTGGGTTCCATTAGTTCTTGTTCTTTCCATGGCCTTCAGGTTAATAACTTAGTTTTTGAGGTCTTCTATTTTTTATAATGTAGGTACTTAGAACTATAAAATTATCTTGTAGGAATGCCTTCATTGTATCTCATTGGTTTTGGTATGTTGTGTTTTCATTTTCATTCCATTCTAGGAAGTGTTGTATTCACTTTTTGATTTCCTCTCTGGTCCATTCATTATTCTATGGGCGTGTTATTTAATCTTCAGGAATTTGTGTATTTTCTGTAGTCTTTTGTGTTGTTAATTTGTATCATTATTGTATTGTAGTCAGACAGAATACAAGGCATTATTTCAGTTCTCCTACATTTGCTAAGGCTTGTGACCTATTTTAGAGAAAATTCCATGGGCTGCTGAGAAGAATGTGTATTCTGCAGTATTTGGATTGGGTGTTCTATAAATATTTGCTAGATAAATCTCTACCACTAAAACATTCTCCCAGAGGAACAATTTATCATCAGCAAAACTGTTCAAGAGTTTTCATATTTCTTGTGTCTCTATTCAGTTTTGGTATCAGGGTGCTAGTACTGGCTTAATAGAATAAGTCTGTTAGTGTTCCTTTTCTCTGTATTTTGAGTGACAAAGTTTATACAGATAAAACTTTGGGCATGTTATAAAGATAAAAATAAGTGTGGGTTATGAGAATTTTTAGTTGTTATTTATATTTTTGGACAACTGTAAAATTTTAATGTTTTGCAATATTATTTCATTGGCTCAGGAAATTTTTCTTTTTTTCTGTTTGCTATAAGAACAAGAGAAAATAAAATGAAAGAAGTTGCTCAAGTTCATTGACATGTTTGCTCATTTCATAGAATGCATTAATAAATTGAAAACGTTTGCCGAGTAAAGGAAAAGAGAGCTTTGCAATTGAACATGAAAGGCTTTTCCATGGAGTATGATAATTTCTGAGCAAAATACTTTAAATGGCTCAACATTTGAGGAAAGATTTCTCCATTCCCTTCTCCTTATGGCTACAAAGGAGTCAGCTACTGCACTTATGATGCCTATAACTTCTCTGTTAAAATAAAACATGTCTAGGGCTGAATTGATGGCTTAGCAGTTAAGGCACTTCCCTGGAAAGCCAAAGAACCTCAGTTCAATTCTCCAGGAGCCACATAAGCCAGATGTACAAGGTGACACATGTATCTGGAATTCATTTGCAATGGCTGGAAGCCCTGGCGTGCCCATTCTCTCTCTCTCCCCCTCCTTATCTCTCTCAAATAAATAAATAAAAATATTTAAAAATATAGGTTCCTAATTATAATAAGGAAAATTGACATAGATATCCAAGTGAATTATTCATTAAAGTAAAATCTGACTTTAGACAAGTCTTCTTGTCCTAAGCTGTTGAGTTGTTTTATTTTGAGATGCTTTCCTATCAGAATGTTCCCCAAAAGGTGCATAAAGTAGATGTAATTTATAGGAAAATTCAAATACACTGCTTATTTAATTTCTTGACATGTTGTAAGTGGGTAAATAGAATTTTGTTTTATTTTACTCACTATGTTTGTTGGTATCACATATATTTTTGGATAAAAATTATAAATTGTTCCTCTGGGAGAAGATATGAAATAACAATATTGTCTTAGATTCAAACTGGAATCGCCGTAATACTTGTACCTCAAGCAAAATGAATTCAGTTCCACTTTACAGTTGAAATACATTTTTAATTCACCATTATCTGTACAAATCCTTGAAAATGAAATCCTTTTCCCTGAAAAAATAAGCAAATAGCTCTTCAAATGATGTAATTCCTTATGTGCAAGTTCCACTGCAAAAACTTGTAATAGGTAAAACTAAGAAAACATGTCTTCAAAGACTATTAATCTGAGAGGAATGGTTCTCAGAGGTTGACTTAGAAAAAGTTTCGAAAGATTTTAAAATAATGATTATAAATATATTCAAGGAAATCAAAGAAAATATGAATAAACTGAATTAGTTTCAATAGAAAAGAGACAGCTGAATTTGCAATAAGGAAGTTAATATCGAATATTAAAATAAAACTCAATACAGATAGAAATACGAAGAAAAACATACTAAAATGCTGGAATTGATAAACAGAATAGGTCAAATAACAAGTTCAGTAGAGGAGCTTCAGAGATTGCTTAGCAGTTAAGGATCTTGTCTGCAAAACTTAAGGAGCCATGTTCTACTGTCCAGATCTCATGTAAGCCAGATGCACAGTGGTGAGGCAAGAGTAAAGTTGCACACGCACACGAGGTGACACAAGCATCTGGGGTTCCATTGAGTAGGCTGAGGCCCAGGCACACCAATTCTCTCTGTTTCCTCTCTCTCTCTCTCTGTCTCTCTCTCTCTCTCTCGCTTTCTCAAAAAAAAAAAAAAAAAAAAAAAAAAAAAAAAAACCTCAGTATAGAGCCTTACTAATAGAATGGATCACAGAAAGGACAGACTATCAAGACTAGATGACAAAGTAGAGAAACTGGAACTTTCAGTCAAGGACAATGATAATTTTTTTAATGTATGAACAGAAAATACAAGATCTTCAGGACACCATGAAAAGACAAAACTATGTATTTTGGATATAAAAGGAGAACATTTTCATGTTAAAAGCATAGAACATATTTTCCATATAACAGCAGAGAGAGATCTGTAGTATGCCCTGAGCATAGCTCCAAGTTCTCCTGTACAGAAGAAACTGCCTGAGGACTCCAATGACCAATGATACTGGCATCACAGATGTGAAGTTGGAAGGTCCCCAGAGAGTTCAGACAAGTACCAGGTGAGAGGACTGGAAATTGAAAATTATGAGGATTCTAGCACACACAGCTCCCCTCCTCACATCTGACCACAGTTCCAAGGAGAAAAGGACCATCTCCAGACTCTGGAGAAAGGGCTTAAATGCAAAAAGAGAACTTTCTAGCATGAAATAACCGGGGGACTTCCCACACCCACGGTCTCCAGAGAAAAGGAAATTAGCAGCTCTTTGCAGTGGCCTGACCTCAGAACTAAGACTACAAATGAATTGAACTGCCCATCCAAGGAAAGAAAGGAATTCTCAGTGGAGGAGTCACAAATCCAGGAGCTGAGAAACTCCAGACCAAAGCCAAATATCAGGCCAGTCAGTTTGTAAATCCTGTATCTCCACCCAACTTATCTCTCTGTATTTCTATCCTGTTCCCAACTCCTATTCTCATGTAAGTTAGCAGGACATCACATCACCAATCCAGTCTTACCCTCTATTGCCCTCTTTGTATGTGTAGTGTGTGTGTGGGGGGGTTATATCTTTGCCTGTTTTGTTCAGATTTATTTTTTCTCCTTACTCTTTCCTTCTACATCTTCCACTCCCAATTCTAGTTTGCAGGAATTTTGAGTTTTAGCCATGTGAAAGACCATTCCATGGCTGAGAAGGAAAATGGGAATCTCATTTGGAGTTGGGTAGCTCTAGGTGCTTAATACAGCCTCTGTTCTTCATCCTAGTCTCTTCATGAGAATATCCAGATAGTTAATTTATGACTCATGTGAGGATCTCTTATTGTAGGAAAGAGAATGCTGTTTATTGTTTTTCACTCATTTATTTTCTTTCTTGGAAGCAGATGCTGCTCTGGCAGTAGCAGGGAACCAAGAGATTGTGGCTGATGATTTGAGCAGACTGCTTTTTATGTCTCTTTTTTTTCTTTATGTTATTATAGAGATGAACACTTACATATTCAGTTGTATCTAATTCAGACTAGGACAAAATAATTATACTGCTTTTCTCATTGAAAAACTGACTTTTCTTGGGATGGTGACAATTATGCTGGGTTTATTTTAAAAAAGCAGAAAACAAGGAGCAGAAAGAAAGTAGTTGACAACTGATTTTCCTAAAGATTTCCTGAACACTTTAGTTTGTTTCCTACAGGAGAGGTTGCTTTTGCTTTTTAGTGCAGCAGACTCCATCCTTGTCAGTTGCCAGCATCTCCTCTGGGACTCCAAGGCTACTTGGGGTGAGATGGGTTCTCAAAATCAGCATTCATGAAACCCAACTGTGGTGGTTTGAATAGAATAGATGGCCCCCAATATATTCAGTTGCTTATTTGTAGTTTGCATCTCTAGCCACCTAGCTGGAGGCAAGGTCACTGGGTGGATCTTAAGGTGTGGTGGTGGATTTCAGATTTCAATTTAAAGATATGCAAAGTGTGCCTAGCTGGACTTCCTGAAGTGTGCTGTGGCTTTTGACCTTTAGGCTTGTGCTTCTCTCTCTCTCTGCTTGGGCCTGTGAAGGCAGGCCAGTTTCTTCTGCCATTATGGAACTTCCCCTGGATCTGTAAGCTCCAATAAATCCCTTCCTCTATAACTGTGCCTGGTCTGGAATTTCATCTCAGTGAACCTGAAGCTGTCTGATACAGAACTTGGTACCGAGGAGTGGGGTGAGATGAACCTTACTATGTGGATATTGATCTTGTGGAACCTTTGTTTTGGAGGAATAGGCATGGACTTGGTGCTTGCAACTGAAGATGTCGTCTGGAGTGGTAAGCCAAGTTTTATGGACTATTCTGATGAGAGTCTGAGAATGCTAAGTGCAGATAGCATTGAACTTCAAGGCTTGGCTTATGAGCTTTCTAAGGGGAAGGAAAGACTGCAGAGGACTTTGTTAGAACTGGGCTACTGGCATAAGGGCTGGCTGCGTCCTGCTGCCCAGGCCCAGAGTGTTTGATCAAGGTTAAATTTGTAATGGACTGATGTGCTTGGCTAGAGATATTGGACTGAGAGATTTAAGATTTTAAGCTGGAAAACCTCAAGCAAGTTAAAATTACGGGCACTGAGACTGGTTTTAGGTTACTGAACCTACTATTGTCAAACACATTAGCAATCTGAAGGAAGATGTTCCAACTGCTTTACATTAAAACAATGGAAAGGATGCCTGAGGAAAGACTATCATAGAAATGCAAACACTTTTGGAAAGAGTTGACTGGAGAAGGAACCTGCTTTTCAAGGCTATGATTTGTTTTGTCCCTGAATTAAGAATATGGCTGTGTCCTGCACACCTGGTATTGGTTTCAGAAGCATGAAAAATGCATGGAGTGGCCGTGAATTGCACATGCTTCCAGGAGCCGCTGCTGAGATGCAGCATGAGGTAGGGCCTGATGCCCTGATAGGCTGAAAGAGCCTTTGGAAAATGTGAAGAGTGGTCATGAATTGCACATGGTTCCAGGAGCTGCTGCGGAGATGTGGCATGAGGCAGGGCATGATGCCCTGATAGGCTGAAAGAGCCTTTGGAAGATGGACCGTGGTTTGCATGAAGACCTGAAGATGTTTTGTATATACCAGGACTGTGCAAGGGCTACCATAGAGCACACTGTTGGCCTGAGATGGAAGTGTTCCCCAGGGAAGTGTTCTCCGGTTACTCTGCCCAGCTGGAGGGGCAGAATTGGAAAGTCTGGAGACTGTTAGTCTCTGGGTATATTGAACTTAAACTGCAGAAGTTTGATGTTTGTTTGATGGTGGTTGAGTTTGCATTGTTTTAGTCTCTCCTTGCTGTGCCTTATACCAGTTGAAAATGTTTACTCTATGTCTTTATATGTTAGAAATGTTTAACTTGTTTGATTTTACAGGTCTTCGTATCTTAAATTGGTCAAGACTGTGGGGACCTTTGAAATTGAACTGAGTACAATTTACAATGTGTGATGGTTATAAATCTATTGGGGGCCAGGGGAGGAATGTGGTGGTTTGAATAGAATAGATGGCCCCCAATATATTCAGTTGCTTATTTGTAGTTTGCATCTTTAGCCACCTGGCTGGAGGCAAGGTCACTGGGTGGATCTTAAGGTGTGGTGGTGGATTTCAGATTTCAATTTAAAGATATGCAAAGTGTGCCTAGCTGGACTTCCTGAAGTGTGCTGTGGCTTTTGACCTTTAGGCTTGTGCTTCTCTCTCTCTCTGCTTGGGCCTGTGAAGGCAGGCCAGTTTCTTCTGCCATTATGGAACTTCCCCTGGATCTGTAAGCTTCAACAAATCCCTTCCTCTATAACTGTGCCTGGTCTGGAATTTCATCTCAGTGAACCTGAAGCTGTCTGATACACCAACTTTCCAAGTGTCCTCTGTGTGTGGAGAGGCCAGTGCCCAAGGTGTTTGGGACTTCTTGATGTGGGCCAGGACAGTTCTAACGTGCATAGTGGAAGTACATAAACATTGCGGAAGCAAGCTTATACTCAAATTTCCAGGATTTGGCTCTGAGTTTAAAACTTGCTTATAAAAGAAATTGTGATAGGCAGAATAAAATCCCCAAATCATTCATTGTTTTAACCCAGTCCTCAGGCAACCAGTCAGTTCTCTTCCTTCTCTATGACTTTTTTTTTTTTCTTTTTGGACTTTCTATATAAATGAAACCATACAATTTACAGTCCATTGTGTCTGGTTTCTTCCCCTTTTGCATAATGGCTCCTTAAGATTTTCCCCCTGTGGTATTGCAGGTCCAACCCAGGACCTTCTGCATGCTAAGTAGTATCTGCTTCTAAACTAAGCCCCAGCTGTGTTTCCATGTGTTTTAATAGAGATTTTGACAATGGGACCTTAATCCTAAGATTTTTGTAAAGATTGAATCAGATCATGAACCAAAGTATATTGACTAAAAACTGTTAAGTGCTCAGTAGATGTTTTTATCTCAAGCTACTACAATCTTTCTTCCCCCTCTTTCACAATATTCCCTGAGCCATGGCAGACCTGTTGGTTGAGTTTTCAGTAGCCTCTAACTTTCTGCTTTGATATTCTTTAATAGAACTTGATGGTATCTTTGGGCTGCTCTAAAGAAGAAAATAAGTTTGTAGTTGCCTAATAATTTCCATTCTTGTTGCTGATAAAATAAGTGGCTATTCTTGAAGTTGAACAATATGCATTGGCTAAAGAACAAAGCAATATCTAAGACCCCACATAGTATTATATGATTTCAAATTAAGTTGCTTATTTTGTATTCTCTCAAGGTCCACATTGGCTTAGACAACAATATTCATGGAGTCTGGTATTTTATGTTTTTATTTCTTTCCAGAAGTAAACAGCATCAGTACATCTTATCATTTCCAAACATTTTGGTACTTTGAGTAAGTAAAGGATCACTTTAGAATTTATGTCTTGTTCTTATTCCATTCTTTTTATCCTTCTGATTTCTATCTACCACTTCATGTAAGAAGAGCCAAGGCACCATAGCCAAGATGCCCCGGCCAGCGGGGCTTCAACGGGAGCACGGACCCCAGAGAACCTGAAATGAAAGGGACAAGAGACACAAGGAACGGACAGCAAGACAAGAGTCTGATCAAGCTGCCAAATTTTATTTTTTTCAGGGTGCCTCTTATAGCAGAACAGAGGAGTTTGTCAGCAGTTTAGGTATTGTTACAGTTCTATTTCACCAGCCCCCAAAACACATAAGATGTTCCACAAGATAAGGCCCCAGCCCCAAAAGCCATGAGATAACAACTTTATGGGTTACATTGTTCTTTCTCTGAGTATGGGTTAATAAACAACTGCAGACCTTTGCCCCGACCCCAGCTCCAAGGCTACAAGACAACGACTTAGCAAACAACTGCACATCTTGTGACTTTCCAGAACAGACAGCTTATTACAAAATGGAGTCATTATTTAAGATGGAGGTACTTTTGCTTTCCTAGTGTCCACTGGTTCCCCACACCAAGAGGTGGTAGCATCAGTGGATGAACTGACAAACAAAACATTGTGTGCACATAGTGTAGTATTATTTAGCCTTAAAAACAAAGGCTGTCCTGTAACATGTTATAGTATAGACATTATTTTAGTGAAAAGCTAGTCAGAAAAGATAAATACTGTATGGTACAATTAAGAGGTATCTGCAGTAGTAAAAATTCAGAGAAACAAAGAATGGTGATTTTAAGGAGCTGGGAGGAGAGAGAAAAGAGAAATATTTAATTGGTGTAGATTTTTTTTTTTTGCAAGATGAAATTGTTTTGGAGACATGACTTATAGCAATGTGAATGTATTTGAAACTACTAAAGCATCTGCTTAAAAATGGTGAGGGTGGGACTGGGGAGATGGCTTAGGAGTTAAGAGTGCTTGCTGCTTAAGCATGGGTGCTTCTCAGGCTTGATGCTGCCCAGCTTGACACCATAGAAACCACATACAAGGCTGGTCAGGCACATCTGTAACCCAAGAATTGAGGGCAGAGACTGGAGAATCCCTGGGGCTCAATGACAGAGAGTAGCTCTTTGTTGAGGGAGAGACCCTGTCTCTAGGAAATACACAGATTAGCCATAGTGAACATCTCCTCTAGCTATTTCACTCATGCACATGGTACATGTGCACCTATATGCACACATTCATATACCACACATATACTCTACACACACATGCTAAAGGTGATAAATTTATGTTATTTTTGCTTCAGTTATTAAAGAAGAAGCAAGAAGCTGAACTTCAAACTTTTGGATGATATTCAGTGGACTTAGATATAAAGTAAACTTTATGTACCCATGTATATTACAGAACAAAATAAGAGTAAGGTGAACATTTCCTTTTCATATTCACCATATTTTTAATAATATTCTTGCCAGTTTATATAGCTAAAATGTAGTCAGCAAGCATGACACTTGGCATGATATGAACACAGTTCCTTCTAAACTATTATAAATATTTTTAGGCACTGAGTTCAATTCCTATTGTTTTGATAAATACTATTATACAACCTCATTGATTTTTAAAATGGGTTGATACCATAGCAAGAAGGATTCATCCACATTTTCCTTTATTTTAAGTAGCATTGCAGGCTGAGTTTTTGGTGAAAAACAAATGTTTCTTTGTATTGACTTCATTGGCTTTGCCAGTATTTCTTGAGCCAATTTGGAATATTCTAGTCATTTGTTATCTCAGAGTTCGTCTAGATCAAAAGTAATTGTTTTTACTTGTAACTCACTGGATTGGGGAGTACCAATATTCATCTTAAGAGATGACTTCATGGTAAAGGCATTTGCTTGCAAATTCTGCTGGCCTGTGTTCATTTCCCAGCCACCCCCATAAAGGCAGACAGGGACTCATTAGCAGCAACCAGCAAGAGATCATGGCATGCCCATAGATTCCCCACCCCACATATATACTTCCAAATATATTTTTTTTAAATAATCTGCACTTTGAAAGTGAGGGATTCAGAAAGGTTTGGTGCCCAGGGGATGGTGAAGCCCAGCAGAAGCATCCGAGGAACACACTTGCTCTGGCTCTGAGCCCCTTGCATCTGCTGCTGTCCAACAAAGCAAAGGGTTGAATGTACATTCTCCTTGCAAGAACCCCCATTCCTTCATGAGGTTTTCTCTAGCTCCTTTGAATACTGCAGTATGCTTGAAACTCCACATGTGCCCTAATTGGTTCTAGTCTCCATGCTTCAACCAGAGCTAAAGACCATCATGGAATCAGTGACTCTTTGGATTACAGTCATAGAGGTAAGGATTTATCACCACACATTTAACAACAGGAACGTCCTGATGCACATATGAAAATGGATAAGAGTCACGAATATTTGCACTCAGATTTTAAATGGGAACACTCATTTCAAGAATTTGTTAGCTCCTGTTTCAATAATGGCCCTTCAGATAAACTAGACATGTATCTGTCTTGAGGACATGGAACTGTAACTCTTTGCTGACTCTGCCCCTTTCCCCAAATATTCTCCTTACCTCTACTATTGACAGCTTGTCTATATGACATACAAGGAAATGAAGTGTTTTGTTTCCTTTGGTTTTGAGACAGGGTCTCACTGTAGATTCAGACTGACCTGAGATTCACCCTATAGCTCAAGTTGGCCTCAAATTCACTATGATCCTCCTACCTCAGCCTCCCAAGTGCTGGGATTATAGGTATGTGTCATAGCACCTGGTTAGGAAATGTCTTACTGTAATATAATATGGCAAACACTCGAGATCGCAAATAACAATAATGGTATTTTAATTTCCACATGCTTTTAGACATCATTGCTATGAATTTATTATTGCAGATTTACTAATAATTATCCTTAATAATAGCTACAACTTCTTGACTATTTCAGTTGAGATCATGAACCTAAAATGATTGAAACATTCTCAGTTTTCCAGAAATAAATTTTAGAACTTACTTGCCCAGATGATTGTTATAGTCATATCAAACATCTATATGTTTGAAAATATCTGAAAAATGAAGTGTTTTTATAGTATATCTAAAATATTATTATTCAGTTGTGAGTTTTATTAGTGGTATAAGAAGGAAAAGTTCAGCAGTTGGATTAATAATTCATACCTTTTTATAAAAATCTGTTATGTGAGGGAATATATATATGTGTGTGTGTGTGTGTGTGTGTGTGTGTGTGTGTTTGTGTCTGTGTGCTGGCATACAAAATAGAAACCAAATACCCAGAAACAACAACCTTAGTACTTCTTAAGAAGTGACATTGCCAAGGGCAGGGCCAGATACAAAAACAATTCTGGAAATGTTAGTTTCTACTGCCTCACCTTAATTCTAAGAAACATTAGGAACTTAACTACTGAATGTTATCTTTTAAAAAATCTTCTGGTTTCTCATCTATAATACATAGATGGATGTAAGTCACAATAGATTCAGAGACAGGATGGCCAAATTAAGTAACTTTTATACCTTTTGGCTTAAACCTAGCCTTGAATAATTGCTTTGAATAACACTTTTTTTTTCTATTTTTAATTATTTCCTTTTGGCAAGGAACTACATAAGGGTAAATGTCCCAGCATGTCAGCATTTTTAATTGCAAAACATTAAGTTAAGGACATAATGTTTGCATGGAATTCACATGGATCAGACTTGTGATTTGATCAGATTATAAGAGGACTACATTCCAGCCAAGTGAGCAATCCTATTCTAGGGCCATTAACTCAGCAAGTAATGGCAGTCCAAAGACAGGGTACAATTAAAGTATCTCCTTACTCTTTATTTCTTAAGCTTTGTCATTAGTGGTATATAACATTTATCATAGTCCCCCCTTTACCCACAGTCCCATTTCCCATGGTAAAAACTAGATACCCATGGCCATCTATGTTCTGAAAATGTTAAATAGAAAATTCCCAAAATAAATACATTTGTGTTTTTAATTGCCCACTATTCTGAGTAATGTGATAGTCTCATGCTGTTCTGCTTGATTCCACCAAGACCCACTGAGAACATGAATCATCTGTATATGTAGCATATTTACACTATATGTACTGCCTACTTGTCAGTCATCTACTAGCTGTTTCAGTCATTATATAAGGTGTTAATGCATTACAGACATTTGTTAGAATAACCTTTATTTTACTTAAGGATATCCCCAGGGTGTAAGAGTTATGCTGTTGGCAATCTAGGTATGTCAAAGAGAGCTGTAATGTGTAATGGGGAGGAGAGGATAACTGGCTGCATGTGGCAGTACTGCAGGGCATGTAGGAAAGCCAGCTGTCCTTTACAGAGCAAAGAGCCTATACTGTTTCAAAAAAAAATATCTACCTATATAATGAAAACAGTATTCAAAAATGCAGGTGACAGCTATCGTGTTTATGAAGTGGTTTGACCAGTGCTTGAGCCTAAATGAAAAAGTACTTTGAGAAGGAAGAGTTGGGACTGATGCCTTATTACTAACAGACAATGCACATGGCCATCCTCAATGTGTTGGTTATGAAGGTGCAGATGTTGAGGTTTCATTTTCATCCTCACCTACAATCTTCTTTCCTTAGCCCCTTCAATGAAAAATTGTTCATCTTGTCAAAGCCACATATATTTGCTTGCTATTAGATCACACTTAATCAGTAATGGTACAGACCTTAGTCAGGACATAATGCAGTGCTGAAAATCAATCACAACAATATTAATCCAAGTTGTAAAGGATGAGTTAAATTCCCAAATTGTAAATGCCCACTGGAAGAATTTATGGGTGTCCTGATTCAACTTCCTTATAGATGTTTCCTATGAAAATTCTAGTTCTTTGGGGACCATTGTTTCAATAGTCTGATGCTCAAGGGGGTGGGTACACCTATCTCTTGAATATCTACAATCCTGCCTCCTATGAATTCTTGCTTCTGCCCTCTGAGGCACCCTTCAAATTTAATGAAAGCGATGTGTTTTCTACAGTTTTTTTCCAAAACCTTATGAGTTTTGTGAATGTTCAACACTCATATGTACACCACACACACACACACACACACACACACACACACACACACTATATCTATATTTTTTCTTTTAAAACTAGTCAATTTTCAAGCTGGGCATGGTGGCGCACTCCTTTAATCCCAGCACTCAGGAGGCAGATGTATGAGGATCACCATGAGTTCGAGGCCACCTGAGGCTACATAGTGAATTCCAGGTCAGCATGAGCTAGAATGAGACCCTACCTCAAAAAACCAAAAAAACAAAACAAAACAAAAAGTCAATATTCTATACTTAGCTCATACTAGAATGGCAGAGGTGCAATGCTTTAGATGCCTATAGTCCATCTGGTTTGACTGAGAATAATGGAGACATGATATCACTTTCCTCGTTTCCTCCTGAGTCCTGAACCCTGAACCCTGGTGTCCTTAAGGCTCGTGTTTCCATTAGCAACTTGTTCACACATTGTAGCTTTCCTTGTAGTCATCCAAATAATTCTAGTCTGTACCCAAGAGCCAGCTCCAAAGCTACTCATACACTTTAAACCAGTCACCCAAGCAGCACTCCACTTTTAGAAACCAAACCCTGAATTAATTTTCTATTGTTTCATAACAAATACAGGTGAACTCAAACAAATGGAAAGGTTTTGCATCTGAGTGGGTGAAAAGCCAATACAAGCACAGCCAAGATGTAAGAGTAGAGAAAGGTTTACTTCCTGCATCAGCGACAGAGAACATGGGGGTCAAAGAAGAATGGAAATTCTCTTACGGGACCTATACATGCTCATATGGGATGCTGGGCTTGGCATGGAACACCCCCAGTTCAAGATAATATACACTGAACATGCTCAGTAGAAGTTCTAAGAAAAAAAAGAAAAGATAGTGGGAAGGATGCCCTTAAATACATTTAATATACATTTTTTTAAAAAATTATGGGAAGGTTCTCTCATGCATTTTTACCTGAAGTCAATGTTCTGACTCCAAGGTGTTTAGCAAGAACCAGAACTCACTGGTCACTTCCAGTGTATTCTAATCACTTGTTAATCTACACTGGCTAGGAGAGAATGCAAAGCAAAATGCAGCCCAGCCAGACTTTCAGAAGAGTAATAAAAGCTTTTTATCTACTCAGAGGTTCCTGGAAGCTCATCTCTTCTCCCCACTCTTCCTATCTAGTGACCAGCTTTGCCTGGACACAAGCGGCTCTTCCATTTACATCTAACCTGCTTGACTGCCATCCTCTTTTAGAAAAGTAGTTCTCAAGTTTTTATGTTGGTTATGATTTGAATGAGCTCATATGTTTGAACTTGAAGTCCTGGGTGGATGGTGCTGTTGGAAAAGGATGTGGAATCTATAGGGGGTAGACCCTTGTTGGAGGAAGTGGGTCACGGTGGTGTAGGGATTGAAATGTAATTGTCCGACCCAACTTCCTGTTTGTTTTCTGTTTCCTGGCTATGAATTCAATGTGATAACAGGCCACCTCCTTCTGCTACCATGTTTTCCCTGACATGATAGAATGTATACCCTACAAACTGTAAGCCAGAATAAGCCCTTTCCTTCTTGGAGTTTCTTCTGCTCTGGCATTTTGCCCCAGCTACGAGTAAAGTAACTAATACAGTTTGTGACCATAGGAAAATGGCATTTTTAATATTTTATTTTTATTTATTTATTTGCCAGATAAAGAGGGAGGGAGAGAGAGAGAGAGAGAAAGAGAGAGAGAATGGGCACGCCAGGGCCTCCAGCCACTGCAAATGAACTCCAAACGCATGTGCCCCCTTGTGCACCTGGCTAACTTGGGTCCTGGGGAATCGAACCTGGGTCCTTTTGCTTTGCAGGCAAATGCCTTAACTACTAAGCCATCCCTCCAACCCCAAAATTGCACTTTTGAAGGAGTGTTAAAGTGAATTTGTCCCAAGATCCTCACTGTTTCTGTAGCTACTAACATAGTGACTTTTCCTGGGGACCCATAAACAAACATTTATTCATTAAATAAGATACTAATGACAGACCAAAAAACAATTCCACCAAGTCTATCTTAGTGAACCAGTGATTGTATTGGGGTAATATATAGGAGTATGGATGATTCGAGCCAACTGCATCACCAAAATCCCACCACAGCATGGATTATTACTTACTACTGGGGCTCACTGCATGACTTGCAAGCATCTCAGTTAATTGGAGAGTTTCATCTCTTCAGCAATTGCTCAGAGATTTTGAAAACATGCTTTATCTTTAAACTTCTTCCTGCCTCTTAATTTTTTTGTTAAATTTATTTTATTTATTTGAGATAGAGAAAGAGGCGGGTGGGGGAGGAGAGAAAAAAAGAGAGGGAAGGAAGGAGATAATGGTTGTGCTAGGGCCTCCAGCCACTGTAAATGAACTTCAGGCACATACAGAAAACATACCTGACACCTAGATGAATTTAGGGTAAACAAGGCTTCTGAAAGTGCCTATATGGAGAGAAACCTCCATGAAAGAGAAGTCCTCCAAGAGAGAATATGATCCTTCTCTTTCCTTATCCCTGAAGGAGTACCTCCTTCCCTAGGAACTTGGTGAAGGACCTGGAGAACTGGCCTGAGGATGAGACTGACCAACTTAGACCCCATTCAGTAAAATTCCATAAAGACCCAGTCAAAAATGCCAGGCAAGCTTTCCCCTTTCCAGGACCTCCTCCTACCTTAGAACAGGAGCTCTGCCTTCTTTTCTTCTCTAGGCTCTGTTGCTATAAACTTTAATAGAATCTTTCTAAACATCACCCTGTATGGTTTGTGGGTTTTATTCATAGACATTCACATGACAAGTACTCAGAGACAACTAATGGTGGAAGTTATGAGTAGCCAAGGCAGAGATAAGAGAATCCCCAGAAGCTCACAGGCCAGCTAGCCTAGTATCCACAGTAGTGAACAATAAGAGAGCTGTCTCAAACAAAGTAAAAGGCAAGAATTCACATTTGAAGTTGTCTGACCTCCACACATGCAGCAAAGCAAGGTGCGCGTGCGCATGCACACACACACACACACACACACACACACACACAGTTGCAGTTACCTTTATGCTGCTGGAAAAACATCCAAGCAGAAGCAGTTTAAGAGAGGAAAGGTTTTATTTCATGTTTCCAGACTCCAGAAGAACACTAGCAAGGGTGGAAGCAGCTGGCATGCTATATTATGCATGGCATAGAAAGAAAAGCCAACAGCCAGTATGTAAGAACAGCCAGAGCTCAAACTGGCTCTTTGCACACTTGAGGGCTGGACTACCAGATCTTCCCCCAGTGACATAAACAAGACTCCTCCCATTGATGGACTCAAGTTGCAAGCTCAATCTTGTATGGGGCCATATATTCAAACCACCACATTCTAGCCCTGGCTTCCATATACTTGAAGGGTTAATAGCCTTCTCTGAAAAGCTAGAGGGAACTAAAGAGTTAATAACTAACCTTAAGATTAGGAAGCCATAAAGGACAGAGATATTCAGCTCAGAAACTGCCTGGTGGGATAGCCTCCCTAAACAGTTCTACTACAAAGCCTATTCTGAGCAAATAACTTTGATGCCTTATCTACTTCCCTTGGACCTGCACCTAATTCAGTATGTTTGCCTTAGGAACCTCCTTATAAGTTTGAACCCCAGCCTGACTTGATGCTTCAGCCTTCATTCTGCAGAAAGGCTGCTGTCTCTCACTGTTTCTCTCAATAAACAGTCTTTTCTGTAGAGAACATGTCCTGTGTTCTCTTTCACTTTTCTCTTACACTTTCCTTACATTTTGGTGCTGTGACTTAGATCCCTCTGAGGCTTTCAAGCCGTACACCCTCCCTTTTTTCTTTCTCTCTCCTCTTCCCCACCTCTCTGCCAGTGTCTCACTCCTTTGGGAGCACAGACACTCACTGAGCTCACTATTTGGACTAAATAGTCACCAATCTGATGTGAGACCTCTCGTCTTTTGTGGCTTTTGTCTATATGAGCCGTGCAAGTTCCATTTGGCCTTGCAGCTTAGGGAGCTTTATTGGTGCTCTGTGTAAACCCAGCTTGAAACCTGGAAGCTTTCTCCTTCTCTTTTTCCTCTCACTCTGGCCCTCAGATTGTGTGAGCTCTGGCAGCTCGTCTGTAGAGACTGAGGAGTGCTGACCAGGGCTACTCCCTGGTGAATGTCCAAAATCCCTCTGTGAGCTCAGCTGAGTCTCCAACAGCCCTTTGGGTAAGCCACCAGGTTATATCTCTCTCTCCATCTCCCTCCCCTTTCCTGCCAGACTTTTGAACTCCAGATAAGAGGCCTCTCGCTATGTGATCTGCTGCATCCACACCTTCATCAAATTATTTCAGGACAAGGTATTCCTTCTTGGTCTGTGGTGGAGGTGCCCCAGTCCAGACCTTAGAAACTCTGGGAGTTTCTCACTTTTTGGCCCATGGACAATCAGAGACTCCAGGAGCCTCCCGTATATCGTTCCACTGGACACTCCAAGCATTATGAGTGTGAGGTGCTCCCTACTAATTCTTGGGTTTCATTTGCCCTCCCTAAGCCTGGAAGATGTCCCTGGTGGTGGGACTCTAGTCCTTGTCCTCCAAAATGGCCTCCAAATTATCTACTCCAAAAGACACTCCACTGGCATGTCTCAAGGCTAATGGAGCCTGCCAAATTACTCTGACTCTCTGTTCAAATTTGGCCACAATATTCCTTAGATAATGGCCACCACTGGCCTGAATTTGGTACTTTTGGTCTTAATATTCTTATTAATCTTAATAACTTCCTCAGAAAACAAGGCAAGTGGTCCAAGGTTCCTTACCTTCAGGATTTCTTTGCCCTCCACTCCTGCCCTTCCCTTTGTCCTTCTTGTTCTACCTACCAAATTCTCCTCTGCACCAAAAAACCCTTTAAAATCTTCCCCAAATGGAAGTCCTCAAAAGATTCACCTTCTTTTGACCCAGCAGATGAACCCCCTCCATACCATTTCCCCACCCCAATCTGCTCCTCCTGCTCTTCGACATCAGCATCTTGAAACTCCCCCTTCCTCACCCCTTCAGCCCCCACCCAATGCCCCTCTTGCACCTGCTTCTCCCCAGTTCCCCTCTGCTCCTCCTGTCCTCTCACCCCAGCCCCTGAAGCTCCCAAAAAGGATGATCCTGATAATACCATACACTTCGCTCCTCCTTCCTTCTCCCCTCTCCCCTCTCTCCTCTCCCCTCTCCACCCCACAGTAGATGATAGGGGAATCCAACAGGGGGATTTGGCATGTTTCCTTTATGTGAGGTAGTGGGAACAGATGGACCCACTCATGTCCATGTTCCTTTCACTCTCAATGAAATGGACTCAGTTGAACAAAAATTGGGATCTTTCTCAGAAAATCCTCTCCATTATAGTATTCACTTCATTAGACTCACCCAAATCTATTCTCTCACTTGGAGTGATGTTTCTCACATTTTAAATTCAACCCTTACCCCTGATGAAAGGGAACCCATTTGGAAGGCAGCCCAGACCCATGCTGATAGACTAAGTCAACAAGGCCCCCAATCCCCTCTTGTGGTTGAGGCTGTCCCTTTACTAGAACCAAATTGGGACTAACAAACAACAGGTTCAGGTTCCAAAGGCTTCCAACATATAGCAACCTGTCTAGCTGAAGGGATGCACCAAAATGCCCATGGTAGAACTAATTTTGAAAAACTTAAAGAAATTACCCAGGCACCCACTGAAAACCCAGCTCTTTTCCTCAACTGCCTATCTGAGGCCATAACCAAGTTCACTAATGTAGATGTAAAATCCCGTGAAGGCACCTTCCTCCTTCACGTTCACTTTTAGGGACAGTCTGCCCCCCACATAAGACATGGACTCCAAAGACTTAAAAAGGGACCTATGACACCCTGAATGAATTACTTGACCTGGCTTTTAAAATCTTTAATGGTAGAAAGGAGGAGGCCAGAAAAGAGAGACCGAGATCAGGAATGGGCTAGGAAAGAGCACCAGACAGACTTTCAATTCCTGGCTACCACCTTACACTGTTCCCAGCCACAGCCTTCACCCTCTATCTCAGCCCCCTTCCAGGGTGTGTCCAGTCTGTGGACAATGGGGACACTAGAAAATGGGTTGTCCAACTAGCCTCCCAGGAGGCTCCCTTGGTGACCATGCCAAATCCCATTTTCATGCCCTACTCCAATGACAGGGCCCAAGTTCCTGGCCCCCAGCTGAATTGACACCCAGCTCACTGGAACTCAGGGTAAAAGGTATAGTGGCTGGTGAAGAGATCTCTTTCATCTTAGATAGTGGGGCCTCCAATTATTTACTTATGTCCTGTCAGGGGCACACACTCCCCATAACAATCCTCATTACAGGAGTTTCAAGTACCCCTATAACCCCTGCTACAACCCACCTGTTCTCTGCCAATTTGGGGACCTAAATTTCACCCACCAGTTCATGGTAATGCTTCAATGTCCACTTCCTCTCCTTGGCAGAGAGCTCCTATTCACACTTAAGGTTTCCATTTACATACCCCTCTCTAAAGGCAACTAGAATTTTCCTGCTACACATGGATCCAAGTCCACCTAAAGTCAGCTATCAAACTGCTACCTCTCCCTCTTTATTACCCTCAGTTAATCCTTTATTATGGGATGCTTCCCATCCAGCCATCATCTTCCAACACTCTATAATTCTCATAAACCTTAAAAAGCTGTTGCAGTCAGGTTCACATTGCTGGTAGAAATCACTGAACCAAGTGCAGCTTATGGGGAAAAAAAAAAAAGAGTTTTATTTTGGCTTACAGGCTCAAGGGGAAAGCTCCATGATGGTAGGGAAAATGATGGCATGGGCAGAGGATGGACATCACCCCCTGGCCAACATAAGGTGGATAATAGCAACAGGAGAGTGTGCCAAACATTGGCAAGGGGACACTGGCTGTAATACCCTTAAGCCCACCCCCAACAATACACTGCCTCTCAGAGGCATTAATTCACAAATCTTATCAGCTGGGAACCTAGCATTCAGCACACCTGAGTTTATGGGGGACACCTGAATCAAACCACCACATTCCACCCCTGGTCCCCAGAAACTGATAACCACCCATGATGTGAAATGCAATGCATTCAGTCCGACTTTAAAAGTCCCCATATTTTTTTTTTATCAATTCCAATAATGTTCATACATCCCCACAAGATCTTTTAACTGAGCCATAATACCAAAAATATCCTCCCAAAACACATAATAGCACAGAATAAACATTCACACTGCAAAAGATGGCATTGGGCATAGCAAAGAAATATTCAAACATTACACGATTCAAACAGGGAAAACATCAAACTCTGTAGCTCCAAGTTCAACAACTCTAGTCAGTGACAAATCTCCAAGTCCGATAATTCTAACCTGCCACAAGTCTCAGGAGTTCCAATACTGCCCCTCCAGTTAGGCTACTCACAGTCCTGGAAAACTTCATTGGGGCTGGCAGCTTTCCTTAGCAGCTATCTCATGGTCTCGGCATCTGCACTGGGTCTCCACTACAACTTATGGTTCATCCTCACAGCTCCATCTGATCTTCATGCAGGCATCCCCCAAACCTGCCTCACACTCTTCAAGGCCATTTCCAAAACACAAGACCATGTTGCAAACTCAATGACCCTCTCTTTCCTGCATTTCTTATACTCTACAACACCAGGTAGGGTGCCAATTTGTTAATCCAGGGGGGAATAAAGCAGACTTTGAAAGAACAGGACACTCCTTGAGCAATCAGGCGCCTTCAAAAGAGTCTATGTTCTTCCTGTTGTCCAAGTGCAGGTCAGCTGGCCCAATCTCAAAGGTTGCAATCTCTCAGTAGCAGCTGAATGGGCAGAAGTTCACCCAAACATTTCATTTTTTCTGTGCCATGTCCCTAGCTTACACCAGTCCATTTCTATGCACTGCAACACTGCACAAGTTCTCAGGACATGGACATAACAGCAAGCCTCTCACACAAACTAACTCTAGCCCAGTCCAAACAAAGCTCTTTCTCACCCTCATAAACCAAACCTCTCAGTCCATAGTTCTTACTGAATTCAGCTCTTTCAACTCTAATAGTCCATGAAGCTGTACTTACAGCACTGCAAGGTGTCTGTTAGGCCAAGGTTCCAAGTCCTTCCACATTCCTCTTGAAAATCAGCTCCAAAAGGCCAAAACCACACAGCTGGATGTCTAGCAGCAATCCCACTCCTTGGTACCACTTTACTGTTGTAGTCAGGTTTGCATTGCTGGTAGAAATCACCCAACCAAGAGCAGCTTTTGGGAAAAAAAGAGTTTTATTTTGGCTTACAAGCTCAAGAGGAAAGCTCCATGATGGCAGGGAAAATGATGGCATGAGCAGAGTTTGGACATCACTCACTTGACAACATAAGGTGAACAATAGCAACAGAAGAGTGTGCCAAACACTGGCAAGGGAACACTGGCTATAATACCCATAAACCCACCCCAATGATACACTGCCTCCAGGAGGCATTAATTCTCAAATCTCCATCAGCTGAGAACCTAGCATTAAGAACAACAAAATTTATAGGGGACACCTGAATCAAACCACCACAAGATCCTTCTATCTACATCTCCTAAGAACAATATCTCCTACCCCCTGCCATTCACTGAGGACTAAAACCCATAATTCAATGTCTACGCTCAGCCTCCCTACTCACCCCCATCCATTCACCCCATAACACCCCCATCTTGGGCATGAGAAAACCTAATGGATCCTATCATTTAGTACAGGACCTCTGAAAAATAAATTGTGCTATCACCCCAACCTTTCCAGTTGTCGCTAACCTCTACACTCTTATTTCCTCCATTCCACCTTCTTCAAAATATTTGTCTGTTTTTGATCTCAAAGATGCCTTCTTTACTATTCCCCTACACCCTAAATCAAGTCCACTTTTTGCCTTCACCTGGGAAGACTCTGACACCCTGCTAACCCAACATTTGGCCTGGACAGTCCTGCCCCCACAGTTTTAGGAACAGTCCCCACATTTTTGGCCAGGCCTTACAATGAGACCTAGTCACTTTAGACTTCAGACCTAGCTTTTTCCTCCCATATGCAGATGATCGCCTATTGTGCAGCCTGCTGCCATACCTCTCAACTCCTTGGCTTCTTGGGGATATAGGGCCTCTAAAGATAAGTCTCAAATCTGTAAAACCTCTGTTCTCTATCTCAGTCTTTCACTTTCACAGGAAGGAAAAACTATTTCTGCCTCCAGAATTAAAGATCTCATTAATTATCCCTTACCCCATACTAAAGGTGAACTCCCTGCATTGCTTGGTCTGCTTTTTTTTTTTTTTTTCCGAATTTGGATTCCAAATTTTCTCATAACCCATCCATTTTCATGATGCTACCAAGGGGGGCTTGTCCCTTGATGAGCCACTCCTATCCCCCATGTCCCTTCAAGCCCCCATAGACCTCCTCAAAGAATCTTTATCTACAGTGACCATCCTCTCCCAACCTGACACTAACAATCATTTTTTTCTTTTCTTACATGTCAACCAGGGACAACCCTTAGCCATTCTCTGCCAAAAAGGAGGTGACACTTTTTGCCCCTATCCTATCTTTCCAAACAATTAGATAGGCTAACATGGGGATGGCCCCCTTGCCTCAAATACTTGCAGCAGTTACCCTTCTTGTCCCCAAGGCTAATAAAATATCCCTCCATAGTCCTCTTCATATCCTCACCTCTCACTCTCTAAAAGACCTCCTGAGTCACCAAGCCTTTCTCTCTTTCCCCTCTTCCCATGTCCAAATTCTCCATGCCCACCTTCTTGACCCCAATATCTTTTTTGAACAATCACCCTCTCTGAATCCTGCTACTCTTTTACCTGCCACACACTCCTCTGCATTATCTGATAGCCCTATTCACATCTGTACACATATTCTAGATTTCTCTCTGAACCCATTCATGCATATTCACTACTCCCCCTTACCTGATGCCCCTGACTGGTTCATTGGTGATAGGCACCCTCAAACAGGAATCCTTTACAGAAGGCTATGCCATCCTCCAGGGTGATCCTCAACACCCTCAACACCCACAAATCATAAAAGCAATGTCCCTGCCTCCACATACTACTTCACAACAAGCTGAACTTATTGATTTAATCAGAGCTCTCACTAGAGTAACCACTCACCAGGTGAACATCTATACAGATTCCAAATGTGCATATAACATCATACATTCAAATATTCTGATTTAGAGAGAGCGTGGCTTCCTTACACAAAAGGAGTGCCCCATCATCAACTCATCTCTTGTCCAAGAACTCCTAGACTCAGCCCTGCTACCCACCCAAGCTGCTATCGTTCACTGCAAAGGCCACCAACAAGAGAAACAGTACATTTTCATTCTCAATAACCAGGCAGACACTCTCACCCACCAAATGGCTTCCGCTTACCCACAGCACTCTTTAAAACTGGCTGACACTCTCCTCTCTCTCTCTGGGAACTGCACCTTTTTTTACTAGCCCATAATGAGACTCATGACACTGTTAGCCCACCCACTAAGAAAATGCTTTCATACCTACACTCCCTGTTCCATCCAGCTGATAAACTTTGCTTTCCTTTTTTCAGGGCTCATACAGTCTCACTCCTGAAGACAAACATTTTCTCTGAAACTTAACAGCTTTTTGCTCTATTTGTTAAAAAAAAAAAACTAATCCTAACTCTAATATACAACCCCCCCCCCCCCGAATTCCCAGCTCATCAAATGAGGGGAACCTCTCCTGCCATGGACAGGCAGACAGATTTTACTCACATGCCCTCTGTCAAACACTACCAATATCTCTTGGTCTTTATTGATACCTTTTCAGGGTGGATAGAAGCTTTCCCCACAACTAACAAAAGGGCCTCAACAGTTGCTATATTTCTCCTTACTGACTGATTCCCTGATTTTTTTTTACCCTCCTCCCTGCAATCTGATAATGGATCAGACTTTATTTCTGCTGCCACCCAATATGTAGCCACAGCCCTTCATATATCTTAGAAGTTTCATATTCCCTTCCACCCCCAATCTCCTGGGAACATTGAAAGGGCCAATTGCTCCCTCAAAGGAATCTTAACTAAACTCACACTAGAACTAAAATTAGACTGGACCAAACTCCTACCCTTAGCTCTCCTTCATCTCTGTGCCCCCCTGCATACCAACTAACATCAGCCTATTTGAATTCATGTATGGCAGACCAATCATTCCCCCTGGAATGCACCCTACAAATTATAATCTACCCCTTACTCTTGCCCAAGACTTTCTTTCTTCTCTCAGGGTAGAGCTATGGAAGACTGTTGATTCAAACCTCCCCAAACCTATCCCTAATGTTCCTCTTTCCTCTGTCCAAGTAGGGGACAAGTTTATATTTCTCCTAACACCCCCTCTTCCTTGCAACCTAAATGGCAAGGACATCATAAAGACATACTCCTCACCTCCATGGCTGCCAAAATCCAAAATCTTGCTCCTTGGTTTGATCGTTCAGGCCTCAAGAAAGCAGCTCCCTCCTACTCCTCTACCCTCCTAAGTCCCACCAAACTCAAAATTTCTCATCTCTCATCAATCCCTGAAGAAAACAACCAAGACCATAATTAACCTTATGTTTCCTTTTCCAGGTCCACTGAATGTTTAGCCTTCATCAGTTTCACCTTTTCCTAACTGACCTGCTAGAGGACATATGGTTAATACCAGGGCCCATCCACACCTTTGATTAGCTACTCAAGGCTACTGAAATCCTTTGGTTACAGGGCACTTTTATGTCTTTTCAGCCCCATCAGATTCAATTCTTCGCTCTTGCCCTTCATTTTGCCCTTCACAGGGACTGCTCACGCTCTGCACCATCCTTCCCCTTGTCCTTGCTACAATCCTTACCATTGGACTAATCACAGCCGTACCCTCTAGCTGGTCCTACACTGAAAAGGCAGGCCTCACCCTCCTATTATGGTCAAATTTTATTATCATTCTAATCATAAAATGTCACCCCTACTTCTATTCCCCTTACTCTACCCATTTCCAACTCTTCCCAAAGATTATAACTTCTTATTATGCTCTACATGATACATGTGTCCCCTTGGTATTCCTAATGGGGCCTGCTGCAGCAGGATCTCTGTTAATGCTAAACTGCAGCTTTTCATGTCATAACATCATAATTGGCCCTATTAGATGTTATTGGGTTGGTCAAGAAATATTTTACCAAGGTACCATGAAGGGCCCATGGAAAAATCTCACAGATCATTCTAAAAAAGATAACATAAACTATGGTACATATAAAACTCTTGCTAACCCTCAAGGCTCAGGGCTATAATCTTTTATTAAACTTAAAATGGTATCCCCTGCAGACACAGTTTACTCAAAGGCTACCTTGAATATAAGTATCTCCATGAGCTTTCTAGAGTCCTGGAATACTCAAAACTTCTGGATACAACGGCTGTTGACACAATGAGCAAACATTCTTTTTTCAGAAACAAAACTCAGGAACAAAACTTTTTTACAGGAAGGAAAATAAGCTGTTAACTAATAACCTCATGGGCCTGTCTGTCAGATATAATAACTATGTTAGTGTCACTGGGGACAAAATTACAACACAAGAACATCCTGTGCTCCATCTTGAGTGAACATTCCCAATCTCTCTATCTGTGGTGGTTTTATTCAGGTGTCCCCCATAAACAGGTGTTCTGGATGCTATGTTCCCAGGCTGATTACAATTGGAAATTAAAGCCTCTTGGAGGGAGTGTATTGTTGGGGGTGGACTTATGGGTGTTATAGCCAAGTTCCCCTTGCCAGTGTTTGGCACACTCTCCTGTTGCTATGGTTGACCTGATGTTGGCCAGGGGGTGATGTCCACTCTCTGCTTATGTCATCACTTTACATGCCATCATGGAGCTTCCCCCTCGAGTCTGTAAGCCAAAATCAACCTCTTGTTTCCCACAAGCTGCTCTTGGTCAGGTGATTTCTACCAGCAATGAGAACCTGACTGTAATAGTAAAGTGGTACCGAGGAGTGGGATTGCTCCTAGACACCTGACTGTGTGACTTTGGAGCTGATTTTGAAGAGGAATGTGGAAGTATTTGAAACCTTGGCCTAAGAGATGGCTTGCGGTGCTGTAAGTATAGCTTGATGCATTATTCTGGTTAGAGTTGCAAGACCTGAGTGTAGTAAGAACTATAGACTGTGAGGTTTGGCTTATGAGGGCAAGAAAGAGCTTTGCCTGGACTGGGCTAGCAGTTTGTGTGAGAAGCTTGCTCTTATGCTCATGTCCTGAGAAGTTGTGCATGGTTGCTTTGCATGGAAATGAACTGGTGTGAGCCGAGGGATATGGCAAAGGAAAAAAAAATGGATGAACTTCTGCCCATTCAGCTGCAACTGAGAGATTACAACCTTTGAGATTGGGCTAGCTGACCTGCACTGGGGCAACAGGAAGAATGTAGACTCCTTTGAAGGGGCCTGATTGCTCAAGGAGTGTCCTGTTTGTCAAAATCTTTATTCTCCCCCCCCCCTTGGATTATCAAATTGCCACCCTACCTGACATTGTGGAATATAAGAAATGCAGGAAAGAGAGGGTCATTGAGTTTGCAACATGGTCTTGTGTTTTGGAAGTGGCCATGGGCAGTGTGAATGAGATTTGCTGGATGCCTGCATGACAACCCCATGGGGCCATGAGGATGAATAGTGGATTGCAGTGGAGACCCAGTGGAGAAGCCAGGACCACAATATGGCTTCCAAGGAGAGCTGCTGGCCCCAGATAAAGTTTTCAGGACTGTGAGTAACCTCTATGGAGGGGTGGAGTTGGAACTCCTAAGACTTGTTGCTGTTTAGAATGATTAGATTTGGAGACTTGTCACTGGTTAGAGTTGTTGGACTTGGAGCTAGACAGTTTGATGTTTGTCCCATTTAAATCTTGTATTGGTTGAATGTTTCTTTGCTATGCTGAATGCCATCTTTTGCAGTATGTTTATTCTGTGCCATTGTAGGTTTTGGGAAGATTTTTTGCTATTATGGCTCAGTTAAAAGATCTTGGACTATGGGAATGTTTGAACATCATTGGGATTGATGAAAACTATGGGGCCTTTATGTTGGGCTGAATGCATTATATTTTGCATCATGTATAGTTATCAGTTTATGGGGGCCAGGGACAGAATGTGGTGATTTTATTGAGGTGTCTCCCATAAACTTAGGTGTTCTGGATGCTAGGTTCTCCAGCTGATGACAATTAGAAATTAAAGCCTCTTGGAGACGGTGTATTGTTGTGGGTGGGATTGTGGGTGTTATAGCCAGTTTCCTCAAGCCAGTGTTTGTCACACTCTTCTATTGCTATAGTCCACCTTATGTTGGCCAGGGGGTGATGTCCAACCTCTGATCAGGTCGTCATTTTCCATGGCATCATGGCGTTTCCCCCTCAAGCCTGTAAGCCAAAATAAACCTCAATAAACCACAAGCTGCTCTTGGTTGGGTGATTTCTACTAGCAATGCAAACCAGACTGCAACACTATCCAATAACACTGCTTATGCATCAACTGTACCCTTGTTTTAACTTCTCATAGATATACAACTCCTAATTGTTCTATTGAAAGGAATGTTTCTTTGCCTTCTGGCAAACATCTACCTAAGGGATGAGCCTTCTTCTGCAACCAAACAACCTACCAAGCCCTTCCTGCCAAATTCTCTGTAATCTGTTCTATTGGGTGGATCCTTCCCTTACTACCTCCCACAACCACTTCCCAACAAATTATCAGAGGGTACCCTCCAACTGTGATGATAATTTAATCTTATTAAATTAAAAACAGTTAACCATTGCATCAGCCTTGATCCTGTCCATTCCAGGCCTTGTGACAAGAATACAAAATGAGGTCTCCAAATTGGCCTGTGTTTTCAGTAAGGCTGCTAATTTCACTGCGCAGGTTCTGGCAGAACTTAACCAAGAAATGAAATAACTCTGGACCTCAATATTACAAAATAGATCTACTATTGGTTTCCTATTATTAAAACATCATGTTGGATGTCAGCAATTCCCTGGGATGTGCTGTTTCAACATTACAGATAATTCTAATATTATTTAACAACAGATAAAATCAAGGAAGAAATTAAAAGAATCCATTAGAGCAACTTTTGGTCAGATTCAGGGCAATGGTTTCCATGGTTAAGCCCTTTACTGGACCCATTGTTATGATTGTCTAATTCTCCTTTTTGGTCCTTGCATACTTGGATGCTTCACTAAATTCCTCCAAGACAGAATACACATCTTCACTTACAGTGAGTCACTGAATTCTTCATGGCCACTGGATATCAACCCCTGGACATCCAACCTCCACAGGACTGAGCAGGATACCCCAAGAGATCTACTGCCCCCCAACAGGAAGTAGTCTGAGAGAGCTCTTCACCCCTGTTCCAACTCACACAGTCCTCCCCTAAATGCCCCACTCACCCCCAGTTCTCTCCAATCTGTTTTTATCCTTTCAGAGTCTGGACTAAAGAGTTAATAGCCTTCCCTGAAAACTAGAGGGAACCAAAGAGTTAATAACTAACCTTAAGATTAGAAAACCATAAAAAACAGAGACATTCAGCTCAGAAACAGCCTGGTTGGGTATCCCCCCTAAACAGTTCTGCTACAAAGCTTTTTCTAAGCAAATAACTTTGATGCCTTATCCAGTTCCTTTGCACCTGCAGCTCATTCAGTATGTTTTCCTTAGGATCCTCCTTATAAGTTTGAACTACAGTCTAACTTGTTGCTTCAGCCTTCATTCTGTGGAAATGCTGCAGCCCCTTGCTTTTTCTCTCGATAAACAGTCTGTCTGTAAAGATCAAGTCCAGTGTTCTCTTTCGTTGTTCTCTTATACTTTCTTTACAATACCCATGACCATCTCACAATGCAAATTGTACACAGCCCAACTTCAGAGGTCCCCATAATCTTTACCAATTTTAACACTGTTCAAAAGTCCCAAGTCTCGTCTGAGATTTAAGACTGTCTCTTAACTGTGAGTCCTATAAGATCAAAACACAGGTTATTAATTCCAACACACAATGGCACGGAGTAAACATTTCCATTGTAAAAATACACATCAAGGAGAGACTGGAAATGCAAATAATAAACAGAAGGTCAACATTAACCATCTGAAGTTCAAGTCTAATATCCATAACCAGTGACAAAAGTCTTTGGGTTCCAGTTCCACCCTTCGTGCTGGACTGACTGAACAGCTGTACATTGTAGTTGTTCCACAGTCCTGGTACATTCAAAACATCTTTGAGTCTATACTGCAAAGCATGGTTCATCTTTATAGCTCTATACAATGACCTTACTTATCCTCCACTACAGGGATTTCCACCCCGTTTCCCACACCACATCTCAGACGGGGTTCCAGTTCACCTTCATAAAATGGCCTTACTTGTCCTCCATATAAAGATTTCTACCCTCTTCATATGCCATAGATACTGGAACCATTTTGCACATCCATTGACCTTTCTTTCCAGCATTTGTCATGCTTCCAAAACTATTACCAGGTAAGCAGCATAGCCAAATTTTTAAATCCAGGAGGAAATAAACACTGACCTTATAGAGCAGGATATTTTAGAATTCTTTCTTCAGATCACCTCCTTGAAAAATAATTTCTATTCTTACTCATTTGACCCTTCTGTGGGTGGATTTCACCCTTGGGCATCTTTTCTATTGTGTCAGAGCAAAACAGTTGGTCCACCCTTGATGGTGGTAATCAACTAAGCAAATGCAGCTTCAGTAAACTAAAACCAGTCTCTGTGTCGTTAACTCTAAACTTGTTTGAATTATTTCTGTGACTAAACCATGCATTTTTCATATCTTTCTGTTCTATACCTTCAGCAACACATCGGTTCATTATTTTTTAAATTCAACCTTGATCAAACTCTCTGGGCATGGGCAGAGACCACATCTAACCTTTTAACCAGTAACACAGTTCCAAAAAAACATCTCTCCCCCTCTAAAAGTTCACAAGCTATCTGGTCATGGTGGTGCAAGCCTTTAATCCCAGCGCTTGGAAGGCTGAGGTAGGAGGATCACTGTGAGTTCAAGGTAAGCCTGAGAATACAGAGTGAATCTCAGGTCAGCATGAGCTAAAGTGAGACCCTACTTTTAGAAAAGAAAACTTCATAAGCCAGGCCTTCACAGTCTACAGTTCTCTCTGCATTAGCACTATCAAACTCTCACCAGAATAGTTCATCAGTCTCTGCTTATAGCACTGTAAGCACTTCTCCATTCCAAAATACCAAATCTTTCCACATTCCTCCAACACACATGCAACAACAATCCCACTTCTCCATACAAACTTTACTGTTGCAATTACCTTCACATTGTTAGACAAACATCTGAACAGATGCAGCATATAGGAAGAAAGGGTTTACTTCAGGCTTACAGAATCCAGAGGAACATCATCAGTGGCAGAAGAAACTTGATTGCGTCATCATACATCATCATAGCAGACAGAGAAAAACCAACATCCAGCCAACTTAAACAGCCTGAGCTCTTTGCACACCTTACGACTGGACTACCAGATATGCCCCAGTGACATAAACAGGACTCTGCCCACTGGAGACTCATGTTGCAAGCTCAATCTTTTTATTTATTTATTTATTTTTATTGACAACTTCCATAATTGTAAACAATATCCCATGGTAATTTCTTCCTTTCCCCCACTTTACCCTTTCAAACTCCACTCACCATCATATCCCCTCCCCCTCTCAATCAGTCTCTCTTTGATTTTGATGTCATGACCTTTTCTTCCTATTATGATGGTCTTGTGTAGGTAGTGTCAGGCACTGTGAGGTCATGGATATTCGGGCCATTTTGTGTCTGGAGGAGCACATTGTAAGGATTCCTACCCTTCCTTTGGCTCTTATATTCTTTCCACCACCTCTTCTGCAATGGACCCCGAGCCATGGAAGGTGTGATTGAGATATTTCAGTGCTGAGTACTCCTCGGTCACTTCTTCTCTGCACCATGGTGCCACTTCTGAGTCATCCAAAGGTCAAGGCCATCTGAAAAAAGAAGCTTCTCTAACCAGAAGTGAGAGTTGCATTAATATATGGGTATGAATATTAAGAGAAGTGCTTACTGGGCAGTTTGGTGAGCATAGTAGATACATTTGGCCAGACACCAGCAGATGTTACACTCCTAGGGCTCATAAAAAAAGTCAGATTCTTTGAGGCCACATATTCAAACCACCACACACACCCAGACTCACACAAACACACACACATATAACACACACAAAGTTTAGATCGATGATTGATAGACAGATAGATAGATAATAGATAGGTGAGAGAGAGAGAGATTGATGGATAGGGATCTTGAGGGCTGGTGACTTAGCTCAGTGATAGATCATTTGATAATTTGCCTAGTATGTGAAAGGTCCTGGGTCCAATACTCAGAACTTTTAGAAGCTAGGGACCTTAAGTTGACAGTAGATAACCTGCATGGGCTCTAAATACAACTGTATATATACTTATTAAAGAATGGCAAAGGGAGATTAAATACACAAAGAAGAGAGATATATGAGAAGACAGAGCAGAGAATTTGAAAGTGCTTGTCTTTATCAGAGATTAGTTTGATAAAAACCACACTCTGGGATGATGGCAGCCACCAGAAGTGATGAAAGTCAAGGTCAAGATTCTTCTGGATGCTAATTAAGAAGAATGGCCCATATGATGCCTTGCTTCATTTGTTGAAAAATGTGTGTGTGTGTGTGTGTGTGTGTGTGTGTGTGTGGTGCCAGAACATGTGTGTAGATGTCAGAAAACAATTTTTGGGTCTTCCCTCACCTTTCCACCTCATTTGAGGTAGTATTTATCTCTCTGAATTCTTGCTCTGCTGTTGTTCTTTTTTCTGCTCTTTTTTAATTATTAAGAGCATCCTTTGTATGGATATATCATGCGTTAGTACTATCTTTTCCCTCCTCCTTGCCTCCATTCTGCAGAAGGCCCTCCTCAGTGGGGTTGCTGGTATTCCCGATGAGGTTGTGGGTTATGCACTGTGGGAGCAGAAGTCAGTTATTGGGTAGAAGCAATGCTTCTGGGTATGACTTCCCAACCTGTGACTCTTACAATTTTTCCACTCCCTCTTCCACAAAATTCCCTAAGCCTTGGTGGGTGTGTTTTAAGACTACTTCAGTGAGGAGCTCTTAGGATCCTCTGGATTTCTGCTGTGGTATGTGTTGAATATCCTCAGCATCTGTCTCCTTCACCCTGTCACTGCTTGCCAGACTCACCATGGAAGCAGCATTCTGGCTTGTCTCACCAGTTCCTTTATAGTTTTGTCTGAGCCTTGTCTGAGACGCAAGGGATGGTTTATCTCTTTGGATCTCACTACCTTCTGAAAAAGAAAAATGGATTCTCTAGTGGAGAATAAGGCCAGAATAGGTTAAATTGGATAAGTGTTATTAATATAGGAAGAGTTTGATGGATTTAGCCCTTCTTTTAGCCAAAGATTAGTGGGAGCTTGACATTGGAGAGCATAATATTTGTCTCCATAGGATTCAGACCTGGTCTCAGTTCCAGATATGGGTTCATTTCCACTGAGCAGATCTCTTAGCCAATCCAAAAGCCATTGGTTACCCAACAATGTTGTGTGCTACAGTTGCTCAGGTGTGTACTTCTTGTCAGGCTGGTTGCTTCTAAGTATCTTAGACCTCTGCTTTCTCACACTGTTGTTGGCCACTTTCCCCCAGTAACTTATGTACCATTTTCCAGCACTAGATGGGCTAACTGTCTGCGGACAGCCTCTCCCAGATTCCAGCCAGGTGTTTCCATGTTCTGTGCTGGCAGAATATGGTGTCTTCAGCAATAAAGTCTTACCTTTTACTTCAGGTGGGTAATCTAGTGCTTTGACAGAAGCCTGTCTTATTTCGGAGAAGCCATAGGCCTTTCTGAACAACAGCTCAGTGTGGGTAGCACCT
The DNA here is from genome assembly GCA_036346955.1 of Dipus sagitta. Taxonomy (NCBI): domain Eukaryota; kingdom Metazoa; phylum Chordata; class Mammalia; order Rodentia; family Dipodidae; genus Dipus; species Dipus sagitta. The sequence goes on along the minus strand of CM070771.1, from coordinate 74,555,503 downwards.
ATTTCTGGTACTGAGAGTTATAAGTCAGAGCCAAAGTTTTTTAAGGTTAGGCTTCATCCCACCCTCTCCAGGGCCCTTCTTTTTGGTTCTACCCCTGTATTCATATTAAGGGGTATTTAGTCTACCTTCTGAGAAAAAGGTTTCTATGGTACCAGTTCATTTTGGGTTGAGTTTTGTGCTTATTTCCCCCAAACCTTACCTTTCCTTCCCCCCAAACCCTTCCATCTCTATTGTCTGGGCCTCAAATTGCCTATCTGGTATGCCAGCGACTCAAGCTGAGCCAGGTTAGGAACATCAGATGAGTGAGAACATGCGGCATTTGTCTTCATGTGATTGTGTGTGTTTACTGAGTCTGATCTGTTTTAAGTCAATCCATTTCCCTACAAATTTAATTGTATCATTTTTTTTCTTGCTGCTGAGTAGAATTCCATTATGTATATATACCACAACTTCCTTATCCATTTGTCCAATGATGGGATCCTGGGTTGATTCCAGTTCTTAGCTATTATGAATTGAGCAGCTTTAAACATGGTTGAGCAAATATCTCTGTAGTGAAGTGTAGAGCAATTGGGGTAAATGCCCAGTGAGGAATACTTGGGTCTGTTGGTAGTTTTATATTCACCTTTTTCAGGAATCTGCATACTGATTTCCATAGTTGTTATAAAATTTTACATTCCTACCAATAGTGAATGAGGGTTGCTCTTTCCCCATATCCTTGCCAACATTTGTTGTCATTTTATTTTTCAATGATTGCCATCTGTGGTGGTTTGATTCAGGTGTCCCCATAAACTTAAATATTCTGAGTGCTAGGTTTCCCAGCTGAAGGTGATTTGGGAATTAACACCTCCTGGAGGCACTGTATTGTTGGGGGCAGGCTTATGGGTGCTATAGCCAGATTCCTCTTGCCAGTGTTTGACACACTCTCCTGTTGCTGTTGTCCATCTGATGTTGGCCAGGAGGTGATGTCCATGCTCTGCTCATGTCATGGGTTTCCCCTGCCATCATGGAGCTTCCCCTCGAGTCTGTAAGCCACAATAACCCTTTTATTCCCATAAGTGGCTCTTGGTCACTTGCTTTCTGAGAGCAATACAAACCTGACTGCAACACCATCCTTACTTGACCAAGGTGGAATCTCATAGTTATCTTAATTTGCATTTCCCTGATGGTTAAGGATGTTGAACATTTTCTTAAGTGGGTGTTATCCATTTGTATTTCTTCCTCTGAGAACTCCCTATTCAGTTCTTTACCCCATTTTTCAGTGGGTTGTTTGATGATTTATTGTTTAGTGTTTTATTTCTTTGTACATTTTAAATATTAGGCCTTTGTCAGTAGCATAGGTGGCAAAAATTTTCTCCCATTCTGTGGGTAATCTATTGGCTCTGCTAACCTTATGTTTGTAGAAAAACATTTTAGCTTCATGAGATCCCACTGGTTGAGAGATTGCTTAATTTCCTTGGATACTGAAGTATTGTTCATGAAGTTCTTAACCACTCCTATATCATGGAGCGTTCCTCCTATTTTTAATTCCAGTAGTTGAATAGTTCAGGTCTTATATTGAGGTCTTTAATTCACTTGGACTTAATTTCTATGTATGGTGAGATGAGTGGGTCTAGCTTGATGTTTTCTACATGGGTTTATCCAATTTGTCTGGCACCATTTGTTGAAGTTGCTGCTTTTTTTGTCCAGTCTACATCAGTGGCACCTTTGTCAAAGATAAAGTAGCTATAGTTACTTGACCTAAGGTCTGGGTCTTCAATTCTGTTTCATTGGTCTATGTTTCTGTTTATAATGCCAGTTCCATGCTGTTTGTGTCACTCTGGCTTTATAATATAGTTTTAAATCAGGTATGGTGATGCCTCCAGACGTGGTTTTTTTTCCCCTGAGGATATGTTTGGATAAGTGAGGCCTGCTGCCATTCCATATGAATTTTGAGATCATTTTTTCTATCTCTGTGAAGAATGATGCTGATTTTTTATTGGTATTGTATTAAATCTGTATAGTGCTTTTGGTAGAATTGCCATTTTAACAATATCAATTCTACCTATCCAGGAGTATGGGAGGTCTTTGCATCTCCTCAAGTCTTCTTCAATTTTTTTTTGTTTCATTATATGGGTCTTTCAAATCCTTGGTTAGATTTATTCCAAGCGATTTAATTTGCAGGGAGGAGAGTATTGAAAATGGAACAGCCTCACCAATTTCTTTCTCTGTATATTTGTCCTTTGCATATAAAAAGGCTACTGACTTTTGTGTGTGATTTTGTATTCTGCCACATTGCTGAAGGAATTAAGCAATTTTAGAAGTTTTTAAATTGAGACTTTCAGGTCACTTATGCATAGGATCATGCCATCTGCAAATAGATCTAATTTGACTTCTTCCTTTCCAATTTGTATCCATTTTTTTCTCCTGTATTATTGCTTGGACTAGGACTTCTAGTACTATGTTGAAGAGCAATGGAGAAAGTGGACACCTCTGTCTTGTTTTCCATCTCAATGACAACTCCTTGAGTCTTTCTCCATTAAGTATTATTTGGGTTTTAGGTGCTTTATATATGATTTTATTGTGTTTAGATATAAACTATCTATACACATTCTCTCTAGTGTTTTGAGCTTGAACTGATGTATTTTGTAAAAGGCCTTCTCTGTATTTGTTGAAATCATCATGTGTTTCTTGTGATTAAGTATATTTATGTGGTGTATTATGTTGAACAGTTTCTGTATGTTGAACCATCACTGCAACCCTGGGAAGAATCCTGCTTAATCAAGGTGGATCATGCTTTTGATGTGTTGTTAAGTTTGGATTATGAGGATTTTGTTGAGGATCTTTACATCTAAGTTCATTAGGGAAATAGGCCTATAGTTTTCTTTTCTTGTATCTGGTTTGGGTATTAAAGTGATGCCAGCTTCATAAAAGGAGTTGTAGAGGATTCCATGTTCATTATTAAGTGAAACAGTTAGAGAAAAATTGGTTTAGTTCCTCAATAAAGTTTTGATAGAATTTGGCTGAGAAGCCATCTGGTCCTGGACTTTTCTTTGGGGGGAGATTTTTGATTACCTTACAATCTCAGTGAGTGTGATATATTTGTTTACTAGATTAATCTGCTCTGAGTTTAGTTTTGGTAAGTGGCATGTGTCTAGGAATTCATCCATTTCTTCCAGATTATACAATTCTGTGGAATAGAGGTTTTGGAAGTATAACCTGATGATTCTTCCAATTTCATTGATGTCTGTTGTGACCTCTCCCTTTTCATTTCCAATTTTGTTAATTTGAGACTTAGCTTTTTTTCATTTGATTAAATTGTCCAAGAGTTTATAAATCTTGTTTATTTCTTCAAAGAATGAGGTCTTTGTTTCATTAATTTTTGTAATTGTTTTCTTAGTTTACAATTCATTAATTTCTGCTCTGATTTTTATTATTTCTTTCCATCTGGAGCTCTTTAGGTTCTTGTTTTTCCTTTAGGTGTATGATTAGGTTATTAATTTGGGATCTCTCCATCTTTGTTATGAAGGCATTTAGTGCTACAAATTTTCCCCTTAGGGCTGCCTTCATTGTGTCTTATAAGTTTTGGTAAGTTGTGTTTTTATTATCCTTCAATTCTAGAAATTTTACAATCAATTTTTTGATTTTTTTTCTACAACCCATTCATCAGTCTTCAGGAGCTGGTGGAGTTTCTGATGTGTCTCTTTTTGATTTGTAAATTTAAATCATTGTGATCTTATCTTGTACAGGAAGTTATGTCAATTTTCCTGAATTTATGGAGGCATGCTTTATAGCCTAATATGTGACCTATTTTGGAGAAGGTTCCACGGATCACTGAGAAGAATGTGTATTCTGTAGTATTGGGATGGCAAGATCTGTAGATGTCCATTAGGTCTATAATGTTGTTGAGCTCTATTATTTCCTTGTTGATTTTCTGTTTGAGTGATCTGTCTGTAGAGGATAGTGGAGTATTGAAGTCCCTAACTGTGTTGGTGCTGGTGTTTATTTCTGTTTTATTGTTAAGTATGTTTTGTTTTATAAACTATGGTGCACCTGTGTTTGGCACATATAAATTTATGATTGTGATGTCCTTATGTTGGATCAATATTTTGATGGGTAAGAAGTAACCTTCCTTGTCCTTTTTAATTACTTTTGGTTTGAAGTCTATTATATCAGATATTAATATAGCAACAGCTGCTTGTTTCTTATTTCTATTTCTTGGAATAACATTTTCCATCCTTTCACTCTGAGGATATGTCAGTATTTAATGGTAAGGTGGGTTTCTTGAAGACAACAGATAGAAGGGTCCAGTTTTTCTGATCCACCCTGTTAACTTGTGTCTTTTGATAGGTGAGTTAAGACCATTAATGTTTAAGGTTATAACTGTGATGTTCAATTTAATCCCTGCCATGATGGGATGCTTTATGGGGTTTGGGACTTTCTTATGTTTTGTACTTTTTTGAGCCTGGTGTAATTTTGGCTATTGTGATCATTTGTAGACTCTTTAGATTGGTTGATTAACTCTTCTGTGTGAAGTATTCCCTGAACTATTTCTGTTGGTTTGGCTTCGTCTGCATGTAATCACAGAGTTTACTTTTTTCATGGAAATTTTTCCTTTGACCATCTATTATGAGGGATACTTTCACTAAGTAGAGTAGCTTCAGTTGGATACCATCATTTTTTAGGCTTTGAAGTGTTATATTCCAGGCCCTTCTGGCTTTTAGGGATTCCACTGAGAAATCTGCTATTGCTCTTTATTGCACTCACCATAAGCTTCTGGAAAATTCTCCTGTGTCCACTGTACATCTGGTGATCATTTTTGTCCTAATGATACTGATTTTATTCTTTGGGCCTGTGTCCTGAGAACTTGTGCAGGATTTCTTCGCATAGAAATGGACTGGTGTGAGCATAGGGATATGGCACAGAAAGAAACAAAACCTTTGGGTCAGTACTGCTGCCTGTTCAGCTGTAATTATTTTAAGAGATTATAATTATTGAGATTGGGCCATGTGATCTGCATTTGGACAACAAGAAGAATGCAGACTCTTTTGAAGTAAGGGACCTGAATTTTTAAGGAGTATCCTGCTCCTTATAAATAAAGTCACATTTATCCCCCCCCCGGGATTAATAAATTGTTAGCCCACCTTGTACTATGGAGTATTATAAATGCAGGAACAAAAGGGTCATTGAATTTGCAACATGCTTTTGTTGGCCATGGGCAGTGTGAAGCAGGCTTGTTGGTTTACATGAATAGAGATCTGATGGAGCCATGTGGATAAACCATGGGTTGCATTGGAGTCCTAATGGAGATGCCAGGACTATGGGGTTGCTGCCAAGGAGAGCTTCTGGCACCAGATAGAGTATACTTTGGGCTATGAGCAGCCAAGCTAGAGGGGTAGAATTGGAACTCCAGAGACTCATCACTGGTTAGAATTATTGCACTTGGAGATTTGTTACTGACTTAGAGTTTTCAGACTTGGAGATGCAGAGTTTGATATTTGCCCTGTTTTTTTTTTAAATCTTGTATTAGTTAAATATTCCTTTGCTATACTGAATGCCATTTTTGCAATGTGCATATTTGTTTATTCTGTGCCATTAGGTTTTTTTGGGGGGGGTATTATGGCTCAGTTAAAAGATCTTGGACTACAGGGTTGTTTGAACATCACTGGGACTGTTAAAAACTATGGGGACTTTTAAAGATGGACTGAATGCAGTACATCTTACATCATGAATGGTTATCAGTTTCTGGGGGCCAAGGGCAGAATGTGGTTGTGTGATCCAGGTGCCCCCCATAAACTTAGGTGTTCTGTATCTGGTGGCAATTTGGGAATTGGAGCCTCATAGAGGTAGTGTATTATTGGGGGTGGGTTTGTGGGTATTATAGTTAGCTTACCCTTACTAGTGTCTGGCACACTCTCCTGCTGCTGTTGTCCACCCAATGTTGGCCAGGTGGTTATGTCCACCCTTTGCACATGCCGTCATTTCCCCCTGCCATCATGGCGCTTCCTCTAAGCCAAAATAAATACTTTCGTCCCAAAAGCTGCTCTTGGTGGAGTGTTTTCTGCCAGCAATGCAAAGCTTACTGCAATAATGTATCTTCTTCCTGCACAGCCTGACTTCCACCAGTGCACAAGCTACTGTGTCTCTTTGGAACTCACTAGCTGACCTAACAATGTCATGTACATTACCATAGAGCTTGTTGAAAATTCCATGTGTTTTTTTAAGGTTAATCACTTGGGAAATGTGAATATATGTCTGTATCAGATATGCTGAAATTATTATTTTTACTAAATAATTTCTTCCAATTTTTTCTCTGCTTCTAGTGTGATAATTGGGCTTGACAGCATGAAAAAACAGATCCTTTGTAACAATATAATGGCTAAAATCCTAGACAATTAAAATACCCTGTTTGAAGCAGAGTAAATAGAAAATAATAAAGCTGCCAAAAATTGGCTAAGCTTATCTTAGTAAAAGTAAGTAATTTTGGTATTTCATATTCAATATTGCTATGACTCTGATGGAATATCTTAATTAAATTGCTTTTATAAAGATTCCATATTATATGATTAGGCTGTCATACTTAAGTGTGTTGAGTTCTTATGAAATCTATTCTCTCTATTAGATGCTTACTAAGTTGTTGTGTATCCCTCTAAAATGAGCCCTGGGCTCTGTCAGTTGGTCACACTGCCCTCCTTATAGAAGTCTCAGGCCACAGCAGATACATGCAGATGGCTGTATTCATGGAAATACAGCTTACTGCACAGGTTCACATTCCTGAGGGCAACATTACTCTGCCTTTTGTCTCTCTTGGTCTGGCACACTTTCAAGATCAACCTTAGATTTTTAAATCTTATATATTAAGTTCTTGATAACTGTCATCAGTAAAGGACAATATTACAAAGACCTAAAAGGAGTGTTTGACAAGGCTATGTCCATTTTGTATATATTGACTGATAATTTATAACTTTATTTACATTTGGATAAATACATGTAGGTCTCAAAGAACTTCCATTTGAGAATTAGAGGAGAAACTTCCAGACTAAAGCCTTTAGCAATAGGAAAAGAAGAAAAGCATCTTATTATTTCTTATGTATATTGAGATCAATCATAATGAATCTGATGTGGAAATTTTCCTGAATCTTCTCAAATTTACAGACCACTGCATTCTCCTGCTTATAAGGAAAGTGGGGCCCCTGGCTTTGGCATTAGAAGGAGTGAACAGATGATAATCTGTTCTTTCAGCAGAGGCCATGACTTTGAAGAAGAACAAAGCAGTGGGAGTCAAATAGCACTCTTCCAAAGCAGGAAAAGAAGGGTCACTGTAGGGTTTCTGAAGGAGGACTTGTACTGTCAATGCAGAAGGCTTCCTGGGGAGGACACAGTGCAGCTCCTGAGTGATGAAAGAAATGCACTTAGCATGCACCTTGCCAAACTGATAGAACTTTAAGCTGAAATTTGAGGGGAGGAAAGAATAGTGCTCCGATAAAGTGGCAAAGTGAGATAACTGAGAATATCTGATGTAACCTATGTTCATAGAAATACTGTAACTGAGGGAAAAAAGTTATTGGTTCACAAGAAGAAGTAAAATAAAGAAACTTCAGCTTTCCTTCAGAAAAAACATCTTTCAAATAGAAAACACAATCCCTTAAATTTTTCCCTCTGCTGTCTATAGTGCTTTGCAAATGATCTATTTTTAAACATAAAAATGCCATTGACTTTGCTTCAGTTAAAGTTCAGAGAAGCACTTTTTATTCATACCTCTTTATTAGGACTCACAATAAAGTAAGCTATAGTTTTGATAGATAAATATGATCCTTTAAGCACAAAAATCTTGATAAAGTACTGATAATTGCTGAACTATGCCAATGGGAAATTACTCATTGTACAAGGAAAGTTGCAACTGTTTAACATATGTAAAAGTGCCGGTCTTGAACTCTGTTCATGAGAAGGGTTAAGCGTGTGGGAAAAGAGAGGATCACTACAGAGCACAATAGTGAATAAATTGTCAGAGCCCCAAAACAGATGTCTCAGGTAGACAAAGAATATGATTGCTGCTCTCCTAATGCAAGTTTCAGATCTAGCCTTCAGGCCGGTAAATACAATGTTTAGACTTTTAGTTAACTCCTGCTGATCTAAAACTCTTTAGTTTCATTCTTCTTTCTTTTTCCTGACAGGATCCATATTCTACCCTATATATTTAGCTTGGGCTTGAGTGAGACCCTACCTCAAAAAATGAAAAAAAAAAATTAAAAAAGAAAGAAAAGAAAATGGTTGACTGTGGTCTGCTCCACTGCTCTGGAACAATCCTTATTACGGCCACACAATTTCAAACTGTTCTTCCACCTCTAAGTCTGCCATACGCTCCAGTTTCCCTCTCATCAGCATTAGAATGTTGCTTAAAATTAAAATTAAAATGATCATAAAGAAATCGCTGCTTTAAGTAAACACACCTTTTGCTATTCTTTCTGTTTTTCCTTTTTTAACCTTCTTTTCTAAAAGTATAAAATGCAGACTCTTGGCCTGGGAATATGGCTCAACAGTAAAGAGAGTTTGCCAGTTAAACAGGAGAACTTCTTGGGCCATAGACCACAAAATTCAACTCCTCAGAACCCATTTCAGGAGCTGGAAGTGGCCATGCACATCTGTAACCCCAGTCCTTGGGAAGTCAAGTTTGGAGAATCATTGAGTCTCACTGATGGACAGCAGCTGTGGGAGAGAAAACAAGCAGATGACCAATATGAGAATGACACCCATTGTTTTCCTCTGGCCTCCCCATACATATGCATGAGGTACAGTCATCTGTACACACACATGCATTTACCACACACACTTTTATTATTATTATTATTAATGCTTTAACTGGACTCTTGGGAGGGATAAGCAGAAGCAAGGGGTCCCCCTAGGGAGTTTGGCATAATAGTCCAGGTAGGAAATGATGGTGAGAAGAGCAAGGGAAGGGGAAGTAAACTGGATATGCAGGGGCAGCAAAACAAGAGGCACTACACACCTCTGTTAGGCTGAAGAATGTTTGAAATGAGAGGAGATGAGCAAGCAAGCTAGAAAAAATGGGGATGTGAACAGGGCAAAAGGGCTGTGTTAATGGTCATGGAGGTCTAGCTGCTTGGAGAAATGCTGAAATTGAGATTGTATTTATGAAATGAATGACTAAATGGAAGATGTAGACACCTGGGTTGATAGGAAGACTATGGGCATTGTCTGCATAATTGTCCATTTTGTATATAAATGGTATCTAAATGAATTTAGTAGTGTTTATGTAGCCTCTCTCTTTCTCTCAAGTAATATACTACATTGGTAAATATCTGCCTGAGGAGTATCTGGATGAGTATAACCCTATTCCAGATATATAAACTGCTTGTAAATTGTCCTTATTAGGCATTGTGGCTGTTGCCCATTCTATCTTTCGGAATTTTGAAACTGTCTTTAGAATGCATGTAATTAACAGACAATATTTGTCTACATATTAGTGCACCAGGAAATCTTTGTACTTTATAGCTTTATTTGGTTATGGAAAATAATCAGTAGTAATTTTAGAGCCACAACATATTAATAAGTTGGGGAGTGGCAATTAAATATTAACTTGGGATTTTAAAATTGAAATCTGGCTGTAAAATAATCATGTTGATTTTCTTATGTGACTCATAAGGCAATTCTCAAAACAGTCATTTTAAAAAGTTCTGAACAGATACAAAATACTAGAATGGTCACTATAGTAATGAGTGTAAAGGAAGTGCTCACTTATTAATATATTATGACAAGGTTGTTTACAAAGTTCAGTCTTATTTATGTAGAGCCAAAGTCACGACATAAACTGATGTATAAATTTCCCAGGCCATTTACCATCTTTTTCATACTCAAAGCATTGTAAGTATCTCTATTTTCACTTAAGGACACAGCATAAGCACAATTAGCTTCAATAAATATTTGCTCACTTCTTTCTTATTTAATGTAAAACTACTAAATTCAAAGCATATTATGGAGTATTTGTTAAGGGTCCTCAGAAAATAAGCAAGTAAATGACTCTAGGGTTACTTATAGTCTACAAAAACAAAATCGTGGAGGAACAGAAGAGAAACAGGAAACAGAGGAGTCTGCAACCTCTTTATATTATATGAAGTTCTTCTGTGTGTATAATTTCATATATTCATCACAATAACCCTATGAAATAAGGGATCTGTATTAGTTACCTTTCTTCTTGTTGTGACCAAATATCCAACAAGGAGCAGTATAGGGGAAGAAGGATTTATTTTAGCTCACAGATTAATGGTGTCTGGGTCTCCAGCTGTGGCAATATAGGACAACTGGTTACTCCTCCATGAGTCAGGAAGTAGAGAACCTGGTCCCCACTGACCCACTTCCTCCAGGAGTGTTCCACTTCCTAAAGGCTCCATAGTCTACCAAATCAGGGCCACCAGCTAGGAATCAAATGTTCATACACATAATCCTATGGGGAACATTTTATACAAACCATAATATTTCACCTCTGGACCCCGTAGGCTCATGGCTATCTTATATTGCAAAATGCTCAGTCTAACTACAAAAGTCCCCACAGTCTTACAGTTCCAGTAAGTTTTAAAAGTCCAAAGTTTCTTCTAAGACTCAAGACACTCTTTGACTGTAAACCAATATAAAATTACAAAAGAATCAGTGGGGTGTGGTGGTGCATGCCTTTTATCCCAGCACTCAGAAGGCAGAGGTAGGAGAATCGCTGAGTTTGAGGTCACCCTGAGACTACATAGTGAATTCTAGGTCAGCTTGCATTAGAGAAAGACCCTACTTCGAAAAACCAAAACAACAACAACAACAAAAAAAAAAAATCACGAAAGAAATTATATTATCCTTCCAACAAAATTAGAGAAATGGAGGCTGGGGAGATGGTTCAGCAGTTAAAGGTGCTTCCTTGCAAAGCTTGACAGCTCAGGTTCAATTCCCTAGCACCCAAATAAAGCCAGATGCACAAAGTGATGCATGTGTCTGGAGTTGTTTGCAGGGGCCAGAGGCCCTGTCACACCCATTCATTCTCATTCATATTCTCTGTCTCACTCCTTGCAAATAAGTAATTAACAGAAATATTTTCTTTAAAAAAAAAGAGGAATGAGGCATAACAAGGAAAGATCAGACCAAAACTCAGCAATTCCTGCAGCTCAGCATCTAGCATCTGGGGCTGGTGAGGGCATCATCTGAGCTCCAGTGGGGTTGGACGCCAGCCTGTCCAACTCTGCTGCCCATAGTATATGTGGCCTCTCTTGGGCCAGCTCTACCCCTGTATCTTGATGGTGCCTGCATCTTTCATCATAAACATCCAAAGATTTTGGTATCACCAGCATCTTGGGGTCATCACAGCTTCACACAGTGGCCTCTCAGGGCCTCCTTATAGAAAATCAGATCCTGTCATACACTGCCCAGCTTTAGAAGCTTTCTGGAATGATATCACAAGCCTCCTTGAACTCATCACTTGAATTTTCTTGTATGCCTACAAAACCAGTACTGGACAGTGATGGCAAGTTCAGCTGCCAGTTGGAAGTGTGGTTTAACCCTTTGGAATGAACCCACAAGGGCCACCTAGTATGGGTGAACTTTAGAAAATACTTCCCTAGGACATTGTTTTCCATTAGGCTCTTATTTGTCGCAGTGGGAGCTTATTACACAGCTTGTTGTATTTTCACAGGTCAGGAACAGAAGGACAACTATAAAAATGAAGACTCTCCTCTCAGTGACCCATTTCTTCAAACTAGACCCCACCCCCTAAAGATTCCACAACATCTCAAAACAGAATCACCAGCTGGTGACCAAGTGTTCAAGCACATGGGTCTGTGAGGAACATTTTATACCTAAACTATAATAGTATCTTTACCCACCTTGCAAATGAGGAAACCTAAAGGAGTAAGTTGTTCAAGTATACATAGTAGCAAATGAGAGAGCTGCGTTTGGAACTCAAGAAAATACTGGGCTGGAGAGATGGCTTACCAGTTAAGGCACTTGCCTGTGAAGCCTAATAACCTAAGTTCAGTTCTCCAGGACCCATGTAAGCCAGATGCACAAGGTGGCACATGTGTCTGGAGTTCATTTGCAGTGGCTGGGGGCCCTGGCACACACACGCTCACTCTCTCTCTCTCTCTCTCTCTCTCTCATAGTAAATAAAATAAATATTTAAAAAAGAAAATACTTACTGGGGACAAGTCAGAAGTAATCAAAATCTGTGGGGTCTAAATGGAACCATCAATGACATTAACATTTATACATTATTTATTGAAAAATTACATATTGTAACAACTCATAGTCAGAGATGTACTTATATTCTGATCTTTGTTGTTCTTTTTAGGTTTTGGGCTTTGTTTATTTTTGTGTGTGTGAGTATAACTCATGCTGGTCTTAAACTCACTATGTACTAAGGATGACCTTCAACTCCTGATCCTTCTACCTGTACCTCCTGGGTGTTGAGGTTACAGACATGAGCCACCATACCCAGCTTTTATACTGACTCCAGTTCTCATATGTTTTCACTACTCTTGACATCTTTTGCAGGCCCTCAGGAATACTTGGAACTTCTGAAAAGCAGAAGAATAATAATAGAATAGAAAAAATAAGGATATTTGTTTCTTTTGTTGTTGTTGTTGCTTGACAATAATCTGTCTACATTGTCTCTTACATGATAAAAAATATAGCACAAGAACAACAATTTGCATCCAGTAAAATCTATGTTATCATTGTGAGCACCTCTAAACTCAGGTAGCATTAAATTAGAACTAATTCATTCATTTCTTCAGATCAGATCTCTCTTTAGATGGTATGTTTTAAGTTTTAGCTAAGTACTGAATTTGAAGATTGGAAAATCAAATAATTATTTACAAAAACACAAAGATAAAAGAGCATGATATAATGTTATTTGCTTGCATAAGCCAAATGGACTGTTCATAGTAGTGTAAAACAGTCAGATTATCAAGAAGTATAAACCATTAAGTAATAAAAATAGATGTTATTGATTAGCTTACAATAGTCTAAGTAGCTCCAAGTTTTAGATCATAGCTATATATTTACAGGTCAGATTACTGTTAATTTCTTCTCTCTAGACATTTTGTTTTATGACACATTAAAAATCAAATAAACACTAGAAAGTCATATCTTCTCAGGAGCTATTAGAACAGATTAGTCTTATCTTAAATTCCTTCTTTCCTATTAGGAAGAGGACTTAAAAGAAGACAGGCTAAATTATTTTTGCTTCTAAGAACACTTCTATGCTTTGTAACCTTTAAACTGTTTATAGTGAGATGATTGTACTTTGGAACTGACATTTCAGGAGTTGTCTACTTTAAATACACTGGGTTTGACAAACCAGACATGCTCAGTAAATTCTGAGCAAATATTTATATATTTTCTCTTTTAAAAGTTTATTTTTATTTATGTATTAGAGAGAGATAGAGAGAAAGAAAGAAGGAGAGAGAAAGAGACAGATAAGAGAATGGGTGTTCAGGGCCTCCATTCACTGCAAACTAACTTCAGGCACATGCGTTTATTTGTACATCTGCTTACATGGATGGGTTCTGGGAAGTTGAGCCTGGGTCCTTTGGCTTTGCAGGCAAATGCCTGAACTGCTAAGCCATCTCTCCAGCCCATATATAGATTTGAAAAGGTTAATTTTATTTGCTACAATTTCAGTATATATTTGTGATTATGACTTATTTTAGTATACTACTTTAGTTTTCTTTTGGGTTACTGTTGCAGTCAGGTTCACATTGCTGGTAGAAATCATCCAATCAAGGCAGTTTGTGGGGGGAAAAAAGAGGTTTATTTGACTTACATGCTCGAGGGAAGTGCTCCATCATGGCAGGAAAAATGATGGACATCACCCCCTGGGCAACATAAGGTAGACAATAGCAACAGAAGAGTATGCCAAACACTGGCAAGGGGGCACTGGCTATAATACCCATAAGCCTGCCCCCAACAATACACTGCCTCCAAGAGGCATTAATTCCCAAATCTCCATCAGTTAGGAACCTAGCATTCAGAACACCTAAGTTTATGGGGGACACCTGAATCAAAACACCACATTCCACCCTTGGCCACCATAAACTGATAACTATCCATGATATAAAAGGCAATGCATTCAGTCCAACTTTTAAAGTTCTCATACTGTTTATCAATTCAAATGATGTTCTGGTGTTCAAACATTCCCATAATCCAAGATCTTTTAACTGAGCCATAATACCAAAACATCCTCTCTCTCTCTCTCTCTCTCTCTCTCTATATATATATATATATATATATATATATATATATATATATATATATCCCTCTGCACATACCAGTCTGTTTCTATGCACTGCAACCCTGCACAAATTCTCAGGACATGGGCATAACAGCAAGCCCCTCACACAAAGTGCTTCTAGCCCAGTCCAAGCAAAGCTTTTTCTCACCCTCATAAGCCAAACCTCACAGCCCATAGTTCTTACTGCATTCAGGTCTTGCAACTCTGACCAGAATAATCCATCAAACTGTACTTTAGCACTGTAAGGCGTCTCTTAGGCCAGGGTTTCAAATCCTTCCACATTCCTCTTGAAAATCAACTTCAAAAGGCCATAGCCACACAGGCAGTTGTCTAACAGCAATCCCACTCCTCAGTACCAACTTTACTGTTGCAGTTAGGTTTGCATTGCTGGTATAAATCACCCAACCAAGAGCAGCTTGTAGGGGAAAAAAAAGAGGTTTATTTTGACTTACAGGTTCAAGGGGAAAGTTCCATGATGGCAGGGGAAAACGATGGCATGAACAGAGGGTTTACACCACATCCTGGCCAACATCAAGTGGACAACAGGAACAGGAGAATGTGCCAAACACTGGGAAGGGGACACTGGCTATGATACCCATAAGCCCACCCCCAACAATACACTGCCTTCAAGAGGTGTTAATTCCCAAATCTCCATCACCTGGGAACCTGGAATTCAGAATGCCTAAGTTTATGGGGGACACCTGAATCAAACCACCACAGTTATTATAGTATTTCTTGATGTCATTAATTTAATCAGGGTGGACTCTTAGAGAAATAGTTTCACGTACAGCTCTCAGCAGAGTGCTGTAGATAGACTGCCTAGCTTCAAGCTACAACACTTCTACTCATTTAGGTTTTTTTTGTTTGTTTGCTTTTTACCTTGGATAAGGTTCTTACAGCTTTCTGGACATCAGTTTTCTTATGTGTAAAACTAGAAGTGTAAAAGAGTTCTTGTGATGACCAAATAAGTGTATAGCAAACACTTAGAAGAATGCCAGGCGTATGAGAGCTACTATATAAGTGATACCTCTGCCACCCAGGTTCTGAGATTAAATGCATGCACCACCATGACTGACTTATTTTCTTTTTATTTTCGTCATTGTTGAAGAATTTAAATCCATAATTTTCTACTGAGTACCCACAGACACGATGGTAAATATTTATATAACTTAAAGTTCTTATGTTGTAAACAAAAAGCCAACTCTAGCTATGCTAATTTTAGTATTCTACTCAGGTGTTTTTATTAAAAAGCTTGTCTTCAGCCTCCTGGCTAGAGGAGGTGTCACTCAGGGCAGATCTGATTTCTAGCCTAAAAGCATGCAGAGAGCCGTTGGAGCTCTGGCTGCTTGCTCCCAGTCTTTTGATGTTTTGCTGCTTGTTTGTTCTTGCTTGTGGTGCTGTGTGGTTTTGTATGTCTCTGCTTGGATTTATGAAAGGGAAAAAAAAAATCTCTCTTGGTGACTGGCCACCAACCCCCCCGCCCAAAAAAAAAAAAAAAAAAGAAAGGGAGTCAACTTCTTCCACCATTATGGAACTTTCCATGAATCTGGAAGTCTGAAATAAATCCTTTTCCTCCCATAAACTGTGTCTGGTTTGGAAGTTTATCCCAGCAATGTGAAGGCGACTACAACACTGGCTAAAATCAAACTGAAGAATTAAAAATATAGGAACTTCATGCAAGGACATGGGATAGTTCGTGGACTTGAAAGCAAAATTGATAAACTATACTTCCCAAAGGTCGTTAGCTGGGCAGCTGCAGGGCTGTGGGTAGCGAGCATTGCAAAACATGACAGCCTCATCAGGGAGCTGACACTGAGACAAGTTGGCTTCAGCTGTTCTTAGTTCTGGAGAGTTCACATTCCTGATAGAAATTAAAGGGAACTGGTACCAGGTTGGTATGTGGATGTCCTTGGAAAACATTGCCCAACTGCTGATCAGAGGTATATTTTGGTTGACACTGTATACAAGAAAAGAAGGAAGAATATCCCTTCAGAGAAGGAAGAGTGAATGCTGTACATGAAAAAAAAAAAAGTTATTTGTCCACTGTGGTGCTGTCATGAAACAGAAAAGATTGAAGAGTCCTTTAAAGATCTAAGGTTAATGCTGGGGAATGAGAAAAGCAGCAAAGCAGTAAGTGATCCAGGTTATACTGCATACTTGAGGTAGATAAAAGTGCTCATAGAAGAGCCAGATGGCAGGAGTGAGATGACAAAAGCTTTTCAAGGAAAGAACGACGTGAACCAGAGTCACAAACTAGAAAAATTAACCTACAACCAGGTGGGAGGATACAGTGAAGGAGAGAAGAGTCAGGAGGTTGCTTCTGAATCATTAGTCTAGTAAAGTATTCAACAGGCATCTTTTTATTGAATATCTACCATATAACCAGTCCATAGTCACTAACTGAGAAACATAGCATAGAGTGAATAAACAAACACTAGCCCTGACCTCGAGGAGTATACCTTTTAGAAGGGGGGCACAAACAATGAACAATAATAAAAGTTACTATGTCATTTGATGATAGAGTATATTAAAAGATCAAACCAAGATTAGGCCTTACCATCAGTGGTGCTTAGGGATGCAATACTACATAGGAAAATGAAGGTTTCTTGAAGAAGTCTGTGAGTAGAGATATATAATGGAAGTCCCCATTCGTAACATTATTTCATTGGGAATTAGGTCTCCCACACATGAGATCGAGGGACTCATTAAAACCATTAAAATAGCCTTTCTCTTTCCTGAAGGAGGCCTGGGGCATGAGGTGTCCTAGCAAATTGTCATTTCAGCACAGCGGTCTGCAATCATCATAGAGTTTCCTCCTCTCATTTATTCTTTAGCTCACCAAATCTGGTCCAATCATTATTTGGCCCCAACATACCAAATAACACCTTCTTGTCATAGTATAGCTTCTCTTTCATCTGCTGTCATTCATCATTTCATTATCCTAACAACAGGAAAATGTGTTACCATCTGATTCCCAATATCATGGCAAGTCTACCAAGTTTCTATGCCAGTGACAAATTTGTATTGAAAAGGAGAGAAATACCAGGTGTGGGGGCACACATCTTTAATGTCAGCGTGTGAGAGGCAGAGGTAGGAGGATCACCATAACTTTGAGGTCAACCTAAGACTTCATAGTGACTTCCAAGTCAGCCTGAGTTAGAGTAAGACCCTACCTTGAGCCCCCCCCCAAAAAATAAAAATTTAAAACAGAAGAAAAATGGAGAAGTTGGCCTTGTTTTATTTTTCATTCAACAAATACTTAGTAGATACCTACTGGATGCTGGGATACATCTGTCATTTGTCACAGATCCTTGCCCTCATGAGTCATAAATTCTACTGGGAGTGATAGACAATAAACAAATAAATTATAAAATGAATAAAATGCATTATAAATTTAAATGGTCACTGTGTCTGAAATAAATCATGTTACTAAGGGAAGAAGATAGTCCAGGGGAGCAACTTTAGATGGGTTTGTTCATAAAAAGCCTCTTTGACTGTGCAGCAGACAGCTTCAGGTTCACTGAGATGAACTTCCAGACCAGGCATAGTTATGGAGGAAGGGATATTTATTGGAGCTTACAGATCCAGGGGAAGTTCCATAAAAGCAGAAGAAACTGGCCTGCTTTCACAGGCCCAAACAGAGAGAGAGAAGTACAAGCCTAAAGCCAAAGGCCACAGCACACTTCAGGAACTCCTGCTAGGCACACTTTGCATATCTTTAGATTGAAATCTGAAACCCACCACCGCACCTAAAGATCTACCCAGTGACATTGCCTCCAGCCAGGTGGCTGCAGAATGCAAACTACAAACAATAAAGAACTGAATATATTGGGGGCCATCTACTCAAACTACCACAGACCACATCCACTCACATAAGAGTGACATAGACAATGAAGAATCAAAACCAATGTGTATAACTTAAAGAGAGTTGTTTTAAGGGATACAGAGAACTGTGAAATGGGGAGGGGACAGGAAGCAGCGAGGGAGAGAGAGTAGGGATGGTCAGTCAGGTATTCCATCCTGGGCAGAGGTCTTCTTCAGTAAGTTTGAGTGGAGCCTGAGTGAGATGGAACAGAGGCAGGGAAGGGCTAAGTGGCTGTGTGCTGGGCTAAAGAACAGTGAGTGCTGTTCTGTTTTTCAATGTCATGTGTTGTTCAATGGTAAGGTCAGCAAAGCCATGATAAACAAGGTATTTTTTTTCCTTCTGAACTGTTGTTAAGTGATGTTTTCATAATACTGTGCCACAGCTGGTTTAAGCAAGTAGTGGTTGCACAAAAGTCATTAGAGTGTGCAGTCTGTTAAGTAAAGTCTCATTGAACCCTAACATATGTGCCCTGTCTGATAACTTATTTTCAATTCTCTACTGCCCAGCATTGGACTGCTGCCTATAGCAGGTTCTGTTAATATTTGGTGAAAAAATTTTAATGTGCACAGACATTTTGACACTTAAAATCAGAAAGAACTTCCCTTCAAACCTCTTCAAAAAAGCACTTTTAAGATAAGAATTTGAGCATAATTCCAGTTTATTCCCCTTGCTAGGAGTATGGAGTGTTGCTTTAAGTGACTTTATAAAAAACATAGATATAATTCACATAGCATAAAATTTAACCTTTTAAAGTTTACAGTTTATTGGTTTTTTAGTATGTTCATAAAGTTGTACAACCAACATAATTACTTAATTTCAGAAAATTTTTATCACACCAGAAAGAAAACCTCACATGGGATAAATCTACTCACAGGCACTCCATGTTCCATGTTTCTTCTGGCCCCTGCAAACCACTAATCTGCTTTCTGTCACTGTGTATTAGCATAATCTCAATATTTCATATATGTGGTCTCACCATGTGTCTGACTTCTCACTTAGTATAATGTTTTGAATGTTAATGCATGTTGTAGTAGGTACCAGTACTTCATTGCTTTGTATAGCTGAGTAAGTTCCATTGTGTGGCTATATAGATTGTGTTCATCCATTCATAAGCTGACAGATGTTGGAATTTTTGCCACTTCTAGTTTTTTTTTTAATAATGCTACAGTGAATATTTGTGTGTGACTTTTTATGTGGGCAGAAGATAACAATTCTCTTCAATAAATATGTGTTAATATCTTAGAAATACATGATTTTTACATTTTTATGTTATAATATTTCAGTTAGCTCTATGGTTTTAAAATAATGCATTATGTTGTCACCAGTATTTTACTTAAGCTACAAGTTGAGTTATTTAACTTTTCTGCACAATAAGTAACATTGGCATTTCAAGAAGGCCATTTTGGCCCGTGTGTCCTATGACCAGGTGACCTCCTGGCTTGCTGTGGCTACATGGATGAAGGAAGCTGTTCAGTCATATTCTGGGGTAAAAATGGCATTGCAAGTGCATTTCTGAACAGCTTGCCTTTTTGTCAAGAAATACTTTTTATTCCTAGAAATCTTGAACATTAAAACAGGATTCTGTGATCTCCTCTAATCCAGTCCCTTTATTTTATAGATCTCAGAATTGAATGAGAAGTTAAAATGGTTGTCCAAGTGCCTACTTAAGGTAGAGAACTAGGCGTCGTTGGCCAAGTACCTATAGATACACGGACTCAATGCTCTGTCTTCCAAACTTGGCTTTTCCTCTTTATCCGTATTAACATCATAGAGCAGAAAACAAACAATTCAAACAGTTCAAGAAGGTAATTGTAGCAGACAGATTCAGGTTCGCTGAGATAAACTTCCAGACCAGGAACAGTTATGGACGAAGGGATATTTATTGAAGCTTACAGATACAGGGGAAGTTCCATAAATGGGAGAAGAAGCTGGCCTGCCTTCACAGGACCAAGCAGAGAGAGAGAAGTACAAGCTTAAAAGCCACACAGCACAGCACACTTCAGGAACTCCAGCTAGGCGCACTTTGCATATCTTTAGATTGAAATCTGAAACCCACCACCACACCTTAAGATCCACACAATGGCACTGCCTCCAGCCAGGTGGCTAAAGATGCAAACTACAAACAAATAAACAACTGAAATATATTGGGGGCCATCTATTCTATTCAAACCACCACATTCCACCCCTGGCCCCCAATAGATTTATAACCATCACACATTGTAAATTGTACTCAGTTCAATTTCAGAAGGTCCCCACAGTCTTGACCAATTTAAGATATTAAGACCTGTAAAATCAAACAAGTTAAACATTTCTAACATATAAAGGCACTGAGTAAACATTTTCAACTGGTATAAGGCATAGCAAGGAGAGACGAAAACAAAGCAAACTCAACCACCATCAAACAAACATCAAGCTTCTGCAGTTAAGTCCAGTACAACTAGAGACTGACAGTCTCCAGATTTTCCAATTCGGCCCCTCCAGATGGGCAGAGTAGCCGGGGAACACTTCCATCATAGGCCAACAATGCACTCTATGGTAGCCCTTGCATAGTCCTGGTATATACAAAACATCTTCAGGTCTTCATGCAAACCATGGTCCATCTTCCAAAGGCTCTTTCAGCCTATCAGGGCATCATGCCCTGCCTCATGCCACATCTCAGCAGCAGCTCCTGGAACCATGTGCAATTCATGACCACTCTTCACATTTTCCAAAGGCTCTTTCAGCCTATCAGGGCATCAGGCCCTACCTCATGCTGCATCTCAGCAGTGAATCCAGAAGCATGTTCAATTCACGGCCACTCCATGCATTTTTCATGCTTCTGAAACCAATGCCAGGTGTGCAGGACACAGCCATATTCTTAATTCAGGGACGAAACAAATCATAGCCTTGAAAAGCAGGTTCCTTCTCCAGTCAACTCTTTCCAAAAGTGTTTGCATTTCTATGATAGTCTTTCCTCAGGCATCCTTTCCATTGTTTTAATGTAAAGCAGTTGGAACATCTTCCTTAAGATTGCTAATGTGTTTGACAATAGCAGGTTCAGTAACCTAAAACCAGTCTCAGTGCCTGTAATTTTAACTTGCTTGAGGTTTTCCAGCTTAAAATCTTAAATCTCTCAGTACAATATCTCTAGCCAAGCACATCAGTCCATTACAGATTTAACCTTGATCAAACACTCTGGGCCTGGGCAGCAGGACGCAGCCAGCCCTTATGCCAGTAGCCCAGTATGTTTCAAATTAAGAAAAGCTTAGAGAAAATGCTTTCACAGTCTTATTTGGAAAAGCTGGCTGTCATAGTTGTACTCATAATTCATAGAGTCAGGGAGGGAAATTGTATTAATAAAGATTAATAATTAATATATAGAAATACTATATTAGCTTATACCCAAGATCTATAAGCATAAACAAAGGTTAACTGTTCCTATTAACTTCCTTTAACTGCCAGCCCTGTTTCTTCTCATCACATCCTAGCCTTCATATGCCATTAATTTTAAAGGGGGTCCAAGGATCAAGCATATTTTACCCAAGTATAGTCAAGTTCTGTAATGGACTATGCAGCTAATCACTTTGCTTGTCTACAGGCCATGCTGGATACAATTTATCCTCTCACAGTGAGTCAAAAGTGAGAATGGGAGCCAGGCGTGGTGGTGCATGCTTTTAATCCCAGCCCTTGGGAGGCAGAGGTAGGAGGATTACTGTGAGTTTGATGCCAGCCTGAGACTACATAGTGAATTCCAAGTCAGCCTGGGCCAGAGAGACCCTACCTTAAAAAATAAAAAAATAAAAAAATTAAAAAACCAGTAAGAATGGGTTCAGTCAGCCACCACACACCACCATCCCATGTTGTAACTGATAAGAAAGAGCAGGACTGGAACACACACTTAGTTGTGAGATCTCAGATATGTGCCCTGGAGCCCTTACATCAGGCTGTATGTGAGGCTCCAGGCAGCTGTGAGTGCTGGCAGCACCCCAGCTGAGCAGGGCTCCTTAAGAGTCTGGGAATATGCTGTTCCCCAGGACAGGTGCAATCCAGCCCTGGGGACTAAACATGGGTGTTGACACTGCCTCTGGGATTGTGGACCTAAAATCTCATGATACCAGTTCCCAACCTCTAAAATTAGAAAACTCTACTAGACAACTTCAAAACAAAACTCTTTAGGCTTCGAAATTGTAGTTTCACAACTTAGAGGTTTTAGATGTCATGTATGCTGAAGAAGAAGATGGACAAGGAAAACTTGTGCAAGTTCCTGGTTACTTAGAGATGAGGTTAAGGGCTGTTGCAAAAACATGAAATTATATCATTTGTTATCATATAGAAATAAGCATTAAATCTGTGCAAGCCCATCTGAGCTATCTTCATGTAATTTCTACTATTGTTTTTGTAATTTTTGTGTTTTTCATTATTATTAACAACATTTAATATGGATACATCATGTGTTGGTACCCTCTTTTCCCTTGTCCCTGCCACCATTCCACTGGGGACCCTCCTCAGTGGGGTTGAAGGTATTCCCTCTGGGGCTGTGATGCATTGTGGGAGCAGCAGACAGTTATTTTTCTGGGTGGGGAGAGGGAATGCATCTGGGCATGGTGGCTCCACCTGTGGCTCTTACAATCTATCCAGCCCACTTCAACAAAATTCCCTGAGCCATGACAGATGAGTTTTATGTCTACTTCAGTGATGAGCTCCTAGGAGCCTCTGGATCTCTGTTTGGTATGTGTTGAGTATCTTCAGGGTCTGTATCCTTCACCCTGGCACTGGTTATCAGGTTCAGCATGGAAGCAGAAGTCATTCTTGTCTCCCCAATTCCTCTTTGGTTTCAGCTGTGGCTTGGCTGAAGTGTGAGGGGTAGTTTATCTCCCCGAGTCTCACTACCATCTGAAAAAGAAGAACAGATTCTCCAGCATAGAGAGAAGTCAGCATAATTTAAATGGGATAAGCATTATTAATTTAGGGAGACTGTAAATTTTGTTTTGATGTGAAACAATGACTTAGAAGTTTAGTAATTTTGGAAACAATCTCCAGATATTTTTTGCTATCAATATTCAGTATTGGCTTGCTAAATTATCTGAAGGAATTTAACATAAGCCTGTCTGTAAAAGATACTGTGGAAAGTTTTAAGGCCTTAAGTTTGTTGGTTCATGTCTTAGAAAATTAACTTTTCATGTCTGAACAAAGATGAGTCTATAAATGGAAGCTTATGTGAGAATTAGCCATAACAGTGTATAAAAGATTGTTACTGATCAGCTCTGAATGTATAAATCCTGTATGTTTCACACCTTCTCTATCACCTTCTTGTCACTGTTATAATGTGACAAATAAAGGAAAAGTAATTGGGCATGGTGGTGCATGTCTTTAATCCCAACACTCTGAAGGAGTCAGAAGTAGGAGGATCTCTGTGTTTTTGAGGCCAGCCTGGGACTACAGAGTGCCTTCCAGGTCAGCTTTCGCTAGAGCGAGACCCTACCTTTAAAAAAAGAAAGGAAAGGAAAGGGGAAGGGGAAGGAAAGGAAAAGTTTTGGTTACTCAGTATGTCACCAACTTCTGATGTAAATGATTATTTCCATTACTTCTCTTGTTGATAGAATAAAACACCCAACCAGAAGCAGCTGATGGGAGGAAAGAGTATATTTCAGGTTTACAATTCCAAGGGAAAATTTCTTCATGGTGGTGAAGGCATGACAGGCCTAAGCCAGAAAGTCGCATCTTGTTACTGCAGCAAGGGAAGGAGTAGTCCCAGTGAGCTAGCTCTGAAAACCCAGTGGGCTGAATTAATAAACCTCAAGGTCTACCCCAGTGACACACCTTCTCTAGCAAGGCTCCACCTCCCAAGTTGTCACAAGCTCAGCACCAAATACTCAAGACACATGAGGCTTTGGGGGACATTCCACATTCAAAGTACCACAGACTCCATCTGGAAATGCTTGTTTCTATTAAAAATTGCTTTGTACTCCTTAGTTTTGGGTAAGATAAATGTTCCATAATCCCTAATATTTCTTTTGTATTCCTTCTATAGGAGGCTAGTTGTAAGGACTCTCTTCCTATCCTTTTAACAAAAGACTCAGAGTGATGCCCAAACCATCTCCAAAAGGGAAGGTGAGTTAGTGACTCATCATCCTCTTCTACCTCAACCTCCTATTGCTTGAATTTCTTGAACTACTTCAAAATTTTAAGGTTTTTTCACATGTGTGTATGCTATATTCACATTTGTATGTATGTGGGTGCACAGGTGTGTGCTGTTGTGTATGCATGTGTGTATGTATATATGGAGACCGGATATTGCTATTGGGTCTCTTCTGCCTTTTTTAAAAATGTTTTTGTTGAGAGTGACAGACACAGAGAGAAACAGTCAGAGAGAGAGAGATAATGGGCATGGCAGGGCCTCCAGCCACTGCAAGTGGACTCCAGATGCATGTGCCACCTTGTGCATCTGGCTTACATGGGTCCTGGGGAATCGAGCCTCGAACACTGGTCCTTAGGCTTCACAGGCAAGCACTTAACCTTTAAGCCATCTCTCCAGCCCTGCCCCTCTTTGTTTTGACACAGGCTGTCTCAATGAACCTAGAGCTCACTGATTTAGCTAGGCTAGCTGACAAGCAAGCCTCAGGGATCCTTCTCAATGCTAGGATTATACATATATACTGCTATGCCCCAACTTTTCTACATGTACACTGGGGATCCAAGCTCAGCTCCTCATGTTTACAAGACAAGCATTTTACTTACTGAACCATCTCTTCAGCACTTACATTTCTTTTTTATGGAAGGAGTTGCAAGGTGGAAGAGTACTTTCTTTTCTTAAAAAAACTATTTTTATTTATTTTTAGAGAGATTGGCAGACAGAGAGAAAATGGGCACACTAGGGCCTCCAGCCACTGCAAATGAACTCCAGACACATGTACCACCTTGTGAATATAGTTTATGTGGGTCCTAGGGAATTGAAACTGGGTTCTTTGGCTTTACAGGCAAGCACCTTATCTGCTAAGCCATCTCTCCATCCCTGCAAGAGTACTTTCATTTAGTACATTTAGTCAAGGTCCTATTTATCACCCCAGAAAAAAAAAAAAAAAAACCTCAGGGCACTTAAAGTTGTAATTTTTAGTAAATGGTTTTACTTCTGTTGCTGCTTCTGCTCTGTGCAGCTTTTAGCACAGGAAACAGTCAGAAGTAAATACATTTCACACATTTGTGTGTATATGTATATATGTGTATGTCTGACGTGTGTGTATGGGTATACACATGCCATGACTTGCATATGGAGATGAGAGGACAGCCTCAGGGTGTAGGTCCTCTCTTTCTACTACTTTGAGACATGTTCTATCATTGTTTTTTTACTATTGGGAAGGCCAGTTAGCTGGTCCACAAGCTTTGGGATTCTCCTGACTCTGCCTCCCACTGCTGTAAGTGCATTGAGATTACATATGAGTTCCCACTTTGTATTTAAGTGTAAAGACATTTTTAAGGCATTTCTAAGCATGATAGAAATCTACAGGATGTTTTTCTTTCCTTGAAGGAAAAGTAAAGTGTCCAGTTGTAGTTTTTTCTTGCTCAAAGTAGAAATAACCTTACTGATTTTTCCAGAGTTAAAGATGAGATATTAAATTTAGTTTTAATGAGAAAAAAATAAAGACTATGTAGAAATGATGGAGTAAAATCTATTGTATAAAATGTTATTAAGAAAAACACAAAATGCACATTATTGTTTTGCCATAGAAAAACCTTTAGGGCTCAGTGGATAAAGCCCTTGCTTCTCAAGCATGAGTACCTGAGTTAGGGTTCCCAGAACTCACACAAAGGCTGGGCTATAGCAGGCTTTGTAACACTAACATGCCTGCAGAGGGAAAGAAGGTAGAGACAGGAGAATTTTCCAGAAGTTTGCTGCCCAACTAGCCTGGTGAATGCAGCTGTGAACAATGAGAGGCCCTGCCTCAAACAAGGGAAAAGGTTAGGGCTGACAACTAAGATTGTACTCTAGTCTCTTCATGTATGCCCACAAATATGCACACACACACATGCACACATCTTTAACCAAAAACATCTCACACCAATTTTACAATCTGTTTACAAAAAAGAGGATTATATTAATTGAGTATCCCCTTATTTTCCTAACCTGTTTTATTCCCTTTTCAGTAGAACTTGTGCTTTATTAGTTAATATGTAATAATCCTAACTGGCCATGGTAATATTCACAGAACTATTATTTCCAGCTCTAAGACAAAATGTTCTCCAAACTTTCATGAGTTTAATCTTGGCAAAATTTAATAGAATTATCCTCACTTTATTTTAATCACAAAGGTAAATCAATTGAAATACTAACCCATGTTTAGTGTCATATTTATGGCAATAGTGCATGGCTTATTTTTGAAAGAAATAAAAATGGTCCAGATAAATATTAATCCACTTTACCTTTCTTAGAAAATTATTTGAACTGTCTATTATGCTTTCCTTTCTAGATTCAAACTATACCATTTGTATGTTTTTTAATTTTTTTCATTTATTTATTTGCAAGCAGAGAAAGAGAGAGAGAAGTAGACAGAGAGAATGGGAATGCTAGGGCCTTAGCCACTGCAAATGAACTCCAGATGCATGTGCCCCTTGTGCATCTGGCTTATGTGGGTCCTGGAGAATCAAACATGGGTCCATTGGCTTTGCAGGTAAGCACCTGAACCACTAAGCCATTTCTCCAGCCCCCATTTGTGCTTTTCACCTCAAAATTTGTGCATGCAAACTTATACATTGTTAATTTGCATGTATAGGAGAAATGCCCATTATTCATTTAAAAAATTTGTTGTTAAAGATGTATGTATAAAATTACAGTGAAAACTAATGTAGAATATGAAAACATTTTTAGGTAACATTTGTTTACTATTTATTTATAATGGTATACTTACTTTCAGATAATGTGACCCTAGGTGAATCACTTCCTCAGTGAAAAATTTTATTGAAGCTGAAAGAATTCTGTCATTCTCATTAAATTAATCCCATTGGATTTTAGATATATAAATTAAATTTTAGATATATAAATTAAATTATATATATATATATATAATTTTAGATACATATAGATTAATTAATATGTACTTACAGTACTCCCACCATCTACCTTATGGGATGATTTATAATGAGCTTATTCAATAGAGAAGTTATTCTCTCCTTATCTCTTAAGCTTTGCTTTGTGACTTCAATCTCTTTGTAGTCTAGCATTTCATTTTAATGAGAAAATATGTCTCTGCTTAGTTTAGTGATAATTATACAATTTCTGATCTCAGAAATAAGCTGGAGCACATGAGACAAAGTAATTGTTAAGGTAATAATTATGTCACCAATGTTTTCTTTTAGGTGGTATTTGAGAGCTTACACTAAGGACACCTCCAAAATATGGACAGTATATTCTTTCTATAGTGACATCATGAGCTATGGGGAGAATATGTAGTCATGTTTTTACTGTTACTCCATTTGGCCTCCACTTCTGTCTTTCTCAGACATCTCTAGTTACAGCTGTATTTGCCTTGGACAGCTAAGTATTTCTGATCCCTGTATGGGCTAGAGATATGAAATAATAATCCAGAAATTCCCTTTGTCCATTAGCTCTGGAGACATCTCCTCATGTAAGCCATTGGTCCCCATGTGTATTACCTCTGTCACCTGTTGTCTTGGCTGTTGGGCAAGGGGAAGGATTGAGTTTCTCTTCCTGGGATAGGAAGGCCACTTCTTGGTTTGAATCCAAGATTTTAAAATAAATACTTCTTCTACAGTGTCATGACTTGTGGGATAATAAATGATCACCAGACCTACAAGCCAAGGACATACTCATATAACTGCTGCACGCCCAATACTGTGCCACCTACAGATACAATGAGTGGAGTACATGACACAGAAGAAAATATCAACTAGACCTTCAAATAAGAAGACACAGATCCTGCAAACCTGATACAGTCATCATTGCAAGAGACAAGTCCAATAATCACAGGCTTTCTAGCTATAATAACCCTCACAACCCATACTCATTGTCAGAGTACAAACCATGAGGAGGGACCAGTGAATTAAAGGAAGCAAACAATACTATTTTCTTCCTAACTTTGATCAGTGGATCAAAAACATAGTAAAAATTAAGATTGCAAACACATTATAGTTATAAATTCTCCTAGTGCTTTCATAGTTGTTTCCTTTAGAACGTACGTTGCATTAACTGAAAAATGAGTGGGAAGATAATGTAGTTGGCAAGTACATAGTTGTAGAGCAGAAGCAACTACTCTATTATGCTTATTTAGACAGGTTAGTGATTTCAAGGACAATAAATGATTTCAGGAGATTCTCGTCAGTGATGACATTAGCTCTTATAGTTGTATTTTAAAAATAGTTTTAATGTCATACTTATAGCCAACATAAACCAGAAAGCTAGAAATGTGAGACCATTTAGTGGCACTGTAACTTATTTTCAGTATACAAATAGAGCAACTTAATTAGCCTTGACTTTTACCTCTAAGTTATTTGAAAGTAATTGCTAAAGATATGCATATATCTTATGCTGTTTGTACTGATGCTACTTTCCTAATTGGTTTCTAATTAATATTATTCCATTTTGTGTTATATGTATCAACCGAGTTTACATGCTTACACTTTGTCTAAATCATAGTGATAGCTTACATCAATGAAGAATAAGGCACTGTCCTAATTTAATGTATATTATTAATAACCACAATATTCCATATGTTGTTACATCATACTTAGCCATTTTGAATATTTTGGACTAGTTCTAACTTATTGATACAAAGTCACTATACTATATGTGTTAATAATTTTTGAAGTTAAAAGAATATTATTTTTAGAGTTTATTTATTTATTTATTTGGTTTTTTGAGGTAGGGTTTCACTCTAGCCTAGGCTGACCTGGAATATACTATACACTCTTAGGGTAGCCTCGAACTCTCAGAGATCCTCCTACCTCTGCTTCCCATGTTCTGGGATTAAAGGCATGAAATACCACTCCCAGCTTCTAATCACTCTCTTCTTCATAAAGGAGCAACTGGAAACACCGTGGGCATGCTACTCATAAAGCAGTACATTTTGGGTTCAAATTATAAAAAGTTGACTTTCTTCTAACCTTTCCCTGCCTGTGATGAGCCTGATAAGTCTTTAAATCTGGATTCTCACCAGGTATTTGAAAGAGTGTCCATAGTTTTAAAAAATAAAATATATGAACTGAATAAAAGAATATAAAGCTTTGACTTAAAATGTTTAAAAAGATGTTTCCATCTATAAGGACTCCTCCCTCTCTGCTGTTTAGCTCTCAAAAACAAATGGAAAATTATTGGCTGTAGATCTACATAAGAAACTTCACCAATGATCTTTTATGTTGAGTTTTACATCTCAAAAATAATAAAGTTTCAAATTAATTTTCTTAAGGTGAATCTAGGAATCATATATTTATGTCATATGTACCATGATGTTTTCATATTTGTTTTGTATGTTATAAAAAATAGAGAATGGGACTTCTGGATAAGATGGATGAATAGGAGTCATGCCAATCTAGCCTAGGGAGAGATTTAAGCAAAGCCACAGCAAAATACACTCTTCATCCAAAAAGTGAAGACGTATAGGTTTTTATTAGCCACTGCAGAGAAGAAGGAGAGACTAAGATCTATTTAAGAAGGAGGAAAATGGCCATATTCTCACTGAGGTGCTTGTGTACCCAGACCCAATCTATGCAGATCCACGCAGCCACCCGGTGCCCAGCTGCAGGAGGAGAGACTGAACAAGGCGATTTTCAACCTCATCAGCCTCCTTGCAAAGTCAAGAAACCTGAAGGGAAGACAGCAAAGATTAGCTGGAGGAGCTGATGAAGGGGACACAAGCAGGACCAGCTGAGCAGTTCCAGTACAACTCCAGGCTTCCCGCACTCTCCCATACCCCAACCAACAGCATCACAACCCTCCATTCAGCCTCTTGGCAGCAGGGCATCCAGCACAGCTGATCAGAACACCAAATTCATAGCACAACATGGAGAGATCAAGGTGGGCACTCAGCATTGGTGAGATTGGAAGCCACCCAAAAGGTAACGAGGCTGACTGACAAAAAAGCAGGTACATGGGCTTGCACTGGAAATGCTCATCTCTCTTTCCATGTAAGAGCAGGTGATGGATTACATATTCTTTGTTGGCTTTACCATTTTCAATTTTAAGCTATATTTGGGGGGGCGGTTACAATTGTTGCCTTTGATGCTTTCAGATTCACAGGGCCTTTGTCTTTTTTTTTTTTTTCTGTCATTATTGGGGGCAGGGTCTGATTTAGCCCCAAGCTGACCTGGAAACCATTTCAAAACAGAAATTTCAGCCTCCCAGATGACAGGATTAGGGGTGTAGAGCAACACACACCCTTAAGGATTCTGGCTTTGTAAGGTTATGTTTCAATCCCCACATTTGGGTACTTTGTGTTGGTTTTTATTGAACGTGTATATTGCTCAGTTGAATTTTAGAATTTGCTGGTGATCATTGGATTAATTATCTTTACTTTGTTTGTTCTTTGCACAGAGGAATCAACATAAAAATACTCACTCAGCAGCAATAACAATATGTCTGGTTCATCAGACCACCTTTAAAAAAAAAAGAAAAGGGGAGATGCAGATATCAAGCTAATTTGTAACAGGGTAATCTTTGCAAAAGCTAAGCCTGAGGACATGGAAGACTGTGCAACTTCAGTGAAGCTTCTTGAAGGCAGGAACTCAAAGCTTCTACAAAGATTTTATGATGTAATAAACATAAACACAACTCATGATCTGATCTGATCTGATGCAAACTCTTGATCTGCCTTATGCTCAGACTCCCCATAACTTTGACTCCCTGAAAGTTAATAAAAGCTATGAGTATGGTCAGCTCAGTGAGCACTAGAGTGCATCCCCCTGACCCTCCATAAACATATATTTTAGCATGTTATGTGTTCATTTCACTGCTGGATGGTGTGTATAGATAGAGATATCTCATCATCCAGTGCTAGACACTTGGCTTTTTCTTGTCATTCTGATGGGTCTTGGGTCTCCCTCATGTTGTAGTTACTTTCTTGTTGCTGGGACAAACATCCAACTAGAAGCAGCTATGGGAAGAAAGGGTTTATTTCAGGCTTACAGAATCTACAGGTAACACCATCAATGGTGAAAGAAGCTAGCTCACTTCCATAGATGCATAGCAGAGAGACACCAGCAACCAGCCAGCAAACACCAATAGCCAGAGTTCAAACTGGTTCAAACACATTAGGGCTGGACTGAAAGATCCACCACCAGCAACACCACATCCAGCAGACTGCTGGAGACTAAAGTTGCAAGCGTAATTAAAAATACCTCAGGCTATTTGGGGACATACATTCAGATTCAAACCACCACTTTCTGCCCCTGGTCCCCATAGCCTTTATCAACTTTAATGTTGCTCAAAAGTCTCATCTGAGATTTAAGACTGTCTCTTAACTGTGAGCTCTATAAGGCTAAAACACAAGTTACATGCTTTCAACACACAATGGCAGAAAGAAAACATCCCCATTGTATAAAAGAATATGAAGGAGAGAATGGACCAATGCAGAATCAGTAACCAGCAGGTAAACATCAGACATCTTCAGTTCAAATCAACCATCCATAACCAGTGATGAAAGTCTCTGGATTTTCAGTTCTGCTTCTTCAGTGTGCCAGTCACAGCCTGGAGAATCATCCCAAGCCAGCAGTTCTACATGATAGCCATTCCATAGTCCTGGTACAACCATAACATCCCAAGATCTACACTGCAAACCATGATGTGTGGCCTCCACATGGGGATTTCAACTCTGTTTCCTACTCTACCTCTCAGCATCAGCTTCTGGAACCAGGTCATCTTCATGCAATGGCCTTGCTGGCCCTCCATGCAGGGATCTCAACCCTGCTTCACTTTGCCACATCTTGGTGGTTTCCAGAACCACGTGCACTTCTTGACATGCTTTCCTCATTTTTTCATGTCTCTAAAATCATTACCAGATATGTGGCATAACCAGGGAGGGGGAATATATCTTATGAAGAGCAGGTTACTTTTCCACCAGTTTTCCTTCAAGCTACCTCCTTTCAACAGAATTTGTGTTCTTATTCATTTAAGCCTTCCATGGCTCACCCACAGATCATCATTCCCATTGTTTCAATGCAAAACAGTCAGCACACCCTTGATGTTGGGAATCTGCTTAACAATTGCAGTTTCAGTAACTAAAACTGGTTGCTATGCCAGTAAATTCAAACTTGCTTGAATTCTTCCTGTAGTAAACCATACATCTTTTATATCTTTCTGTTCTATACCTTCCATCAAGCACACCAGTAAATTACTTTTAAATTCAAGCTTGATCAAACTCTCATGGCATGTTCAGAATAATGCAACCAGCCTTTATGCCAATAGCCCAGTTCCAAAAAAAGTTCTTGCTGTCCCCTTTAAAAGTCATAAGCCAATCCTTCACAATCTGCAATTCTCTCTGCATTTAGAATTTTCAGGTTCTCACCAGAATAAAGCTCTGCTTACAGCACTGCAAGACTTCACCAGTCCTAACTACCAAATTCTTCCACATTCCTCCCACAAAAAAGTTCCAAAAGATGAAAATCCACATGATTAGATTTATCACAGTAATAACTCCACTTCTTGTTACCAATTTTTCTGTTGCAGGTATTTAATGGTTACTGAGACAAATACAAACAAGAAGCATCTTGTGGAAGGAAAACGTTTATTTCAGACTTGCAAAATCTAGAGAAAATACCATTCATGGTGGAAGAATCTGGCTCACTTCCGTAAATGCATAGCAGAGAGATGCCACCAACCAGCCAGCAGAAACCAATAGTCAGAGCTCAAACTGGCTCTTGACACACATTATGGCTAGACAAAAACATCCTTCCCCAGTGACACCTCCTCCAGCAGGCTACTGGAAACTTAAGTGGCAAGTTTAACCAAAAATACCTCAGGCTATTGGGGACATAGGTTCACATTCAAACAACTACATCCTAGTTCCCTGTCATCTGTAAAAAGCAGGTTCTCCAAGCAAGAAAGTGCATAAGCACATAGTGTCAATGTCTTTTCACCAATCTATATTAGGCTTATGACATTTGCTGTAGCTACGTGTTATATATGTCTTACAAACTTAGAAGATTTTCTTATAATTGTGTTTTAATTTAAGTCCTATCAAATGTTTTCTTCTGCATCTATCAAAATAGTTGTAGTTTTAATTTTCCCCTCTTTTATTGTGAGATTTATTGATAGTATTTTTAAATCTAAACCAATTCTGTTTCATGGCCTTGATAGACATTTCTAAAATTCTTGAAATTTTTGGATATCTGATACATTATTTAGCATCTTAATATTACTATTTATAAATATGTTTTATTCTTTCTACTTTTGGTAAACACTTATAGTAGTCTAATAAAATTGGTTGGTTGAGTCCCTTTTCTAAAATATGAAACAAGTTAACATTAGAATTATCATTTCTTTCAATATTTGTCATAACATACTCATAAAACTGTGTCTGATATAAGATATATTGATGTTTCTGTTTTGGCCTATATTCCATTTGTTTTTTATATGCTGATTTTTAACTAGGGATTCAGTTTAGATAATGGTGAGAAGTCTAACCCTGTTTCCTATCATGAATTTGTTTTGATTAGTTATACCTCCTATGAAATGTATCTGTTTTAAATAATTAAGGAAAGCATAAAATACGTCAGTGTTCTAGTTTTTGAAAGCTACATACTACCTTAGTTACTCATTTCCAATGTGTCCTATAGAGTCTTTTCTTTTTGCCTTGATTAGGGTTGTGAGACATTTGTCTAATTTATTACTCTGTTCAATGAACCTGCTTTCAATTTTTCTGATTATCCTACTGCATTGTTCTTCCCATTTTATTGAAGTCTGAGTGCTATTATTTTCTTTTCTTAGGTATCTATTATTCATATCACAGAAATTTTTCCCTAGATGGGGACCACTCGTTTGGGGAGCTGTGGTATCCTTAGAAAAGAAATATATGTCACATTTCAAGGATGAGTAAAGTGTATCACTTTCCATTTAAAAATGCTTTCTTTTGTGTTTTTCACTTTGATACATATTTGTAAGTATTTTGAGGTATAATATGATAATTTGATATACCTAAAAAGTGAATTATGATCAAAAGAGAGTAATTAACACTCTGGCATTCTAAACAAATGGGTCCCTGACTTTGGCAGCCGTGGTACATGTCCCAGAGCATTCTTCCTACTGTTGGTCAGCTTTTCCTCCTTAGACATAATGTTTTTAGTAGTTTATATGTGATGTGATAAGAAGGTTTAGAATTCTCTGAGTGCCTTTCTGTTACCTAAAATGCCTGTTGGTTTACAAAGTGTTTCTTTGGACATTAGAAAGCTGCATTTAGGTTCATGGCATTTTCCCCTTTCCCTCCCTCCCTCTTTTCTCTCTCTCTCTTTTTTTTTTTTTTTTTTTTTTTTTTTTTTTTTTTTTTTGGTTTTACGAGGTAGGGTCTCACTCTAGCCCAGGCTGACCTGGAATTCACTATGGAGTCTCAGGGTGGTCTCGAACTCATGGCAATCCTCCTACCTCTGCCTCCCGAGTGCTGGGATTAAAGGCGTGTGCCACCACGCCCAGCCTCTTTTCTCTTTTGATTTTAATAATAATTTAATAATGTCAGGTGCATAATGTAGCTAGTGTTTGAGAATAAAAAGATGAATCAAATATTTCTCTCATTTAACTTGAAATTGGTGAGAGTCAATATGTGTGGCTTGTAGTAATGGAATTTTTCTCTTGTATTTAGTACAAGTTATTACAATTTCCTTTTAAATTTTTAAATGATTCAGTAGCCATCAAATATCTAATAACATCTTGGATTTAAGATACTTACATCTATGTTTGTATTTTTCTTCAATTTGTCTTAGGGATATATTTCTTGATATAACTTCACTATTTGTTCTGCCCCATGTTTTACATATCTGAATGTGTTTATTATTTCATGACATAGAAATTGCACAATATTTTAATGTATTATTTATTTATTTATTTATTTGCAAGCAGAGAGAAAGAGAAACAGACAGGGAGAATGGACATGCCAGGGCCTCCAGCTGCTGCAAAGGAGCTCCAGATACCTGTGCCACTTTGTACATCTGGCTTTACATGGAAACTGAGGACTAGAACCCAAGCCATTATTAAGCTTCACTGTCAAACACCTTAGCCTCTGAGCCATCTCTCCAGCCCTACCATATTTTAATAGAAATAAAACCTATGTATTTTCCATGTCCTTTGTAGGTGCTTATGTACACAATCCTCTTTTTTATTATTTTGCCTTATATGCTTTTGTAAGAAATGTCTTGCAACTCTATATCTTCATGCTCATGGTATATTATTCAAAATACTTTATTATGTATGAGCAGAGTTATAACTGTGACAAAGTTTCTATTATAAGTGTATTTATTTGGTTTTTCAAATTGTCAGGAGCCTGTTTGAAAATAAATTCTGGAAGTTTCTGGATCACTATAAAATAATTCAATTATTTGGTAGTATTTTTTTTTCTGGGTTCTGTAATCTTCTTTAACATATGCGCTGTCAAAAATTAATAGAAGGAGTTCTGGGCAAGATGGTGGCATAAGAGCTATGCCAAACCAGGCTAGGGAGGGATTTAAGCAAAACCAGAGCAAAATATACTCTTCTAAAAAGTGAAGGTATGTAGGTTCTTTATAGACACAGCAGAGAAGCAGGAGAAACCAAGATCCATCAGAAAGGAGGAAAACAGCCAGAATCCCCCTGAAGTGCTTGTGGCCCCATATCCACACAGCCAGGCACCAGCACAGAGTGGCAGCAGCAGAGACCAAACAGGGATTTTCCAACCTCATCAGCCTTCTTGCAAAGTCAATAAATCTGAAGGAAAGATAGCTGAGATTAACTAAGGAGCTACCCAAAGGGATACAGGTGGTATGTGTGAGCAACTCCAGGCTTCTGCACTCTTCCATGCCCCAGCCATCAGAACCACGAATGCTGGCATTCAGCCCCCTGTGGCAGTTCAGCCACCACAGCTGATCAGAATTCCAGTTCCACAGCAGAACATGGAGGGATCGAGGTGGGCACTCACCATTGGTGAGATTAGAAGCTACCCCACAAGGTGACAAGGCCAACTGCCAAAAAAATAAAAAGGTACATAGGTCTGCATTGGAAGAGCTAATCTCTCTTTCCATGTCAGGGCAGGTTACGGGTTATATATTCTTAGTTGGCTTTACCATTTTTCTTTTTCTTAAATATTTTATTTTTATTTATTTATTTGAGAGAGAGTGAGAGATACAGAAATAGGCATGTAGACAGAGAGAATGGGTGCGCCAGGGCTTCCAGCCACTGCAAATGAACTCCAGATGCATGCACCCGCTTGTGCATCTGGCTAACGTGGGTCCTGGGGAATCGAGCCTTGAACCAGGGTCCTTAGGCTTCACAGGCAAACGCTTAACCACTAAACCATCTCTCTAGCCCATGGCTTTACCATTTTTCAAATAAGGTGTGTTTTGAGGTTGAATATTGTTGCCTTTGATACTTTCAGATTTATAGGGCCTTTGTCTTTTGCTCTGTCATTATTGTGGGCAGGGTTTGATTCAGATCCAGGAAGACCTGGAACCCAATTCAGAACAGAAATCTCTACCTCCCAGCTGACAAGATTGAGGGTGCAGAACAACACACACTCTTATGGCTTTTGGCTTTATAAGATTATATGTTTATTTTAATCTCCACAATTGCATATTCTGTGCTGGTTTTTACTGAATATGTATATTGCTAACTTGCAGTTTAGAATTTGCCAGTAAATTGTTCCCCCCAGTCCACTAGAATACTTGCTTAGCAAGCAAACCCAACACCTAGGATTACTTCTGCAGTTGGATTAGGGTACAAGAGCTACACCTGGCAACTTTAACTCATATCCTGAAAACATATAAAGGTGTATCGCCATCTAAGAACACTACGGATAAGTAGAAAACTCAAGCATCAAATCAATTCAGGATGCAAAAGTTGCTACATTATAATACAAGAAACACAAACAATCAAGACAATACAATCCCACCAAAAATTATAAATCCATCAGAAATGATCACCAATGAGACTGTATTAGATGAAATGCCTGCCAAAGATTTCAAAAAAAAAAAAATGATTGTATATATACTCCAAGAAATCAAAAAAGAAATGAAAGGAGTCAAAGAAGAAAACAAAGGAATTAAAGAAGAAAACAAACTCCTGAAAGAGAACACGGGAAACCAGTGTAATGAAATAAGGAGGTCATTACAAAACATGAGTAAGGAAATAGAAATACTGAAAGAAAAAAAAAGGCTGAAATTCTAGCTATGAAGAACACAGTCACTCAAATAAAAAACCATGTGGAAAGTCTCATTAATAGAATGGATGAAGGAGAGAATAGAATATTTAAACTAGAAGACCAGGTGGCAGACCTTATACAGTCCAACAAAGAGAAAGACAAGCTAATAGGAAGGTATGAATGGGAATTTCAAGATATCTGGGACACTACAAAAAGATCAAACATAAGAATTTAGGGTATAGTAGAAGGAGAATTTCAACCCAGAGGCTTAGTAGGTGCTTTCAACAAAATCATAGAAGAAAATTTTCTCCAAATTGAGAAAGAAATACCAATGCAGACACAAGAAGCTTTTAGAACACCAATCAGACACAACTTGGAAAGAACCTCTCCTTGCCATGTTATAATGCAACTACTAAACACGCAAACAAAACAAAATATATTGAAAGCCATTAGAAAAAGCAAGTCACCTACAAAGGCAAGCCCATTAAAATAACACCAGATTACTTAACACAAACTTTAAAAGCCAGGAGGACTTGGAATGATGTATTCCAAGTTCTGAAAGATAACGTCTGTCAACTAAGATTACTTTATCTGGCAAAGCTATCTATCTAAATTGATAAGAGAAATAAGGGCATTCCATGACAAAAATGGGCTAAAGGAATATATGACAACTAAACCAGCTCTACCAAAAATACTTGAAGAGAAAGCAGAATACAAACAAGAGGAAATAGGAAAAAATAAACCATACTCAAATAACAGTTAAAACAAGTGAGTAAAGGGAAAACAGAAAGCACTACAAAACAAGAATAATGGCAAAATAAATATATCTTTTCAATAACAACTCTTAATCTTGATGGCCTCAATGCCCCAACAAAAAGACATAGACTTAAAAAAATAAAATAATTAAAATAAAATAAAAAGGCATAGGCTTGCAGACAACTAAAAGGCCAGATCCTGCCATTTGTTGCCTCCAGGAAACTCACCTCTCAATAAAAGGTGGACACTGTCTTAGGGTGAAAGGATGGAAAACAGTATTCCAAGCAAATAGGCCTAGGAAACAAGCAGGAGTTGCTATCCTAATATCTGATAGAAGACTTCAAACCAACATTAGTGAGGAAAAATAAAGAAGGTCACTTTATACTGATTAAAGGAACACTCCAACAAGAGGACATTACAATCCTAAATGTATATGTACCTGACATGGGGCTCTCAGTTTCATCAAGCAAACACTATTAGACTTAAGGTCACAGATAACACCAAACACAATTGTAGTGGGTGACTTAAATACTCCACTCTTATCAATAGACAGGTCATCCCAGCAAAAATAAACAGAGAGACATCTGGATTAAATGATGTCATGGTACAAATGGACCTAGCAGATGTCTACAGAACATTCCATCCAAATGCTACAGAATATACATTTTTCTCAGCAACATATGGAACATTCTCCAAAATAGACCATATATTATGACACAAAGCAAATTTTAACAAATACAGGAAAATTGAAATAATCCCTCATACTCTGACCACAATGGAATTAAACTGCAAAAAAAAAAAAAAAAAAAAAAAAACCTACAGCACATACACAAATTCATGGAGAATAAACAGTACACTATTGAATGATGAATGGGTCATTGAAGAAATCAAAAAGGAAATCAATAAATTTATAGAATCAAATGATGATGAGACTACAACATACTAAAACCTTTGGGATACAATGAAGGCAGTCCTTAGAGGGAAATTTATAGCTCTAAGTGCCTATATTGAGAAATTAGAGAGTTCACAACAATTTAATGCTTCACCTTAAGGCTTTGGAAAAAGAACAAGTCAAACCAAAACTCAGTAGAGGAGAAGAAATAATAAAGATAAGGGCAGAAATTAATGAAATAGAAACCAAAAAAAAAAAAAATCAAAAGAATCAGTGAAACAAAGAGTTGGTTCTTTGCAAAAATAAACAAGATTGATAAACTCCTAGCAAATCTGACCAGAATAAAGAGAGGAGACTAAAATTAATAAAATTAGAGATGGAAAAGGCACCATTACAACAGATACCAGAGAATGGCTACCATCAAGGTAACAAATGACAATAAATGTTGGCAAGGATGCAGAAAAGGGGGAACCCTTCTACACTGTCAGTAGGAATGTAATCTGCTACAGTCATTGTGGAAATCAGTGTGGAGGTTCTTGAGACAGATCAAAATAGATTTACCATATGATCCAGCTATAGCACTCCTAGGCATATATCCTAATGACTCTTCTCACTACCTTAGAGATACTTGCACAACCATGTTTATTGCTGCTCTATTCACAACAGTTAGGAAATGGAACTAGCCTAGATGTCCTTCAACAGATGAATGGATAATAAAGATGTGGTACATTTACACAATGGAGTTCAATTCAGTGGTAAAGAAAAATGAAATTAGGAAATCTTCAGGGAAATGGATGGATCTGGAAAGGATTATACTAAGTGAGGTAACCCAGCCCCAGAAAGCCAAACATCTCATGTTCTCTCTCATATGTGGATCCTAGCTACAAGTGAATAGACTTGTATGTGAGCTGGAACCAAACATTGGTAGCAGAGGCCAGTAAGATAGAAAAAAGCTATAAGGAAGGGAAGAGAGGGAAGGGAGGGGATGATATTGTATATATATAAGTAGAAGAACAGATTACAGGGAGGGGAAAGGCCTAAGAAAGGCCAGGGAAAGAGATTGTGTAAAAGAAAGGCAGGGAGTAGGGTCAATCAAAATTCAATACATTCTGAATAAGACATATGAGAACCTACTTTTTTGAATAATGTCACATTCAGAAGCCATAGATTGTTACTAGAAAATTTTCAGTGCCAGGCATGGGATATTTTCCAGTGAGTTGTTGGCCTGGGAGGTCCCTGATGCCTCCAAAACATTACAGTCTATTATCAAGGCTCTTGGTTTCCCTTGAGAAAGAGATGGTAAGAACCTATTGCTGAATACTTTACATGCCTGAGTGGCAAAGTCACTGAGAAATCAAGCTGGTGATAAGCAGAAAACCTTCTCCCTGTAGCCCAGCCAACTGAAAGCTGGAAAAGGCAGCACTGCATGCAGCCTTATGGGAGACAGAAGTCATCAGTGGTGAAAACAGTGGACACGTGAAGCCTCAATTTTGGCCAGACAGGCCAAATGACTGAATGAGTGCAATAGTGGCATGTCTGCTCTCGGAGAAACCAGCTGCTCTCTAATTGCACTGAAGGCCCACTCTATGGGAGGGAATACATGCCTGGTACTGAAAACCTAATCAGAAGCCTTTGGCAAGGGAGGTCATGATCCTTAAGAGTATAAAGCCTGCCCTTGTCTGACTAAATGTATATATTATGCTCACCAAACTGCCCCAAGAGCACTACACTTAATGTTCATATTCATATATTAATGCTACTCTCACTTCTGGTTAGAGAAGCTTCTCTTTTCTGATGGTGATGACCACTAGGATGACCCAAAAGGTAACATAGTACTTAGGAGAAGGCACAGAAGAGTGTCCAGCACTGAACTATCTCACACCATCCTCCAAGGCTCAGGGTCCATTGCGGAAGAGGTGGCAGATAGAATGTAAGAGCCAAATGAAGGGCTCCATTCCTTACAATGCAACTGTCCAGACATAAATTGGCCTCAATATCCATGACCTCTCAGTACCTAGCAATAGGAGAAAGAGATGATGGCATCAAAATAAAAGAGAGACTAATGGAGAGAGGTAGGGGATCTGATGGAGAGCAGAGACGTGAAGGGGAATGTGTGGGATTGGAGGGAAATATGGTTTATTGTCTGTAAGAATAGAAGTTGTCAATAAAAAATTAATAGAAGGGCTGGGGAGATGACTTAGTGGTTAAGGCTTGCCTGCAAAGCCTAAGGACCCAGGTTCAATTCCCCAGTATCTATGTAAAGCCAGATGCACAAGATGGCTCATACATCTGGAATTCGTTTGCAGCAGCAAGAGACTCTGGCACACTTTTCTCTCTCTCTCCCTCCCTCTCTCTCTCTCTCTTTCCCCCCTGGTAAATAAAAATAATTGTATTTAAAAAATTAATAGAGGATTGTAGAATTTTTCAACATTTGGAGATGCTATTCTAGTCTTGGTGTTTTAGGTTTGGTCATTGTATTCCTGTTTCTGAGCTGAGTCTCCTTTGTAAACAGCTATCACCTGAGGCCAAAGAAAAGCAGGTACCAAAAGAAGTTCCTAAGTGATGGCTGCCATGGAATGCAGTATTTGGCCAGCCTGGAGTACTGGGCCTGGGTATCTTGCCTGCTAAAAGCTGGGTTTAGATACCTGACCCCTGACCTCTCCTAGGCCTGCATCATTTCCTCCTATACATTTTACCTTACTGTGATAACCACCTCAAAGCTGACTCTCGGTTTAGACATTTCATCACACTGATCCTGTGCCAGGATGCAAGGTTTCTGTCTGTTCTCTTCAGGAACTGAATTGAAAGGCCAATGGACACAGAGGCATCACTTGTACTCCATGCGCTTTTTGGTCTCTGAGCCGCCTTTAGGTTCACCACCTGATTTAGCAAGCAAAAAAAAATCACCTGCCTGCTCTGATCCCTCCCTCACATTAAAGTTCTCACTAGCCTCTTTTGTCCAGATTTCTGCTCACTTGTTCTCTCTCCAATTAGGACCAAAGTTGAAAGAAAGCTGTAACAAAAGTGTCACTGTAATATCATTGGCCACATTTCCCAGTCATCTGGTAGCCTGGTTCAGGTGGGTCAAGATTCCTTGGCAACAAGCCTCTGGGCAGTGATTGAGGTCGCAGACTGCCTTCATCTCTCAACTTCACCATTAAGATGAGAAAGAAGGAAAAGGGAGGACTAGCCTGTGAGAAGTTCATCGGAACTTGACTCTTTTGGCACAAAAGGGGCACTTGTGGCACTTGTCTTATTTACTTGCATTTCAGCAGTCAGAAGTGTTCATGGGAGACTGGGAATTGTCATTCTGTGTGCCCAGGAAGAGGAAATGAAACAGGAGTTGGGCAATACATAGCTTTGTTATTGCCACAGTACGCCCTTCTGTTCACCAAATGCATTTTTTTCTCTTTCATTTTATCAAAAAAAAATAATTTTCTTGTCGCTACACACATACTCCCAGGTGAATTTCCAAAGAAACAACCAGTCATTACAGCTTTCGCAAGCTCTGGCATTTCTGGGTAAACATAACTATTCCCTCTTGCTCTGGGCATATATGAAATGAAAAACAAATGTCTTTCCCTCCCTCCACGCACACATCCCTTTGCAGAGGGGACATCCCTTTGCAGAGGGACAGTATGCCACACACTGAATCCCATTCACACTCCAGAGCATACACATGCATGACACAGGAGAGTAGATGCTTTGACTAGCCCTGGATTCTGCTGTCTGAGAGGAAACCCATTGTCTATTTTCTCTGACCACTGCAGTTGCCTTCTGAGAATCACCTTCTTGTTCTGTGCCCTGACCTGTTCCGGAAAGTTGGATGACTCAGGGTTTGTGTGAAGTCTTGAACAACAAAAACTTCTTCAGTCTAGGCTCATGTTTTCTCCTTGTAATGGTGAGGACTGGTTGGTTGATTGTGGTTTCAGTGAGATGGATGGTAAATTCCCTCAAAGACGTAAAAACATAATCCACCTTTAATCTCTGCTTTTACTGAGGTCCACGTGCTAGTTATAACTTCCAAAGTAGCATTCTGTCTTCCTCTGCCTTACATATCTCATGGGAAGTCAGACCCCTACTGCAAGGAATTCAGCAAAGTGCAATTTCCAAGCTTTGAATCCCTGCAATACAGACCTATCACACAGTCATATGAAATTATGTTTCACCTAGGTGGAATAGATATGTGCTATTAAACTGATTAGGGTTGGCCTTTTGGGGGAGATGGAATTGAAATTAAAAATTTTTTAAGGAAGAATTGGAGGCTAATGTGGTAGAGCAAACCTGTAATCCCAGTTCTCAGGAGGCTGAAGCAGGAGTTTGTGACCAGCCTGAGCCTGTGAGACCGTGTGCCCAAAATCAAAATAATAGTACATAGGACAGAGGAAGGATTTCAGTGAGCCTGGCCTAAGCAAAGCCTGAAAGTACAAACTGGTAGCCTTCTTTGATCACTGTTTATACCAGAGAATGTGACTAGAAAGTCTGTGAAACGAATATTAAATAAATTCTGAAAGACAGGTTACAACCAGATTATGGAGGGATTATTAAAATTGCCTTCCTGTATGTGAGACATGAAAGCAGAAAGAAGACAGGAGGTGGAGGGAATGAAATGGGAGGAGAATCAACTAAAACAAATTATGTTTGAAAAATGCTCCAATAAGACCAAATACTTGATATGCCAATTTAAAAATAATTTTTTAAAAGATTTTCCTTCTGTGTAACAATTTATTAAGCAAACAAGTGGATAAGCTGAAATTTATCCTCCTGCCTCAGAGTGGTTTTAGAACAGTAACAAAAAGGAACACATGATCAAAAGGACAGCGACCACTGGAGTTGTTGCTTTCCTTTTAGAGAGCAGGGAGGCTGAGAACAGACAGACCTTTGGCTCTGGAGACATACAGAAGCAGCTGTGTCTCCTACTAGTAATGTGTCCTAAGGAACACCAGAGAATGTGATCTCAGTATTCTAATGGATAAAAGAGAATTTATAGTATGATAGGGAGGTGTCATCAGTGAGTCTTTTCTGTATGTCAGATGTTGAAAATCATTTTCAGGTTGTTTCATTCAGCCCTCAACACTGAATGACAGAAGCGACTTCTGTCTTTCTTGAAAGTCTGCAGGATCCTTCAGCTGTAAAGACCCCTCCCCCCAAGATCTCTTCTTTAATTTATTTATTTATTAATTTTTTTTTTACAGTCAGTTTGGTACCATTATTAGGC
Organism: Dipus sagitta; assembly: GCA_036346955.1. NCBI lineage: Eukaryota > Metazoa > Chordata > Mammalia > Rodentia > Dipodidae > Dipus > Dipus sagitta. The sequence continues at coordinate 74,511,211 of CM070771.1, read as the reverse complement.
TCATCTGTGACCTACACCCTCCCCTTGGCCCCTCCTTGTTGAGGTATACGGGTCATGCATCGTGGAGTTAGCCCACAGTTATGGGTAAGATAAATGTCTCTGCATATCATGACCCAACATGTGGCTCTGACATTCTTTCCACCCCCTCTTCCGCAAAATTTCCCTGAGCCATGTTGGGTTCTTTTTTGGTCTGCTTCAGTGATGAGGTGTTGGGGGCCTCTGAGGCTCTGGATCTCTGATTTGGTAGGAGTTGATTTTTCTCTGTGGTGATCTCCTTCCCCCTTGTGTTGGTATCTGGTTCATCAGGAAAACAGCCCCCTTGCTTGTTTCTCCAATTTTTCTTAGTTTCAGCCGGGGCCCTTATGAGGTATGATGGGGTGGCTCTCTCCTTAGGATCTACATCTATCTGAAAAAGAGAAGCAGATTATCCAACGGAGAGTAAGTTAGCATCAGGACAAATGAGATAACCCTTACTTTTTTTTTTTTATAGAGAATTTAATAGGTGTAGGCCCTCTTGTAGCCCACAATTGATGGTAGCTTGATATTGGAGAGTGGGCTTATGTTTGGATATGGTTCTGACTTGTTTCCCAGCTCCAGCTATGGGTCCCATACCAGTGAAGGGATCAGTTAGCCAAATTGAGAGCAGTTGGTTCCCCACCATGGCTGTGTGCCACCACTGCACTTGTGTGGGCATCACAACAAGTTATTTGCTGCTAAGTAGGTTAGACCATGTGTTGCTTTGATAGATATTGGTCAGTTTCCCCTAGTCGCCCATGTAGCACCTTCTGGCACTAGACGCGCTGACTGTCTGGGGACTGACTCTCTTCCAACTTCCAGCCATGCCATTCTAATTTGCATGTCAATCACATAAGGTATCTTCAGCAGTAGGGTCTTACCACTAACCTTTGGTGGGTCATCAAGTACTCTGACAGAAATCTGTCTGTCTTTTGGGAAACCTTGTAGGTCTCTCTGATCAAAAGCTCATTGTGGATGATAGCCCCATGCTGGTTCTGGGAGTTACAGGTCAGTGCCCACTAAGAAAATGAGGAAAAAGATAACTAATATACAAAAGTTAGAGATAAGAGAGAGAGAGAGAGAGGGAGAGGGGAAGTGAGGGAGGGAAGATGTAGAAGATTAAGGTTAGTCTTGATCTTACCCTCTCCAGTGGCTTGTGGTTCAGGTGTTCCCTGTAAGGGCCTGGTGAAGGGTCAGCCATTTGGTCTGTCTTTTAGTAAGTAGAAAATTATGGTACCATTGCCATTTGGGTCTAGATTTGTGTTTCCCAGCCCTTTGATGCCCTCCCCTCCCTCCCCTTCCATCCTAGTAAGATCTTAATGACTTAAGACAACACTTTTCCTACTCGTGCTGCCTGTCCAGTTTAGATTGGCAAAAGGTCAGTTTTTACTGGTCACTCAGGGGTCCAGGCTGACAGAAGAGCAAATGTGATAGATTATACTTCTGGAGACTTAGGAAGACTGTAGGGCTTAATGAAGGTTGTATTCATTCTTATTTTCCTTCTAGCTTAGAGCCCAGGTCTTTTCTTAAGTGCAAAGCTCCTCACTAGTTTTTAATAACAGATACTTTCCTCCATAACAGTAGCTATTGACAGTGTTACCAACTTTAAATAAATTTTGTGTGTAAGGCATCAGATTGAACACAACTTTGTATTCCCATTATGCACTCTTAAAACCATTGTATGTGAATGATGTCATTGACAATACAGGACTATATCAGGCTAACCTTCCAAGCTGTTGATGTTATAGGCTAAATAGACTATAATTGGATAGACTAGAAATCTAATATCTTACCTACAATGTGGTTACTTTTATGAAACATTACATATTAAGTTTCATGTCATCAGGCTCCATTAGTTTGTACTTTTTGTTCCTTATGAAATATGTTTATTTAGTGCCACACACTGTCAGATGCATGTGTAAAATGTACTGTAGGCTCTCATATCCAGAATTTATGGGAATGAAGTACAAAATAATTACTGGATATGACTCTTAAAGCAGTCACTAAAAATTGCCATTATTCTTGCAGTCCTAAATCCCCCAAGCCAGTGTTTTGAATGTTCAAGTTTACTGTTTCCAAATGTTTCTAATGTTAAAAAATGAATTTAAATAATTAAACAAAGTTTTTCTTGTATAATATAACTTGACCTCTTTAAGTTAACTTATTGAAATAACTGTACTTCCTATTTAAGACATGTTAGCAGGCAATAAAAAATTAATGTATGGGGCTGGAGAGATGGCTTAGTAGTTAAGGCATTTGCCTGCAAAACCAAATGACCAAGGTTCAATTCCTCAGGACCCACATATAAGCCAGATGCACAAGGTGGAACATGCAACTGGAGTTCGTTTGTAGTGGCTGGAGGCCCTGATGCACTCATTCTCTCTCTCTCTCTCTCTCTCTCTCTCTATATATATATATATATATATATATATATATATATATATATATATATATATCTGCCTCTTTCTCTCTATATCTCTCTCAAATAAATAAAAATAAAAAACATTTTTAAGATTAAAAAAACGGGTGTGGTAGTGCATGCCTTTAATCCCAGGCAGAGGTAGTAGGATCACTGTGAGTTCAAAGCCACCCTGAGACTACAGAGTGAATTCCAGGTCAGCCTGAGCTAGAGTGAGACCCTACCTCGGGAAAAAAAAAAAAAAAAAACAGTTAAAAAAAGAATGAGTACATCTACAGAGTAAAGAAAAACTTTGCTGGTATTCCTCATTTTCTTTTTTTTTTGTTGTTGTTTTTTTTGTTTTGTTTTTCAAGGTAGGGTCTCGCTCTAGCCCAGGCTGACCTGGAATTCACTATGGAGTCTCAGGGTGGCCTCGAACTCATGGTGATCCTCCTACCTCTGCCTCCCGAGTGCTGGGATTAAAGGCGTGCGCCACCACGCCCGGCTTCATTTTCTTATTTTTAAGTGGTATAATTTTACTTCATACATCTCTGAGAGAGAGGGAGAGAAAGAGAGAGAGAGAGATAGAATGGGCATGTCAGGGCCTCTAGCCATTGCAAACAAACTCCAGATGCAGGTGTCACCTTATGCATCAGGCTCTACATGGATACTGGGGAAGTGAAACCAGGACCTTAGGCTTTGTAGGCAAGCACCTTAACCACTGATCCATCTCTCCAGCCCCTCATTGTTTATATTTAAGTTATACTTAAATACTCATAGTCTTTTCATAGAAATAGAAACTCTGGATAATACCAACTATTTTGGTGAAATTATATCACTCACCAGAAGAGATTGAGCCAGAAAAATTTCAGAAAGTACAGTATTTTTTCATTCAACTAAAACAAGAGTAAGTTACACTATTTGTCCCTCTGTGAATGATCATGTTAACTTCTGAGTACATCATAAAAGGTGGGAAATATAAGCTATAATTCAAGCAGATGGGGAAGGGATGATACAAAAGGTTTTAAGAGAAAGACTGAAACTCATACATTTGTCTCACTAAATATTAGTGGGAGCCCTGCATGGTAGAACACACCTGTATCCCTAGCAGTGGGGAGGCTGAGGCAGGAAGATTATGAGTTTGAGGCCAGCCTGAGATGTACAGGTAGACACTGTCTCCGTTCTTGAAAAAAATACATTCATATTTACAAGCATTTTATTTTCTTCCTTTCTGCCAATAATATATTACTATCAACACTTCTTTTTAGTCTAAGCTTATTTACAGTGATCATCGTTCCATAATATTTCTTTTACAGATGTTTCTAATGCTATCATATTATTTATTTTTGTCAGTGTTGTTTACGAAACTGTTTTAGCAAAAGTGTTATTTCTTAGCATTATTTTCTTAGGTTGCTAAATGCAGATTCACTAGTTAAAAGGATATAAAAATTTATGTCCTTGAGTTGGAGAGAAGGCTCAGTGTTTAAGTTTGCAAGCATGAGGGCCTGAAGAGGTGTGAAGCTGCTTAAGTTCAGTTCTCTCAGCACCTATATGAACAGCTGAGCGTGGCCACACATGTCTGTTGCCCCAGTCTCCTGGGGAGCAGAGACTGCAGACTTACTGGGGCTCATGGAGAAATGGCAAGCTCTGGAATAGGCTAGAGACAGGGTCAACAAGGAAGAGAAAACAAAGGCAAGATAACCAGTTTATTACTTTAAGCGGTTTAGCAAAATTACTCTTTTGCATAAATGACAAGTGATTTTCAATAAAATAAAGTGTAGTCATTTATGTTCCTTGCAGTATCAAGAAATAGAGGTGTCAAGAAAATTTCTGTTATGCATTGCCTTAGGAGCCATTAGTTTTCAACTGCACGGATGGATGTGGCTGGTAAGCTTTTCTCTTACATACCTGTGATGGTTTGATTCAGGTGTCCCCCATAAACTTAGGTGTTCTCAATGCTAGGTTCCCAGCTGATGGAGATTTGGGAATTAATGTCTCCTGGGGGCAGTGTATTGTTGGGGGCAGACTTATGAGTATTAAAGCCAGTTTCCCCTTGCCAGTGTTTGGCACACTCTCCTGTTCCTATTGTCTACCTGGTGTTGGTCAGGAGGTGATGTCCACCCTATTCTCATGCCATCGGTTTCCCCCGTCATCCTGGAGCTTCCCCTAGAGTCTGTAAGCCAAAATTAATCCTTTTTTCCCAATAGCTGCTCTTGGTTGGATGATTTCTGACAGCAGTGTGAAACTGACTGCAACAATATCCATACCCTAAAACTGATCCATATAATTCTACTCATATTATACTTTTATTATATATTTGTATATTCCTAAGATTATGTATAAATTAATTTAAAATATTTTAGTGTATATCACCTCCAACTTATTTTATCATCAATACTTTTTAAAATACATGTATGATGATACATGCCGATAGAGAAAAATGGTCCTTGCTTGTGGTTTCATATTTTCACATTTGCTTACTCACTCAAATTCATATGTACTGAGTAGACAAGATGGAATCTGAGTATTGGAAAGGGTTCTGGTTGCTTTGCATCAGGAACAGCACAAAAAAAGGGAGGGAAGTTCAGGAGAGAATGTTCTGTTAGTAGACTTGGGAAAATCTTGTTTAAAGGATTAATTGATATTCATGATGCTGTTAGCTATTACTGTGACCATGAACAGAGAAGAGAAGGTTACAAATTTGAGGCCTCCAGGGTGCATATTCCCAGCAAAAGTCCAATTCAAAAGAGTCAAACTCTCAAACTCTTATTTTGGGTCTTATAATGTAAACAAATATATTTGTAATGGTCTAATAAGGCATGACTTCTTTCATTTGGGGCTTTTGGTTAATAATTTCACAAATTTAAGTCACCACCCAGTGTAATGCTGAGGGGCTGTGCACTGCCTCTTGGCACAGGCAGATGCCATGTCCCTCATAGAGAAGATGAGTTTCAGAGAAGCTTTATTCAGGCAAGGGTTATAGTGTAGCTGGTGGTGAATTCAATATCAATAAATGAGCACACATATGAAGCTGTCTTTAAACAGAAACACATATAAACAAACTTTCATATTGATAAATTGACAAAATGTGACCAGAGGCTCAGAAAAATATATCTCTATGTCATATCGGGGCACCTAGCTAGGACTGAGCTATTAAGGCTTCCACACATTTTCAGTTGTATCACTTTACAAAATTGGTCTATTACTTGGTATTCCTATCATAGTATAGAGAGCTCCAGTTACACTGTAGTCAGCATGAGGCAGTATGAGAAAAATGATTACCAGCATAATGGATCTTAATTTCTGTCTGATTGGGATACAAATGCTGTTTTCCTATTTTACAGTATGATTGAGAATGCATTGTGTTTTTTCAATTATTGTAAAGTATACACATTATGAATTATGCATTAATGATGATATTTTAAAGGCTCATTATGTTTAAAATTAGTGAAATTAAATACAACAATTCTAAGTAATTTATTGTCAAGTTTTATGCACAAGGATGGCCCTTGGATGATTGATTATTTCGATCTATAAAAATAGGGACAGGGCTGGAGAGATGGCTTAGCAGTTAAGTGCTTGCCTGTGAAGCCTAAGGACCTCGATTCAAGGCTCAACTCTCTAGGACCTACGTAAGCCAGATGCACAAGGTGGCACATGCATCTGGAGTTCATTTGAAGTAGCTGCAGGCCCTGGAGCACCCATTCTCTATCTATCTGCCTCTTTCTCTTTCTGTCTGTCTGTCACTCTCAAATAAATAAAAATAAACAAAAAATATTGAAAAATAGGGTCAAATAAAAAAATCTGAAAGAAATGAATGATACAAGAGAGGCCAGTAAATTATGGCACACAGTCCCAGTGCAATACATCACAATTTGTAAAGGTTTTTCTGGAGCACACTCACGCTCATTTGTTTGAATATTGTAATACTTTTACAGCACAATGACAGAGTGAATAGCTATAGTAACGATCATAAACTATAAAGCCAAAGTATTTACCATATCACCCCATCAAGAAAGTGTTTACCAGTTCCTAATGTAGACACATAATTGCCATAGATCAATGTGAATGCCTGATACTCATTATGACATGTTCTTCATTTCCTTTTACCATTACCAGGTACTAAAACTCAGAATTTATATGATTAATTTTTGTTTGTTTTTTTTTTTTTGTACTTCTTTGGGCTTAGTTTGCAACTATATTGCCAACCTAATACTTACAGAGTAACTATAAATTTTGTACTACCTGTAGGCAGATGAATTTATATTTTTACTTGACAATTACATTTCCCCATTGTTTGATATTTTTCTTATAATTATTCCTAGCAGAACCACACTTGTAATTAAGTAATCACAACGGCTCCTCCTTAATATTACCATTTGATGAGTCACTTGAAGAGCAAGTCATTTCTCAACAAAAGTTTCTACTAGGAACAGATTTCAACAAAATAATGTGGATATGGAAAATAAGTTTTCAAAAATTTGTTATATTTTGATTGCTTTCCTTTTCTGTTTTGCTGTTTTTATCATGTACTGATCTAATCAAAATTAAAGTATCACAAATATATTTCTTCATGGATATTTTATTTTCTCTGACTGGCTGTACTCGAATTCTTTTTTCTGATAATTAGCACAAGTTGTTGGTTACTCTTTTGAAATACTTTATGCTATTCTCTAGTCACTTAATGGCTATAGATATTAAAGAGAATAAACTACCTATTTACTCATAAAGAGGTTTTCTTTGTCCTCATAGTTTTAGTACTTACTGCTTGTATTTGATTACTTACTTATGGTTAAAAATAACAGAATAACAGAGAAAAATAGTTTACTTTTATTGGTTTTTTAAAATATTTTACTTATTCATTTGCAAGAGAGAGAGAGCAGCAGATACAGAGAGAGACAATATAGAGACAAAATGGGTGTTCCAGGGCCTCTAGCCACTGCAAGCAAACTCCAGATGCATGTGCCACTTTGTGCATCTGGCTTAAGTGGATCCTGGGAAATTGAACCTGGTCCTTAGGCTTTGCAGGCAAGTGCCTTAACCACTAATCCATCTCTCCAGCCCTATTGTGTTTATTTTTAACTTTTTTCTTTCTCAAAAGAAGTCAGCTGGCACACAAACATAAATATAATTTTTTGCTAATACATCACAAACGCATTGAAATGCTTTTAACCATGACTGGATCACTCCCAAGGAAAGGTCTGACTTAGATAAAAGATTAAGAAAATATATCTGAACCTACATCTACATCCAAACATCAAACCCTAGCTAATCATACAAATGACCTCTCCTTTTTTAATTCTTCTGGTCAGTGTCCCTCATTGGAAGTGATCACTTCTATTGTGTTCTGAGCCAGCTGACTTTCATCACTTCTCCACCTGCCTTTCAGCTGGGTTCAAGCTCTTTCAGGACAAGACAGCTAGTCTGTGTCTCACTAGCACAGGCCTTGTTTGTTTAATGAATGAATAACTTATTTTTTATCTCTAATTCTCTTGTCACAATGTATTATTTTTGTTATTTGTTTACTTTTTGTTCTTAAATACAGCCCTATTTGATTTTATTCATTTCTTTATTCATTTATTCATTTTTATTCATTTTATTCATTTATTCATTTATACTTACGGAGAAATTTTGTATTTGAACTTGTTATCTGATTCATGTTAAAGCCCTGTAATTGGGGAATGAACATAGAGCTCAGTCTTGCTTAGCATGCTTGAGGCTCTGGATTCTATCCCTAGAAAGGCATAAATCAGGTGTGGTGGTAAGCATATGTAATGTCAGCACCCAGAAGGTGAAGACAGAGGATCAGAAGTTCAAGGTCATCCTCAGCTAATCCAAGCTAGTCATATCTCACAAAAGAAAAAGAAAGGAAGGAAGGGAAGAAGAGATGGAAGCAATTTTCTCTACCTTCCAACTGGTTTTCCTAAATTTATCCCAATTCTGATATTAATTGTCCAGATTGTTACCATAAACCCCATAGGTTAAGGACTCAAATCCCACAAAACTACACCCCACACCAGGCACAAATCATAAGTCCCAGGTTGTAATGAGTAGTCAACTGGCTATAAACCTAGGCTCAGTGCTTTACTGGACTGACTCAGAGTTCAGACATGCACTTTATTTGGATTTACCAGTCCATTGCAAAGGATGCCACTCAGGGAAGAAATATGTAGAGCAAGGTACGGAACCTCATCACTTGCATAGCATTCTCTACATTTCACTCTCCTAACACTTTCTGTGTTCTCCAAACAAGAAGCTCTTGAAACCTCATTTGTAAGGTTAACATGGAGGTCTTATTAAGTAGACGGGATTAGGTCAACCATTGATCAATGGAAATTAAATTCAATCTCCAGTCCCCTTTTCCTACCCCAGAGGCCAAAAATCCCCATCATGTGATTATGTGGTTAGTTCTCCTGGTGTACCTAGGAATTCTTGGATCTACTCAATCCTCCAAAATGAGATTCTATTTCTCTGTTGGACCTACTAAGCAATTGAGAACAGGATTCCATAATATAATTTTAACAGTTATTTTAGCAGTTGTCTTCTCAGGCCAGGTGTGCTGACATACACCTTTAATCTCAGCACTCAGGAGGCTGAGATAGGAGGATTGCTGTGAGTTAAAGGCCAGCCTGAGACTACATAATGAATTCTAGGTCAGCCAGGGGTAGAGTGAGACCCTACCTCAATGCCCCCGCCAAAAATAGTCTCTTCATATCACAGAAAACCTTTTGTTTTATTTGCTTCCCTTTGTAGTTCCTAGACAAATATTGTAGAAAATGTCCTTGTCATATGCTAGTTCTCCCACGCTCAGGTTAATAATCCCTGACTTTCAAATTGACAGTAATGTTGTGTTTGACATTCAGCCAAAGTACTATGTGATTATTCCAAAGCTAGTCTGAGTTGTGTTTAAATCAGACATATTTTCAAATTAAGAATATAATTTCACACAGAATGAGTAAATACCCTTGATTTTGCATAACAGCAAAACACAGTTGCAAATTATTTAATCAGAAAAAGAGATTTATTGATTTATATGTCATAAATCCAAGCAAGACTGTTAGATTCTGACAAAGACATAGCAAATAGTTTAATAATGCCCACCAAGAACCTAATTGTTTCCCATCTTTTTGCTTTAAATTCCATAATGTCAACTTCACCTTAGGCCAAAAGGTGGCTCTAGCCCCAAGATGTCTGCTAGTGGTTTCCAAGACTACATATTAGTGATTGAGAACTGAAAATGTTAATATTATTCTACTTGCAAGCAGGCAAGTTAGCCTGCCTCTGTTTCATGGATGCTGGCAGAAAGCATTAGTGTCCTAGGTCGGATATGGACAGTTCACTGCTCATAGCAGTAGCAAAGGCCAGCACTGTCTTATGCTGTTTACCCATACCCCAATAGTGATCCAATAAGACTAGCTAATGTCTTATCATACAAGCTGTGCTACAGGAGTCAAATCTTGAGCTTAGGGAACTCAAAAGTACAAAATGTTCTGCTCTTTGCTCCAGAGAGAGACACAACTATCTTTGAAGGTTGTTTTTGAAAATCTTTGTTCCAGGGCTGGAGAAATGACTTAGTGGTTAAAGCACTTACCTGCAAAGCTAAAGGACCCAGGTTTGATTCCCCAGATGCACAAGGGGGCATATGCATCTGCAGTTCATTTGCCATGGCTGGAGACCCTGTCATACTCATTCTCTCTCCCTCTCTCTCCTTACCTTCTTCCCTTCCTCCCTCCCTCCCTCCCCCTTCAAATAAAAGAAATAAAATATTTTTAAGCCCTTGTTCCAGATTGAAGGACTGTCTTCTCCTCAAAGGTTATTCACTATACAGGCATCCTCAAAAAGACAGCCCAGGAGAAGATAGCCAGTGCTTATGTTTAGGGCATGCAGAAACATAAGCTGACTTTGAAGAGCTCCATCACAGCCCCATCACGGTAGGTAAAATAAGAGAGAATCTTGCTGTAGGCATTCTGGAGGATACCCAAGGCTCAGCTACCTGGACAAACTGGTACCTAACAGTATGCTAAGTGGCTTTGCCTAGGACTCTTGATACACCCCCGGGGCAACAAGAGGTGTCACCTTGGGAATTCCATCTAACTCCAGATTTAGGGTATTCAGACTGATATGGCCATTATATAGGCAACCAGTAATTGGTGCCTGGTTTGAAAAATAGAGAAAAATCTCTATTTAATGGGTATCAAAGTTAGAAGATAAAGTATGTGTATATGTACTCTCAAGTATTGTATTTTGTGAACAAAGACTAGAGTACAGAGTAATTTTCACTCAAAAAAATGTACTGCTATCGCTCAAGTCATTCCTCTACATTATGGGCGGGGGAACTATTATGCAATGCTTTGGTGCCCACAGGGCAATCCTTTAGCACAGTCTAGGCCATCTTTAACAGTCTGACTCCAACCCAGCCCTCCAGCTTCATCCTGCCTTTTAGCTTTCCACTCTTTTCCATATCCACTCATTTCAGCTTCCTGATTTTATGCCTTTGTGCCTCTGGTCCCAATTTCTAGAATGCCTCTCACATTGCTTAAATTTTTCTAAGGCAGAACTTGCATATATTCTCAAATAACCTTGCATATATTATGCATTTCTTGCTTAATGTCTATATTTTTCCCAAGATTTATCATAGCTCATACATTTATGTTCCTGCAATTGATTAACATTTGTCGTGTTCTCCACTAGACTACAAACTCCTGAATGTAGAACTCAGGTCTGATTTATTCTCCTGTGTCTCTTTAGTGACTCAAGGGTGGGAAGTATCCAGTACATATCAGTTGCTATTAGGTGTTTTTAAAAGCATAAGAGTCAGTATGACATAAGTTTATCATCTCTGTATCATATTGTCACCACTCAGAGGTTAGGTTTCTACCTGGATTACTTTGCGCAAGGGCCTTAAACCCTCTTTACCTTTGTTCTTCCATATTTATACGAATAATAGTGCCTATTTCATAGGATTGTTGTTTTTCATTGAAAATGAGAAAAAATGTTCATAGTGTTTAAATGTTAGGCCTGCCATGTAGTAAGCACTCAACAAATATCTATTACTATACCTATGTTTACTATTAGAAAAAGAAGTTCAAAAGTATGTGTCCCTGCTAAACCAGCCACTTCCTTTAAACTATACACAGTATTCTTCAAGATGCCATGGCCTAGCCCACACCTCATTATATTATAATTATTTAGTAAAGGCTTATTTAATCAAATTTCCAAATTCAAAGAGTGCTATTTAAGGTTTAAGCATTGCATAGTGTGGTGAGAGTGACATGCCTCCCTAAGTTTTACATACATTTATTATTTTTATTAATTATTAAAGTCAATAGCTCACACTTCTGTAATTTATTATATGCCCAACCTATTCTGTGCTGTAGTGATAAATGAATTATCCCACTAGCTTTGCTAACAACTTATTAAAAGATATAATTTAAAACATAGGTCCTCACATCAAAGATCTAGCAGCAGGGAGAGAGAGTATTCAAAGGCAGTTTCTTGCCTGTGAAGTGTTCACTTGCATTTATGCCAGTGAAAATTGCTTTGGATCCAGTTAGGATGTGAACTCTATAAAATCATATAACTGGTGGAAGAGGCCACCTCAATGGAGACCTCACTGACTTTAAGCCCTACAATTTCCAGTGGGATTTGAGGACCACAGTTGGCTAGTTTCAGAGTTTGGCAAAAGGAGTACAAAACGTTCCATCAGCTTTCCTTGTTTATAGTAAAGCCTACATGAGAAGGAAGCTTGGATTATAAACAAGCAGCATTTGCTTTATCCCTTTCATCATGTTTTGGCAGTCATGCTTGGAGCGCACACACACCCTGACAAGAGCATGCAGACAAGTGTGCTGAGAACTGTGCCTTCAGGAGCTTCCATGACTGCATCTCTCATGGATGTGGCACGCTGCTGCACCCCCCATGTACCCTCACTAACAGACTTATCCATCACTGGTCAGATGATCAACGCAGTTACTATTCGGGATCACAGATGGAAGAGTGATGTCTAGGTTTCCAGAGGAAGTGGCTCAGATACTGCCAGGCAGTGGGAAATGCCTTGCTATGCACGGCTGAGTGTCCTTGCCTTTCCCTAGGCAGAAAACTTTTATTTCTTTGGCAAAATGTAGTCTGCCTTGTTCTCCTCCCATATTTACATGGAGAAAAGTAAGCAATGTTTTTAAAACCACATGAATGACATTATGAAAAGATGTTTTCATGTTTGGTGCTATTATGGACTTTTAATTAGTGCTCAGAAAAGGGAATGTAATTACTTTTGGGACATATTATTTCATTCCACTTAAATATAAAGAAACCTGTAAGGAAAAACTAATTATAGTTTTATAGCATATAATTTGTAGGTAGATCAGAGCAAGTGGTTCACCAGCCATATGTTTAGGGTCACTGGGGAAAGGAAAGAACAACTAACAAAGAAATTAATAAATTTTTATAAGAAAAATATAAGACATTCATAGTCACTTTTTTATGGCAAAGATGTTCAGGCAGGGGACAACACAAAGATGAAAATGTCACATTTAAGGATCACTTGTGCATGAGGTAAACAACCCTTTCCAAGGGAAGGATAATGACACTAACATTGCCATATTAAAGATCCCAGTGTCCTGTCATATCTGCCTGTTCCTGGTTTGCCTGCCCAGCACCTGAAGAAACCCTGGCACCTAAGCTGAGGTCACATGTGGCTGTTGCCCAGCCTCAAAAGTGTACTGGTGTCACTGGGCAGCCCACTATTCACCACAGCCCTCCTTTCCTGCTCCCGTGTGAAGAGCTCTGCCATTCCTTCTCTTTATCCTTAAACCTTCCCCTTCCCCCCTTCCCTCCTTAATGCTAGATGATGACCTCATTTCTGTTTCACTGAAAACATCAAGAGAGAAGTGGGGCCCTCACTTTCATCTACCACCTGAGTCTGTGTCTAGTGTTCTCCCGTTTCCTCCTGCCCCTCACCAAGGATTGGTTGCCCTTGCTCTTGGATACCTTCCACGTCCTGCCTATCTTGAAACCAGTCCGTGGATATGTAAGAGGTTTCTAGTGTGGACCATTTTGAGTCATACAGGTGTTTATGTGGACATGTTTCATATGGAAACTGCATATCGTCTCTTTGAAATCCTTTCCTGCTGCGTGTCAGGGTTCTTCCTCCCACTTCCTTCTACCCTTCCACTCTTCATTTTCCTTAGGTGGGTCAAAACCTTGGAGTGCTCTGGAAATCCCTTTTCTATGAACAGTCACTCCCTAAGTGACCTTTTTCAATTACTTAGGTGGCGGCAGCAGCAGGGACAGGAGATAGAGCTCTGTGGTGCTGGCTATAGCCACACAAGAGTTCTCAGAAAACTAAAGCTGGGGTTCTCCACTGTGCCACAGAAATGAATTTCAAAATGAGTTAGTATGAAACATAGTGGAAGTTTATTAAGAAAATATTTTAATATAGTTTTAAACATAAATAGAGGGACACTTAGGAAAAACATGTCACATGCCCACCAAACATATTTGCACATGTGTGCATGCACCCTAGGATCTTTTTCTCCTGCAAATGAACACCAGATGCTTGTGCCACTTTTTGCATCAGGCTTTACATGACTACTGAAGAATTGAACCCAGGCTGGCAGGTTTTGCAAGCAAGCACTTTTAACCACCAAACTATCTCCTCAGCCTGGTGTGGACTTTTTAAGAGTGCTGTGCTAAAGTGTCTTAACAGTACCCATATGCATGATTTTGGTGGTTTCTGAAGTTAAATTGCAAAGTTATTATTTTTGTTTAATTTATCTTTTTGGTACATGAAATGATGGGGTGGATCGTGAGGCATGTTGGCTAGGACTACAAACTGAGAAGGTAAAATCATAGGGAACAAGGGTCATGTGCAGGAGTAAAGCCTTTCGGCAGTAAACAAAACTTAAATTTATGGTCCTGTTTGTGAGATTTCCAGAAACTTTTAGGTTTATATCTGGGAAAAAGAATCAGACTATACTTGAAGATCTTAAGCACAGAGTTCATTGCTATCTTAACATTTTTATTTTAAATATCTGTATGTAAAAGGAATGTTGTCACTGCATAGGCAACTTTCAGACTAAATTTTAATTGCCTGGAATTCTTGACTTTCAGCTGGTGAGAGACTTTAACTAGACTCAGGTCTAAGAGACTCCTTTTCTTTCCCATATCCTCTAAAATTTTGTGCCTTTTTATCCCACTTACCTTTGTTTTTAAATGTCATCTACATGTGGCCATCTTCCATATAAATGCACTTATGCATTACAGTCCAGGCCTTTGGCCTCTTGTTTTTGTTTTTAATTTTATCCTTTTAGTGCTGAGTGTCACATGCTAGGCAAGCACCGCCACTGAGACACCTACCCAGCCCCAAGGTGCCTCAACTTTGATTTTGTACCTGTGTAGGGGTTACTTTTTGTTGTTATGATGAAATACATTACATAAAACAACTTATGGAGAAGATTTATTTGTCATTACAGTTTGTAAAGGTACAGTCCATCATGGCCAAGAAGGTATTGCTTTTCACATGAGGGCAAATTGGATCAGGAATCAGGGAAGTGAATTCTGGCACACATGAGGATGTCTCCCTTTCCCTCTTTTGTTCAGCCTAGGAACCCAGCCCATGGGTTGGTTCTACCCATACTAAGAGTCGGTCTTTCCTCCTCAGGTAAGCCTCTCTAGAAATGTCTTCAGGTACTCCAAACGGTGTGTCTCTTAGGTGATACTAAGTCTATATCAAATTGACAATGAACCTTCACAATGTCCAAAGCTAACATCCTGACTCCCCCGCCCCCGTGTCTCCTGCTGTGTTTTCTATTCTATAACAGAGGTCAGACCTTTTCATGTTCCAGCCACATAGTAGTCACCCCTTACTCCAACCTGCTCCATAGCACCATCTAAACCATAAGCAAATCCTGTGGACACCACCTATAAAACATACCAAACCCTCATCTCTTCTGTCTTTCTTTGGTCAGAGCTACAACCATCTTAGTCACTTCCTAGCTGGTTTCTTTGCTGCCAGACTTACCCCTCACTCAAAGCAGCTGTAAGGTTCCTTTCACAGTGAAAGGTCCAGTCATTTTCCTGTTCAGCATCCACAAGGGAGACTTCCAGGGGGAAAGCCAAAGTCGCCAAGCCTGTAGGTCTACAGACGGACTCCTGCTGCTTTCCTGGCCTGCCTCTTACATTGTTCTCTCACACAGGTGGCTTCAACTACACTGCTCCACAGACTCATACAGGACATAGCCATGTTCGACCCAGGTCTTTTATCTCTGTGCTTTGTCCCTCTCTCCTCTTTAGACAGTTACCTGAGACATGCCATGATTTCTTTGCAGTTTGTGGTCAGCATTACTCAGAGACCTGTAAGATTTAGCTTCCCTCTCCTACTAGGCACCACAGAACTAGAGTTCTGGCTAAGTGCTTTTCACATAACTGTAAGCCCACACTTCAAGTGGTGTCACCATGTGACTAGGTTTTGAACAAAATCAGCAGCTGTGATTTCCTTTAAGGGTGGGCATGCACTTCCTTGCCCTCTCTCCTGTCATGTTTGCAACAGTAATCCAAGTCTTTGTCCCCAGATTAGTGGGAAGAGAACACTAATAAATATGAGTAAATACAGTGTTTCAGATGTATGGCATGCATTGGAGATAAACACACCAAAGTCAAGCAATGATGAGTGGAAATAGTACCATGATACTTATTATACAGATCAGAAAAGGCTTCACTTATAAAATGGTATTTATACAAAAGCTATATTAGGATTATGTTTTCTTATGTAGTGTAACCTCCCCCGCAAAAAAAAAAAAAAACTAATAATATAGAAACTTATTTATTTGAAATAAGCTCTCTATAAAAGACCGGGGCTGGTACTTAGACTCCACAGGGTTTCTAGAGGGCCGGGAGTGTTCAGTTTAAAATTCTGTGTTTGCATGGTCCTCATGGCCCCGGATGCTGCTGCCTTACCAGCTAGCCATCTGTTCTGTATGTACCAAAGAAAACCTCCCTGAGCTACAAGTAGTCTTTCCATTTGCATAGATTTTACAATCATTACTTCATTTCTCAACCCCACTTTGGTCAGGAGAAAGGAATATTAAGGGGAGTTCTAGTAATTTTCTCACTCTCTCATTGTATAATCTTGGGCACATTATTTCAGTTCTCTGGGCCTCTCGTCTTTATTTCTGAAATGTCAAATGAAGCAAACTGCTCCACGCCTTTGACTCTAAAATTAAATAGTTGACTAACCATCAAATTTCTTAATTCTGTACCTAAGATTTTTTTTGTGTAAACATGAAGCTTGCATGACTGAGATCAAACCATTCAATTAGTTAATATTGATTACCTTTTATCTTAACATTTGTTTTCAATAATTACAAAGAAAAGTTATTTAATTCCTGATATTTTAAAACTTTGTATAAATGGCACACATTATTCTAAGAATTTTTTTAAATTCTCAGATCCATTATCTGAGCCTGGGAAGTAATTGACTTTAACCATTCAAAGTATATGTGTACATTAAACCTTGGCTCGGCCCACTCACTACTAATGCCCCAGGGACTTTCAGTAGCCTCTCTCAGCAAGTTACAAGGAATACTTTAAGGCTCCATCTCTCTGTGGCATACCACCCTCTAACTCAGTAAGAAGTTGAAGCCAAAAGACTGCATTTGAGATTACATGATTAATTTGAAATAAATAATGAAAATATTAGAGCCAAATTTTGCACTACTAATGAATTGAATTTGGTTAAAGTATGATATGTAAATGCCTAGATCACACAGGCCAAATAGTTATTTTATGATTGACTTTTACCTGCTATAGAATCTGAAGTCAGGGAATTGAACCAGTAACTCTAGAAAACACAAAGTAGGCCTCAGTCAATATTGACCACAGGCCTCACCCAACTCCATGAGGAAATTTACTTGTGAACAGCATCTGAGGGATAGGACTTCCTGGATCCCACACCCAGGACAGATGGCTCAGCCCTGGGGCCAAGTAGTAGATGAAGTAGATGTACTGATTTTTTTATTGAATAGTTTTTTAAGTTTTTTCTAGATTCTAGATATACACCTCTATCAGCAGTATAGCTGGCAAAGATTTTCTCCCCTTCTGTGGGTAGTCTGTTGGCTCTGTTTATGGTATTCTGTACAAAAGCTTTTTAGTTTCAGGAGATCCCACTGATTGAGTGATTGTTTACTTTTCTTTTTTTTATTAATTAGTTTGTACTCAGCGAATACAGTCAATTTGGTACCATTATTAGTCTCATCCATTACCTACCCCCTCCCCTTGGCCCCTCCTTGTTGAAGTATATGGGTCATGCATTCTGGAGTTAGCCCACAGTTATGGGTAGGATAAATGTCTACATATCATGACCCAACATGTGGCTCTGACATTCTTTCCACCCCCTCTTCCGCAAAATTTCTCTGAGCCATGTTGGATTCATTTTTGGTGTGCTTCAGTGATGAGGTGTTGGGTTCCTCTGTGTCTCTGAATCTCTGATTTGGTAGGAGTTGATTTTTCTCTGTGTTGATCTCCTTCACCCTTGTACTGGTACCCAGTTCACCAAGAAAACAGCACCTTTGCTTGTTTTGCCAATTGTTCTTAGTTTCAGCTGGGGCCCTTTTGAGGTATGATGGGGTGGCTCTCTCCTTAGGATCTACATCTATCTGATCTATCTGGAAAAGAGAAGCATATTCTCCAACAGAGAATAAGTTAGCACCAGACAAATGAGATAACCCACTTGTAGCCCACGATTGGTGGTAGCTTGATAGTGGAGAGCGGGCTTATGTTTGGATATGGTTCTGAATTGTTTCCAAGCTCCAGCTATGGGTCCCATACCACTGAGGGGATCAGTTAGCCAAATGAAAAGCAGTTGGTTTCCCACCATGGCTGTGTGCCACTATTGTACTTGTGTGAGCATCACCACGGGTTATTTGCTGCTAAGTATGTGAGACCATGAGCTGCTTGGACAGATACTGGTCATTTTCCCCCAGTCGCCCATGCAGCACCTTCTGGTACTGGACGTGCTGACTGTCTGGGGACTGACTCTCCTCCAGCTTCCAGCTATGCCATTCCAATTTATATGTCAACCGTATAAAGTGGCTTCAGCAGTAGCATCTTACCACTAACCTATGGTGGGTCATCAAGTACTCTGACAGAAATCTGTCTTTCTTTTAGGAAACCTTGTAGGTATCTCTGATCAAAAGCTCATTGTGGATAATAGCCACATGGTGGTACTGGGAGTTACAGGTCAGTGCCCACAAAAAAAAGGAAGAAAAGGATAACTAATATAAAAGAGATAGAAGAGAGAGAGGGGTGTGACAGAGGCTGTAGAAGATTAAGGTCAGTCTTCATCATACCCTCTCCAGTGTCTTGTGGCTCAGGTGTTCCCTCTAAGGGCCTAGTGAAGGTTCAGTCATTTGGTCTGCCTTTTAGGAAGTAGAATTTTATGGTACCATTGCCGTTTGGGTCTAGATTTGTGTTTCCCACCCCTCTGTTGCCCTCCCATCTCTCCCCACCCATCCTATTGTCTAGTCCACGAGAAGCTTACTGGGTATGTAAGGCATCTTGGTTAGATTCAGGTTAGGTGCTGTTGATGAGTGAGACTACGTGGCAATTTTTTTTTCTGTGATTGGGTAAGTTCACTGAGAATGATCTGTTCCAGGTTCAACCATTTTTCCTCTAATTTCATTGTGTCATTTTTTCTTAGTGCTGTACAGAATTCCATTGTGTAGATATACCACATCTTAGTTATCCATTCTTCTAGTGATGGATATCGGGGTTGATTCCAGCTATTAGCTATTATGAATTGAGCCGCTACAAACATGATTGAGCAAATATCTCTGGCCTGTGGTTTGAAGATTTTAGGGTAGATTCCCAGTAAGGGAATAACTGGGTCTGTTGGTATCTCTATACTCAGCTTTTTCAGGAGTCTCTAGATTGCTTTCCAAAGTGGTTGTACCATCTAACATTCCCACCAACAGTGGATGAGTGTTCCTACTTACCCACATCCTTGCCAGCATTCATTTTATATTTGATTTTTTGATGTTTGCTATCCTTACTGGGGTAAGGTGGAATCTCATTGTTGTTTAAAGTTGCATTTCCCTGATGATTAGGGATGATGAACATTTTCTTAAGTGTGTGTTTGCCATTTGTATTTCTTCCTCTGTGAACTGCCTGTTCAGCTCCTTGCCCCATTTGGTGAGTGGGGTGTTTGACTGTTCACTGTTTAGATTTTTGAGTCCTTTGTAGATTCTAGAGATTTGGCCTCTGTCAGTTGATTAACCAGCAAATATTTTCTCCCATTCTGTGGGTAATCTATTGGCTTTGCTTATTGTATGCTTGTCTGTAAAGAAACTCTTCAGCTTCATGTGAACCCATTGGTTGAGTGACTGTTTAAGATCGTGAGCTACTGAGGTTTTGTTCAGGAAGTCTTTTTCCATTCCTATATCATGGAAAGTACTTCCTATATTTTCTTCCACTAGTAGTTGAGTTTCAGGTCTTATATTGGGGTCTTTGGTCCATTTGGACTTTAGTGTAGTGCATGGCGAAATATGTAGATCAAGTTTCAGTTTCCTCCATATGGTTATCCAGTTTGACCAGCACCATTTGTTGAAGATGCTGTATTTTTTCCAGCCTATATTGTTAGGGCCTTTGTGAAATATTAAGTAGCTATGGCTGCTTGACCCAAAGTCCGGGTCCTCAAGTCTACTCCATTGATCTATACTCCTGTTTTTATGCAGTACCATGCTGTTTTTATGACTATGGCTTTGTAATATAGATTTAGATCAGGTATGGTGATGCCTCCACAGGTATTTTTTTTTTTTTTTTGCTGAGGATATGTTTGGATATGCGAGGCCTTCTGCCTTTCCATATGAAATTTGAGATCATTTTTTCTATCTGTGAAGAACCCTGTTGGGATTTTAATTGGAATGGCATTAAATATGTATATTGCCTTTGGTAGGATTGCCATCTTCACAATGTTAATTCTGCCTATCCAGGAGCATGGGAGGTCTTTCCATTTTCTCAAGTCCTCTTCAATTTCTTTTTTGAGTGTTTTTGTTTTTGTTCAATAGATCTTTCACTTCCGTGGTTAACGTTATTCCAAGGTATTTTATTTTTTTGTTGCTATTGAAAATATGACCATGTCCCTTATTTCTTTCTCTGTATCTTTGTCATTTTCATATAGAAAGGCTACTGATTTTTGTGCATTGATTTTGTATCCTGCTACTTTGCTATAGGAGTTAATCACTTTCAGGAGTTTTGGGATGGAGTCTCTCATGTCTCTTACATATACAATCATGTCATCAGCGAATACAGCTAACTTAACTTCTTCCTTTCCAATTTGTATCCCTTTTATTTCCTTCTCCTGTCTTATTGCTTGAGCTAGGACTTCCAGTACTATATTGAAGAGCAGAGTTGAGAGTGGACAACCCTGTCTTCTTCCTGATCTTAATGGGAATTCCTCCAGTCTCTCTCCATTAAGTATTATTTGGGCCTTAGGAGCTTTGTATATTGCCTTTGTTATGTTAAGATATGAACCAACCATGCCAATTCTTTCCAAAGTTTTGATCATGAAGTGATGTTGTATCTTGTCAAAGGCCTTTTCTGCATCTATCGAAATGATCATGTGGTTTTTATGTTTAACCTTGTTTATGTGGTGTATTACATTGACAGATTTCCGTATGTTAAACCACCCCTGTGTTCCTGGGATGAATCCCACTTGGTCAAGGTGGATAATGCATTTGATGTCTTGTTGGATTCAGTTTGGAAGGATTTTGTTCAGGATCTTTGCATATAAGTTCGCTAGGGAAATAGGCCTGTAGTTTTCCTTTCTTGTGGCATCTCTGCCTGGTTTTGGAATTAGGGTGACGCTGGCTTCATAAAAGGAGTTGGGTAGCTTTCCCTGTTCTCCAGTTGTGTGGCACAGTTTGAGGAAGATTGGTTTGAGTTCGTCCATGAAGGTTTGATAGAATTCAGGTGAGAAGCCATCTGGTCCTGGACTCTTCTTTTTAGGGAGGATTTTTATTACTTTTTCAATCTCAATGAGTGTTATAGGTTCATCTATGAGATTAATCTGCTCTGAGTTTAGCTTTGATAGATGGTATGCATCCAGGAATTTATCTATCTCGTCCACATTACCCAGTTTTGTGGAGTAGAGGTTTTTTAATAAGTCCTGATGATTCTCCCAATTTCACTTATGTCTGTTGTGATGTCTCCTTTTTCATTTTGAATTTTGTTAATTTGAAGCATCTCTTTTTTTTGCTTGATCAAATTAGCCAGAGGTTTGTCAATCTTATTTATTTTTTCAAAGAACCAGCTCTTTGTTTTGTCAATTGCCTTAATTGTTTTCTTAGTATCCAATTCATTAAATTTTGCTCTAATTTTAATTATTTATTTCCTTCTGGAGCTCTTCGGACTGGATTTTTCTTGCTTTTCCAGTGCCTTTAGGTGGATGGTTAGGTTATTTATTTGGGATCTCTCTGTCTTTTTTATGAAGGCATTGAGTGCTATGAATTTTCCCCTTAGGACTGCCTTCATTGTGTCCCATAACTTTTGGTATGATGTGTTCTCATTGTCATTCAATTCTAGATATTTTGCAGTTTCATGTTTTATTTCATCCACTATCCATTTATTGTTTAAGAGTGTGCGGTTCAGTTTCCAGGTGCCATTGGGATTCTTGGTGGGTCTTTTGTTGTTCATTTCTAGCAATATAGCATTGTGATCTGATATCATGCAGGGAATTATGTCAATCTTCCTAAATATGTGGAGGCAGTCTTTGTGACCCAGTATATGGTCTATTTTAGAGAATGTTCCGTGGTCTGCACAGAAGAATGTGTAGTCTGTGGATTTGGGATGGAAAGTTCTGTAGATGTCCGTTAGGTCTAAGTGATCTATGGTTTTGTTGAGCTCTCTTACTTCCCTGTTGAGTTTCTGTTTGGATGATTTGTCTATTACTGATAATGGTGTATTGAACTCTCCAACTATGATGGTGTTGGTGCTTATTTCTGTGTTATTGTCAAGTAGGTTTTGGTTTATGAACTGTGGTGCCCCTGTGTTTGGTGCATACAGATTTATGATTGTAATATCCTCTTGATGGATCATTCCCTTGATAAGAAGGAAGTGGCTTTTTTTGATTATTTTTGGCTTGAAGTCTATTTTATCTGATATTAATATAGCTGCACCTGCTTTTTTCTTATTCCTGTTTGCTTGGAATATTGTTTTCCATCTTTTCACACTGAGGAGGTGTCTGTCTTTAGTGATGAGGTGGGTTTCTTGAAATCAACAGATTGATGGGTCTAATTTTTTGATCCTTCCTGTTAGCTTGTGTCTCTTGATGGGTGAATTAAGGCCATTAATATTTAGGGTAATGACTGTGAGATTTGATTTGATCCCTGCCAGATTTTGATGGTATATGTGGTTTGGTGGTTTCATGTTCTTTGAAGTTTGTGCCTACTCTGGGTTTGATTATTGTGATCTGCTTCTTGTAGGCATTTGAGGTTATTTGTTTCTTCTCGGTGGAGAATTTCCTGAAATACTCTCTGTAGGTTTGGTTTTGTGTTCATGTAATTGTAAAGCTGAGTTTTGTCATGGAAAGCTTTTCTTTCACCATCTATTATGAGGGATACTTTTTCTAGGTAGAGTAGTTTGGGTTGGAAGCCATAGGTTCTTAGATTTTGTAGTGTTTCATTCCAGGCCCTTCTGGCTTTCAGGGTTTCCATTGAGAAGTCTGGAGTAATTCTGATGGGGTTACCTTTAAAAGTGGTGTGCTGTTTTTCCCTAGCTGCTTTTAGGATTTTCTCTTTGCTGTCAATGTTTACAGTCTTAATGACAATGTTTTGGAGAGTTTCTCCTTTGATCCAGTATGTTTGGAGTTCTGTTGGCTTCTTGTATCTTGATGGGCCTTTCTTTTAAGAGACTGGGGAAGTTTTCTTCAATTATTTTGTTAAATAAGTTCTCCATGCCTCTGGTCTGAATTTCTTCTCCTTCTGGTATTCCAATGATCCTAATATTTGGACGTTTAAGTGTATCCCACAATTCCCTCATATTCTGTTCACAGGAACTTTTGAACTTACTGAAATTTGTGAACTCTCAAAGTGTTTCTTCCATCTTGTCTTCCAGATCAGAGTTTCTATCCTTCACATGGCTGACTCTGTTCTTGAGAGATTCTAGAGAGTTTTGGACTTGTTCAATTAGGTTTGCATTTTCTACTACTTTTCTATGTATGATTTCCATCCCTCTGTCAAGCTCCCTTTTCATATCATTTTCTGATTTTCTTGATGCTTCTTGGAATTCATCCTTGCATTTCTTTATGTCTTCATTTAGTATCACCAGCTGATTTTTGAGGCCCTCTTTTTTTTTCTGTTCTCCCTCATATCTCTTAACTGTCTTTGAACTCCTTCCATTTTCTTATCTATTAGGTCTAGTCTAGTGATGGCAGCATCCACATGATTATCAGTCTTTTGTTGCTTTTCTGCAAATTCTACCAGTAGCTTGGTCAGGGTTGCATTGCTCATAGCTTCATTTTGGTGTTCTGATACTAGTGACTCTTCTATGTTTTGATTAGAGATGTTCATTGTAGGACTGGGTGATCTGACTGGATTTTCTTGATTTTGACTTCTCATGTTATTTCTTTTGCACTTTGGTCTGCCCATGACAGTGCATGGGCACATAGGTGGGTGGACCAGCCTGGGCTCAAGCACAATGGGAATCTGAAGCAGCCTGGGCTTTGGCTCTTGTTTGCCAAAGCCACCTGTGTTCCTCCCTGGCCAGGGCGCCAAAGTTGCTTCAGCTCTTTATGTGGTAATGTGCTAAAGCTTCCTGTGCTCGTGCCAGGAGGGACACAGTGGCAGCAAGCACTAAAGCAGCCCAAACTCTGGTGTGGTGGAACACTGGGACCTGGAAGTAGTCTGTGCTCCCCCGCAACAGGACAATAGCAGTCAGCTGGTGTGGGACATGGCGAGGGGATGGCATCTGAGCTAAGCAACAGACACAGTCTGAGCTCACTTGTGGAGTTGGAAATTGGCCTGGGCTCATGTGCATGCTGCAGCCGGAACAGTAAGTGGAAAAGTGGGCAAAGCAGACTATACTTCCACAAGCAGGATCGGAGCAGCAGTGTATGCCATTTAAATTGATCAAGGGAGCCTGAGATCCAATGGGCCAGCAGGCATAGCCTGGCCAAGGTCACTTGTGGGCAGGGGTAGCAGGGCAATCGCCCCTGTGCAGTGAGGCAAGTGGAAGTATGTTGGCCTGGGACCATTTTCCTATAGTAAGTGTGGGAGTTTCCTGAAGCTGGGAGTGGGAATGGCAGCTGCTTTGGCAGAGGGGTGGGCTACCTGCCTGCCCATGAGGGAATCAGGGATTCTCTGTTTTTTTCCCCCTCTGTGCCCTCCCACTGGCAATCTATTGGAGATTACTCTCCCCTAAAAGAACCAGTGAGCCCTTAATTTCTTTCCTTTCTTTCCCAGGGATGTGCTGCGCAGTTAGGTGGTCACCATCTTGGCTAGAAGTTGATTGATTGTTTCCTTTTCTGAGCTACAGAGGTAGTGTTCAGGAAGTCTTTCCCTACTCCTATATCATAGAGTTCTCCGTATTTTTTTTTTTTTTCAGCCAATAGAGAGTTTCAGGTCTTCTATTGAGGTCTTTAATCCATTTGGAGTTAATTATTTTGTGCATGGTGAGAGGAGTGTGTCTACTTACATTTTTCTACATATGTTTATCCAATTTGTCAACACTATATCTTGAAGATGTTGTCTTTTCTCCAGTCTATGTTGTTGGCTCCTTTATCAAACGTCAAGTAGCTGTAATTTCTTAAACAAAGGGCTGAGTCTTTAGTTCGGTTCCATTGGTCTATATGTCTTCTTTTAAGCCAGTACCATACTGGTTTTGTTACTATGGCTTTGTAGTATAGCTTTAGATCAGGTATGATGATACCTTAAGAGGTGTTTCTTTTGCTGAGGATAGTTTTGAATATCTGTGACCTTCTGCCATTCCATATGAATTTTGATATTATTTGTTCTATCTCTGTGAAGAATGATATTGGTATTTTTAGTGGTATGGCATTGAATCGGTATATTGCTTTTGGTAGAACTGCCATATTCACATTAATTCTACTTATCCAGGAGTATAGAATATCCTCCCATCTTTTCATGTCCTCCTTGACTTCATTCTTTAGAGTTTTTTTGTTTTCATTATATGGGCCTTTGACATCCTTGGTTAAGATTATTCCAAGGTATTTAATTTGTGTGTGTGTGTGTGTGTGTGTGTGTGTGTGTGTGTGTGTGTCTGTTGAAAACACGATAGCTCTGCTTACTTCTTTGTCAGTATATTTGCATATTTGTCAGTATATTTCTATAGGAAGATAACTGATTTTTATATGTTGATTTTGTACCCTGCCTCTTTGCTGAAGGCATTTATCACCTTTAGAAGTTTTATGGTAGTGTCTTTTGGGTTACTTATATATAGGATCATATCATCTACAAATAGGGCAAGTTTGACTTCTTCCTTTCCAATTTGTATCACTTTTATATTTTTCTCCTGTCTTATTGCTTGGACTAGGATTTCTAATACTATATCAAAGAGCAGTGGTGACAGTGGGTACCTCATCTTGTTCCACATCTTTTTTTAATATTTTATTTATTTATTTGACAGAGAAGGAGAGAGAGAGAGAGAGAGAATGGACACACCAGGGCCTCCGGCCACTGCAATCAAATTTCAGATGCTTGTGCCCTCTTGTGCATCTGGCTAACGTGGATCCTGAGGAATCAAACCAGGGTCCTTTGGCTTTGCAGGCAAACACCTTAACTGCTAAGCCATTCCTCCAGCCCTTGTTCCCAATCTTAATGAGAACTCCTTTAAACTTTCCCAATTAAGTATGATTTGGGCTTTAGGTGCTCTGTATATAGCCTTTATTATGTTGAGATATAACCCCTCCATGCCTAGTTTCATCAGTGTTTGAATCATGAAGTTATGTCGTATTTTGTCAAAGGCCTTCTCTGCATCAATTGAACTGGTCATATGGCTCTTGTGTTTGTGATTATCTGTGTGGTGTATTACATTAATAGATTTCTGTATGTTGAACCATCCCTGTATCCCTGGGATGAAGCCTGCTTTACCAAGATTGATAATGCTTTTGATGTGTTGTTAAATTTACTTTGCAAGGATTGTGCTTACGATTTTTGCATCTAAGTTCAACAAGGATATAGGCCTGTAGTTTTCTTTTCTTGTTGTATCTTTGTCTGGTTTTGATATTATGGTGATGCTAGCTTCATAGAAAGAGTTGTGGAGCATTCCCTCCCTGATTATGTTTTTTAAAAAAAGGTTGAGAAAAAGTGGTTTCATTTCTTCCAAGAATGTTTGGTAAAATTCTGCTGAGAATCCATCAGGTGTAAATCCATCTGGAATTTTCCTTTTTGGGAGGTGTTTTTTACATTATGTTTTCAATCTCAATGGATATAATATGTTTCTTACTGAGATGCTCATCTTCAATTCATTTATCTCTCTTTTGAGGTCTCTCTGGTTATTTTCCAATTAATTTAAGCCTAGTTACGAAAACTGTATAAGAGATGATTCTACTCAATATCACTTATGTAATTATTGGTTTTTTAATGATTTCCATCAAGTTAAGCCATTTGCTTGGTCAGGGTAGATAAACTTATTGTGTTTTCATTTTGGCATTCAATTTCTGTCATCTCCTCTATGTTTTCATTGGAGACTTCTATTATGAGAGTAGACAAACTCAGAGATCTTTCAGGTTTTTGTCTCATGTTTTTGTTGTTGCTATTGTTTGTTGGGGGGTGTTTGGGCTGGAATCCACCCATGTCAGGAAAAAAGTCTTTTATTAAGGAGGAAGCAAGTATTTGCCCTTGTAGAATCTTCAGTAAGTGTTCTAATTTGGGTGTGAACCTGATTGAAGTTGCATTGTATCCACAGATGCTGGGGTTGAAGAGTTTGCAAGTGCACCTGCAGCTCTGGGCTGGTGGTTGATACGAGAGCTGTGATTGGAGGTCTCTTCAGCCCATGATCACAGCTGTGCCTTGCCTGTGGGGCTCAGGGGCTTAAGCACTTGTCCCTGCTCCTCTACTGTACCCAGCTGAGCAGGTTGTACAAAACCTACTGGTACCTCTGGCTAGTGATTGTCATATATTCCTGTGCTCCCTGTCTGGGGCAGAAGTGATGTCCCAAGGAAGCACCAGTAGGTGGATGCCAGCAGTGGTGGGGAGATAGGGGTGGGGAGCTAGGAGTGGGGGTGCACAAGGTTCCATGGACCAGACTGGAACTCATGGCCACAGAGTTAGCTGGTATGGGGCGTTGGTTTGTGGAGGCAGCCAGTGGGGCATGGCTTGACAAGATCAGAGGATCGTGGGCTAAGGCCCAAAAGATCTGCTACAGCATAAGGCCACGGATGGGGAAGGGGACTCGGCCATGGGCAGTATAGAGTGGACGCACAGGCCTAAAGCGCAATGTAACCCCTCACTAGCCTGGAGTGCACAGGCCATAAGGAGGAAGGCACCAAACATGCTGAATACCTCACCTGCCTGGAGTGCACTCTCCCCAAACACAGGGCGCCCCTCACCAGCCCAGAGTGCACAGGCCCCAAACACACTGGCACCTCAAACAGGTTACATCCTTCACCTTCCTGGAGTGCACAGAACCCAAACATGTTGGCACTCCACACTCACAAGCCTCAAACATGCTCCACCCCCACCTTCCTGCAGTTCACAGGCCCCAAACACACTGAGCACCTCAACCACCTGGAGCACATAGGCCTCTTTTAATGCTGATATTACCTAAAATAATTATTTTTTATTGGTTTCATCATGGCATTAACATGCATACTTTGTTTTTGTTACACATGCACAGATTTTAAATTGAATATAAATAAATATGATTCAGTGCATATCATGAAAATAAACCTAGAGGAAAGAAACTTCTAAGTAGTAATGCCAGAAAAGAAAGACAGATAAGAAGACAATGACTTGCAGTATGGAAAATCACATGCCTTTCTTCTAAAAATGTCATTTCTTCTTGCAATTATAACATTTAGCATTTAAATATATAGACTAATATTTAAGTCCAAGGACTGAGGCTTATCTGGACTTTAACTACAGCTCTCAGTTACCCAGCAGAACAAATAGTTTGAACTTTTTCTAACTGTTTCCTTGTCTTTGAAATGGTAATAATTGCTGTCTCCCTAGATTGTGGCAAGAATGAAATGGGTGAGTTTATGTAAAATTCTTGGCAGTATGCCTGGCATTTTAAAGAGCACAAAGTCAGTGCTCAGTAAATGTTTATAACAGTAGAAGCACCAGAATATAAGAGAATATTTTCTAATTTTATATCCTCGAAAGACATTTGCCTTTGCTTCTATTCCCATGGCACCTTAAATATTAAAGTAGCTCAAGTTTGCTACAGTTTGAGTTACTGTGTGCCTGCAAAGACATGCATGGAATGTAATCCTTTTCAGATTCCTGTGATTGTTTATATGTTAGTTGTACACATAAATCATCCAGAATATACCTAGATCCCTATCTCAATTAGCCAATGGCAGAAGTCTTATAAAGTCTTTTTTCACAGATGAGTTACAGGAGTTTATATATTTTATCTTCAAGTTCAAAAGTTGCTGAGTGACTACATAAAGAAACGACTTATAAAAGGGGGTGGGGAATCAAGTGTAGTGTGAACCAGTGAAGCTCAGTTATAACTCTGGTGAAAGGAGAGTGCTGTCCCTTACTTACCAAGATACATGCCTGGCCCTTGGCTGTCTGTCTTTCTCCTGCAGCCTGGAGTTGAGCAGAAGGCACTGGCTGAGCTGTCATTGTTCATTCCTTATTGCCATGGGTCTCTTGGTCCTCTTGTACTCTGTGTTTAGTGAAGATAATGGAGGCACTAGTGATCCTGACCTAGACAGGGCATCCTGAATGGCCTTCTTTCCTTCCTGTTTCTGAGACAAGATCTCATTCTGGCCTTGAACTTAATTTATGACAATCCTCCTGCATCAGCCTCCCATATCCTGGGATTACAGGCAATAGCCACTCCACCCAGCCCAAATGGCTGCTTTGTCCCACTTCTGCTTAATCTATGGCTGGTATGGATTCATTTGTCTAAACATGTCACAGTCCCAAAAGGAAGATGAATCCAGGAGCAAAGTATATAAAAGGAGAGACTAGTTCAACATTGGCTTCCTCCTGCCGCTTGTTCCCTATAAAACAAGGCTTCTCAGCTTCAGTACCACTACATTTTGGACCAGGTCACTCTATCAGGAAGCAGGCTTCCCTGGGCATTGTGGGAGTTGAATTGTACCCTTGACCTCTACTCACTAAGGGCACCAGCACACATTCTCAGCCCATCCTGACAACCAAAACTGTCTGTAGACAAAACTGGGGCAAGGAGAGCCGGTGTTCTGAGATCACACTGTAATAGCAGGCCTACTTGCAATGATGGCCTTGACTGGCTGATCCCATGTTTCCTGGGGATGAAAGGCATTGAGGGCCACATCTAAGGCAGAATATATCCCCTATGAACTATAGAACCTGAGATGGACCCTGAGAAGTGAAAATTAATCCACCCTTCTGAAATTTTTACAGGACTGACGATCATGCAAATTTATTTTCTCGCAAATCATTTGTTCCCTAAAAACTCAATCAGCTTAAGTACACAAAGTTTACATTTCTTTTTCTTAAAGTCAATGAATTTAAAGTAAAATTAACTATATCCATGAAGCAGATTGTTAAAATGTTACCATACTATTTTGACTATTCCTATGTTTATAATTTATGTTATGAACATCCCTAACTCATGGTATATCTTGAGGCAGAGAGTAGTCATCTATGAAAACTTGCCTTCCTTTGAATGTAGCATGAACAATTGATTTCTATGGTATTAGTTTCTAAGATCCTTAGTTTTTTTCATTCACAAGCTGCTGGTGAGATTTTCCACATACAAGACCAGTTGTTTGTAGTACTTTGCTATGTAGTATGTTAAAGTTCATAGTTCTAGGGCTGGAGAGATTGCTAAGTGGTTAAGGCACTTGCACGTGAAGCCTAAGGACCCATGTTTAACTTCCCAGAACACATGTAAGCCAGATGCACAAGGTGATGCATGGGAAAGGTTACATATACACATAAGGTAGTACATGCATCTGGAGTTGGATTTCAGTGGCTAAAAGCCTTAGCATACCAATTCTCTCTCTCTCTCTCCCTCTCTCTCTCTCTCTCTCAGTCAAGGCCATCATTGCATTCTTGATCCTTGCTAAGAAAGTAGATTTTAACTGTTCTTGCTACAAAAAAGAGTAATACATCTGTTAATGAGCTTAAATTAGCCATTTCACAATATTATACATTTCAAAGCTATGCTATACATGAAAAATGTATGCCATTTTAGTTATAAAAGAAAAAAAGTGATCTACGCAAGTATTTCGATGAACTAGGAACATATCATCAGGAAGAGTGTGGTCAAAGTTAGATTGCATTTCTGTTAGGAGAATTAAGAACTAGAAAAGATCAAGAACTGAGGTTAGTGAGAGACATTCAGTGTTCAGTGGAGTTACCTTAGCTTGCAAGGAAATTTGAACTGGATTTGGCTTTAGATGGGTGGTAAGTGGCCAGTAATAAAAAGATGACACTGTATATGTAAGGATAAATACAAGAAAAATCCGAGAGACAAGAAAAAGTTTCTAGTGTTATAAGAACAACTGGTTCAAGCATCTGAATTTTTTTACCATTCTGATATCATGTTTTTAATACTTATTAGGAAAAGAATAGCATATTGACATGTATTCTTTCTGTTCTAAATTCAGAGCCTTTGGAGTGGGTGGGAACATGACTTTAGATGTAGTTTGAGAATTTAGTATACCTGATATTCATTTGACACATGTGTTTCCCATGCTTCTATAGATTTAACAGAACTAAAAAGGTATGTTTTTCCTATTTAGTACCTAGGATAAACGTTTATTGGACTATTCTTTGCCATACAATGGAGAATTACAAGCTCAGCACAGTGGTACATGCCTGTAGTTCCACATAACTTGGAATGCTGAGGCAAGAGGATCACTTCATCTCAGGAATTGTAGACCAACCTAGGCAACACAGTGAGACAGTGCACAAAGAGTAAAAATTTAAAAAGAGAGGAGTAATATCCAAATATAAGCCCACTCGCCAATATCAAGCTACCACCAATCATGGGCTACAAGAGGGCCTACACCTATTAAATTCTCTATAAAAAAAAAGTAAGGGTTATCTCATTTGTCCTGGTGCTAACTTAATCTCCGTTGGAGAATCTGCTTCTCTTTTTCAGATAGATATAGATCCTAAGGAGAGAGCCACCCCATCATACCTCAAAAGGGCCCCGGCTGCAACTAAGAACAATTGGCGAAACAAGCAAGGGTGCTGTTTTCCTGATGAACCGGATACCAGCACAAGGGGGAAGGAGATCAACACAGAGAAAATCAACTCCCACCAAATCAGAGAGCCAGAGCCTCAGAGGCCCCCAACACCTCATCACTGAAGCAGACCAATAAATGAACCCAACATGGCTCAGGGAAATTTTGCGGAAGAGGGGGCAGAAAGAATGTCAGAGCGACATGTTGGGTCATGATATGCAGAGACGTTTATCTTACCTATAACTGTGGGCTAACTCCACAATGCATGACCCATATACCTCAACAAGGAGGGGCCAAGGGAAGGGGTAGGTCATGGATGAGCCTAATAATGGTACCAAACTGACTGTATTTGCTGAATACAAAACTGACTAATAAAGAAAAAAAAAGAAAAGAAAAAACAGAATTAAAGAAATCTTTGTGCATACCATATACTGCTAAATTAAATTGGCCACTGTTGAATATTACCTTCTCTTAGGAGAAATCCATACCACTCAAGGTATGCTAAAAACACATTCTTGAGAGAAAGAAGAACTGCTTTAATAAGTTTCATGAACTTCTTGTTTGGCCAGTGATTTTGTTGCTGTTTGTTATTAGTATCAGGGTCTTACTATTTAGCCAAGCCTGCCCTGAAATTCACTATGTAATCCAGGTTGTACTCAAATTTGCAACAATCCCATTGCCTTTGGCTTCCAGGTTGTTGGGATTACAAACATGAGTCATTATACCTCAAGCTGGGGTAAGGACTTTTTGGACCAGTAAAATTACAGGAATCCCAGGCAGGCTCTGGCAAGGGCTTCACTAGTCACTGAACAAGCCTCCCATAGTCCTTGAACTGTATGTATACTGTATATTATTTCCACCTTCTTCTTACTAGCAACTTGATCATGAGTAAGTTCCACAACATGGACAAATATAAATATATATCTCCATCTCCAATTTAGAAAGAAAAATACTTTTTCCAGTTTAACTTTCCTTCAAATATTTCTGATGTTTCTCTATTATTTGTTGTGTTACTTATAGTTTGCATAGCAACTAAAGCATTCAATATTTTTCTCAAAAAAAAGAGAGGAGTAAGAAGATGATGAGAGAAACTTGCAGTAAAGTCTTGTTATTTTGCTTGTGGGTAGTAAGTAGTATGTTTCTGGACAAGTTTCTGTGGGCCTCAGCCTATGTCAATCAACTGTTACTGTAGGAAAATACTTAAGGTAATTTTAAAAGAAAGGAGATTTCTTTGGGTTCACAGTTCAGAGAATTCAGCCCAGGACCATTTGGCCCATGAGGAAGTGCATGGAGGAGCAAGCTCCTTACCTCACAATGGCCAGAAACAGATAGATACATAGTTAGATCATAGATAGATAGATAGATAGATAGATAGATAGATAGATAGATAGACAGACAGATGATAGAGAGAGAGAGCAAGGTTCCATAGTTCCCCATTTACCCAATATTTCCCACAAAGTCCCACTTCATAGAAATTCTTGATAACATTCTAGCACCAAAGTGAGGACCAGGCCTTTGATGCTTGGCCTTCAGAAAACATTCTATATCCAAACTCTAGTGAAGCCTTTTCCTGACTTTTCCCAACTATTTATTCACTCCAGGAGGCCAGTATGATGCATTGTCATTTTTTCTCACTGTATAAAGTGACTGCTAAAGAAGGGAGGGCACTGGAACAATTTATGCCAGCATCCCAGGGCAGGGTATGGAGTATGTATGATTTCAAAGTTACTCTTGTTTTTGGTTCATTTTTATTTATTTATTTGAGAGTGACAGAGAGAGAAAGAGGCAGAAAGAGAGAGAGAGAATGGGCGCGCCAGGGCTTCCAGCCACTGCAAACGAATTCCAGACGCGTGTGCCCCCTTGTGCATCTGGCTAACGTGGGTCCTGGGGAATCGAGCCTCGAACCGGGGTCCTTAGGCTTCACAGGCAAGCGCTTAACTGCTAAGCCATCTCTCCAGGACTCAAAGTTACTCTTGCAGATGTTGGTATCTCCTCTTCCTCATACCCTTTTTTAACATAATTTTATACCAATTTTAAATTCCATACCTAGTTTGGTGTTTTTCTGGGGTATTATCAGTATATTTGAATAAATTACCTTTATTCAATAACCTATTTCTTTTTTCACCTTTTTTTATTGACAACTTCTATACTTATAGACAACAAACCATGATATTTCTCTTCTCTCACCCACTTTCTACTTCCCAACTCCA
Source organism: Dipus sagitta (assembly GCA_036346955.1). Lineage (NCBI taxonomy): Eukaryota > Metazoa > Chordata > Mammalia > Rodentia > Dipodidae > Dipus > Dipus sagitta. Next base: position 74,477,226 of record CM070771.1, on the reverse strand, counting down.
CTCTCCATCATATCCCCTCTCTCTCTCCATTAGTCTGTCTTTTATTTTGATGTCGATGTCATCATCTTTTTCTCCTATTATGAGGGTCTTGTGACAGTATTGCTAAGCACTATGAGGTCATGGATATTAAAGCCAATTTCTGTCTGAATAGTTGCATTGTAAGGAGTTATGAGTTATGCTCTTCCTTTGGCTCTTAAATTCTTTTTGCCATTTCTTCTGCAATGGACCCTGAGCCTTGGAGGGTGTGATAGAGATGTTTCAGTGCTGCACACTCCTCTGCCCCTTCTTCTCAGCAGTATGTGAAAATGAATATGAACATTACATGTAGTATTTTCAGGGCAGTTTGGTGAGAATAATATATATATTTATCTAGACAAGAGCAGGCTTTATATCCCTAAGGATCTTGACCTCCCCTGCCATAGGCTTTTGATGAGGTTTTAAGTACCAGGCATGTATTCCCTCCTATAGAGCAGGTCTTCAGTCTAATTAGAGAGCAGTTGGTTTCACTCAGAGCAGACATGCCACTATTGCACTTCCTCAGTCATTTGACCTGTCTGGCCAAACTTGAGGTTCCCAGTGTATAAGAGGTGCATGCAGTGCATCTTTTTCCAGCTTTCAGTTGGCTGGTCTACAGGAAGGAAGTTTTCAGCTCAGCCCCAGCTTGACTTCTCAGTGACCTTGCCAATCAGGCATGTGAAGGCTTCAGTAATAGGGTCTTGCCATCTGTTTTTCATAGGAAACCAAGGGCCTTGGCAATAACTGGTAATTTTTTGGAGGCATCAGAGACCTCCCTGGCCAACAACTCACTGGAAGGTATCCTATCCCTGGCACTGAGAATTTTCTAGTAACAATCTATGGCTTCTGGATGTGCCATTATTCAAAAAAGTAGACTTTCATATATCTTATTCAGAATATCTTGAATTTGATTGACCCTACACCCCACCCTTCTTTTACACAATTTCTTCCCCTGGCTTTGCTTAGGCCTTTCCCCTCCATGTAATCTGTTCTTCTACTTACATATATACAATAACATCCTCTTACGACCTTCCCTCTCTTCCCTCCCTTATAGCCTTCTTCTAGCTTACTGGCCTCTGCTACTGATTTTTGGTTCCAGCTCACACACAAGTATACATTTGTAGCTAGAATCCACATATGAAAGAGAACAGGTGACATTTGGCTTTCTGGGCCTGGGTTACCTCACTTAGTATAATCCTTTCCAGATCCATCCATTTTCCTGCAAATTTCATAATTTCATTTTTATGTATAGCTATCTAGAACTCCATTATGTAATTGTACCACATCTTTATTATCCATTCATCTTTGGAGGGACATCTAGGCTGGTTCCATTTCCTAGCTATCATGAATAGAGTAGCAATAAACATGGTTGTATAAGTATCTCTAAGGTAGTGAGAAGAGGCATTAGGATATATGCCTAGGAGTGCTATATATATGGCTGTAGCTGCCTGGATTAACATCTGGGTCCTCTATTCTGTTCCATTGATTGTCTGTCTTTGTGTCAGTACCATGCTGTTTTTGTTACTATGGCTTTGTAATATAGCTTAAAATTGGGTATGGTGATAACATCAACCTCATTTTTGTTGCTCAAAATTGTTTTGGCTATTTGAGGATTTTGTGCTTCCAAATGAATTTTAGGATTTTTTTTCTGTTCCTGTGAAGAAGGCCATTGGAATTTTAGTGGGGATTGCTTTAAATGTGTAGATTGCTTTCGGTAAGATTGACATTTTCACAATATTAATTCTTCCAATCCAAGAACATGATGTTTCTTTCCATTTCCTTGTGTCTTCTGCAATTTCTTGCTTGACTGTTTTAAAGTTCTCATTGTAGAGATCCTTCACTTCCTTGGTTAAGTTTATTCCAAGGTACTTTATTATTTTTTTGAGGCAATCGTGAATGGGAGAGATTCCCTGATTTCATCCTCTGCATGTTTGTTGTTAATATATAGGAAAGCTCTGATTTCTATGTGCTTATTTTGTATCCTGCTACATTGCTAAAAGTATTCATCAGCACTAACAGTTTGCTGGTAGAGTCTTTTGGGCCCTTTATTTACAGAAACATATTATCTGCAAATAGTGATAATTTGATCTCTTCATTTCTGATTTGTATCCCTTTTGTGAATGTCTCTTGCCTTATTTCTATAGCTAATACTTCTAGTACTAATAGTAAATAAAAGTGGAGACAGTAGAAACCCTTGTCTTGTTCCTGAATTTAGTGGAAAAGCTTCAAGTTTTTCCCCATTTAGTATTATGCTGGCTGATGGTTTGTCATAGATAGTTTTTATTATGTTGAGATATGTTCCTTCTATTCCCAGTTTCTGTTATACTTTTACCATGAACAGATGTTGGATTTTGTCAAATGCCTTTTCTGCATCTATTCAGATAATCATGTGATTTTTGTACTTCAGACCATTTATATAGTGTATTACATTTATTGATTTGCCTTTGTTGAACCATCCCTGCATCCCTGGGATAAAGCCTACTTGGTCAGGGTAAATAGTCTTTCTGATATATTGTTGTATTGTTTGCCAATATTTTGTGCTAAATTTACAGTTAAAATTGAAGTTACTTTTTGGATGTCTTTTCATAGCATGTTCAGTGGAAAACATCTGTCATTGAAAGCAGATACCAGAGTTGACCTACCTGTTATAAATTGATTTTAAATATTATTGATAAGCCATTATATTACACATTATCCTTGAAAGCAAATTTTTTCTCATGTGCTTAAAGGAAAAGGCATGAAACTTTCCTTTTCTAAAAAAAACTATTTTAGAGAAAGAGAGAGAGAATGGGAGCCCTAGAGCCTTTTGTCACTGCAAATGAACTCGAGATGCGTGCCCCTCTTTGTGCAACTGGTTTAACATGGGGACTGGGAAACTGGACCCAGCCCATTTGGCTCCACAAGCAAGTGCCTTTAACTGCTGAGCCATCTATCCAGCATTGAGTCTTTCTTAAAATAAGTATAATAGTATCTGAATTTGTTTACTCCTAACATATACTTTTTTCTTTAAAAGTTTATCATTTATTACAATTTGTAATGTACTTCTAAAATGAAAAACATCTGTTATAAGTATTAGAGAGCTCTAAGAGAAATTTTAAATGCTGCCATTCAAAAGGAAAGCAATATAGTTAAGGAGTGTGGAGCTTTGATTGACTTGCAGAAAATATGGAATTAGAGCTAACTCTAAAAGACTATGACAGCTTAGAGAGAAAGGAAAAGTATTGTGGATAGGCCCAGTTAGGAAAAGTGGAGAGAAGCAGAATCATCTAGAACCTTGAACACCAGGCCCTGTGCATTCAGTCCTTCATTCATTGAACTCTCCGGTTGCAGGAACCCAGATTAGGGCAAATATTGGCTCAGCAGTCCCTTTGTATGAACCTGACATTCTAATGGTAAAGCACTGACAAGGTACAGGAGAAAAAGGCCCATGAGGACGAGGATGTCAGCTTTAGAAGTATTAAAAATCTACAGCAGGTTAACAAAACTTCCACAAAGATCATTTCAGTTTAAGGAGTGAGGGAAAGACTCAGCTGAGATTTGGAGTCTGAAGGTCAAGGAAAGAGCCTCCAGAAAATGTTCTGCCTAGGGTGAATTACTGAGGCAGGAGAGGCTCAGCTTTATTCCACAGTTAACAGGAAGTAGTGAAGTATGAGCAGGACAGGGAGCTTGATAAGAGCCATGAAGAATTGGCTTATTAGGGAAACAGTCCTCATGAGTGTGCAGACACAGTAAAGGGGAGACTTTGGAGGCAGTTAGTGTTGGTTCTTCTCATGACTATTGATCTTTACTGAGGTTTAGTACAGATTGGAAAGGCATATGTGTGGCACTTGAGGAGGCAGAAGAAAAGTGAATGAAAAATTCAGCAATTGTTATTAAAGATGCATTTGCCAGGTACCCATTATGTACCCCAAACTGTGAAATGGCCCACTAATAAAAATCACAAATAAGGTCTGGAGAGATGACTCAGCAGCTAAAGGTACTTGTTTCCAAAGCCTGATGGTCCAGGTTCAATTCTCCAGTGCCCACATAAAGCCAGATGCATACCGTGGTGCATGCATCTGGAGTTTGTTTGCAGCAGCCAGGAGGCCTGGTGTACCCACTCCCCACCCTCTCTGCTTGAAAATAAATAGTAAATCAAATATTTCTAAAAATCATAAGTTTTTGAGTTCTTTGTAGATTCTAGAGATTAGTCCTCTATCAGTTGGATAACCCACAAATATTTTCTCCCATTCTGTGGGTAATCTATTGGCTTTGCTTATTGTATGCTTGTCTGTAAAGAAACTCTTCAGCTTCATGTGGTCCCATTGGTTGAGTGACGGTTTAAGTTCATGAGCTACTGGGGTTTTGTTCAGGAAGTCTTTTTCCATTCCTATATCATGGAAAGTACTTCCTAAATTTTCTTCCAGTAGTATTCGAGTTTCTGGTCTTATATTGAGATCTTTGATCCATTTGGACTTGAGTGTAGTGCATGGTGAAATGTGTGGGTCAAGTTTCAGTTTCCTGCATATGGTTATCCACTTTGTCCAGCACCATTTGTTGAAGATGCTGTCTTTTTTCCAGCCTATATTGTTTGGGCCTTTATCGAATATCAAGTAGCTATAGTTGCTTGACCCAAAGTCCGGGTCCTCAAGTCTATTCCATTGATCTATAGTCCTGTTTTTATGCCAGTACCATGCTGTTTTTATTACTATGGCTTTGTAATATAGCTTTAGATCAGGTATGGTGATGCCTCCAGAGGTATTTCTTTTGCTGAGGATATGTTTGGAAATGCGAGGCCTTCTGCCTTTCCATATGAAATTTGAGATCATTTTTTCTATCTCTGTGAAGAACACTGTGGGGATTTTAATTGGTATTGCATTAAATCTGTAAATTGCCTTTGGTAGGATTGTCATCTTCACAATGTTAATTCTGCCTATCCAGGAACATGGGAGGTCTTTCCATTTTCTCAAGTCCGCCTCAATTTCTTTTTTGAGTGTTTTTATGTTTTCGTTGCGTAGATCTTTCACTTCCTTGGTTAACGTTATTCCAAGGTATTTTATTTTTTTTTGTTGCAATTGAAAATGGGACTATGTCCCTTATTTCTTTTTCTGTATCTTTGTCCTTTGCATAAAGGAAGGCTACTGATTTTTGTGCATTGATTTTGTATCCTGCTACTTTGCTATAGGAGTTAATCACCTTCAGGAGTTTTGGGATGGAGTCTCTCGGGTCTCTTACATATATAATCATGTCATCAGCGAATAAAGCTAACTTAACTTCCTCCTTTCCAAATTGTATCCCTTTTATTTCCTTCTCCTGTCTTATTGCTTGAGCTAGGACTTCCAGTACTATATTGAAAAGCAGAGGTGAGAGTGGACAACCCTGTCTTGTTCCTGATCTTAATGGGAATTCCTCCAGTCTCTCTCCATTAAGTATTATTTGGGCCTTCGGAGCTTCATATATTGCCTTTATTAGGTTAAGATATGAACCAACCATGCCAATTCTTTCCAATGTTTTGAACATGAAGTGATGTTGAATCTTGTCAAAGGCCTTTTCTGCATCTATTGAAATGATCATGTGGTTTTTATGTTTAACCTTGTTTATGTGGTGTATTACATTGACAGATTTCCATATGTTGAACCACCCCTGTGTTCCTGGAATGAATCCCACTTGGTCAAGGTGGATAATGGTTTTGATGTGTTGTTGGATTCGGTTTGCAAGGATTTTGTTTAGGATCTTTGCATCTAAATTCATCAGGGAAATAGGCCGGTAGTTTTCTTTTCTTGTGGCATCTCTGCCTGGTTTTGGAATTAGGGTGATGCTAGCTTCATAAAAGGAGTTGGGCAGCTTTCCCTGTTCTCCAGTTGTGTGGCACAGTTTGAGGAAGATTGGTTTGAGTTCTTCCATGAAGGTTTGATAGAATTCAGCTGAGAAGCCATCTGGTCCTGGGCTCTTCTTTTGTGGGAGGTTTTTTATTACTTTTTCAATCTCCGTGAGTGTGATGGGTTGATTGAGGTGATTAATCTGCTCTGTGTTTAGCTTTGGTAGATGGTATGCGTCCAAGAATTTATCCATCTCCTCCACATTATCCAGTTTTGTGGAGTAGAGGTTTTTGAAATAAGTCCTGATGATTCTCCCAATTTCACTTATGTCTGTTGTGATCTCTCCTTTTTCATTTTGAATTTTGTTAATTTGAAGCTTCACCTTTTTTTGCTTGATCAGATTGGCCAGGGGTTTGTCAATCTTGTTTATTTTTTCAAAGAACCAGCTCTTTGTTTTGTCAATTGTCTTAATTGTTTCCTTGGTTTCCAATTCATTGATTTCTGCTCTGATTTTAATTATTTCTTTCCTTCTGGAGCTCTTTGGGTTGGATTTTTCTTGTTTTTCCAGTGCCTTTAGGTGGATGGTTAGGTTATTGATTTGGGACCTTTCTGTTTTTTTTACGAAGGCATTGAGTGCTATGAATTTTCCCCTGAGGACCGCCTTCATTGTGTCCCATAAGTTTTGGTACGATGTGTTCTCATTGTCGTTCAATTCCAGAAATTTTGCAATTTCATTTTTTATTTCATCCACTATCCATTTATTGTTTGAAAGTGTGCTGTTCAGTTTCCAGGTGCCTTTGGGATTCTTGGTGGGTCTTTTAGTCAAACACCCCACTCACAAAATGGGGCAAAGAGCTGAACAGGCAGTTCACAGAGGAAGAAATAGAAATGGCAAACATACACTTAAGAAAATGTTCAGCATCCCTAATCATCAGAGAAATGCAAATCAAAACAACTATGAGATTCTATCTTACCCCAATAAGGATAGCAAGCATCAAAAAATCAAATAAAAATAAATGCTGGCGAGGATGTGGAGAAGTAGGAACACTCATCCACTGTTGGTGGGAATGTAGGATGGTACAACCACTTTGGAAAGCAATATGGAGACTTCTAAAAAAGCTGAGTATAGAGATACCAACAGACCCAGTTATTCCCTTACTGGGCATCTACCCTAAAACCTTCAAACCGCAGACTAAAGAGATTTGCTCAACCATGTTTATAGCGGCTCAATTTGTAATAGCTAAGAACTGGAATCAACCCAGATGTCCATCACTAGAAGAATGGATAACTAAGATGTGGTATATCTACACAATGGAATTCTATACAGCAGTAAGAAAAAATGACACAATGAAATTTGAGGAAGAATGGTTGAACCTGGAACAGATCATTCTCAGTGAACTTACCCAATCACAGAAAAAAAATCGCCACATAGTCTCACTCATCTACAGCACCTAACCTGAATCTACCGAAGATACCTTACATACCCAGCAAGCATCTCCTAGATTAGACACTAGGATGGAAGGGGAGGGAGGGGAGGGCATCAAAGGGGTGGGAAACACAAATCTAGACCCAAACAGCAATGGTACCATAATCTTCTACTTACTAAAAGACAGACCAAATGGCTGATCCTTCACCAGGCCCTTACAGGGAACACCTGAACCACAAGACACTGGAGAGGGAAAGATTAAGACTAACCTTAATCTCCTACATCTTCCCTCCCTCACTTCCCCTCTCCCTGTCTCTCTCTCTTATCTCTAACTCTTGTATATTAGTTATCTTTTTCCTCATTTTCTTAGTGGGCACTGACCTGTAACTCCAAGATCCAGCATGGGGCTATCATCCACAATGAGCTTTTGATCAGAGAGACCTACAAGGTTTCCCAAAAGACAGACAGATTTCTGTCAGAGTACTTGATGACCCACCAAAGGTTAGTGGTAAGACCCTACTGCTGAAGATACCTTATGTGATTGACATGCAAATTAGAATGGCATGGCTGGAAGTTGGAAGAGAGTCAGTCCCCAGACAGTCAGCGCGTCTAGTGCCAGAAGGTGCTACATGGGCGACTAGGGGAAACTGACCAATATCTATCAAAGCAACGCATGGTCTAACCTACTTAGCAGCAAATAACTTCTTGTGATGCCCACACAAGTGCAGTGGTGGCACACAGCCATGGTGGGGAACCAACTGCTCTCAATTTGGCTAACTGATCCCTTCACTGGTATGGGACCCATAGCTGGAGCTGGGAAACAAGTCAGAACCATATCCAAACATAAGCCCACTCTCCAATATCAAGCTACCATCAATTGTGGGCTACAAGAGGGCCTACACCTATTAAATTCTCTATATAAAAAAAAAGTAAGGGTTATCTCATTTGTCCTGATGCTAACTTACTCTCCATTGGAGAATCTGCTTCTCTTTTTCAGATAGATGTAGATCCTAAGGAGAGAGCCACCCCATCATACCTCAAAAGGGCCCTGGCTGAAACTAAGAAAAATTGGAGAAACAAGCAAGGGGACTGTTTTCCTGATGAACCGGACACCAGCACAAGGGGGAAGGAGATCAGCACAGAGAAAAATCAACTCCCACCAAATCAGAGAGCCAGAGCCTCAGAGGCCCCCAACACCTCATCACTGAAGCAGACCAAAAATGAACCCAACATGGCTCAGGGAAATTTTGCGGAAGAGGGGGCAGAAAGAATGTCAGAGTCACATGTTGGTTCATGATATGCAGAGACATTTAGCTTACCCATAACTGTGGGCTAACTCCACAATGCAAGACCCGTATACCTCAACAAGGAGGGGCCAAGGGGAGGGGGTAGGTCACGGATGAGCCCAATAATGGTACCAAACTGACTGTATTTGCTGAATACAGAACTGACTAATAAAAAAAAAAAAAGATGAAACTAAGGAGAAACATTAAAGACAGGTATAAAAGGTTATACATATGAGATACATTATTGAAAAATTAAATTAGATTAAATAAAATGCTTTTTGAAGATAAAAAAGTAAAAATAAAAATCATAAGTAAGCTTCAGGTACTCATCTCTAGAAACTTAAATACTGAATTTGAATACCCAGATCCACATAAATACCTGGGTGGGTCACACACATCTGTTACCCTAGTCTTGTGGGGAGCAGAGACTGGAGAATCACTGGGCTTCCATAAATGACAAGCTTGATCAGCGAAGCTGTCTCAAGGAAAATAAGGAGATGAACAATGGAGTGTGACACCCCAGTGTTCACCTCTGGCCTTCGTGTATGTATAGGGTACCACATCTACACACACTTGTACCACCTCACACCTATTGCATACATGTGCGCGCACGCACGCACACACACACACACACACACACACACACACACAAATAAGGGGCTCAGAAATAAAACATTAGGGTAGGCCTTTTTAAAGTTTTCTTCTCTGGTTTAAAACCAAGGTCAAAGTGGCTGGTGATAAGAGGTTGTGTAGATATTGTCTACCAATTGTTGTGTAAAGAATTATGCCAAAAATGCCTTCTGATAAATAATAAAACTAAATATTCAAATGTTTGTATCATTACTGTCTATTCAATCATAAGATGAGAAAACTGACTCCCACTCTAGAAGTAACAAGAAATGAGCTTTGAGTTTGAAGAATGAACTTGTATTTCTGAAAAGCAAACCAAGGTAGAAGATCATGGAGGGAAGGTCCAGCTAGCCATTGGCCTAGCTGCCATTTGTTTCTCTGGTCAGTGTGATAAATCCCACTTAAAACAGATGTGTATCTGTATTTATGAGTTTGACTTTTTTTTTTTTTTTTTTTTTTTTTGGTTTTTCAAGATAGGGTCTTACTCTATCTCAGGCTGACCTGGAATTCACTATGGAGTCTCAGGGTGGCCTCGAACTCACAGTGATCCTCCTACCTCTGCCTCCCAAGTGCTGGGATTAAAGGCGTGCGCCACCACGCCCGGTGAGTTTGACTTTTGAAGCACAGCCAGGCAACCTTCACTAGACCCACATTCTCTGCACCATAACTTGCTACCACTGTCACTCAGAAATGTGTTCAATGGCCTGCCTGTCCATTGGCCTTTTGAATCTGCAAGAATTTCCTCTTTACTCTTGATTTACTATCTTCTATAACACATATACATATCAATTTAATCTACAAATATCAAAAGATGATTAAAGTCACTAATTTTAAATCATTTTATGTCTTTAAATTCACAGAATAAGTTTTTTGGTAATTTTTACTGCTTCAACAATACATTTGTGAAGTTGTTTTGATTTGAATTTGTGCTAGAACAAGTTTTTGCTAGTTTCATACATTTCAAGTTAAAAATAAAAAAAGAAACATGAATATTGTTGTGTGTTTGTCTATGCACAAAATCACTTATACCACTACTTTCTCCAAAGATTCCCCACTTTTATTCTTAACAGTTTATTAGTTGCCCTAATTTTAAAGATTGAACAGTGTTTATGAGAACATTGTTTTTTAAAATTATTTATTTATGTATTTATTTATGAGAGAGACAGAGACAAAGGAGCACACAGTTTGAGTACAGGAGCCCCAGAGCATCCTGCCACTGCAAATGAACTCCAGATGCATGCACCACTTAGTAGTGCACCTGGCTTTATGTGAGTTCTGAGGAATCAAACTCCAGCCACCAGACTTTGCAAGCAAGCACCTTTAGCCACTGAGCCATCTCCCTAGCCCAATGACATTGTTTTATCCCTGCTCTGCATGTCATACCTGCTTTGGCTGACCAACTCTTTTTCAAAGAATTGTCAAGAAGCATTTAAGCTGAGCTCTTCCTTATATTGAGATTTTTTAAATTATTTATTTGAGAGAGAGAGAGAAAGCAGAGAAAGAGAGAGAGAGAGAGAGAATGGGCACCTTAGGGCCTCTAGGCAATGCAAACAAATTCCAGACGCATGCGCCACCTTGTGCATCTGGCTTTACATGGGCACTGGGAAATCAAACTCAAGTCCTTGGGCTTTGTAGGCAAGTGCCTTAAGCACTGAGCCATCTCCTTAGCCCTGTATTGAGATTTTAAATCACTGTTTGAAAAGAAGGTAAAGGGAACTCACCATCATCTATTCTTTCATTTGTCCTGTGATCATTTTTGCAGTTATTAAATTCATGTTTATTAAATTCACACATTTATTCACAGGAGTTTTATGTTCAGCAATCACCAAAACCAAAAAAAAAGAAAAGTAAAGGAAAGAAAAACCCTTAGGTACTGAAATTTCCTGAATGATGAAGAATCCTGTGAATTTCTTTTTCAACAGTGGAGTAAAGGTTGATTTCTAGAGCTTTTGACAGGTGATTCTAGTCTAGCAGTTGTTTTAGATAACATAAATTTCTGACTTCATACCTCATTGCAGTATTTTTTCCAGATAGACTCACTTAATTTTTTTTTCTTATTTGTTTCAAATGTTATACTTAATCTCATGTCATGAAAATAAATACATAAAGGATTGACACATTTTAAAATGGGACATTTTGAGAATCCAAGTAGTAGTTGCATATCATTTATTATTTATATGTCATTTTATATCTTGAAGCTTTTTTTGTTTTGTTTTTTGTTTTTCAAGGTAGGGTTTCACTCTAGCCCGAGCTGACCTGGAATTCACTATGTAGTCTCAGGGTGGCCTCAAGCTCACGGTGATCCTCCTACCTCTGCCTCCCGAGTGCTGGGATTAAAGGTGTGTGCCACCACACTCGGCTCTATCCTGAAACTTAATTTGTTGAATAAGCATTATTTTTGTCTTTCTATAAATGTTTAAAGTTATCATTGAAGATGTAATTATATAAACAACCCTCATTTTTCATTCCTCTTGCACGCTTTCTCTCATAGAGTGGCTGCAAGAGAAAATCTTATAATTTTTGATTATATTAGAATTTCATGGTATGATCTGTTTGTACTTATTTCATAGCCACAGACAAAAGTGCTTAGTGGAAGTCAGTGAAAGCATTAATCTTTCTATGTCACCTCAAACCAAGAGCAACAATTAATGAAATGAAGAAAGAATTCTTCTTGTAATAGCAATGTATATCCTACCAAATCCACAGTAGTGGTCTGTCTAAAAGGAGTGCATGCCTGTCCTTCCCTGGGTGAGTGCTATGAACCAGGATTTAAAGGTAGTGGCAGAAACTGGGTGATTGCATAGGTATGTCATGTAGAGCAAAACGGAAACACCCCAGTCTTCACTAAGCAAGGTATTCTGATGCATTTTAAAGATACTGGAGGAGGGGATGGGGAGATGGCATAACAGTTAAAGGCACTTGCTTGCAAAGCTGGCAGGCCCAGGTTCCATTCTCTAGTGCCCACATAAAACTAGATGCAAAGTTGTGCATGCATCTGTGATCCCAATACATCTACCACAATGGATGTTGGAGCCTAAAGTTTGTAGTTTTCAAGATTGTTTACAGTGGCAAAAGACCCTGTCTCAGAGGATGGAGCACAACACTTTGAAGCTGTCCTTTGACCACCACACACATTCCATGGCATAACCCCCCATACACATTAATTAATTAATGTGATAATGAAAGTCATCACAAAAACTAAGCTGTAGGTGTTAAGTCTGCATGAGACCATTTAAATTTTTTTCTGGTGTCTATAATGCCAGTATTCAGGAGGCTGATACAGGAGGATCATAAATTCAAGGCCAGTGTGGGGTATGTAGTAAGACCCTATCCTGAAAGGAGTTTGAGCTGTTAAAATTACTTGAGGCTCCATGGGATGTCTATTTTACTATCTGTTTTAACAGTGAAATAGGTAACTCCATTACTAAATTATATGATTAACTACTGTGATAGCTAATTATGATTTCAACCTGATTGATTCTAAAATCACATAGAAGACAGATCTCTGGACATGTCTATGAAAGAGTTTATGGCTGAGTTAATTGAGATGGGAAGACCCGCTCTAATTTGGGCTGTAGCCTTAGACTGAATAAAACAGAAAGTGAGTTGAGTAGCACTGTTCATGTCTCTCTGCATCCTAACTATGATGCAATGTGACCAGATTGTTCATGCTCCTGCCACCATGTCTTCCCCACCGTGATGGACCGTACCCCATACTGTGAGCCAAAGTAACTGTGTTTTCCTTGAATTACTTTTCATTTTGAGGCAAGCCCAACAAACTGGCCTTTTTTATGAGTTAGAGTGAGAGAGAGAGAATTGGTGCCCCAGGGCCTCCAGCCACTGCAATTTAAGTTGTGTGCCACCTTGTATGCACGTGTAACCTGTACATACATCACCTTATATGTCTGGCTTATGTGGGCTCTGGGGAGTCAAACATGGGTACTTAGGCTTCACAGGCAAGTTCCTTAACTGCTAAGCCATCTCTCCAGCCCTTGAGTTACTTTTGTCAGGTATTTTTTCACAGCAATTAGAAAAGTTACTAACACATCTACTTTCAATATTTAAAAATTTTAGAAATTAGAGGAAAAGGTTGTCATGTTAGTCCTATCTTTAGCTTATTCTGTCAGGGTGAAGACTCAATAGACCATATATTATGTGATTCCAGTTATATGAAATGTCCAGAAAAGGACAGATTTATAGAAAAAAGAAAGGCAGTTTCTGATTGTCTGGGGCTGGGGCATGGAAACGGGGACTTAGGGGTCCCTGAAGATTGTTCTTAAAAGGACAATAACATCCTGAAACTGATTTACAGTAGTGGTCATATCACTTGGTAGCATCAGTTAAAAAAAAAATCACTGGATAGTATACTTAAAATAGGTAAACCATGCATTAATAACACTGCTATGCAAATTCAGAGGAGAGAGGCCCAGCAGAGTGGCTGAACGGTAAAGCACGCAAGCATCAAGTCTGGGTGTGCGACCGGGACAACAAAATAATTAAAAAACAACAAAAACCTTTTGTTTGTTTTGTTTTTAAAGGAAAGTCAGGAATAGTTGCTTTGGCAGAAGTTACTTATTAAGAATTGCTAAAGTAGTACCATTGTTATAAGTAAATACTATCAGCAGAGACAGTTGTATTTGTTTCATGTTGAGAGAATTTGTTCCTTCATGCTCCAAATATACCATAGCCCAGTGGCATGAATAAAGGTCAAGTCCTCCTGAAAGGTGACTCATGAGGGGAGAGTAATAGAGGAGCTCTTTGTTTTTTCATCCTGGAAGGATTCCAGCATGATCAGTATTTCAGTCAGACACGGAAACAAAGAAAACACAGTGTTTTGGAAGTTTTATACACACACACATACAGAGAGACAGAGAGAGAGAGAGAGCCCTAAGACCACTGTTCATGAGCAAAGGCATCAGCTGATTTTTGTAGGATGGAGGTGAGCTTGATAACTCTGGGAAAATGTCATTAGCACACTGTGAGTGGAAGCTTATAGTGTACTTTCAAGGTCAGACACCTGTAGACACCTTGACCTTTAATGAAACTTTTTTACTTGGCTCTTACATAAAAGAACTATGTAACATAGGGCAATTAAGATGATTTTGTCTTCTGTAATAACAGTAAGTAAATATCTATCAGTGCGTCAATTATTTGCCTAAGGTGAAAAATATAGAGTTCAAACATCCTCACTTATATTTCAAATATGTTCAGAGTGAAAGTCTCCTACTCATTGCAGAACTTGCTAGGATCTGAAGATTCTAGGGTCTCTATTCCCCTGCAGGACTCAGTTTATAGACATGCATGGCCACACCCAGCTGCTTTATGTGGAATCTAAAGATTTTGATTTGGATATTCTCAGGCTATCTTCAGAGTGTCAGACTTGCACAGGAAGCATACTGAACTGCTAAGCCATCTCTCCAGCCCTCCAGTATGTTTTACTTAGGGAATACATACTTTTTTCTTTTCAAACTGTATTTTACTGAGTACTTCTTCTCTTTAAGTATTGGTCTTTTCACTTTCTCTAGACATTATGTGCTACAAAATTTTGACATTCTAATTATTCAATGTAAATAATATTCTTACAGAAGTTTGAAAATAAACAAGACACTACATGTGACCTTGAACTTTTCATCTATCATAGGCACTCTTCAACATCACTGCAAAGGAACATCTCATCTCTGCTGGCTCACGCATAGAGATGAGACATTATTTCTCTAGGCCTCTAAAAATTTCTATTCATTTAGTTATATACGGTTTTCATATTTCTGTTGAAACAATCAAATAAGCAAGTGTATAAAAATGCAAAATAATATCTTAACAGAACCAAAATTCCCGATGACTTCCACAGTCCTATTCTCTCCTCTCTTCCCCAGAGATGACTGCTGTTACAGATTTAACTAAATAATCTCTCGGACGTTTTATAGATTTACACTGGAATATATTTCATATGTTTTTACTTTTATTTATTTATTTATTTATTTGAGAGAGTGAAAGAGGCAGAGAGAGAGAGACGGAGAGAAAAAGAGAGAGAATGGGCACACCAGGGCCTCCAGACACTGCAAACAAACTCCAGATGCGTACGACTCCTTGTGCATCTGGCTTACGTGGGTCCTGGAGAATCAAACCAGGAATCTTTGGCTTTGCAGGCAAACGCCTTAACCACTAAGCAATCTGTCCAGCCCCATAGTTTTTTACTTAAAAAAAAAACTATGTACATGCACACACATGTCAGAGTGTGTGTGTATGTGTGTGTGTGTCAGAGGACAACCCCACATGTCAGTCTTTACCTTCCACAGGATCTCTTGTTCACCCCTGCATTTACCATGCTATTTGGTCCAGAAGTTTCTGGAAGATTCTCCCATCACTGTCTCCCATTTCACCAGGCAAGCTGGGGTTACTACTAGAGCCCACTGCAAAGTCTGACTTTTACATGGGTTCTAGGGACCCAAACTCCCACTTGTCTTCACATTTGTGCAGCAAGTGCTTTGTGCACAAAGCCATCTCCATTGCCCCTTTTATATCTGTCATCATGCTGATTGAACCATAGTGCTTCACATGATCTTGAAATCTCCCATTTTCTTCCTTGCTTCCTCCAAGCGTGATGTTCCTTCCCTTTCCTTTCCACTATAAAACTCAGGGTTTTCCAAGTCTTCTTCCTTAGTTGCTTTCTGCTGCTCCTCTGCTCCCTTTCCTTGGAGAATTTAATATCACAGAATACTTTTCAAATCAGTGTCTGTGACCTCCACTCAGACCCAGTCCCCAGTGCCTGCCAGCCATCTTCACACTCATTTCTTCAACTTTCCTTCTCAGCTCTGCTATGGATTTCATTCTCCCAGCTGCCAGTCTCAGACTTTCCTTACCATTATTCACCAACTCCTGCCTGTGTTTCTTCTTCAGTGTACCCAATGTCCTTTCCCTATTTTGCCCTCATGATCTCAGTCCTAATTTCAGCCTTCATCACCGTGTGGTTAGTTAATTACTATATTTCCTCCATTTCACCAGCCTGCTAGATTCCCATGTCTTTATCTTCAGATTCTGACTCCATGTGGTGGTGTCTGGCTCTGTTCTCTTCTGAGGCTGACTCATTTGTCACTTTGACTGGCAAATGTGTTCTCCCAGACCCTCAGATAACAGAGCTCTTCCCTTGCCCCTCACCTCATGATCTACCCACAGCCAGCCAATTCCAGAATATTCTTTGACAATCTTATTCTCTGTATTTGTCCTTATGACTCCTCTTCTGGAGATCCTGAAATTTAAAATTACCTCACTCCTGATCAGATGTGAGTTAAGATCACTTCATCTATCAGACTTTATCTAGATATTTTCTCTAAACATTTTACTAACTCCTTTAAGTTATAATACAAGTTTTTCTGATAGTTCTATACAAAAGAATCTCAGGTCTGAAGAGTGATGGGTGAAGAAGTCATGAGTCTAGGAAAGTTATTCATTTCACAAATATTTATTGAGTTGGGTGAGTTATTCAAGTTGCCTGGGATTAAGTATAGATCTTCTAATTATGATTATTTCTCTTTAGCCTTGCATGAATCCCTGAAGAAAAACACCTGTGTCTTTTGTTTGCATCCCATCTATGGCCTTAGCCGTAGGCATTAACTCTAGCACTGCCACAGCTGTTATTGCTGTTGCATCCTCACATGTGCCCAATGTGGATTTAAGTTCCACTGCCATTCTAGCTGACCTCTCACAGATTATGTCAGACCCTAAAATAACAAAAAAAAAAATGTGTCCATTTTTTATCTTTTGGAAATT
Source organism: Dipus sagitta (assembly GCA_036346955.1). Classification (NCBI taxonomy): domain Eukaryota; kingdom Metazoa; phylum Chordata; class Mammalia; order Rodentia; family Dipodidae; genus Dipus; species Dipus sagitta. The sequence continues at coordinate 74,460,304 of CM070771.1, read as the reverse complement.
TTTTGAAATGCTTATCATAATTTTTATTTTTTTCTCAATTTTTATTAATGTTTTCCATGATTATAAAAAATATCCCATGGCAATACCCTCCCCACCCCCTTTCCCCTTTGAAATTCCATTCTCCATCATATCCCCTCCCCATCTCATTGAGTCTCTCTTTTATTTTGATGTCATGATCTTTTCCTCCTCTTATGATGGTCTTTTGCAGGTAGTGTCAGGCACTATGAGGTCATGGATATCCAGGCCATTTTATGTCTGGAGGGAGCACGTTGTAAGGAGTCCTACCCTTCCTTGCCTCTTACATTCTTTCCGCCACCTCTTCCACATTAGACCCTGAGCCTTGGAAGGTGTGATCGAGATGTTACTCAGTACTCCAGTCACTTCTTTCCAGCACTATGATACCTTCTGAGTCTTCCCAAGGTCACTGCCATCTGAAAAGAGAAGATTCTCTACCCAAAATGAGTTTGTTCTAACCCAGGGGAATCCTCTTCTACACATCCTTGGAGGTTCAGAGAAGCTGGGACAGCTATACCCTCTCACTGCTCATGTAATCTCTATGTCATTTCAGCACTTTTCTATCAATAATCTGCCAATCATTTATATAGGAAATCCAATTGTTATCTGCAAGGCTTATGTTATCGCTTTGCAACATTCATACTAGTGACAGAATGTTTGTGCCCTATGACATTTGCCAAAGAATATGTCATGCTGACCAGTGTATTACAATAATATAAGTCATTATAATCAAACTATGGACAATATTAGTAACTAATCAATACTTAACAGTAGCTCTACTTACTGTTTTTCAAGTGACTTAACCTATAAACACCAGCTAGTATATATAATTTTCATTTCTGAAGTCCAACAAGGTAGTTAACTATTTTGTGTTTGTACCTCATGAAGGTTACTCCAGTTACTTCCTAAACATGTGTTTGCTCCCTATAGTGTTTCACTCCCTGTTACCTAGAGCCACAGTTCAAAGGCACTTACTTGCAAAGTCTGCTGCCCCAAGTTCAATTCCTCAGTAACCACATAAAGCAAGATGCACAAAGTGGAGCATGCATCTGGAGTGCCTTTGCAGTGACAAGTAGCCTTGTAATGTGCTCCCCTCCCTCCCTCCTCTCTCTCTCTCTCTCTCTCTCTCTCTCTCTCTTTCTCTCTCTCTCCCCAAATAAGTTTTTATACATTAAAATAAGATTCACAGCCATATTATATACAATTTAACTTGAAAAATTGCCAAATATTCTAGCTGTTCCACTAGCTTTTCAAGGTTATTTTAGTAGCTCCCATTAAGTGATGGATACTTTAAATTTACCTTATGAAAAGGATACTGTAAATGTGACCCTACAGACACCTTGTTCCTGTATAGAGCCAATATTTTCTGAGATATCTCTACTCCTTGGGCTTTATACCTAAGGTTTACAGAAATGCAGAGTTGAAGAAGGCCCCAAGGTTCCAGACTCGATTAACAGGCTGCTTAACAGTATCTATACATACAACTTTCTAATCTGTTCTTGGTCACCACTAGGTCCCCTGAAAAGTATGCCAAAGTCTTAGATAAACTCTTTCACATAAGCTAAATATATAATAAAATATTTTTCAGTAGTTAACTTTAATTGCTTTTAAATTTGAAAACCTCTGTTATTTTACTCATTATTTTCATTGTTAAAATACAAATAGTTATTTATCCATTCAACAAAATTGGCCCTTTAATATAACTGCTCTGATCACTCAAATTTTGACATTTCACTGGAATCCACACTTCTTTACTTTCTTTAGGAGGCTGGTAATATAGTTGAGCACTTGTGTAACATGCATGAGGACTGGGTCCAACTTCTGACAAAAGCCTCCTGACTAATTCTGTTTACAATATGAGTAGCTGAAAAGGAGTAGGTGAATAAGGGTAAAGAAATGAATTGTTGTACAACTTCACATTATTTTATAGGCAGTGAAGAGAAATCAGAACCTCTTTAGTATAATTAAAGTAGTATAAGGAAGGTCATTTCACTACAGTCTGAACTTGGAGTAAAAAAAAAAACAAAATCAGTCAAATCTATTAGAAAAAAAGTGCTATAATGTAGAGGAGAAATAGGAATGTAAATATGAAGGGGGACTGGAGGAGAAAGGAGAAAGGAGAAAGGAAAATAATAGATAGTTGCAATGGACCAGTGCACAGGGAAGGAAGAGAGAGTAACATCTCATTCAGACTTTCCTTATTAAGAAAGTAGGCATTCATTCACATTGTAGGCCTCATTCCTTACTACACATCCGTTTTCTATGAGTGATTTGTAGTCTTATCAGTCTAGGAGGCACTTGTTGTTGAATGGATTCATTATGCTTTTAAATTGTCTTTTTGAAGTATAATCAAGGAGAGTGATGGAATTATAATTAGTTTTCAACATAGTTTTTTTCTATTTTATTTGATGTGCCTGAGAAATAAATTACAATGTTATGCTATACATAATAAAATGCCTTCTATATTTTATTTATTTTAAAATCATTTATTTATTTAAGAGAGACTAAAAAAGATGGAGAGAGAGAGAGAGAGAGAGAGAGAGAGAGAAAGAAAGAAAGAATGTGTGCTCCAGAGCATCTAATCACTGCAAACAAACTCCAGACACATGTGCCACCTAGTGCATCTGGCTTACATGGATACTGGGGAATCAAACCTCAGGTATACAGGCAAGTGTCTTAACCACTAAGCAATCTCTTCAGCCCTTATTTAATTATTTATTTAAGAGAGAGAGAGAGAGAGAATGGGTGCACCAGGGCTCCAGCCACTACAAACAAACTCCAGACGCATGAGCCACTTTGTGCATCTGGCTTACATGGGTCTTGGGGAGTTAAAAGTGGGTCCTTTGGCTTTGCAGGCAAGTACCTTAACCTCTAAACTATCCTTCCACCACCTTCTTTATTTGAATAGTGAATAATTGTAATGCCTAAATGGGCAGTAGTTTTATTGGCTTTGGCTATTTATATGTATGCACAGTTTATTTTCTAATGTATTTGCAATTTCTTTTATGTACCTTATATATTTCCTCACTAAATTTCAATGAGAAAAGGGGACTTTGTTTCATTATGAACTCTAAAAATGCTCTGTACATGAATAGCACTGATAGGACACAATCATATGAGGAATATGAGAGAGAGAAATGTACTATCTTTTCTGTCAAAAGGTTAAAATGACAGAAACTCAATTCTGGAAGGATGCCATTCTTGGGAAAACCCTCCTTTGTAAGTCAGCCATCTTTGAGATCAAAAGAGTCGGATACCCTTGAAACAAAGGGTTATATTTCTACATTTGATAAAAGGCCCCTAAATCTTCCATTCCTTTAAGTTTACCCAAAAAAACTGTATCATTTTTATATTTTAGCCAATCATATAAGAATGTGGGGTCAAATGAACACAGGAACCTCCTGTTGGAGACTAAAACCCCAGCAGACTTCCTGCAGGTATGCTGTGCTTACCTGAACTCTACAAGCTATGCGCTTTTCCGCAGAAGTAGACATTGCCTCGCCAATATACTTTGGATTGTGTAGTCATTCTTGGGCCCTATACTCATTTATGATTACAGTTATGATAACAACTATGAGGGCTCATCTAGAATGTCTCCATGACCAGAACATTGAGAACTGATCCCCTGCAAGGCAAGGTGCACTCTGCTGCCTTGTTAAAACAGCCCTGAGTGTGGAAACATCTTTCAGCCTTGGAACCAATGGAAACCCAGTATCAGAAGTAAATTGTCAATGCAGGGGGAAAGTGCCCTAAGCCAAGCAGTGTAGTGACCAGGTAACTTCCTTCATTGATCAAGGTAAGATAGGTTGAGTTCATAGTACTACTGTGGTGCTCAGGATACCCCATAGGTTATGTGAATGTGACTGAGACACATAATTAATAGTCAAGCAAATGCAGACTTTCATGAGGGGAGGAGGTGATTCAAGTAAAGTGCGAGCAACCTCTGATAGGGGAGTTATAAACCATAGGATAGGGATGGGAAACAAGGCTTCCTCCTTAGATAAGGAGGAAGGGGGAACAAAAACACAGTGACAATATCCCTTCAGGAATAGTGCTACAATAGTGGAAGGAGAGTCCCTGAATAGTGGGAAGAAACAATACATGACTAAATAGTGCTCTTATATCTAGACCAGAAATTCATGGTTAAAACACCAGTTTCTTTGGCCAAAAATTTGGGTCAGATCTGAAGATTGGTTGTATCAGTTTCTTTTTTTTAATATTTTTATTTATTTATTTATCTATTTGTTTGAGAGAAAGAGGCAGAAAAAGAGAGAGGGAGAGAACGGGTGCACCAGGGCCTCCAGCCACTACAAACAAACTCCAGATACATGTGCCACCTTGTGCATCTGGCTTACATGGGTCCTAAGAAAGCAAACGGAGATCCTTTGGCTTTGCAGCAAGTGCCTTAACCACAAAGCCATCTCTCCAGCCCCAGTTTCTTTTATATACATAAATGATCCCTCAGGACAAGGAATGTTAAAATTATACTTTTTAACTAATAGTTTCCCAGATATACCCAGAAGGTTAAAAAAGATTGAAGGTGAGAAAGACAAAAATCTCGAAGAATATTTGAGAAAGTCCCAAAAAGTTTATGTGAGGGGGGGGAAACTGAAAAAATCAGAAATAAAAGGTAAAACTCATGCTGGATACTACTAGCTATGCCAGTATTGCTGAACTAGGCACACAGAGCCCAAGACTCAGGCTACCAAATGGAGGTCACCAGCAGGATCAAGACAAAAGGGAAACTTCCAGAATAAGCAAGGAACTTGATGGGGCAGCTTTCATTGCACCATCAGCCTAAGTGGGCTAAAATTTTGTGGCTGATGCTTCTGCCTCTGGGTCACCTATGCATCTGATGTGTTTGTTTGTTTATTCGTTTTCTTATAGAGTTACAACAGATTATTATCTATTTATTTATTTATTTGAGAGAGAAAGAGGGAGAGAGAGAGAAAGAAAGAATATGTGTGTCAGGGTCTCCAGCCACTGCAAATGAACTCCAGATGTGTGCACCTACCTTTGTGCATCTGGCTAACGTGGGTCCTGGGGAATCGAACCTGGGTCCTTTGCCTTTACTGCTAAGCCATCCCTCCATCCCTATTTGTTTATTTTTGACTCTCTGCAGTCCTTTCCCCCTCTGGGAAACCTGCTTCTTAAAGATAAGGGGAGACATAAATTGTAACTTGTTTTCTTTTGGGGATTATTCTAAGTTTGATTTTCTTCTTTCCATGGGTGCCAAAAACAAGAGGAGGCACCTGGTATGTCTCCAGCTGCCACAACAGTCAGTATGCATTGCAGACTTGGACTGAGTCTAACATGTTCCTGCATGGGAAGGTACACCTAAGGGCTGAACAGGGTCCCTGCTCTGGCTGTGATGTGCCTCAGCTTTCAGGGCCACAGAAGCCACCCTCCCACACCAACCATTTTCCTAGATACAAAGAAAAATAAAGTATCATTATTAGTACCTGCTTAGTCTTTAAGATTTAATTTTTCTGAGACTAGTCATGCCGTTAAAATTACAAATTTTAGATTAACCAAACTGTTTTTCATTATCCTGATGTCCTACGTTTTCATGTCACTTGTACATAAAATTTGTTTTATGACTTTTAACAGGGTGCTTCTTATGAAACATGTTTCAGATAAATTACTATAAATATCATAGGTGAAATATTATACAAAAGTCAATGAGATAAAAGAAGAAAATATTCAAAAGAATAGGTGCTTGGTCTGGCCTAAGTACATGTTTGGGGGTGGCCCATTTCTGAAGAGTCTCCTACTAGTCTCAATTCAATGCCAAAAGATTTTCAACTCCTCCTTAATGCCAGGTAAGAGAAAGAGAGAGATTAAAACAGAAAGAGATTGAAAATGCTTGCATAGGTTTAGAAAAGAAACAAGTAAGTAGAAGACAGGCACAAAAGAAAAAGTTGAAAAAGAGATAAGCATGAAGATAAATGCCTAGTAAAGAAAGATTTTTAGATAACATGATTTTTTTTTCCTGAGGTTAAATGATTAAAAGGTAGATGAGGACAAAAGTAAAAGGTTTAAACATGTTGTAGAGGGCCTGGGTAAGTTACACAAATTTCATTAAACTTAGAGACCTGTATAGTTACGAAATATACAGGAGAGAGTTCAAATAGTGAGAGGGCTTTAAAAAATGTGTAAATATCAAAATATAAAAGCCAAAACATTCTAGGCTCAGTTTCATCCTGCAGAGACCTAAAGACAACTCCTAATTTTTCTCTGCTCCATGGCTTGGCCAGCTAATTGATTATAAGACAGTAGATGATGCCAGAACGCCTGAGAAGCAGGAAGGGGGAGGAAACAAAGGAGGGCACAGGCACTGATAGATAAGTTTTCTCTAAGTTTCTTTTTTCTTTTCCAAAATAAGATGTCTTCAAAACAAAATTTTCCATAAATTTCTTACATGTTTCAAAACAAGCTAAGTGCCTAGATGGTCTTATTCAGAAGTTTTCTTTGCCAACAATGATATAAGAGACCCAACTTTCTTCTGTACCAGAGAACAAAAGTCCAGGGACAGACACCAGTCCATTTGTACTAAACCTAGCCTTCAGCTTCTGTATGCTTTACATCCAAGTGAAAGCCAGAATTGGCCAAATCCACACCAAATGGCCAATTGAAGGAGAACAAGACAAGAATGGGGAAGCTCTGTAATTGGTGGAAAAGAAGAACCCAAACTCTAGATGGTAATGTCTTGTTGGCTCATACATGCAGTTGCTGGAGCCCCCTGATGAGTCAAGGAGGCTCCATTGATTGTCCAGTGCTACGCTGTGACTGCCCAACTAGGGGAGACCACCAGCCACATACTGTCCTCATCAAAACTGAGATCCTAAGAACAGGAACAAATTTGATCCCCAGACAGTTTGGTAGAAAGTTTTCATCATTTTTTGAGCTCTAGCCTGGGCCAGATAATTTTACAACCAGTACATTGACAGTAAGAGATGTTATGTTTTTGCTCCATATATCATGTCCTAGAAATACACAGAATTTATCTTATCGACAGTCATCCAGTCAATGACAATATCATACTGAGCAATTGTTTTGAGGAGTCTCCTCTGTCAGAAAATATCATTTATTGGAGTAAAGGGTCACTGGGACAATTTGAAGCAGCTGATCACAGATGTAGCAGCCGCTGTTTATTTTGTGAGAACAGAAACACTATTATCTAGACTCCTAGGGAACATTTAGAGAAAGTCATGCATAGCCAAGCAGTCCCATTCCAGGAAAAATATGCTCAAAGCACTCACTGGCAATGAGCACTGCAATTCCATCTGGCAACACAGTGGATTTCTCCTGGTCCCAGAAAACTGAGGAAAAAAATTTGTAAGTTATACCAAAAATTTATTTTTAACCTTTTAATGGATATTTTGAGAATGCTTCTGCCTGAATCCTATATCACTCTCCTATTTCATGTGCCAGGAGTTACCACCACTTATCTTTTGACACCAGTACTTAATACTTCTGTTCTGAATCCCACTTCCTACACTGGTGATGATTAGACAGCAGGATGAGGTTGGGCACTCTGAGCAGCATCCTTAGAATCCAATGCCAGGCTCTATGTCAGCATGGCATCTTCTTTGAATTCTAGAATCTAGTGAATGAACTCTATGGGCCATCTGAGCATCCAACATGCCTCCTCAGATATAATCTAATGAGGTAAGTCTTTTCTCAGTTTTAAAAGCAAGCTATATCATTAAAATTAAAGAGGTAGGTCTTTGGGAAAACATTTATATAATTCCTATCCCTGTGGGACTATTTTAGCAATCTTCTGATAAATGAATATAATTAATAAATGAGTAGATATTCTAATTATGTTTATTTTATACTATATTTTACTTGAGTAGAGTAAGCATACTTTTATCACTATTTCCAAAGAAGATAATTTACCTATCTAGAGATTTCTTATTCCTGTTAGCATAAGCCTGTCTGTACCATTTATTTTCTTTCTAAAATAAGTCTTTTATAAAGTCTTTCAAATATTATAAGAAATACACTGGATTCTTGATCATGGTATTTCCTATGCCAGGTAAGTATTACACTGGATTCTTTACATAAAACAACTCATAGACTGCCTGCCCATTCCAAGTTATGTTTCATAAGGGAAATGCAATTAAAAATACAATTTATTTTTTTATTTGCAGAGAGTCACAGACAGAGAATGGGCACACTAGAGCCTATTGCTGCTGCAAAGTCCAGATGCATGCACCACTTTTAGCTTTATGTGGGTACTGGAAGATTGAATGTGAGTTGGCAGACTTTGCAAGCAAGTGCCTTTAAATGCTGAGCAGTCTCCTTGACCCAAAAATATAATTTAAATTGTGATTTCCATCTTGTTTTGTTTCTATCTTTCTATTTCAATTAATACTTTACCCAATAACTCCCTTCCCCCAATACAATACTTACTAGCTTTTACACACATTCTCATTCCCTCTCTCTCTCTTTCTCTCTCTCTCTCTCTCACACACACACACACACAGACTCACATCCCCCCCACAATGTTGACTCAGAGAAACAGAAGAGATCTACTGTGGACCAGGTATGTGTTTATGATGGATAAGCCATTATAAGACTATTTGGCCTTTATTTAATATCTAAATAGAAACCAGGTGATAAAGTACTTTTTTTTCCTATAGCAAATTCATAGTACATAGATAGGTGGGCAGAAGGATGGATAGATAAATGTGTGTAGGTAAGTTTGATACTTCATTATCTTGAAGGATTTTTGAATTGTGGATAAACTGTAGATATTGGCATTTAGATACTGGCTCTGTGGTACTTTGAATTTATGGCTCCACAGACTCAAGTGTTTAATCAAAATTGAGTTTACAGTTTCAGTCCCTAGCAGGCAATGCCTGTTATAGGGGTCATGTCACTGGGGGCAGATATTCTAGCCCAAAGGTATGTGCTCTGGAAGGTCCGTGCTTGCTGGTTTTTGGGTTTTGCTGGCTGTTGGTGGCTTTTCTCTCTGCTTGGATCTATGAAAGGAACCCAGTTTGTTCCACCATTGATAAAACCTCCCTTGCATCTGTAAATTGTGTTTGGTTAGATGTTCATCTCAGCATTGTGGAACTGTCTACTACAGGCTCCATGTCAGCTAGCTCATTGTTCACGTTAGTACTTCATTTCCACATCTATTGCAATAAGCACAACATAAGTTCTCAGTAAGTATGAGTTGCCTTACCTATACCATCACTCCATTTCCTCTTACCTTTTGATATTTTGTTAATGCTGCTGCTGGTAGTGGTGATGATGATGATATTGTCCTGTGATAAATCCAGAAACTCAGTAGTGTTCTAACACAAATTATTGGAGAACTAATTTAACTAAAAATACACACAAGCGGGCTGGAGAGATGGCTTAGTAGTTAAGGTGCTTACCTGTGAAGCCTAAGGACCCAGGTTCAATTCGCCAGTACTCATATAAGCCAGGTGCACAAGATGATACATGCATCTGGAGTTTATTTGCAGTGGCTAGTGGTCCTGATTTGATCATTCATTCCCTCTCTCCCTCTCCCTCTCGCTCGCTCGCTCTCTCTCTCTGTCTCTCTCCCTTTCTCGCAAATAAATAAATTAATTAAAATAAAATAAAATATTAAGTGGCTGGAGAGATGGCTTAGCAATTAAGGTGCTTGCCTGCGAAGCCAAGGGACCCAACTTTGACTTGCCAGAACCCACATAAGCCAGATGCACAAAGTGATTTATGCGCCCAGGTTCCTGGTACACCATTTTTTTTCTCATAAATAAAAAAATAAAATAAGCTTCAGGCATGGTGATGCACACCTTTAATCCCAGCACTTGGAGGGCTGAGGTAGGAGTATCACCATGAGCTTGAAGCCACTCTAAGCTACATTGTGAATTCCAGGTCAGCCTAGGCTAGAGTGAGACCCTACCTCAAAAAAAAAAAAAATTTACATATATATATTTGGAACAACTCTGCCTGAGAAACATCTTCTTACTAACCTTCCAAGTAAGAACTTATTTTAAGGTATTACATCTTGGAAAACAAATAAACCTTATTTTGAAGTGCTATCTGAAAATAAACTAATAAAGCCAAAAAAATGTTCTTGGTTTCTTGATTGTTTGTAATGGATGTTGAAATGAAAGCAAATAGAGCCACTCATTATTGAAGCAATTGTTGCTCTTGATAATACAAGAGCAAACACAGAGATTGCCAAGCTCTTGGAGTCTGCTGAAAACATTATGTAAGAAAATTGGAAATCTGTAAACAATGTTTTGTGGAGAGGCAAACACCTTAAAAGAAATTGAGTAATAGAGAATGTCTGAAAGATTTCTATGAGTTTCATATCAAATCTTATTACATTTCTGTCACTGCACAAACATGTGAAGCTCATCTAGTTTATTCCTGTCAGTTTTTTTTTGCTTGTATAATGTAGTATGGGGGAGTGTGTGATATGTGTGTGATGTATGCATGCATATATGCTGATGCAGCAGCCCATGGATTAGCCCACCGTGGGGTGCACTTGCTTGGAGTGACCAGACTGAACATCAGGTGTCCAGTTCCATCCATCTTCTGTCCCATATTATTTGAGCTGGAGTCTCTTACTGGTTCTGATGCTTGCTGTTTTTTTTTTTTTTTTCCATGAGTTCCTGTGATTCTTGGGTCCTGGGATTATGGATGCTCTTGGCCAGCTGTTTATGTGGGTCCCAGAGATAAAACTGAAGCATCTCTCAGCCTTTCTCAGGTCCTCTTGCTTGCACAGGATGGCTATTAAATGCGGAGCTATCTCTCCAGCCCTCTTGTCAATTATTGACTGTCCTGAGTGTTGGTTTCTCTTAACTCTTATGAAGGAGATGTTAAAATGTATGTAGTAATAATGATTGGTAAAGTTAAATCTGATCCAAGTAGTTATACTTTGTAATTAGTAATATAATTAATAATCTAATAATCAATTCATCACATAATCACAAAATGCTACAAAAAAAGACAAGAGTTCTTTTGTGGAGTATTTACCTTCCCAAAAGAATATAATGTGTAGATTTAATTAATGATCAAACTGTGGGTGGGACAAATATCATAATAGTTGCAAAGAGCTTCATAAATTCATAGGAGCAAGACAGTGATTCCAAGTAAGCCATGCTTGAAGTATGAGTATAAATTTGCCATGAGAGAATGGAATGGGAGAATATTCCTAACTGAAGGAACAGTATGAGAGAAAAAATTTCAAAACAGATTTGAAAATATTGACCCAGTATGGCTGGAGTTTTCCTGCAATAGACAGCTGAACCGGAGAGGTAAATTAATCAGTAGAGGGTCTTAAATGCCATATTAAAATCATTGAGGCTCAAGCAAGAGGTTGTTGGGAGCTGCTGAGGTTTTGAGTTAGTGAGCAGATCACGGTCACAGTCCACAACTCACTCTGATAATGGAATGTAGGCATTGGAAAAATGAGACTGTAGGAGGAAAGGTTATCATACTGGAACAGACGACCTAGATAGACATATTAGACAAAGATGAAAGAGCAATGAACTGACTGGGTTAAAGGTAGAAGTAAAGATACCTCACGATTTTAATGCAATTCATAAATAGAATAATGACATCATTAACAAGAAGGAACAGGAGGAGGAGAAGCTGGAGATCAGATAATCCAAGAACTGGATGTGTTGATTAAGGTGTTAATGCTAAAAATTAGTGAACACTTGTACTTTGCCCCACTCTATTCTGTGTGTTTTACATATGTGACCCCACTGATTCCTGAAAGCAACCTCAGTGCTTACACTGTCAGCAGTCAGAAGCCAGAGCCAAGGGCTGAATCCTAGAGCTGGTTTTATTGAATGACTAGATGATGTTGGGTTTGGAAGTGACAAATGAAATGAAAGGAGAATAGTGATCAGGGAGGTTGGAGAAATCCTAGGAAAGAACACAGAAATGCAAAGATTTTCAGAAAATGATAAGTGGGTGTTTCAGAAACATCAAGAGGAGGAGAAGATCTAAGCAAGGGTTTTCACTTTAGTGTCCAAAAGAGCATTGGAAGGGGCTATTAGGAGGATAAGGAGTTCAGAGTCTGGGCTGCATAATCAATTTTAGGTCAACCTAAGATACATGAGACACTATCTCAACAGAGAAAGAATAGAAGAGAAAAGAAAAGAGGGCTATAGAGATGGCTTAGCCGTTAAGGTGCCTGCAAAGCCTAAGGACCCAAATTCAATTCTTCAGAACCCAGGTCAGCCAGTTGCATACAGTGGCACATGTGTCTAGAGTTGTTTGCAATGGCTAGAGGCCCTGACATGCCCATATTCTCATATGCTCGCTCTCGCTCTCTCTCTCTCTTGATCTCTCTCTCTCTAAATGATAAATTTAAAAAAAAAATTTTTAAAAGAAAGGAGATAGGGCTGGAGGGATGGCTTAGCTGTTAAGGTGTTTGCCTGCAAAGCTAAAGGACCAAGGTTTGATTCCCCAGAACCCACATTACCCAGATGCACAAGGTGGCACATGCTTCTGGAGTTCATTTGCAGTGGCTGAAGGTCCTGGCACACCCATTCTCTCTGTGTATCTACCTCTCTTTCTAATAAATAAATAAAAATTTTAAAAAGGAGATAGGAATAAATTTTGCAAATGGGTATCAAAGATAGAATAAAATGAAAATTTCAATTTCAATAAAATTTGAACTTAGATTGACTTCTGTTGCTTTAAAAGACTCATTTCAGTTATTGTCTATCATAGCATCTGAACATAGTTCAAGGTAAATAATCTGTTTTCATAAACATGATAGATGATAACAGATATGATAATAATAAAATAGGTATCTTCTAATAGGACCTTGCGATTGACATTCACGTTTTTGAGAAGTCTTTAAAAATTCTGGAGAAAGCTCCAGAGGAGGAGACATTTATGGAGTTACCAGCTCTGAATGTCATGCACGCTGGCCCTCTACCCTGTTTTCTACCAAAAGAAATGGTCTGTTGTGATGTAACTCCTTTAAAGTCTAGTGGTGTGAAAGAAATCATAGGTCAGCATATTTCTGGTAGTGTCCTTGCACAATATGAAACCTATGGATTGACAATTATATTTCTAAAAATAATACCCTAGTATTCCATACCAAAGAAGAAATTATAAGGGATGATAATAAATTATATGAGAGACCTTGTGGAAAAATTGGTTGTATCTTACCAGTAAAAGTAGAAAAATAATATTAAATGAAAAACAAATGTTCCAAAAATACAATTGATGCTTACAGTAGGAAACAAAATGTGTAACAAATACATTATTTGCCACAAATGATATTCAGAAATAATAAGCTGAAGTAACATCCATGCAGGTCTCTTAAGAACTTGAACCAAGCTGGGGCAGGGTCCTCCCCAGAAATGAAAGCCACGTGCCTTGAGTGATGTCACCAGTGACTACCAACCAGCACCGTGTAAACAAGCATCCGCAGAAAGTGTGGGCTAGAGAAAGGGTGTGGAAGCATGCCTTCCTTCTAGAAAAGTCTGGAGCCTTCCAAGGCTCGTGTGTGTTGTGTTGTTTTGTTCAGGAAGAAAGGGTGGAGCCGGGTTCTCGCCTTCTGCCGCAAATACACGCTTCAGTTCGGAGCGATACGTTTGCTGGAGAAACGCGTTTCCTTGCTGGCAGTCTGCTCCGCTGCAGTTATTGGTCGCTTTGCGCAGACTGACAAGCTTGGCAGTGGAACTGCTCGCAGGAAAGTTTCAAGTTACCGGGACTCGGAAGCCCGCGGAGGGCCCGGGAGGCGGAGGAGGGAGGCGGCGAGCGGCGCCGTTCGCCCGCGGCGGCCGCTCTGATTGGCCGGCGGCTCACTGCTTCCCGAACAAAAGGTCAGAGTGGACGCAGCGGGCGCAGAGGCGCGGAGGAGGCTGCGGGCTGCGGGCTGCGGCCGGGCCACTGCGGAACCTGGTGCAGCCGCAGCTCCGGGGCACCCGCCCGGGACGGTCCCCTGGAGGCTTTCACTGCATCCACGATGGCTTGTGAAATCATGCCTCTGCAAAGGTAACGTGCGCTCTTGTTCTGTCTTATTCCGACCTTCTTTGAGTGAGATAGAAACCAGGTAACTTTGCAGCACCTCGCATCATTTCCTAGGTGCTCTGATGTCCTTCCCAACGACTGGAAAAGTTGAAATAGCTTGCTCTTCTACTGACTGACACTGTCGCCAGTTACTTTTGATTATTGTATTCAGTTACTTCGTCCTTTGAATGAAAGTGAAATTAAGGTAATACTCCTGAAATCTGAAAAGAAACCGAGTTAGGGATAATTCAGCGGGTTTACAAGAAAACCTAATGTGTCCCGCAGCAGTTTTCAGCAGTTTTCATATGGCTGTTTTAGACGATGTCAGACCTTTCAAAAGTGCATCCTAAGACCTATCCCTTCCTTTCTGGGCAAGGATTTTCCATCATTAAGTACACTAATAAATAGGGAAGGAGGTTAAAAATAATATTTTACCTTGAATAATTCTAGATAGGCTCATAAGCCAGATGTCACCTTGAAAAAGATTGCCCTGTAAGATTCTGCCTGGTCCTGCTCATTAAGATTGTCATTTGAATTGGGTGCAAGCCCTCCATTAATCAGTAGAAAGGTAAATTTAAACAAAGTGCTTGTTGCGAACCCTGTTCATGAAGTATCAGTGAGTAATGCACCCTGGAATGTTAAGCTGGACAACACTTTAGTAACGACAATCCATTCCTCCGATTTCACCACTGGAAAACTAAGGCATGCAGAAAGTCAGAGTTGCCCAAGGTCACAGTTTATAATTTAAAAAGATTACTTTCACTAAATCAGTTGGTCATATTTTAACTAAAACGTTGCTTTACGAACAGTGGCACTTGATTCCACATAGAGGATTCTCTCAGAGAGTTTATATGTAAAGTTACTTTTTTAAAAAATCAGGCAGTAATTTCTTGAGAACAAACTAGACAAGATCATTTTATGTTAAAAATCATGCCACCAATATGTTTATGTTTTAACAATGAAAATAGGACAGAAAATATATTGTTTATTTATATAAAAAGTTTTATAAAGATTGACTGTGATATAAACCAGTATAATTGTTTTACTTTGTTGTACTGACAAGAAATAGGAACTTCATGTGAGTGTCCAAAGAATTCCTTTTCAAAAGTTAATAATTTAAGGTAGAAGGAGGTGGTTTATTGACATCTATAATTTTTCTATATTAATTTCACAGAAATATTGGGAAATTTTTTATTTACAATTCTTAAGGGACTTAAGGAGATTATATTTCAGATAAAAATATTGGCTATTCCTAAACTTGGTAATAAAATACCTGCTAAGAAGAAGATAGTTATTTGAAGAGATTCAGTGTAAATGAGATGGGAGAGAGGATTGTGATCAAAATACATTTTGGGAGCTGGGAAAATAGCTCAGTGGCTAAAGGTAGTTACTTGCAAAGCCCTGGCCCTGGGTTCAGTTCCTCGGTACTCACATAAAGGCAGATGCACAAAGTGGCACGTGTGTCCAGAGTTTGTTTACAGTGGCAGGAGGCCCTGGCACGCCCATGCTCACTCTCTGGACTCTGTCTCTTTCTTTTTGTCTCAAATAAATAAATAAAAATATTTTACAAACAAAAAGAACTACCTGGAGAATTTTATTTTTAAAAGAAAATCTTTCCTGTCCCCCTTCCCTAGATAAATTAAATCCAAATATAAAATCAGCAAGGGGAATATTAGTATTTTAACAACCCCCCCCTAAAATTAAACCTTTATGATACAAATGGGCCATGCTTAGGAGAAATACAGATAGAAGTTCTAGTTAATGATTAAAGGTCATATAAAGCGCTTGACAGCTGGTATGTGCAGGAATCTTACACCATACTACTCGACATCCCCATATAGCATATTTAGTATCATGATCTTATGGGAGGTTATTTTTCAGTTTGACCTGTTAGAACAAAACTCACAACATCACTTAATATTTCCTCTTTGACCAAATATTTATCTGCCAGCAATCTTAAGGTAATTAAGATACAGTTCTGCTTTGTCATGCACTAGTGTGGATGCTGAATCATTTCTAGACACTTGCAATACCAGGAGGTGACTTCAGTAATAACAAGCATGATTGGCATAATAATAGGGCTGTGCCTAGTTGTCTACTGTTACCTTATTCTTTATTTCACTTCGTCGTGTCTGGTTTTATTATAAGGTACACATGAGATATAATATCTGCCTAACTTATAATTTTCATAGATGGCTTTTTAGCCTTTCTTTACCTACTGTGAAAAGTTGTAGATATTTTGTTACTGCTAATCTGCAACTGACATAATAATTGATGAGGTTGAAAAGTAAGAATGAAGTAAAAACTTTGGTCCACTATAATTTCTTTTTTTATGTGTGTATCACTGAATTTGATTTGCAGTTTCCAGCATGGACTTGACTATTTAGAAATTCATAATCCTTGCAAGAGGCTGAGTATTTTAAATGTACTCATTTCTTACAGTCCACATCAAAGGACTTGCATTTAAAATGAGACTTTACTTAATATCTATGAGACGGTTAGATTGTCTTTTTTAAAATACTAAAACATTTATATAATTCTTAGAGTTAATAACAAAACAACACACTTGAGGGCTGAAAAGATGGATCAGTGGTTAAAGTCACTTGCTTGAAAAGCCTGACAGCCACATAAAGCAACACACAAAATGGCACATGCATGTGGAGTTCACTTGTAGTGGCAAGAGGCCCTGATATGCTCATTCCTTCTTCTCTTGCTCACTCATTCTCTCTCCCTCCCTCTTTCTGCTTGTAAATAAAAAAATCAAAATAAAGTAAAACACTTGTATGATATTTTCCCTATTTAGAAAAGTTCCTTGAAATGACATGAGAGAAATAAAGTGAGGAACTGTCGAGAATTGAAATGAATCTTTTCTAATGGAACTAAGTTTATCTTCAGTCACCAAGGACATAGTATATTTTATCACTTCCAGCCCAGGCTAGCTGAGCCTCTTTGTATGTTTCATATTGGTGGGTTTTTCCCCTGCAATGTCATGGCTTTGTGGTAGTGATCCTTGTTATATGTAGATATGATTGGAGCAGTCTAATATAGTCCATGACAAAATTCAACTTTCATGTCACTATTTTGATTTTTCTATATGAACTTTCCAAATAGCCCCTAATTTAATTTATCTCCACAAAGGATAATGGTGGAGACTGAAGCCTTGAGCATCAGCTAGTGGTTAATGTAGCTTCCTCTGGTTTTGATGTATCTCCATTCATCTATTCTTTTTTGTTTTGTTTTGTTTTTTTGAGGTAGGGTCTCACTCTAGCCCAGGCTGACCTGGAATTCACCATGGAGTCTCAGGGTAGCCTCAAACTCACATAGATCCTCTTGCCTCTGCCTCCCGAGTGCTGGGATTAAAGGCGTGCGCCACCACGCCCAGCTCATTCATCTATTCTTTTCTGTTTAGCTAACAAACTTAATGACAATGTCTATGTGATTAGCTTTTTCATCACTTCATCCAAAAAATCATGATATTAAATATATATGTATTAATATAAATATATATTAAAATAAAATTTTGTGATGGTAAAACACATAGTAATTATAAATTGCAGTGGACTTCAAAGAAAACTTAAAGCAATGTGATTAATTAGCATGTGCTAGTGAGTTAGCATCTGAAAACTTCGCTGAAACTTCCTATCAACATAATTCATAAGGCTACCCTAAGTATTGGTGTTTAGGGTATCCTTTTGTAAGTACATAAACACTGGGAAATCATCAATGAAAAGCCAAGTCCTGTGGAGCCTGCTTGTGAGCTTCTGTGTGGTGTTAGAGAGCCCTCTGCTGTTTATGGTAGTTAATTCTTTACTAAAGTGAATTCTTTAAATCCCTGTCATTCCTAACTTGTTGGCTCTCTGGTGGTACTCACCCCCTCTCCCTCCACCAATACAATCAATATAAGAGGGAGTTAAAAACTGTCTCATTTCAAACCTATATGGTTTATCATATATCAATTTGTTTTTCATCACCAATATAGCCTATTTTTAGTAGTAACAAGAAATTGACAGTGAACAAGATCTTTATGGGCTCTGTTCTCACCTGATAGTTGCATTACCTATGGAGCTAAGGACTCCAAATAAAGAAGGTAATACAAATTAAGGGGAGTATATTTTAAGTTTTAAAGGGATCATGTCCCATTGAAAAGGTGGAGGTATTAGGCATTTGGCAAGCACTGTGGGAAATCAGTGGCAGTGTAGTTTACTTGCCATCAGAAAACAAACCAGGCCCTGTCACCTGCTGGTGCATCCCTAGAATGAGGTTATACCATCCCAAACAAACATTGATGTGGAGAATTTTGGAATTAATGAATATGAGGTTTCTTTTCACCTTATTTTATTCCTGTAATCCTTCTATTTGTATGTGGTAATCAGAATGAATTGCCAAAGAAATAGATTGTACTATGTAGAAACTTCTTAGTACACTGATTATTCTTTCCTTAAGAAGAACTAGGAAAATAAAAGACTGAAAAGAATTTTTGATCCGTTTATTGATATATGATTTTCCTATCATACAATTTAATTCAGTAAGTTTTTAAGTTTGTTCTTAGTTGCACAGCCATCATTTGAAGAATATTTTATGAGTTAGAAAGAAACTCTTATTTTTTAAGCTGTCAACTCCCCCAGCTGTCACCTCAGTACTAAATTATCACTAATAGCCTTTCAGGTTCTATAATTTTGTCACTTCTGTATTTTTCTATAAATAGGATGATCTAATCCTATCGCATATAATCTCTTGTGACTGGTTTCTTTCCCTTAGTGTGATGTTTTCAAGCCTCATCCATATTATAACAGGTAGTAAGTGATATTCTAACTTATAGATATATCAAATTTTGCCTATCCCTTAGTTAATAGGCATTTGGGTTTTTATCATTATGAATAATGTTGCCATAAACATATGCAGAATTAGCCTTGGAGAATTATAAAAATATAGATTCCACTTTAGAGACAAATAGCTCCTTAGAAATAATCTAAGTTACCACTTTCATTTCCCACATGGTTAATTCCAGGAAACTAACTGCCTAGACACACACACACAAATGGAAAACACTTTACAACTGTAAATAATAATGCATACTTGAGATTAATAGCAGACCTCATTAGCAGGGAAGTCTGTGATCCAACAGAGAAGCACTAGCTAACCAACAGGGGGAAGTGAACTCTTTGCCCTGTTCTCATAGTGTGGTACTCTACTGAATAGACACTCACCATACTGAGACACCAGAGACCAGAAAGGACTCCGGACAGCCTAAGATGGTCCCATATGTCAGATATATAATAGGTGCTCAATAAATATTTGTTGACTTGGAGACTAAAAATAAATGTTATGAAGCCTGTCAGAACACTGTTTTGCACATAATTTCAAAGCTTTCTATTACAATTACTAGGAATATTCCCATGCCAAAATATTGCAAGTAATTTATTCACTTATAATTATTATATAAGTATGTAATACAAAGGCAAAATAAATTTATATTGTATACTATTTGGTATGTCACTTGAGAAAAAGGAAGTAGTTTTTAATTAATTTCCCACAAGTACTGTAACCATTAAGGTAATTTTTGAAAAGTAACATTTTTGGTTTTATGCACTGATTAGAATTTGAAGTTCCCCTTTTCTTCTACTTTCTATGTTACATAGTGATGATGTTTAAAAGTTTGTTTTATAGTCATCTGGAATTATTCTGACTTTGTTGTGTTTTCATAAGGCAAAGATTTCTTCAAAAGAGTTAATTGTGAATGAAAGATACTTGGATTCTCTTATTCCTCATGGTAGTAAGAATTGCTTCGTATTTTGAGAAATGTTTTGTTATAAATACTAGTAAAAAAGCACTTCTTTACATAGAAAATATTAGAAGCAGAAATACATTCAGTCCTTTTTCATTCCCTTTGATAGACTTTATCCAAAACTGGATTCCTAATAAATACCTTGGAATTTCCAGATTATACTAAATGTTTTCATATAGTACAAAATGATAGGTGTACACTGAAGGAAATTATGCTATTCATTTTAGACATAAAAATATGCAGATGAACTCTGCTGTGACAAAGTATATATAAATATGACTTAAAATTCCAAATGAAAGGACTGGAGAAATAGCCCAGTAAAGGTACTTGCTTACAAAGCCTGCCACCCTAAGTTCAATTCCTTAGCCACCCACATAAAGCCAGACAGCATTCATTTGTAGGACAAGATAACCTGGCATGCGAAATAAATAAGTCAGTCTAAATTCTTAATAGCTGTCTTGTGAACCCTGTCTTATTCTGGTAGAGATTTGCCTACATGGTTCCAAATTTAAAATCCCTTCAAATTTCAAAACACTTATTTTTGAGATGAGCTCTAAAATTAATTTGATTTCTAAAGTCAAATACAGATTTATAGTATTGTTATAACCAGCAAATAAGTGCATTCCAAAAACAAAAATAATTGCTTCTTGGACCTTGGACTGCAATCTATACCAAAACAGAAGTAGAAATCTTGCTGTACAGCCCTTGCAAAATCATCCTGAAGCCAAAAGTAGAAGTTAATTTTAGCTCAAACTTGAGAAAGATGCAGTGGGAATATTTTTACAGTAAAAACAAGACGAATGAAAGCCTTCAAAGTTTATTTGTAAAATCAAAGTACTTGCTGCAAAGAAATGCAGAAATAGGGCTGGGGAGATGGTTCAATGGGAAAAGCACTTGCATTGCAAGTGTAAGAATTTGACTTTGGATTCCTAAAACCCACAAAACTCGAAGTGTGGTAGTGTGCATCTGTAACCCCAGAGGTTCTATAGTGAGATGGGAGGTGGAGATAGAATTCGCCAGAAGTTCATAGGCCGTCTGGTAGATAAGGTGGGAGGTAAGTACTGACATCAGAGGTTGTCTTGTGACCTCCACATACATGCCTTGGCATATGTTCATACAGGCACACACACACATGCGTGCACACATATATTACATCCACATATCCACACACAAAGATATAAAAAGAGAAATAAAAAATAAGGAGGGGAAGGGTTAAGGAAAACCAAAACCTTGAATAACTGGGTCAGTAAAAACAGGCTATCCTTCTGTGAAATGAAACTTAGAAGGCTTGGCTAGCAGAAATAAAAATGAAGATCTCTGCTGCTTTATTCAGATCACATTAAATTTATAGAATTAGAATGATAGGAAAAAATAAAGGCTTCAAATGGCACATAAAATAAATGCATAAGTATTTTGCTGTTAGAAAAATAATACTGGAAAGAATGTGATTTCACTGTCAAGGTTGAAGTAACCCTTGAAACTAAAATTAGAAACCAAATTCTGGCCAGAGCAGACCATGCGTGCACTGTGTGGTATTTTTGTAAGTGATTCTTCCTTTCTTCTGTCCCTGGTGGCTACCGCTGCTTTTCATTGCTCAACAACCTCCAGGCCATGCTGTTTCCCCGGGCTTCCAAAGCATGTGGGAATAGTTCACCACATGTTCATCATCATTGTTTTCCCAGTACTGCATGTGTGACCCTCAGAATTCACTCCATGGGATCTGACCAAGCCTGCCGGCCTGCATGCTGGAGCAGAGAGTGAACCTGATGCTTCAGACAGACCTGGGAAATTTCAGCTCTGTACATAGCTGAGGCCTTCACAATTAGCCTTTCTTGAACTTGATTTTCTTATTAAAAAAATCTGGTTACTAATACCTCCCTTGTGACATCTTTGAGCACTGAGTGAGATAATGTGTATGTGTATAAACTCTTTGCATAGAAGCCTGACCTATGTTGAGCTATAATAACTACCTCTTCCTTTCTCATAATAACCATCAAATTTCAGGTTTCTGGTAAATTCTTCAAGGGGTAGGGCTATATCTCATGAGTCTGTCTATCTTTGGCAATTGTCATGGGTTCTAATAAGTAGTACACACTCAACAAAACCTTTGCAGAATAAGCACTTGTCAGTGTCAAGCCTATTCACTCTCCCAGCACAAACACAGCAACTGTGCACACAAGCCTAGAGCTATGTCCCTGTGTAGGCCTCCTCTAGCAGTGGGGGTGGGGGCTGGAGGGAGGGAGGGGGAGAATCTCCTTCTTCACATAATTACCTCCCTCAAAATCCCTACATCCAGAGTTAATCACTTGAGAAATTATATATACATTAAATTAAAACTGATAACAACCATTAAAATTTTGTAGTAAAGGTAATGTTGAAAGAAGTTAGTAAAGTGTAATTTACTATTTCCTCCTTCCCTTCTATAGATAAATACCTAGTTGTTTCAGTTGCTAATATATTTGAACTTATTGACTAATGTTCTAAAAATACTTTCTTATCAACTAAGTTCAGTGCTGCAAAGAAAGTTGCTACTCTATTTTGTATTCTAAATGACTTCTTCGCTGAGGAGCTCTTTCTCTATAGTAATAACTAGCACTTTTCTGAACAAGGTTTCAAAGACAAATGAAATCTTCCAGATGCATTGAAAATAATTTTGAAACTAAACCAAAAATTTCTTTAGGCTCCAAATAACTGTTCACAGCGAGGTGAGATCATTTTCTTTTCCTATTTTCAAGCCAGAACAAACAGGTACAGATCACCTTGCCTGAGCATATCCTTTTCTGGATTCTCTGCACACCACGGGGTACAGTGTTTACATTACAGGCATAATGACAGCACTCCAACCTCTAATTAATTGTGCAGCTGTTTTCCTTACCATGGAAGAAAACACAGGGCTCAATTGCAATCCCAAGTTTTGAATAGAAAAGAGCAAGGTTATTTAAAATAATCAGTTTATAGAGACTCATGAATGTCCTAGTTGTCTAAATCAATTCACAAATCATAAGCGGTGTATGTTTTTGATATATTTAACAAATAGAAACATTCAGCAGAATCTTGGTGCTGATTCTGTTCAGGTGCCATTTGCTGGCCACATGCAGGATTTTCGGTACATGGTAATAAAGGTTAGGAGCAAGCAGCTTTCTTTTGCAGATATTCAGTTTTAGGGACGCAGGCCCCAAAGAGCATAGAAAGAACCCTGGTGAGACTGGAAGAGAACTTCCTTCTGATTTATCAAGCTTGCGATAAGAACAGCTTCCTGATTCCTCCTCTTTAATTTTTCCCAGGCTTGGCCGGCCCTTCTGATTCTTTGCTCTCCTCCTGAGCCCATTGGCTAACTAATATACATTTGAATTTGGCAATGAGGTTTATCCTAATTGGTTGCCTAATTTATAAAAACACCTGATTCAAGTTGCCACATGAGTTTTCCCTATCGGGATCCCTCCCAGCCTCGAGGGGGAAACCCATCTTAGCTAAGGAACTTTTCTGCTTCTCTTCCCTCTTATTTTTACTCTCTTAAAAATACCCTTCATGAAAGCCGGGCGTGGTGGCGCACGCCTTTAATCCCAGCACTCAGGAGGCAGAGGTAGGAGGATCGCCATGAGTTCGAGGCCACCCTGAGACTACAGAGTGAATTCCAGGTCAGCCTGGGCTAGAGTGAGACCCTACCTCGAAAAACCAAAAAAAAAAAAAAAAAAAAAAACCCTTCATGAGACTGGAGAAATGGCTTAGTGGTTTAAGCTGCTTGCCTACAAAGCCAAAGGACCCAGGTTCTTTTCCCCAGGACCCACGTTAGCCAGATGCACAAGGGGCCGCAAGCATCTGGAGTTTGTTTGCAGTGGCTAGAGGCCCTGGCATGCCCATTCTCTCTCTCTTTCCCTCTCTCTCTCCCTCTCTCTCTCAAATAAATAAAGGCAAATTAAAAAAAAATTCAAATATCTTTAATAATTCACCCTTCCCCATGTCTATGTTTTTTAATTCTTTGTTAATCATAGATAAGATCTTGAAAGCCTTTGGCTTGGGGAGTACCTTGAGAGCCACTGGCTTGGGGAGGGCTGGAGGTATAAAGTCAGGTCCAGAGGTGAGGCAGCCTCTGGACTTGAGTTGTACCCTTGTGTGCTCAGCACTCCAATGTAGCTGTGAACAGTGTTTCTGAGCCTGGACTGGGAGAAGCCTCTCCAGGGTGCTGGCAGTGGCTTCCCAGATTAGATTACACTTTAAAGATGAAGTGTTTACCAGAGAGAGGTGAGAAGACACTGTGTACAAAGGGAGAGGATTGCAAAGAGCAGTGATGGCCCTGCTGTGGTCTGGAGGACTAAGGGGAAAGGGGTTCAGAGTCCAAGTTTCAGCATCAAGATTTTACCACAAATACAGTGGGGAAACAGAGGCTGAGAGAGAAAGAACCAGTGTGGACAATGGGAACAGAGTGTGGCACCTGTCAAAGAGTGTTGTAGTGCGACTGGAAAGGGGAGATGCAAGAGACATGGAGACAGAGTCTGTGCAGTCTGGTAACTAGTAAGGGATGAAGTGCTTTAAGGAAAGCATTTGACTTGTTGATAGGATATAAATAACAGAGGAGCAGATCCCATTCTGTGGCTTCTAAACATGTCTCAGCCCAGTATCCCAGAGGAAGTACAGTGTTAACCCATCATCAGGTAGTCATGGTTTACTTTGTACCTACTCACTGTAAGGAGAGATGCAGAGGAAATGGAAGGCAAACTCTCCCCTACCCACCCCTGCATATAAAGTATGCTCCTGCTTGGGCTGGAGAGATGGCTTAGCAGTTAAGCACTTGCCTGTGAAGCCTAAGGACCCCAGTTTGAGGCTTGATTCCCCAGGACCCACATTAGCCAGATGCTCAAGGGGGTGCATGCATCTGGAGTTCATTTTCAGTGGCTGGAGGCCCTGACACACCCATTCTCTCTCTCTCTCTCTCTCTCTCTCTCTCTCTGCCTCTTTCTCTCTCTGTCTGTCGCTCTCACATAAATAAATAAAAATAAACAAAAAATTTTAAAAATAAATAAAGTATGCTTTTCTTCCCTCACATGCAGATGTATTCACTCACACTGGGTTTCTTCAACAGTGCTTCATTGCAACCTGAGGTGTGACTAGCAGGTGGGATTAGATTAGAATTAAGTGATCTCTGGTTCCCTTCAAAGGTAATAAATAGTTCTTTGCATTTACAAGGCAGCACTGGTGATAATGTCTCAGTCATCAGGAGACAGAAGGGTCTCCTTTACCATCTCTGGAGTTACATTCTCAGTACACCATCTCATGTGAACAAGTGGAGTATATTTAAGAGGCATAAAAACATTCTGTCACCTTCCAGTGACTTTCCACCACTATGTCATCATTCCTACTGTCGGAGAAATCATAAATTGTGGAGTTTTTAAAGGGAAGTTGGAGACTAAGAAAAGGTTGGAGCAAAGTCAGAAGCACGTGGAAGATAAGGACTAGGAGCTTATGCAGAGGGATTTAGAAGAAATATGCACTTGTGTGGAAGGCATAGCATAATTTATGAGGTTCGCTTAAGAGAAATGGAGGAGAATGGAGGAAGAGGATAGAGCAGAGCCACAAGCACATGGAATATAAGATCTAGGAGCTTATGTAGAGAGATTTAGAAGGAACACACACTCTTGTGGAAGGCACAGCATCCTTTTTGAGCCTTCCCATGGAAGAAAGTTAAGAGTAAGTTGTGATGAACAAGAGGTGAATAGGGAGAGAGTACCAAGGCAGAGACCAGAAAATTTAGATGAGAAATGGGTAGTAAGGAGAGTTATACCCATGGTTCCCTGAGTTTAGAAAAATTGCACAGGTAGCAGGCCCAGAGTTTAGAAGAAATTCCCCCATGTGGTAGACCTAATGTGTAAAGGAAATCTACACATGTAGATTCAGAGATCAGAGGGAAATCATACATGTGATTAAAGTGAGAAGTTACCCCAAAGCATAAAGCAGTGGCAAGCATAAAACTGCTGTCCCCGACCCAGCCAGGTTGCGTAGGTGAAAGCCAGACTCACGTGTGTCCAGACACAGATCACAAGACAGAGCGGTGGTAACAGCACAGACAAGACCCTTTAGTTGATAGAAAATGTATTCTTTCATCAGACTGAGGTATGTAAGGGGAAAACCTGATTGGTTTGTAGATTCAGAGAGGCTGATACCAAAGGCCAGTCCATGTAGGTAGTGTGCTAGACTGTGAAGACAGCAAGGGGTGCTGTAGCCATTGTGGATAAAACTGGATCAGACATTAGTTCCATTTCTGCCAAGGCAGGGTGGCATCTTTTGGTTCTCTTTAAGTTCCTGTCCCTAACTGAAGCTGCCTAAAAGAAGCTAGCTTTCTCCTGAGTCCTTCAATAAGACCCTCATTTTACAACACAAAGAGGAAATGTTCCCAATTATTACAGGTTTTTAGTGATGGCTTTTTGGTTCAGTACTGGCCATAATTAGTACTTTATTTTATTTGTGTGTGTGCGCATGCACATGCATGCGTGTCCATGTCATAGCACACATGTGGAAGTCAGAGGACAACTTGGGGTGTGATTCTTTCTTTCCACCTTGCTTGAAGCAGAATATCCGTTGTTGTTCACCACTGCATATGCCAGGCTAGCTGGCCCGCAAGCTTCCTGGCAAGTCTCCCATCTCTTGTCTCCCTTCTCATTGTAGATGTGCTGGGATTGCAGACACCTGCACAGGGTCCAGCTTTTAAATGAGTTCTGGGGATTAAGTCTCAGGTGCTCACACTTGCACAGTGAGCACATTGCCCACTGAGCCCTGTAATTACTACTTTCTGACATAGAATCCTTGATTAGGAAGCAAACCCAAACCTAACATTTTAATAATATTTTTAAATTTAATTTTATTTGTTTACTTTCAAGCAGAGAGAGAAAGAAGGGAGACAGAGAGATAATGGGTGCACTAGAGCCTCAAACCACTGCAAATGAACACCAGATGCATGTGCCCCTTGTGCATCTGGCATCCAGGAGTCCTGGGGAATCGAATCCGGGTCCTTTGGCTTCGTAGGCAAGTGCCTTAACCGCTAAACCATTTCTCCAGCCTTTGACAATTATTTTAAGTGTTTTCGAATGGTTTCCAGTCTTATGCCAGGTTAACTTAATAACTTCCTGCAATAGCACTTCTTCATGTGGCTTCATTTCAGGGTACTTACATAGTCCCCAGATGTCCTTGTCTCTAATTCTTAAATTCAGCCTAACTGTGCAGCTTTGCCCTCAATTCATGCACATTAGCCTGCGAAGAAGCTGATCCGTCTCTCCACTCACCTGGGAAGAATGAGCACAGCTAAATACGAACATTAATAGCTTGGGCAACATGGGCATTAGAACATCTATACAATATTGAAAAGTGTAAACTAGAATTATAGGAGGTTAAAAAATAGTGTGTCAGGGCCTACAAAGATGGCTCAGCCATTAAAACACTTACCTGAAAAGCTTAATGACCCAGATTTGATTCCCCAGTACCATGCGTAGCCAGATAAACAGTGGTGCATGTATCCGGAGTTCGTTCATTTACAGTGGCTGAAGGCCCTGGTGTGCCCATTCTCTCTCTCTCTCTCTCTCTCTCTCTCTCTCTCTGTCTGTGTATGTGTCTTCTATTTATCTCTGGTTGAAAATAAAAATAAGATAATAATAGTGTGTCATATTGTATGCACATTATTCTAGCTAGAATGCTATTTTTTCAGTTCCTAGGACAAGGTAGGTATGTGTGCATGTGTGTGTGTGTGTGTGTGTGTGTGTGTGTGTGTGCTGCATGTGTGACATTATCATTCTATAGTAAGATTATGTTTGACTTCCAGTTGAACATTTCCAGTTGAACCAAATATTTCTGTCTTTAGAAAATTCTGTTTTAAGAAAATGAATAAGTAGGTGAGAAACTTACTGTAACTTTTGATGTAACTTATTAGAAAGACATGTTAAATGAAAAATTATGGCATATAATTACATTTTTAAATTAAATACCTTTTATATGTAACTTTGTATTATTTCTGTTTTGCTTGAGGAACTTAGGCTATGTTGGTCCTTCCCATTATATCCTTTCCTGTTACTCACAGTGGGTGATGTTAATCGAGCATCTGTGGAGCAGAGAGCATGTATGCTGCCTGCAGGTGTGCTCTTTGTTGCTAGGAGCCACTCCTAAAGTGGTTCGCACTTAACAAGAATGTTTCATCATCATGTAAATAAGTTGCAATTAACTTGCTGAGATAATTGTGTCTGTAAGGATTTTGAAGGATTATGTGTAATATATAAACATTTGAATTGGGCTTGTAGGATAAGGTAATAAAAAGTTTCTTGAAGGTTTAATGTAAATTACATTGGCCTTAGGATCATCTGGAAATACAGCCTCCTTTGAAGAGTAATTGACTTTGGGTCCTAGGGAAAGTGTTTTGTTTATTTGAATCCATCATGAGATCCACAGATCTACCTGCCAAAATTTGTGACAGGAAGAACCAAGTGTTACTAAAATTGACATGCTCTATTAACAGAAATTATATTAATTCAAAATTTATTTTCCTTTTAGTTCACAGGAAGATGAAAGACCCTTGTCACCTTTCTATTTGAGGTATTTATTTGATTTTCTTTTTATCTACTATAGGAAATGGAGGAGGGTTGAGGATTCTTGGGTTTATACCTCTCTCTGTCTCCTCTCTGCCCTTTTTCTTTTCTTTTCTTTCTTTTTTTTGTTTTTGTTTTTGAAGTAGGGTCTCACTCTGGCTCAGGCTGACCTGGAATTAACTATGTAGTCTCAGGGTGACCTTGAACTCACCGCGATCCTCCTACCTCTGCCTCCCAAGTGCTGGGATTAAAGGCATGCGCCACCACGCCTGGTTTTCTGCCCTTTTTCTTGAAAGGGTCTCATGTATCCTAGGCTGGCCCTTGAACTCTATATATATACCTGAAAATAATCTTGAACTTCGGATCCTCATGCCTCCACCTCCTGAGTGATGACATGAACCACCACGCCTGGTTTTATGTAGTTCTGAGAATCAAACCCAAAGCTTTGTGCACGCTAGGAAAGAATTCTAACAACTGAGCTATATCCCCAGTACCTATTCTGTACTGAACTGAGCCCTTTTCTGTATTGTTTATGATTGTTTAGGATGTGTTATCTCCACTTTGGTTTGAGAATATTTTTAATGTTAATTTTCAAAACTGCCTGGGAATACAGCACAGTGAGAATGCATACTTTGAATTAGCAAGGCCCTGGGTTCACTCCACAGCACTGCATGTATGTGTATACACACAAACACACACACACACACACACACACACACACACCCTTAATCTATAAGTATATGTAGGTGGGAGTGGAAAAGACAATCATCAGGACCCTAAAAAGCCTTACATTATGTTCATTAATTTTCTGTGTGGTAGCAGAATAATAAAGTATTGAACAAGTTTATGGAATCCAGGATTATTTTCCTAAGTTTATAATACCAGAAGAATAGATCATGTTAACAGAATTCAGAGTAGATGTTAGATAGGACTATTTCCCTTTCTTGCATTTACTGTACTCTCTTCACTGTATTGTGCTTTTCTTTTCTTGCTTTAACCATCAACTAAAATATAAGCTAGAACTAAGTTTTCCTTGATGTGTTTCTTTTTTAACTACCCTCCCATTTCAAAGACTGAGAAAATAATGTTTTTCAGTGTTGCACAACCACATAAACTGAAGATGTTGACAGATTTAAGTCTTTCCTTCATTCTGAAGGCTACTTTTTAAAGGAAATGTCTGAGTGTATGTTACATAATTTGTTTATTATTGTTTATTTAGTTTGGATCTAATTTGTTACACTCATTCCAGAGTTAGAGTCAAACTGCACTCCATCCACCAATAGTTCAGTAATGTGTCACAGGATATCTGGCTCTGCCAAGTAGCTGATTTTCAGTAGTTTTCTGCCCTGTGGCAACTTACAGAGCACTTGCTTAATCACTTTGTGGTTGGAAAGAGAAAATTTGAGGTTTCAGTTTGTGGCAACATGGTGGTCCATTTTTCTTTCTAAACCCTGGTTTCCCTAAAACCAAATCAGTATATTCTGGTTCATAAGCTGCCTCAGTTATGCAGTTGTGAATGCATGAGGATGCTGTCTCTGACTCTGGTATGCATTATGTACATGTGCACAGTAAGAGCAAACAAATGATCATTATCTGTTAAGGGAAAGTTTTATAGAACAGTTTAGGAAGATGTCTAGGACAGAGACATAAGCATGGAAAGTAGGGAACACATGCTCATGTGGAAAACATGGCATAGTCCGAGAGATTCATCTAAGAGAAATGGCTGGAGCAGAACCACAAACACATGGAAAATAGAACCTATGTGCTAATGCAGAGAGATTTAGAATAGACTCACAACATCTGCCCTGAGCTTCTCCATGGAAGAAAGTTAAGAGGGCAAATGGTGGTAGCTTAAGGAAGAATAGCAGGAGGAAAAATACCAAAGTAGAGACCAAGAAATTCAGATGAGAGATAAGTAGTAAAGAGAGTTATGTTCATGGTTACCCCAAGTTTAGAGAAATTGAACAGGTAGCAGGCCCAGAGTTTAGAGGAGATACCTATGTAGTAAATCTAGAGTATAAGGGAAATACCTCATGGTAGGTTCAGAAGCCAGAGGAAAATCATACATGTAATTAAAGTGAGATATTACCCCAAAGTACAAAGCAGAGGAAAGCAGAAACAGTACTCTGCTCAACTTCTACCCAGATAGGCTGTGGAGGAGAAAGGGGAGAAGCCAGATTTAAGTCTCTCCAAGCAGAGATCACAGAGCAGAAAGAGAGAAAAGCAGGAAAACAGAATTTTAAAAATAGCCTTTATAGTTGATTGAAAATATATTTTTGGCCTGGAGACATGGCTTAGCAGCTAAAGGTTAAAGTGTTTGCCTGCGAAGCCTAAGGACCCAGGTTGGATTCCCCAGTACCCACATAAGTCAGATGTACAAGGTGGCGCATGCACCTGGGGTTCATTTGCAGTGGCTGGAGGCCCTGGCATGCCCATTCTCTCTGTGTATCTGGCCCACTCTCAAAGAAATAAATATTTTTTTAAAAAAATTAAAGACAGGGCTGGAGAGATGGCTTAGTGGATAAGCGCTTGCCTGTGAAGCCTAAGGACCCCTGTTCGAGGCTCGGTTCCCCAGGACTCACATTAGCCGGATGCACAAGGGGGCGCACACGTCTGGAGTTCATTTGCAGTGGCTGGAGGCCCTGGCGCACCCATTCTGTCTCTGTCTCTGTCTCTCTCTCTCTCTCTCTTTCTCTCTCTGCCTCTTTCTGTCTGTCGCTCTAAAATAAATAAATAAATAATGAGCAAAAAAAATAAAGACAGAAAATATATTCTTTCAGTCAGATTCAGGTATGCAAAGGGAAGACCAGATTGATTTGTAGATTTGAAGGGGCAGACGTCAGGGCCAGCCCACCTAGGTAGGGAAGACTGCCTGTCTAAGAGGTAGCATGCTATACTATGGACAGCAGGGGCCACTGTAGCTATTATAGATGATTCCTGATCAAACAAGAGTTCCATTCCTGCCAAGAGTTCCATTTATGGCAGGGCGAGGTGGCATTGATTTTCTCTGGGCTTGACTTCCTAACTGAAGCTGCCTAAAAGAAGCTAGCTTCCTCTTAGATCTCCTTCACTGTGATGTGCATATGGAGGTCAGAGGACAATCTCCGGTGTCCATCCCTCTCTCCACCTTGCTTGAGGCACAGGGTTTCTCACTGTTCACTACTCCATTTACCAGGCTAGCTGGCTTGAGAGTTTCTGGGAGATTTTCTGTCTCCATCTCCCTTTTCACTGTATGTGGATGGAGATTACAGGCACCTGCTACAAATCTGTCATTTAAAAAATATATATTTATTTGCATGTATTTGGCAGGGGGGGGATAGGGGCACATCAGAGCCTCTTGCTGCTGCAAACAATGTCAGATACTTGTGACACTTTTTGCATCCTGCTTCCATGGGTGGCTTAGGAATTGAACCCAGGCTGGCAGGCTTTGCAAGCAAGCACCTTTAATCACTGAGTCATCTTCCCAGGCCCTGAGTCTGGCTATTTATGTGGGTTCTGGAGATTCAAACTCAGCTTCTCATGCCTGCACAGCAAGAGCTTTTTCCACTGAGCCCTGTCCCCAGCCTCTGCATCTTCCATTTTTTTTTTCCTCTCACTTATTTCTTAAGAGTCTGTTGAGGCAGGGCTCAAAAAGGAGAGAGTACAAACTAGGGAAATGTCTCAGCAGTTAAAGGCACTTGTTTGCAAAGCCTGAAGGCCTGGGTTCAATTCCCCAGTACCCATGTAAAGTCAGATGCACAAGGTGTTACGTGTGTTTGGAGTTTGTTTGCACAGGCAAGAGGCCCTGACATGCCCATTTTCCCTCCTTCTGTCTCTTTCATAAGTAAATCAAACAAAATAAAATAAAAGTTTAAAAGGAGATAACTGCTTTAGGGACTTCATTGGTCTCTCTAACCAAGTGCTCACTATGAGGGGTAATTCAGTTCTGGCCCTGCCATTTGTAAGAGCCCATGGTTTTAGGATTAAGCCTTGTCCACCTTTTACAGGGCACTTCTGCCTGGACCATCCTCCTCCACCTTTATTAAGGGTTGTATCTTATAGATTTCTAACCAGGGGGAATGTTTCTGATTCATGCTATCAAGACTCGAATTCCATAGTGGTTTTTTTTTTTTTTTTTTTTGGTTTTTCGAGGTAGGGTCTCACTCTAGCCCAGGCTGACCTGGAATTCACTATGGAGTCTCAGGGTGGCCTCGAACTCACGGCAATCCTCCTACCTCTGCCTCCCGAGTGCTGGGATTAAAGGCGTGCGCCACCACGCCCGGCTTCCATAGTGGTTTTTTAACACGATCAACTACATTGCCACCCTTTAAATTCAAAGTAACATTATTTGTCTTCTATAAAGCAAAAAGTCACTGGTACTTACAAACTACTTTTTGTCCCAGCTAGGAGGATTGAATATTGAATGTTCTGTGTTATATTTTAGTAGTGTTGACTGGCCAGGCTTTTCTCAAGGGGAAGCTTGCTGAGATAGGTATTTAACAGCTATAGATCCACCAACAAGGAGGATGGACAGGTGCTAGTAGGGAATTCATTTTGGTGATTAATTCTGAAAGATCAGCATAAGGTAAAACAGCAAATCTCAGTGGTTACAAATCTGGGAGTGGGCAGTCTTCTGAGGAAATGGATTGGAACAGAAGATAGGAGCAAAGCAAGCCTCTCGCCTCAAAGGGAGGAAAGTAGATATGATCCATAAAGGTAGGGCACTCAGGAAGTGGGAGTGGAGGCAGCCAGGCCGCACATGAGAAGAGACTGCAGTGCACCAGTTACCTCAGGTCCTCACTGTGGCCAGAGGAGAGGGCAGGATACAGGCACAGGACCCACAGAGGCCACCTCCTTTGTTACCTTGCTCCACTGTTCACCTGGTAGAATTTCTGTTTCTTCTGTTTCTGTAATGTTGATGTTCTCTTCATAGTCCTGCTGAACCCCATATTGGTCTCCTGTGAATAAGGTAGGACTGTTATCGAGACCAATGCACGTATCTTTATTCTAAATCAGATGTCTTCTATGACAACAGTTCTTATCTTTTCAAATTGCAGTACTTCTGTAGCTTAACCAAACCCAACAGAGAGCTGTTTGTCTTCCTTTGTAAAGGAAAACGATAATAGTTACACATCAACACCTGCCATTATTCTGTGTCAAGTTTATTGCAGTTAGAGCAACTCAAACAGTAGGCGTCATTGTTCCCCAGATTGCTAGCTAGGGATTAACCAGCTCTGTTGAAATGATTAGGGAAATGAAAGGGAGGGCTGGTTGTGCCAAACCTTTAATAAGGTTGCAGGAAAACAAACATGTGCCTGCACATGGTAGGTGGAGAACATTCTTGGCAAGGATGTCCAAGCCCTGCTCTCTTTCATACTCTAGACCAGAATCCACACAGGAGCCCCCAAACTCAACTGTTCAGATTAACACATCAAAGAGACTTGCTCTTGGTCTTCTTCCATGCCACACTCAGCCAGTTGGTGTCAGCATTCTTTGCCTGGCATCCAGTCAGATCTGGCAGGGATCAGTTGCTAGCTCTGAGTCCTCCATGTCTGCAAACCTGGGTTTTGATTTCTGGGGTTGGTCTCCACTGGAACTAGGGTTCTTTATCTCCAGTTTCCTCCCTGCTCTCACCTCACTTAATCTACCTTCAAGCTCCCATGGCCAGGGTCCGTGCTAGAATTTGTATATTTGTGATTTGCTTTCATTATGTTTCATGAATTTTAATTGTTAATAGTTTGTTTTGAGTTCTAAGTCTCCTTAATGTTTATTGCTGTCTCGCTCAGCCCAATTTTTTCTGTTTTGTGTGTGTGTGTGTGTGTGTGGTGGTGGGGGGGTTGGAGGCTCGCAATTATAGGCACAATACATCCATCATATTGGGGGAGGCATGGCAACAGGAGCTTGAGGTAGCTGGCCACATTGTATCCATAATCAGGAAGCAGAGGGCAAAGAATGCTGCTGCTCAACCAGCTCTCTTTAATTGACAATTATATATATATATATATATATATATATATATATATATATATATATATAATGTACATGATGTATTTTGATCATAGTCCTCTCCCATTACTCTCTCCTGTCCCCCTATCCTTCCAAGTGAAATCTTTCCTCCCTACAATTAGTCTTCCTCTTCTACTATAATGTCTTTCTTTTTCTTTTTGCCTTCCTTTATCATCCATGTCAGCATGTTGATGGGCCCTACCTATATTGTACAGATAACAGCTATGGCAAAGTCATGAATGCAGCTGCCAGCACATGCCCAGATTTCAATGTCCCAAAACACTCCTTTCTATTCTCAAGTTCTTATATACTTTCTACCATCTCTTCCAAACTGCGGTTCCCTGAGCCTTAGTGAGTGTGATAGAGATAGGACATTTAGCATTGAGCCTTTAACTATTGCTTCTTCTCTGCACTTCGATGAGTTTAACTCTTTCCCAATTGTCACCACCATCTGAGGAAAGAAGCTTCTCTGATCACAAGCGAGAGCAGTACTATTATATGACCACAAATGTAAGTATTTGGAGGGCAATTTGATGGGCACAAAATATCCATTTAGCAAATCAACAGTATTAGCTTTCCCCCTAGCGTCTATGACCTTCCACACCATAGGCTTTTGTGTAGGTTTTATACCAGGCATGAATTCCATGCTACAGAACTGGCCTCAGATCCAGTCAGAGAACAGTTGGTTACCCACATAATAATCATGCCACCATTACACCAGTGGGCTCATTATGCCTAAGTGGCCAGTTGTATAGTTTGCAGGACCCATTGTTTGTTAAACTGTTAATGACTTTTTTCTTGCAGCAGCCTGCATAGCACTTTCTAACACTACAGCAGCTAACTGGCAGAGAGAAGGCTCCTATCTCAGTGCCAGCTTGGTTTTTTAATGTCTAGCAACCAACACACATAATATATTCAGCAGTAGGGCCTTACATCCTAGTTGTGGTAGAGAACCACGAGCATTGGCAGTAGCTTGTATTGTGTGCAGACCTCATGGGCCTCCCTGAGAAACACTGGGAAGTTTCCCACCCCTGGCACTGGCATTTTCTTGTAAGAACCTATGGCTTGCATTTTAATTTGTAATTATCTCAGCAAAAAAGTAAGTTTCCATATGTCTTATTCGTATCTTCTGTAGTTTTAGTTAAACTTCCTCCACCCCTCTTCTCTTCCCTTTCCCTGTCTCCCACCCCTTAGATCATACCATACCACGTATTCTGTCCCTCTCCTTACATATCTACTAACCCCTCTAATTAAACCCTTCCCCTTTCTTATGTCTTCTTTTTATCTTCTTGGCCTCCAGGACTGACTCTTACTCCATCTTACATACAAATCTAAAAATTCAGTGGTAGGATCTATATATGAGAAAGAACATGTGACATTTGCCTTTCTATTCCTAGGTTACCTCACTTACTGTAGTATTTTCAGATCCATCTATTTTCTTAACAATTTCATTATTTCATTTTGTTTTTCTTTACATTTAAATAAAATTCTGTATGTACCACATCTTCATTATCCATTCACCAGTTGATGGACATCTGGGATAATTGAATTTCTGACTAACAGAGCAGCAGTAATCATGGATGATCAGATATCTTTATAGTAAAAGGTAGAGTCTTTAAGGTATATGCATAGAAATGGTATAGCTGGATTATATGGTAGTTTTATTTTTAACTTTTTGATCTGAACCCAGTTAATCACACTTGGATGGCAAGCATTTCACCCACTAAGCCATCTTCCTGGCCCAATATTCTGATTTTTTTAAAAAAAAATTTTACTTATTTGAGAGGGGGAGGGAGAGGGAGATGCAGATAGAGAATGGGCATGCCAGGGCTTCCAGCCACTGCAAATGAATTCCAGATGCATACACCACCTTGTGCATCTGTCTTACATGGGTACTGGGGAATTGAACCTGGGCCCTTAGTTTTCATAGGCAAGTGCTTTAACCACTAAGCCATTTCTCCAGCCTACCATCCATCATAATTTTTATAAAAGGCCTGTCATTGGCCTAGAGCTCATCAATTAGACTATATTGGCTGGCCAAGGAATCCCGGGGATCAACCTGTCCCTCCAACATTTAGATTAGGCACATGCCACTGTCTCCAACATTTCACATGGGTACTTGGGATCAAACTCAGGTCCTTATGCTTGAAGCGCAACTGACTGAGTTATCTCCCCAGCTAGTCTTTGTGGCTCTATAATACTAAAAACACTGTATTTTATTAAATCGAGAAACTTGAGTTTCACGATACTTGGTGATGAGTTACATGATCCTCAGGCTTAAGCAAATATCACACAATTGTCCTTTTAGTTCCTACTCATTTAAAATAAGTAAATGTGTATATTACATTCTAAAGAGATATGATCATTTTCTTAGACCACATTGTTTCTTGTACAACAGTAATAATGTATGCCACAGAAGAGAACATACTGACATGAAAAGGCATAGAGAATGCATTCTTTTTTTTTTTTAAAGGATTTCTGGTTTTATAGACATGAAAGTTCCTTCTTTTTGTATGCTTCTTTCTTTCAAACCAAGAGATCTAATTAAAGAATAACTTGTCAACCAGAATCTGTGCATCTTCCCACATGCGGATGTTATAGGTTAGTATTGCTGAGCATATTTAGCTTAAGGAAATACAGTTT
Source organism: Dipus sagitta (assembly GCA_036346955.1). Lineage (NCBI taxonomy): Eukaryota > Metazoa > Chordata > Mammalia > Rodentia > Dipodidae > Dipus > Dipus sagitta. Next base: position 74,423,323 of record CM070771.1, on the reverse strand, counting down.
GGGTTTTGCTAATAGAAATAAAGGCTAAAGATGTTTAAGTATACCTTAGAATATATTTCACTGTAGGCTTAAACTGTAGTTTAAATGGCCATACTAGTAGAATATTCAATTACATAATCACTAAACAATCAGCTTGGCTTTATACATGAGCTGATTACTTTCAGCTTTCGGTATCTGTTCTTTCAACATTAGGAAGTGAGGTGTTTTATATACATGTTCATAATAAACAAGGACATTTTTTAGCAAATCAGTCAAATACTCTGAATAACTACATTATTCCTATTTCTGTGAAAATAATTTTAAAAAGCTTTGTGTAGATGAAAGAACCTATTATCTTCCAGTTTATGTGTTTACTTAAGGCATTTTTTATATCAATGCTTTAGAATTTCCTCCGTGAATCACCCAAGTATAGCTGTGGAAATAGAACTTATTGCTGTCATTAAATCATCTTAGATACTTTGGTATTGGTGAATTGTTAAACACATTCCACCGAATTGTGGAGGGGGCTGGATGCTTGACCCCAGCTCTTTAGCATCTAATAAATCAAAATTTTTACTGGCACTCTGTCATGAAACTAAATCTGAAGTTACAGTCTTGTAATGACTTAAAATTTAGGGTAATAAATTTGAATCTGAGATGGGGTTATAAACTTTTAGAGCTCAGTGAAAACCACAGAAGTCACTAGCCAAGCCTTTTATTTTCTGTATGAAGAAACCAAGCCAGATTAGCCTAACTAATCAACAGTCTGTTGCAATTTCAACAGTCAACACAGGGCCAAAACCAGAATTACTGACTTCCGATGGAAAATACTCTGTTCTTGTAATTCTTTAAAAATCTGAAATTACAGACAAGTTACATAAGCTAGAAATTACAAATTACCATTTAAAAACACCAGAAGTAAAAATTTATTACAGATCTAAGATGAAATAAATGTACTAGTAAAAAGGTACAAGATTTAACGTATTTGGTTTTGTTACCACTTACTCATTTACTTTTGCATAAGATTCTATAACTGATTTAGATGGCTCAAATCATTTTCTTTTAGCTATGACAATTTTATTTGACTTCTATTCATTAAGATTAGCATGCCATTTTTCATTACTTAAATTACAGTGTTTAAAAATAATTGCCATGATACATAAATAAATTTTTGAAGAATTCTAGTTGCAAGGATTAAAAATCTTCTACCAGCCAATAATAGCTCAGAATGACTGAAGAAGTTATTTTAACGTGCAGTTCTGTGGTAAAGCACTTGAGCAGTATGCAAATAAGAACCTTTATCCCTCCCTGTCTTCTAGACCTTCTGAACAAGTCTTGGGGAGTTCCAAGGCACTTAAGGGTTAGAAATCTGGAAACCTGGCCCGCTTTGTTGTAATTTCTTGTCTTTTTCTTTCTCACTGTTTGCCTCTCTCATCCCTGAAAAAATAAATGAGTAAGACTGGAGCTGGGGCACTCGTCCAGTGCCCAGTGACAGGTCACAGCCCAGCATGTGTGAAGCCTTTTATTTTAACCCTGGGACTACAAATATGTGTGTGTGTATATATATATATATATATATATATATATATATATATATATATATACACACACACACACACACACACATACACTTTTAACAGGCACAAAGAACAGTAGGTCAAAAGTGTACAAAAGGGAGGAGAGGAAATACATCCCTTCCTTCTGGGATGGCAGGGTTCCTAACTGGTTAGTGGTTTGTCTTAGGAATGTTTCTGAACAGCTAGAAGATGATCCGAGTTTCATTCCATTTGTAGGCTTTCCCTAGTCATTATCCACATTGCCCCTTGATCTCAAAACCAAGATTGTGTAACCGTATTGAGGACTGTAAAAGTTGATTATACAGTGTTGGATTTGCAAAGGGTTAGCCACAAAACATCAAGAGTGGAGACTGCCTGTTCCAGCTAAAGATAGGCAGCAGCAAAGGATTTATTGTTGGTTATGGAGTCTGGGAACCACTAATGATAACAGGCATCTTGAGGCAGAGGAGAAACTAGAAGCATGCAGAAATGACTCCAGGAAGTTTTCCTTTGAGTAGAAGCTAGAAAGGTTTGAAAACTCGTGTTGTGTAGTGGTAAAGAGCTTAGATTCAGAGCTAAAATATTCCTAGCTCAGTGCCCATTTATCTGACTTTGTATTGGCTCCAGAGCCATGGCTTGTTATTGGTCTAACTTCCTCATCTGAAGATACCACCCACTTCCCAGGGATATTGTAAACAGTAAATGAAAGAAATCTGCACAAAGCACTGAGCACAGTGTCTGAAATACATTCAGTATTCTGTAAGTCTGAGTGCTTTTACTTACCTATATATTTATTGTATTTATTTTCTCATTTCTTACATAATTCAAGTCAGTTTTCCTTCACACAATAGCATAACTTTGTGTTTTTCCTATCTGTAGCCATGATAAAGAGCTACAATTTTCACTAAAGAAATCTACCTGATACAAAAGTGTCCTCACTGACCACCTCTGGGATGATGTGCATGGTGGCAGTGGTAAGAGATGTGTGATGAAAGAAAGTAATTCCCTGAAGCCATGGATCCTGAATTGAAAGTAACAAGATACAGTCCTACATGGGAGAAAAAAAAAAAAAAAGACAGATGGATCCAAGCAGCATATCCGTGTGTTGGAAATCATATGGTGTATACTTCAGCATGTTTGCGATGATTGAAAAGCAACCCAACCACTTCCTGTCCTTCAGCCAACGTGACTTCCTTTCTCTTTGCTTCTTTTCCACAGTGCTCATGTATCCCAAGTCAACAATGTTTCAACAAATGGACAGTAAGTTATATGTGTGGGGGTTTCATAATTTTGGGATTTTTTGCCTTTTTCTATTAAACAAAAAGTCGTTCTAATGTTGTATAGTATTGGAAGATTAAGATAATAATAAACAACCAGTAATTTTTAAACTGATAGTATACAAAAAGGACAAGGTGTGTCCCATCTTAAGTTTCTGTGTATGGGTGTGATCACATGTATCCCCCTCCATGTAAAACTTCACCAACTTAGTTTTTTGTTTGTTTGTTTGTTTGTTTTAGTCTGTGCATCCTAGGCTGGCCTTGAACTCACAGTCCTCCTGCCTGTGCCAAGTGCTGGGATTACAGATATGTGACCATGTTCAGCATAACTAGCCTTTTGTTTATGGCATTAAAATAATAGTAGAGCCAATTAATATTTGCAAAGCATTCTATGACCTCTGGGAGGCTTCTTGAAGCAGGGAATGTAATTAAAGGCTAAATGTAATTAAAGCATTAAGCATAACTTTTCTTCCCCCTTTGTTCATTTTATTGAGACTATATTTATTGAGTTCCTGGAGTGTACCAACCACAGTGTTAGCTTTCTGGTGTCAGATAAACCCTGGCTCCACCTTTCCAAATTTACAGTCTTTTTATTATAAGAATACAGAAAAGAAAGCAAGTCAGCAGTGGCAGCAAGTCTTCATCCAGAGGACAGTGGAGGTGTCTCATTAAGTTTGACACATGCCTCTTGCTCTCCAAAGGCGTCCACTTGCACTCAGACTAAATCTGAACTCTGGTTTTCTGCCCTTGCTTGCCTTTCTGACCACATTGCTTACCATTCTTTAGGAAACAGACTCTGCACCTGGGAAAATCTAAGCCCCAAGCTGACTTCTGCTGCAGAACCGTTACTTGGGTCTTACTCATTACTTCTGAGCTTTCTCTTGTTGGTCTAAGTCCATCCCTTGTTCTCTTCCTAAGAACCCATGCTCTCTCTCCAGCCTTTTACTAGATGTTTTAGAGAAACTCCCCCCTCCATCCATGTGATGTCACACTGCTGCATTTGTTTGCACTATCTTGCAAGGGTGAATGGCTCCACTGCTGTCTCCCAGGCACCAAGAAATGTGTCTGATAGGTACTAGGCTTTAACTTAATGCTTTTACAGTGACTAGATGAATAACTTCTGGCCTCAAAACCTTTCTGTCACCCTGCCTGTCTTTTTCTGACTACATCGTGAACAGGCCTTTCTACAGCATCTTCCTTTGGCAAGAATCAAGCAAGAATGTGGGGAGAGTGTGATGTGATAGAAAGAGGATTAAAATAAGCACTAATTGGGATGGATTTGGAGTTTATTTCCTTTTTAGGTGAGGAAACAAGAGGCAGTACTGACTTTCCTTAGCTTTACCAACCCTAAAGATTCCAGAATTGTCCCAAGCCTGACGCGTTCATGTTCGTGCCTTTGTTTCCTAATAATCTTTTCCTTGCATAGAGGTGGTTTACATGCATATGTTAACTTTCTGACATTCCTCAGTGCTGCTGTTAGATAATCTTGAATCATTGGAGACCCAGATAAGTATAATAAAACAAAATAGTTGCAATGCCTACTTACACTATACTTGTTCTTTGTCTTAAAATACTGTAGAAGCATTTGAATGAAGTAACTATCAGTTTATTCCAAAAAACTGTGTTTGGAAAATCTCAAGTTATTAAAGTTCTTAAAACCTATTTGATGATTCCAAGCATGGTGGCACAGCTATAATCCTAGAACTCTGAAAGGTAGGGCAAGAGTATCATGAGTTTGAGGCCAGCACATACTACACAGTAAGACCCTGTCTCAAAAGCAAAAGAAAAGAAAAAAAAAACATATCTTACTTTAGAGAATGGTACTTTTCAGTCTTGATATTTAAGAAACCTATGAGTCTTTTATAAGTGAAGAAAAGCATGCTTTAAGGACTATAAGCAAGTTAACAATGTACTATGTCAGCTTATTCAGAATAAATGGTATGGTAGTTGATTGCTCACATACACAAAGATTCTACAGGATTGATACTATGTGTGTAAGAGAAAAGCATGATGGGAGGGCAACCTGGCTGTGATATATATCATCCCATTGATCGCCAGGGTTGGTTCAGCTGATCTGGCTGGCTAGGCGGCTGTCCCCTTCCTCCCTCACTGCTCCATGTGCCCTCCTTCTTGAAGTTGCATTCTGGATGGAAGAGGAAAACCTTCCCCGAATACAGGAGGACTGGTCTTCCTGTGCTCCCTTGCTAAAATCTCTAAACAAGCTCCCAAGAGAAAGGCAGAATGTTATTAATAGAGAAAAAATGAAATGAAATTTTGACCCTTTGTGCTTACCCATTTTCCTCAGGTTGAACAAAGCAAATCTATCCTTCCAACTTGAGTAATATATTTTGAAATATGTTTGCATGAATCCAGCTTAAATTTTTTTTTGAAGCAAGTCTTACTCTAGCCCAGACTGGCCTCAAACTGATGGTGATCCTCCTACCTCATACTGGGACTCTTGGTGTGAGCCACCATACTCAGCTTGTTTCATTTTTATAAAATCAGTTTTAATTGATTAGAGATTTGGCAGCATCATGCTATGTTGTTATAAATTGCAAATGTCCTGGTAAGCTGAGTTTGTGAAATTTTTGCTACATGTATATGTAATATAGTATGTACATGGTGTGCATGTATATGTGTATATATGATATGTATGCAAGTACTATGTGTGGTGTATGCAGATGTAAGAACTTTGGTGGCACCTTGTGTGGTCACCTGAAGGGGCCCAGGTGAAATATTAAGCTGTCTCACTCTACTGTTTTATACTTATTCTTATTTGAGCCAGAGTCTCTTACTGATCCCAGAGCTATTTTGTGAGCTCTGGAGATGCTCTGGTGTCTGTGAGGCTGGGGTTACAGATGTGTGGCTACACCAGCTGTTTATGTGGATCCCGGGGATTGAAACTGAGCATTTCTCAGGCCTCCTCAGGCCCTCATGCTTGTACAGGATGTACACGCAACTGCTGAGCCATTTGCTCCAGTTCCGGTTTTTTCCTCCAAAAAGAATTGTTCCCTATATAATTTTATCTTAAAGAGATTTTTTTTAACTGTAGTAGATATCCTAAAACATTTATGTCAGTTTTCCTTGTAAATCACTGTGTTATCCTCTGAAGGATGTGTATGAAATTTGGAGGAAACATGCCCTTGTTGAAATAAATATATTATTATTCTACAGTTTAAAAAAATCTTTGCTCATTCAGCCTTATATTAAATGACCCTTATTTCCTGAACTCCTCCTCACAGCTGTTGCTAGACTTGCTGTGAGCATTTCAGTAATTGCAGACTCACCAAGATGGGATGTACATCTAACAAATTGATGAGACTTACTCAATTTGGTTTATTTTTAATTGCATGACACAGATACTTTATTTTTAAAATTACTATTTATTTATTTGAGAGAGAGAATGGGCATGCCAGGGTCTCCAGCCACTGAAAATGAACTCTAGATGCATATGCCACATTGTGCATCTGGCTAACATGGATCCTGGGGAATGAAACCTAGGTCCTTTGGCTTTGCAGGTAATCACCTTAACTGCTAAGCCAGACACAAATATTTTAGATTAATACATCACACTATGCCTTTGCTCATGAAGTACCACTGGAAATAGAGAAAATTTTAAAGGAAATCATCAATAACCTTGATGGCTTGACTCAGCATCGTGTATTTGTTTTGTTTTGTCATGATTTTTTGTAACCAGACTCTTGGAAAGAACCATCAGGTCCGCAGTAGAACAGCATCTTTTTGATGTCAGTAGCTCTGGAAGTCAAAGTTCCGAGGATTCTGAACCTGGACCATCATTAGCATCTTCTTCCCCACCCACCAGGCCACTACTAAGGCAACCTAAGGAACAGGATGATGTTCTGCATGGCAAAGACAAGTAAGTTATTACTGGATCTTATTGCTTGAATTTTCTCTTTTACAATACACATGTAGATTCATCACTATGTTATTGTCACACCTTTTGTTCCTCCCCCACTTTAGTATTATGATGAAAACTAGAGTTCTAGTTGTGATGATTCTAAACATAGCCAAAATTTATAAATTTATATGTGGCTTAGTAACTTTGTCAGATTTATCTACATGTCTGGAATTTTGTGAGAAGTCATCTTTTATTTCTGTTGAATGTTTTATTTAGACAAATCCTGACCCAGAAGAGGACAAAGTTATCTACACCTGTTCAGAGGTGGCTTGCTTATCAGCATTAAATTGATTAACAATTTATTAGCCAAGGTTTTCCCTTTATATTGATTTGGTTAAATCTAGAACATACTCTATAATACTCTAACACTTGGTTGTTAGTGTAAAAAAAGGGTGAACTTGGGGCTGGAAAGATGGCTTAGTGGTTAAGGCATTTGCCTGCAAAGCCAAAGGACCTCAGGTCCATTCCCCAGTACCCACATATGTGCCAGATGCACAAGGTGGCACATGCATTTGGAGTTCATTTGCAGTGGCTGGGGACCCTGGTACGCCCATTCTCTTGCTGTCTCTTTCTCTCTCTCACTCTGACTCTTTTCCTCTCTCAGATAAATAAATAAAAATCAAATATTTTTTTTAAATGTTGAACTTAATTCTCATCAAAAGAAGTAAAGCTTTAATTATTTACTATAATATTGCTTAACTTTAAAATCTTTAAAAGCAATTAGGCAAAACACAGATGTACAATAGCCATTCATATGATTTGAGCATCAGGACTTAAGTTGCAAAGAAAGATAATTTTATGCTAATGACAGACTATTCCCATACTTTCCCCCTGGATGGTCCCAGTTTGTTTTCCTTGGTAGTATTTAGCTTCTCTGCAAAGTTGCTGTTTTGAGCTCCTTATTAAATGTCCCAAACTAAAACCAGATCCTAGTTCCAAACATTCTTTTCCACCTGGACTCATAAAGTATATCAAAATTTTTATGAAAAGAAAAACAAGGAACTAGTTTTTGCTTAAAGAAAGACACAAAATATAAATTGTGTAAATAAACTCTCTGCTGTATACCATTTAGATGTGTAAGAGCTATATTAACAGATGTAACCATATAAGTGAGCAGTGTAACATGCTGATTTTACAAATAGAATATGCATTACTTTTGAAAACTTGTATTACATCCGGTGAAAAGAAGTAATTGTAATATTCTGTTAGAAAATAGAAACGCTAGGATTGGGGAGATGGCTCAGTGGATAAAAGTGCTTGCTCACAGAGCCTGATGGCTTATGTTTAATCCCCCAACAACTAGGTAGAGCTAGATGCAAAGAGGCACCTGCACTGGTGATTCCAGTGCATACACAATGGTAGGCGGATCTAGGAGAATCTGAAGCCTGCACACTAGCTAGCCTGATGCACCTGTAGTTTGGCCGTTTGTCTACAAAGGCAAGAGACCTGTCTTAAAGAAGGTAGGGCACAGATTCCTCAAAGTTGACCTCTGACCTTCACCCATGCACGATGGTATGCTTGCCCCCCTGACACATTAATTTAAAAAGAAAATAGGGGTCTGGAGAAATGGCTTAGCAGTTAAGGTGCATGCCTGAGAAAACCTAAGGACCCAAATTTAATTCTCCAATACCCATGTGAAGCCAGATGCAGAAAGTAGTGCATGCACCTGGAGTTCGTTTGCAGTGGCTAGAGGCCCTGGCACACCCATTCTGTCTCTACATGCCTCCTTCTGTCTCTCAAATAAAAATGAATATATATTTGAAAGAAAATGTAAAAACTATATTATAGTTAAGAATTTAAAGCTGGCCGTGGTGGCACATGCTATTAATCCCAGTACTAGAGAGGTAAGAGGATCATCATGAGTTCGAGGCCACCCTGAGACTACATAGTGTGAATTCCAGGTCAGCTTGAGCTACAGTGAGACCCTACCTCGAAAAAACAAAAACAAAAAAACAAAAAAAAAGAATTTAAGCTTTCTTTCTTTTGATGAAAGTTAAGTTCAACCTTTTTTACACTAAAAAAAAAAAAAAAACCAACAAAGTATTAGAGTCTTACAGAGTATGTTCCAGTATTTAACCAAATCAATATAAAGGGGAAGTCTTGGCTAATAAACTAGTCTTTTTTAGCTGAATGCTGACAACCAAAATGCTCATAGATATGTTCACAGTCGATGTCAGCTACTGACAGGTGAATAAAAGCATTTGGGATTATAATTAGTTTGTGTTCTAGCTATGTTTTATCGTAGTGCAAGTACTAATTACTCAAACACAGTTCTTCTGCTTCCTTTTTTATTTGCTAAGTACTATATAGCAACATTTTACCTTTTTCAAAGTAGCTGCACTATGTTGTGGCATCCTTCTTTCTGCCCTATTTGTTTGGACAGAGGGATAATATGTGGAGGTAGTAAGTGGCAACAAGCATGATAGTGCTGTAGGAAGACAGTGACATGACAATGGGGATGGTGGGTGAGTGCTTGGTAGTGGCAGATGTGCCAGCAATGGAGGTAAGGTAAACATGGACAGGGGCCAAAAAAGGACAAGAAATGTTAAAAATATAGGGCAACCTCTCCTGCAGAATTTAAATAGTTTCCCAAGTACAGGAATATTTCTTGCATATATTATCCTGACTGCTAACAACATCATGGGACCCAAAGGAAATGGAGAAGGCTGGTGCCAAACTGGTCATCTGTGGATACGCATGAAGCTCTAGCTTATTCTTAATGTTTCTTCTCTGGTATTCCCATGACTACTCATTCTGCCCCTATGCTGGTTACAAGAATCTTGGGATACAAGTATTTTTACACTGCTGGGGTATTCTATATGGCTTAGGTAACTGACCACATCTCACCATAATGTTCCCTTGGCTTGTGGTCCTTGTCATGTGTTCCTCATTTGCATCACCTTCCTGGTCACAAGATTTCTGCCCATCTCACCTGACAGGCTAGGCTACAATCAAGTCTGAACAGTACTTCTTCAACTCCAAGCACACATTGTATGCTTCTCTCAGCCTTTTAGATCTTTAAAGAACAAGGTCATTAATCTCTCAAGTCCCCAGAGGTACTAATTTGCTTCTATTCCTTTCTTCCCTGACCTGGATACTGGGTCCTCTCTGTTTCTGGCCTTTGCTAGTCCAGAGATCTCTATCCCCTCCAGCTCCATTCTTTTTGGTTTTTCGAGGTAGGGTTTCACTCTAGTCTAGGCTAACCTGGAATTCACTATGTAATCTCAGGGTGGCCTCGAACACACGCGATCCTCCTACCTCTGCCTCCCGAGTGCTGGGATTAAAGGCGTGCGCCACCACGCCCGGCTTTCCAGCTCCATTCTTTTCCTTCCCCTAGTCTTCTCGCTTGGCATACTTTTCTAGCTACTGATTCTTCCAACATCTCCACTTTGATTTCAGAACCTTCTTTGGGCCTTCATTTTCAAGGACTTTGAAATGCTGGGTCCTCAGGACCCATCAACATTCAGCCCTAGGTAGTGATCCCTCCCTAAGGAGCTATTGGCAGTTAGTGGTTGCTGGGGGAGGGGAAAATATTTCCTTCAATACAGTCACTGGTCCATTGCACATGCTCTGGTAAATAATCTCCCGCCAATTGTCATGCAGGCAACCCTAATTAAACTCAGTGAGTCGCACACACAAGGAAAAGCTAAAACATTAAAGTAGAAGAGGGTATAGGGTATAGAAAGAAGTGCTTAACTGGAGGAGGCTGATGTGAGAAGTTAATGGAAGGAGATTATGATCAAAATACATCCATACATGCATATAAATTGTCAATAAAAACAAAAGTTAAGAAAAGAAGGTTTGGTTACAAATGTAAGGAAAATTCCCTTCTGTATTAATCAGTGCCCCACTGTAGCAAAGGAATGCCTCTAGCCAGGAACATGGCAACTACCCTGCAAAAGCAATCAGGGCCTCTACAAAGTAAAGGTAGCAGGGAAGACACACTATCTCCCCTTCCTGTATGACTGACTTACAGTGATATAACAAGCTACCTCCCAACACAGATACATATAACAACAACAAAAGAAAACACAAAGCTAAGTCATCTCTGGTATCCCCAGGACAGCCATTAACAGTACATAAATTGTGAGAACATCAAGAATCATTATTATAGCTTTATACTAAATGTGTTACTCAGAGATAATTATACATAATTGATTCATTTATCTAAGATTTTCATGAGGCTTTAAAAAAAACAAGGAACAATTAACCTTGACTTTATAATATTTTATTCAAAGCTAGTAGCCTTATAGAATATTTGAAAATTACCTTACAAAAGCATCCATTTGTTTTATTATATTATTTTAGTTCTCACAACTTGGAGTTGCAACAAGTTAAAAATTTAAAGCTAAACTGGGCATGGTGGTGCATGCCTTTAATCCCAGCTCTTGGGAGGCAGAAGTAGGAGGATCACTGTTAGTGTGAGGCCACCCTGAGACTACATAGTGAATTCCAGGTCAGCCAGGGCTTAGAGCAAGACCTTATCTCGAAAAACCAAAAAATAAAAATAAAAAGTAATGCTAATGATGTCCTTACCTTAGATTAACTAGAACAGTCAGTAAAATCTAATTAAAGCATCATGGAACAATTCTGTTTACTTTGGTGCAAATGATTTACTATTTGTGAAATATTTAAGAAAATACAATTAAATTCAAATAATCATTTGCTGCAATAAAAATGTAGATTTTTATTATAAAAATGTAGTTTAAAACAGGCGTGGTGTTACACACCTTTAGTCCCAGCACTCAGGAGGCAGAGGTAGAAGGATCACTGTACGTTTGAGGCCATCCTGAGACTACATAGTGAGTTCCAGGTCAGCCTGGGCTACAGTGAGACCATACCTTCAAAAACCAAAAAAAAAAAAAAAGAACAAAAGAAAAAAAAAGTAGTTGTTTAAAGAATATGTTTATTCTATAAATTGTATAAAAAGTTTCATTCTAATTCATTTATTTAAAAAATAATCTGCCAGGTTAATGAAATATGGAGTTTGATTGTGACAGTCTCTTCGTAATCTGATGTTTTAAAGTACTCTTTTATTTTTAATGGCTGGAGAGATGGCTTAGTGGCTAAAGGCACACCAGGGCTTCAGCCACTGCATTTGAACTCCAGACACTTGTGCCACCTACTGGGTATATGCACCCTTCAGCTTGCCTCACCTTTGTGTGTCTGGCTTATGTGGGATCTGGAGAGAGATCAAACATGGGTCTTTAGGCTTCACAGGCAAAAGCCTTAACTACTAAGCCATCTCTTTATCCCTCCTATTTGATTTTTTAAAATATTTTTCAGCTTTTATATCAGTTGGCTTGTGCTGCCACTAACCAAGTTCACAGATAGGGTGACTTAAACAAGGGGCATTTATTTGTTCACAATTCCAGAGACTAAATGTCCAAGGTCAAGACACAGCAGGACTCGATTCTGGCGAGGCCCATGATCTCAGCTTGCAGATGACTATCTTCTCACTGCATCCTCACAGAGCCTGCCTTCTATGTGCATGCTTTCCTGATATCTCTGTCTTCTCAGAAAGACAGTCATATCAGATAAGGGCACTTTTCTGATGGTGTCGTTTAGCCTTGGCTTCCATTGTTGGCACAAAAGGTGTTAGGGCTTCAAAATGGGGTGTGATGATTTGTCTCCAGTTGGCAATTTGAAAGAATTTAGAATCACCTTGGAAATAGATGTCTTGTAATGTCTATTAGGAATTATCTAGATAAGATTTATTGAGGTACGAAGACCCACCCTAACTATTGGTGGAGCATTCCATGGGCTGAGGGTCTTGGGCTGTATAAAAAAAGAAAACAATAATTGAGTATTAACATTTCTCTCTCTCTCTCCTTCATCCCTGCTGATATGAGGCAGCTTTCTGCTCCTGCCGTGCTTTCACACTAGTGGTGGTTTGATTCAGGTGTCCCCCATGAACTTAGATGTTATGAAGCTAGGTTCCCACCTGATGGAGATTTGGGAATTAATCCCTCCTAGAGGGAGTATATTGTTGGGGGAGGGCTTATGGGTGTTATAGCCATTCCCTGTGCCAGTGTTTGGCACACTCTCCTGTTGCTATTGTCAATGGGGTGATGTCCACCCCTCTACTCATGCCATCGTTTCCCCCTTCCATCATGGAGCTTCCCCTTGAGCCTGTAAGCCAAAGTAAACCTCTTTCTCCTACAAGATGCTGTTGGTTGGGTGATTTCTACCAGCAATGCTGAACCTGACTGCAACCTGCAACAGTAAAGTGGTACCAGAAGTGGGGTTGCTGCTAGACACCTGCCTGTGGGGCTTTGGTATTTTGGAGCTGATTTTCAAGAGGAATGTGGAAGGATTTGAAACCTTAGCCTAAGAGACGTCTTTCAGTGCTGTAAATACAGCTTGATGGACTATTCTGGTCAGAGTTGAAAGACGTGAATACAGTAAGAACTATGGACTGTGAGGTTTGCCTTATAAGGGTGAGAAAGAGCTTTGCTTGGACTGGATTAGCAGTTTGTGTGAAAAGCTTGCTGTTATGCCCGTGTCCTGAGAAGTTGTGCAGGGTTGCTCTGCATAGAAATGAACTGGTGTGAGCAGAGGGATATGGCACAGAAAAAATGAAATCTTTGGGCCTAAGCTGAAGCCCACTCACCTGCAAATTGTTTGAGAGATTACAACCATTAAAACTGGGCCAGCTAACCTGCAGTGGGGCAACAGGAAGAATGTAGACTCTTTTGAATGGGCCTGAGTGCTCAAGGCGTGTCCTGTGCTTTCAAAGTCGGCTTTATTCCCCACTGGATTAAAAAATTGGCACCCTACCTGGTATTGTGGAGTACAAGAAATTCAGGAAAGAGAGGGCCATTGAGTTTGCAACACGGTCTTGTGTTTTGGAAATGGCCAGGGGCATTGTGAAGTAGGTTTGCTGATTGCTTACATGGAGACCCCATGGGGCCATGAGGATGAACCGTGGATTTCAATGGAGACCCAGTGAAGATGCCAGGACCACGAGATAGCTGCTAAGGAAAGCTGCTGGCCCCATGAAGTTTCCAGCACTGTGAGTAGCCTAGCTGGAGGGGTGGAATTGGAACTCCAGAGACTTGTTGCTGGTTAGAATTATCCGACTTGGAGATTTGTCACTGGCTAGAGTTGTTGGACTTGGAATTACAGTTTAATGTTTGCCCTGGTTGTTTTAAATCTTGTATTGGCTGAATGTTTCTTTGCTATGCCCAATGCCATCTTCTGCAGTGTAGATGTTTAGTCTGTGCCATTATAGGTTTTGGGGGAATTTTTTTGTATTATGGCTCAATTAAAAGACCTTGGATTATGGGGAGGCATGAACATCATTGGAATTGATAAAAACTATGGGGACTCTTAAAGTCATACTGAATGCATTGTATTTTATATCATGTATGGTTATCAGTTTATAGGGGTCAGGGCAGAATGTGGTGGTTTGATTCAGGTGTCCCCATAAACTTAGGTGTTCTGAATGCTAGGTTCCCAGCTGATGGAGATTTGGGAATCAATGCCTCCTAGAGGGAGTGTATTGTTGAGGGCGGGCTTGTGGGTGTTATAGCCAGTTTCACCGTGCCAGTGTTTGGCACACTCTCCTGTTACTATTATCGACCTGATGTTGGCCAGGGGGTGATGACCACCCTCTGCTCAAGCCATCGTTTTCCCCTGCCATGGTGGAGCTTCCCCTTGAGCCTGCAAGCCAAAATAAACCTCTTTTTCCCACAAGCTGCTCTTGGTTGGGTGATTTCTACCAGCAGTGATAAACCTGACTGCAACAACACTACATGAAAATTCCCCTCAAAAATTATAAACTGGGCTGCAAAGATGGTATAGTGATTAAGGCACTTGCCTGCTGAAACCTAAGGAAGGACCTAGGTTTGATTCCCCAGGACCCATGTGAGTCAGATGCACAAGGTGGTGCATGCATCTGGAATTCATTTACAGTGGCTGGTGGCCTTGGCACATTCATTCATGCCCCCCCATTCTCTATCTCTCTGTCTCTCTTAAATAAATATTAAAAAAATATATAAACCAAAATAAGTGTTTTCTTTCCCTAAGATGCTTCTAGTCAAGTGTTTTGACCCAGCAATGAGAAAGTAACTGATTCATGGGGATTTTGAGGGGACACATAGAGCAATCTACAATGGTTTGCAAGCACAAAGTACACAGGCAAGTTCATAGGCACATACATACTCCAGTAGCTTGTAAAAGTATGTGGAGTGATAAGAATACAGAAGTGAAGTGGTTAAACAAGTAATTTTGAGCTTTCTACCAAGTCCCGTAGCTTCCCTCATTCAGAAGGCTGTGCTCTTGAGTACAGAGGTCAGGTATGTGTGCACAAGTGTGTATGCCTGTGTACAAGTCCCTGTTAGCTTTCCCTTCTGCCTCCAACTAGTTTATAGTTAGGGCATTTCTTTTAAATGTACATAAATCATTTATATAACTTTAATAAACATGTATATTTTCCATATTAGAAGTTGCTTAAAAATAAAGCTCACAGCGCTAAAATTCCCAGATAGTATAACTTTGATAATATTATTATAGCATTTCATTCATGATTTTCTCTGCATTCATTCCTAAAAGTATGAATTTATATTGCAGAATAAATATTTAATGTTGTCTTTCATTTGAGGATGTGGTTGAGCTGACAGTAAAATGATACCTATTTTTATTGTTCTAAGAGCCTTTATTTCAAGATACATATTAAGGAGTTGGAGAGGAACATTAACTCAGTCCTGTCTTGATATCTCATTGATTTCTTTTTTACCAAGCCATGTTTGTGGTTTGATTTTATCCATGTTATAGTTTAAAAAAAGTTTGCTAAGTAATTTAATTCTCTGAAAATCTCTTAGAGGAATGTTTAAAATACTATGTTTTTGAGACTCTAAATAAATTAAATCCTATTATTATGACATTTGTATTTCTTTTTCTTATTTGAGAGAGATACTGAAATAGAGAAAGAGAGAATGGGTACGCCAGGGCCTCCAGCCACTGCAAACGAACTCCAGGTGCATGTACCACCCTGTGCATCTGGCCTACGTGGGTCCTGAGGGAATTGAACCTGGATCCTTTGGCTTTGCAAGCAAGTGCCTTAACCACTAGGCAGTCTGCAGCCCAACATTTCTATTTCTAATAAGCCTATATTTTAGAATTCCTACAGGGAAATAGCAAATCCATATTTCAGTTAAAGTGCTTTTTATAATGCAGTTTCTAACAAGATTATCTAATTCAGTGAGATTTAGATATTAAAGTATTTTGAGCTGGGGAGATGACTCAGCAGGTAAGAAAGAGCACTTGCTGTACAAGCATGAGGACCTGACTTCAGCTTCCAGCACCCATATTAAAAAGCTGGCATGGCCACATGTGCCTCTAACTCCAGAGCTGTGGAGAAAGAGACAGGAGGATCACTGAGGCTGGTAACAAGCTCCAGGTTCAGTGAGACACTCTCTTAGGGAAATAAGGTTTAAAAAAATGTTGTACAAGAGATCAACAGATGCATGTCTTAGGCTTCTATGTATGTACATATGGTGCACATGCATGTGCAGCCATGTGTGCATAAACCATACACATACATACCACATATACTACAAATTTTTAGTATTAAAAATAAAAACATTAGGGCTAGAGAGATGGCTTAGTAGTTAAGGTGCAGCCTAAGGACCCAGGTTTGATTCTCCAGGTCCCATGTAAGCCAGATGCATATGGTGGCACATGTGTTAGAGAGATGGCTTAGCAGTTAAGGTCCATGCCTATGCAGCCTGAGGACCCAGATTTGATTCTCTAGGTCTCACGTAAGCCAGATGTATGTGGTGGTGCAATGTGTCTGGAGTTTATTTGCAGTGGCTAGAGACCCTGGCGCACCCATTCTCACACACACACAGTCTCTGTTTCTCTCTCCCACTCTCTCTGTTTCTAATAAACAAATAAAAATAAATATTTTAAAAAATAAAAACATTAAAGCATTTTACAGTATTGAAATGTCTATCATTTGAGAAATCAGTATTTTCATTCTAGAGAAGATAATATATTTCCTTTTCAGATTTTTTTCTCCGTACACTATAAGAATTTTTAATATTAAAAATTATGTGTGTGTGTGTATGTGTGTGTGGAGGGATATAGATCAGTGATAGAGCACTTGTGTAACTGGTCCAGCTATGACAACATACAAACAATGGGAAATTTCATAATAAACTTGCATTATTCTTCCTTTTGAATGCAAATTACCTTTGGTAAAATATAAAAGGTGTTACATTACCCTTGCCAGTTTGTCTCTAGGAGTCACATCTCTTTCAGTGTAATTTGTTTGCACAACAGCCTCAGGAGTGACACTCTACTAAGACTTTGGTCAAAGATGTAAACTGAAATTCCTGGCCTCCTTCAGACTTCCTGTGTGTAGGATATGATATGATGGGAGTATTATAAAATGACTCCTTTTTCTTTGAAAATAAAATTAAATCATTTTGTCCTCAATTCAAGGGGATTTATCAATAAAGAAAATATTCCTTCTGGCTTCAACAACTTGGATGAATGTATTTGGAATACTCAGGAAGTAGAAAAATTACATGGAAATCCTTCTGATTATGTTGGGGAAAGGAACAAGCCTAAACGTCAGAAATCCAGCTCTAAACTGTCCGAGCTCAATGAAAATCAAGATGGTCTTCTGGTAAGTGAATATTTATATTCTCTTTACTTGTAGGCTGTTAAGAAATATTTCCTTACTTGGTTAAAAAAAAAAAAGTAACTGTCGCAAAATTATAGGAGTTTTGACAGAACTTAATTAGAGGCACTAGGGGCATGCATTTGTCTTTCTGTTTCATAGATGTAAAGATGAAGGCAGAGAAATATGACCTTGCACAAGAACAAGAGGGGCACACTTTTGTTGCTATGATTTTAATTGTTATGTTTTTTTCTCATTTTGAGTATTTTGATATTTGATTTTGAATAAAATTTTTTATAACGTATTTTCCTTATGGGGCATACTTTGATTGCCATGGCTTTTTAAATATTTTGCTTATTTATTTGATAGAAGGGAAAGAGGAAGAGAGACAGAGAGAATGGGTGTGCTGGGGCCTCTAGCCACCACAAACAGACTGCAGACACAAGCACCATCTTCTACATCTGGCTTTACATTTGTCCTGGGGAATCAGACCTAGGTCCTTTGGCTTTGCAGGAAAAAAAAAATGGGGGGGGGTTTAAAAAAGGGGGGACCTTTCCCCCCTTTCCCCCCCCCTTTAAAAAAATTTTTTCCCAAAAACCCCCCCCCCCAAAAAAAAAACAAAACCCAAAAAAATTTTTTAGCCCTTTTAAAATTTTTTTTTAAAAAAAAAAAAAAATTTTTTTCCCCTTTTTTTTTTTTAAAAAAACAAAGGGTTTAAAATTTTAAAAAAAAAAAAAAAAAAAAAAATTTTTTTTAAAAAAAAATTTGGGTTTTTTTTAAAAAAAACCCAAAGGGGTTTTTTTTTAATTTTAAAAAAAAAATTTTTTTTCCCTTTTTTTTCCGGAATTTTTAAAATTTTTTAAAAAATTTTTTTGGGGGTTTGGGGGAAAATTTTTCTTTTAAAACCTTTTTTTTAAAAAAAAACCCTAAAAAAAAAAAAATTTTTTTTTTTTAAAAAAAAAATTTTTTTTTAAAAAAAAAAAAAAATTTTTTTCCAAATTTTTTTTTTAAAACTTTTCCATTTAAAGTTCTTTTGAGGCAAGCCTGAGACTGGCCTTTTTTCTTTTTGTCTTTTTTTTTAATGAGAGAGGGACAGCAGGAGCAGGAGTGAGAGAGAGAGAATATTGGTGTATCAGGGCCTCAGGCCACTGCAGTCGAACTCCAGACACGTGTGATCCCTTCTACGCTTGCATCACTTTAGTGTCTGGATTGCGTGGGACCTGGACAGTTGAACACGAGTCCTTAGGCTTCATAGACAAATGCCTTAACCACTAAGCCATCTTTTCAGCCCTACATTTAATTTTTTTGAATAGAATTTTTCATAAAGCACTTTTCCTTACTTGCTTCCATTTTATTTATTCTTGTCTATATTAATATGTAGAAAAGTAATGAATGAACATAAAACAGGGTAAAAGAAAAATACATAGAAAAAGAGTTTCAGCCTTTTTGTGTTCAGAAACCTCATGCCTGGCAGTTTAGTTTCAAATCTATAACCTTAAGGTATTTTCTTCCATATTAATCAAAACAATAAGAAATTAATCACCTATCTCCAGTTATCTCAGGCCTGAACATTGAGCCATTAATTTAATGTATAGGTTTTTACAAGTGTTTGAGTCAGCAATAATACTTAGTTACTATTTGATATTCATCATTCTTTTTAAAAATTATTTATTCATGAGAGAGAGAAAATGGGCCTTCCAGGGCCTTTAGCCATTGCAAACAAATTCCAGACACATGCTTCTGGCTTATGTGGGTACTGGTGAATTGAACTGGGGTCGTTAGGCTTCTCAGACAGTCATACAACTTAACCACTGAGCCATCTCTCCAGCCCCATTCTCTTATTTATGCTTCAGTTTCTCTGAAAAATCAAAATCATAATCTGTATTCTAATTCTATCTTTTTCCTTTTAATTTTAAAGTAAAATTATTTTTAAAAACTTGAAGAGAGAAGTGTACAATCTCACAGAATTAGAATCTTTAGTAGAAGGAAAACTGGAGCATCTTTTCACTGAGTGTGCAGGTTCCCTGCTCTCCCTTACCTCATTGTAGCTGCATGGTAAGGTTTTATGAATGCAGCAAAATCACAGGCTGTCCCTTTCCCCTTTGTCAGTTCCTGTATGTGCTTGGAAAAGCTTCTTGATTTTCCCCTAAGGAAATAGACACAGATGCAAATGTTGCTCACCCCACTCCACCTGTATTGATACCTTGTTTCTAGAAAGAACTGATCTGAATGGACAGAAATAGGCATTCTCCTCAGACTTGTGTCTGATAAAGTTCTCAATGTAAAGAATTTAAGCTTTGGAATCATTGCACATTAACTATATTTTAACACTGATGATCTTTCTTTCTTTGGAAAACTAAATCATGTGTATTCCTACAGATTGAACCCAGGTCTCACACATGCTAAGCATTTACATAAACTGCCACCAAACTACATCTCCAGCCCTGAAGAGTAAGCTATTAAAATATAACTAGGGCTAGGAAGGTGGTTCAGCAGTTAAAGGCATTTGCTTGCGTAGCTTGCCAGCCCAGATTCAATTCCCAGGCCACCCACATAAAGCCAGGCACAAAAGTGGCACAAGTGTCTGGCATTCATTTGAAGCAGCAAGAGCCCCTGAAACCCCCCCCCCACATACATACATACATCAGACATGCAAATAAATTAATTCATTAAATTAAAAAAAATAAAAATTGAAAATAAAATAACTTCCAGGGGATACTAGGAAGTTTTCTTAGCAAAGTCTGTTGGTCCAGGCCAGATCTGTAAGGCCAGATGCAAAAAGTGGCACGTATATCTGGAGTTTGTGATAGCAAGAGGCCCTGATGCACTCTTCCCCCCACATACATAAGTCAATAAAAACTAAAATGATTTAAAAAAAAAAAAAGCTAACTTCAGGCTTGGGAGATGGCTCAGTGGATAAAGCACTTGCCTCCCAAGTGTGAGAACCAGAGTTCAGACCCACACAAATGCTGCTGTGGCAAGCAGCCTGCAATCACAGTGCTCCAGAAGGAAAGTCAGGGTGAGATCCCAGGGCAAGCTGCTCAGCCAGATAAGCTGAATTGGAGAGCCCTGGGTTCAAGTTAGAGAGCCTTCCTTCTGGAGGATGGCTTAGCAGTTAAGGCACTTGCCTGCAAAGCCAAAGGGCCTAGGTTTGATTCCCCAGAACCCATGTAAGCCAAATGTACAAGGTAGTGCATGCATCTGGAGTTCATTTGCAGTGGATGGAAGCCCTGGCACGCCCATTTTCTCTCTCTCTCTCAAATAAATAAATAAAAATAAAATATTAAAAAATATTTTTTAAAAAAGAAAGCCTTCCTCAAAATAAAATAAAATAAAATAAAATAAGACTCCAGACACAAAATGGCCTGAATATCCATGACCTTACAGTGCCTGACACTACCTACACAAGGCCATCATAAGGGGAGGAAAAGATCATGACATCAAAATAAAAGAGACTGATTGAGATGGGGAGGGGATATGATGGAGAATGGAGTTTCAAAGGGGAAAGTGGGGGAAGGGGAGGGTATTACCATGGGATATTTTTTATAATTATCAAAGTTGTTAATAAAAACTTGAAAAAAAAACAATAAGGAAAATATGTGACATCAACTTCTGGCCTCCACACTTCCATGCACATATATGCATGTGTGCTCACACATATGCAAACACACATACTCATATGCATGTACAGCACACATACATACACAAATAAAAAAGTAAATCAATAAAAATAACAAGCTATTTAGCTCATGATGTGCTTACCTACCACAGAGATTTCTGGTGAGTAAAAGTCTAAAACTTAGTTTTATAGCTTGAATAGTGTGTACATCTTAGTTTGAATCCCTTTTTAAAACCAGGGACTTAACCCGTCAACTTTCCCACTGGGAATAGTGTCTTAAGTTAGCTAAGTGATAATGGTGAGCAGAAGTAGAAAAGTACATTGATTCCTTGGGATGTGTCTGGACTTTGTTAAAGTATCTGAATGGGAGATTCTTGTTGCGCTGTGGTCTTTGTGAGGGAAAAGGATCTGTATCCCTGGTCTTTGAATAATTTAAATGTTGCCAACATAACTTGTCAAGAAAACTTCCTCCTCTTTAAAGTGAAGAATAAGTATTCTCAAAGGCCTTTTCTAACACTCTTATTCCATGAATTTTAAGACCTAATCTTCAGAAGTAACCACACAGCTAAGCACCAGGGAGCATAGCTAGTGTCCAGACCATCTCCTGAAAGCTAGGTCTTAACTTTCCACTTATTTTTAGCCTTCTAGCTTTTGTTTCCTTCAGAAAGTTTCCCTATTTACACTCAGGCCAGATGTTTATTTTAACAGATAAATAGGAAAGGACAAAGAAATAAGAGAAAAAGAGGTATGGAGTATGGGGAGATATCACAGTGGGTAAAATGCTTGCCTTGAAAGCCTGGGGACCTGAGTTCAATCCCTTGGTAAAAAGTACCAAGCATGCTGTACACTTGTAATTCCAGTTCTGGGAAGGTAGATGAGCTTGCTGGCCAGGTAGTCTAGCCTAACTGACAAGCTTCAAGCCCATGAGAAACCCTGTTTAAAAAAAAAGATGGATGGAATTCCTGAGGAATGACACTTATCTGGGCTCTACATGCACACACATGTACCCCTCACTCAACACACACAACACACACACATACACACATGGTAAAATAAAATCACATATAATCAGAGCCCTTCTATTATCCAGAAAACAGTTTAGATCCTAAGGATACAGCAGTGAGAAAAATGGAAAAATATACCTACCTTCATGGAGATCACATTCTAATGGAAGAAACAGACAAAAATCAAGATAAATAATTAAAGCATAAAGTATATGAGATATAGTGATAACTACTGGGAAGAAAAATAAAGCAGGGAATGATAACAGGAATTATAAAAGATAGGGGATGCAAGCATAGTACATTTGTCAGAGAAGAGCTCCCCAGCAATCTGACCCGTGTAAAGACCTAAGGTAGTGAAGTGCCAAACAGAAGAACCTATAGGTGCAAAGGTCCCCATGTAATCATAGACACTGTCATACTAAAAAGAGAGTTCAGAGTAAAGGCAGTAAAGTACTTTAGCTACATCCATACACACCATTAGAAGGACTACTTTGACTCTGGGTCAGATGAGAAACCAGTGGAGTGTTTTTGGTAGCAGAGTGATGTCTTCACTGTGTCCCATAGGTGTTAGCATGTTTGTTTTCATTCTCATTTAGTTCTAGGATTTCTTTTATTTCCTCCTTTATTTCTTCAATGACCCATTCCTTGTTCAATAGTGTATTGTTGACTCTTCAGGAGTTTGTGTATTTTCTGTT
Source organism: Dipus sagitta (assembly GCA_036346955.1). Lineage (NCBI taxonomy): Eukaryota > Metazoa > Chordata > Mammalia > Rodentia > Dipodidae > Dipus > Dipus sagitta. Next base: position 74,400,644 of record CM070771.1, on the reverse strand, counting down.
GTTTCTCTCTTGTTGTTTCTAACTTTATTACATTGTGGTCAGATATACTACAAATTATGTCAAGTTTCCTAAATTTGTGGGTATTTGCTTTGTGTCCTAATATATAATCTAGTTTAGAGATGGTTCTATGAGCTGCTGAGAAGAATGCGCATTCTGTAGAGTTTGGATAGAGTACTCTGTAGATGTCTGTTAAATCCATTCAATCTGTATTGTCATTTAGCTCCATTGTTTGTTTATTTTCTATTTATATAATCTGTCTATTTACTATAGTAGAATATTAAAGTTGCCCACTGTTACTATGCTGGGATTTATTTCTTACTTAATGTCTAGTAGATTTTGCTTTATAAAATTTGGTGCACCTGCATTTGGTGTGTGTATGTTTAGAATTGTGGTATCTTCTTTTTGAGTTGTTCCTTTGATGAGTATAAAGTGGCCTGCTTTATCTGTTTTGATTACTTTTGGTTTAAAATCTGTTGTGTCAGATATCAGTATACCCATACTTGATTGTTTCCTATTTCTTGCTTGGAATATCTTTTTACATCCTTTCACCCTAAGGTGTTGTCTGTCTTTGACAGTAAGGTGAATTTCTAAGGTACAGCAAAAGGATGTATTCTGTTTCCTCATTCTGTCTTTTCAGTAGGAAGTTAGTCCATTGGTATTTAGCGTAGTTACTAAAAACTATGAGTCATGTTGATAATTTGGTATAGTTTGGTGTTTTCTTTATCTTCATTTGCTTTAAGAACTATTCTAGTTTTGATTAATTTTTCCTTCCTGTAGCCTCTTGAACATGTTTATCCTTCTCTTTAGTATGAAGTATTCCATCCACTATTTTCTGTAGAGCTAGCTTAGTGCTCATACATTCATAAAGCTGGCTTTTTATGGAAAGCTTTTCTTTACGCTTCTGAGAGATAATTTTGCTGGATACAGTAGTTTGGGTTGGCAGCCATAGTCATTCAATATTTGAAATACTCCATTCCAACCAAGCCCATCTGGCTTTTAGATAACAAATCAGATGTTATTCTGATAGGTTTACCTTTGTTAAAAAAAAAAAAAAGAGCTGTTTATCTCTTGTAGCTTTTAGAGCTTTGTTTTCTTTGTTTAGTATGTTAACTATAATATGACGTGGGGGATTTCTTTTCTGACCCTGTCCATTTGGCATTTTGTATACTTCTTGTATTTGGATGGGCCTCTCTTTCATAAGGTTTTGAAATTTTTCTTCTATAATTTTTTTGAAGGGGGGTTCAAAGTAGGATTTCACTCTAGCCAGGCTGACCTAGTGCTCATTCTGTATGTAATCCCAGGCTGGTATCAAACGCCTAGTGATCCTCCTACCTCTTTTTCCCAAGTGCTGGGTTCTTTTATAATTTTGTTGAAGATATTTATGCCCTTGACCTGAAGTTCTTCCCCTTCTTGCCCATGTTTCAAATGTTTGATCTTTGTAAAGTATCTCATATTCCTCTAATGTTATGTTTATTCATTTTTGCTGTTGTTGTTTTTAACTCTGCTGATTTTTGGCCTCTCAATCTGTCCTGTTTTTTTAAAATAAATCTTGCTATGTTATACAAACACCTGTGAGTCCTTTCCTTTTTGTATTATTACATACAGAAAAAGCATACTAGCCTCTGAAGTCTGTGTTATGACAACTAATGTTTAGCCTCACTGCCCAGCTACAACCTATGATAAAAATGGAAGGATTATAAACACTATAACAAAGTATAGTGGGAACAACATCCAAACTGTAAAAGTTAGGGTGGAAGCCCAGGTAGTTGAGTCTTCATTCACCCTGGTGTCTGTACCTGCTTGGCTGTGTACAGCATAGCTCAGCAGTCAGTGAAAACTGAGCTAAAAACAAGTGAACAAATGGCTACAATGTTTTTAGGGAAACCTAAGGAACACAAAAAGCCCAGGCTCAGTGACTCAAAAGCAGTAAGTGTGACCATCACAGCCTAAGTCCAGGCTGGGCGCAGAGAGGCTCCTTGAAGTATTCCAGGGACCCGGAGCAGCTGCCACTTAGCTGTCTTCCGCAAGGTGCTTCCAGAGCACTCTGGTGATTTTCTTCTCCATTACAGCTCACAGGAAGAGGGAACAAGCTTCAAAGGATATAACTAGCTGGGTTTAATCAGCCAGGCCTGGAAACCACATACATCACTTCTCACATCTCACTAGAAAAGTCATATCTAATCAAGACAGGATAGGAAAGGTATTGTTGATGGCAGTGTGGTTTCTTAATGACTCTGGAAGAAAGAATAGGTTTGGGGAGAGCCAACTAGCTCTTTGTGATACCAGTGGTTTTCTTTTAATATGGATTAATATTGCAGGAAACTTTTCTCTGGAAGATGCAAACACGTGTCTGTTCACCACAGATAGGGCTCAGACAACAGATCAAAGCACAATTGCACCAAAACCAGTTTGGACAAACCAGTGAGCTTGCTAGGGTTACTTACAGAGCTGGGTGAGAGGTTGCTTACAGGAGCATAGATGACTCAAAAGCAGCTGCATCGTCAAAAAGCTCACCCCAGCACAGGTGATGATTCATGGAAGCTATGTCTGGAGCTCACCGCAGGACTTCCAGGCTGCTTGGCTGGTTGGAGAGTCTCCCCGCAAAGCAGTTGTTTACACTTTATATATCCTTAGGAAAGGGTCCTATAACCTTTTAGTTTCAGCTCTCCCAGATTTGACCTCCTGAGTCTCCTGAGACTCCCTCCTCCCCTCCCTCCCCAGGGAATACTTCAAATTAGAGAAAATTGCTATACACCACTGGTCAGTTTGCTTCTCATCAGTTGTTTACAGATCCTGTGACCTTGGGGAGTGCTTTTATGACCTTTCAAGTGTCAGTTCTCCTAAACTTGTTGACCTTCTGAATCTCCTGAGCCTCCTGTGTCCCTCCAGGAGGGAATATTTCAATTGCTGAGGAAATTGCTGTATAGTTATCTTGTATAGTTTTAGCTTGTATAGTTTTAAGTGGAAAAAAAACATAAAATGGACAAAGGTTCAGAAAGGAATTCAAGTCTGCCATTGATCCTTTCTTAATGAGACTGTGTCACAGTCTCCTTTCCTACCACTCAAGGTTAGAATAATGAACCTATTTTCCCTAGCAGCAGTGTGGTGACCTTCAAGGTGACAGGTTTGTTTGTTAAGAGATGGCTTTTTTCCCCCTTGTCCTCTATAAAGGTTTTGTCAGCATTTTACAGTTTTAGAAGGCAAATTGGATTTTGCTCCAAGTGCTGTATCCTGTGGCTAAACAGGTTTTGAATCTAGCTTTCAATACCAATCAGACACAGGAAAAAGAATGACAAATAAATCCTGTAGACTAAAGCCAGCATTATCAAAGCATTTGTTCTTTTAGATTTGAAGGTTAAATTTGTAATTGAGGAAGGTAGTTTTTAAAATTCAGTTCCTTCTCATACCCCAAAATTATTAACATAAATATGTCACTGTGAAGCTGTGTTTTGAAAGGAAGACTTGTACAAGTCAGAATTTTATGGATTACAGACTAATCTTTATCAGTTTTTTTTAAATCATAATTGAAGAAAGAATCTAGGCTTTTCTTATATTAAATTATACATAAAGTCCTGATCTGTCCTTTGCTGCTTAAAAAAACTATTACATTTAAAGACCCAAACTCTAGAATAATTAAAAGTTAATACAGTAAGGAATTTATATAATAATTATTTTAAATAAACTTTAATAAATATGTATATAAATTAGTACCAAACTTAGGGGTATGTTTGAGATATAAAACCATCTGAAACATTCAAAAGGCATTGAGTAAATATTTTTATAGGGTACATGGTACAATATATAAGCAACTAGGTTGCATATGAAAGTTCAGAAACATGCATCAGTGGGAGCACTATTTATTTCAGCATTATTTTGACCTATATGTTAGATTTTTCCTTTCTCCCATTTCAATTAACTGAACAATTGCTAATCTGTTTGTCTTTCCCCCCTAAGCCCTAGAGTCCAGACACATGATGGAATTTAGAATTTATAAAATGTTTTATGCTCTTTGAAAATAGGTAGTTTTATGTACATGTAGATCTTTACACCCTTCTCAGGTTCATTCTGAAAAAAGTCTGCAATACTTTCCCAAATAGAACTGGTTCTTCAGAAGTTCCTTATTTCCAAAAGGCATAGGCACTCAGTAACCTCAGCAAAGGTACACTGTGTGTTGGCATGCTGTTCTTGTCACCCCAGTTCATGAATACTCAATAATCTCAAATGTGTGGAAAACCAGTGTGACAACAGGAATTACAGAAAAGCTTTAGAGAGAAATATTGAACACTAGTGAAAGTTGTCATTTATGGATTACAAACACAAAATCTCAGCTCCTTGGATGTTTGTTTGGTTTTGATGTTTTGTTTTTGCTCTATTTTGTTTGAGAGAGAATTTTTTAAACTTACAAATCAACATCAAAAGATATGCGTGAGGATTTTCTTTGCATTGGTCATGACATAGTCATGAGCATACCTGCCTTCAGATATTAACAGAGATAGAAGAGAGTTGGAAAAGTTAATACTTAATTTAGTCCCAGCGATCTTTTAAACTCTCACATCTTTTTTTTCTTTAATTTTTTTTATTAATTAGTTTTGTACTCAGCGAATACAGTCAATTTAGTACCATTGTTAGGCTCATCCATGTCCTACCCCCACCCCCTGGCCCCTCCTTGTTGAGGTATATGGGTCATGCATTCTGGAGTTAGCCCATAGTTATGGGTAGGATAAATGTCTCTGCATATCATGACCTAACATGTGCCTCTGACATTCTTTCCACCCCCCCTTCCACAAAAATTCCCTGAGCCAGGTTGGGTTCATTTTTGGTCTGCTTCAGTGATGAGGTAGGTGTTGGGGGCCTCTGGGTCTCTGGATCTCTGATTTGGTAGGAGTTGATTTTTCTCTGTGTTGATCTCCTTCACCCTTGTGCTGGTACCTGGTTCACCAAGAAAACAGCACCCTTGCTTGTTTCGCCAATTGTTCGTAGTTTCAGCTGGGGCCGTTTTGAGGTATGATGGGATGGCTCTCTCCTTAGGATCTACATCTATCTGGAAAAGAGAAGCAGATTCTCCAACGAAGAGTAAACTTAGCACCCGACAAATGAGATAACCCTTACTTTTTTATAGAGAATTTAATAGGTGTAGGCCCTCTTGTAGCCCACGATTGGTAGTAGCTTGATAATGGAGAGTGGGCTTATGTTTGGATATGGTTCTGACTTGTTTCCCAGCTCCAGCTATGGGTCCCATACCACTGAGAGGATCGGTTAGCCAAATCAAGAGAAGTTGGTTTCCCACCATGGCTGTGTGCCACTATTGCACTTGTGTGAGCATCACGACAGGTTTTTGCTGCTAAGTAGGTTAGACTATGAGTTGCTTGGACAGATATTGGTCATTTTCCCACAGTCGCCGACGTAGCACCTTCTGGCACTAGCGTGCTGACTGTCTGGGGACTGACTCTCAATGTATGACACCACATAAACAAGGTTAAACACAAAAACCACATGATCATTTTGATAGATGCAGAAAAGGCCTTTGACAATGTATAACATCACTTCATGATCAAAACATTGGAGAGAATTGGCATGGTTGGTTCATATCTTAACTCTCACATCTTACAGCTACTTTTTATGCATATGTGTGCCCCTGTTGCAAAGCTTTCTGTTATATAATACACCTTTATTCTATAATTCTCATAGCATGCATCAGTATATTTTGGTTCCTTCTATTTAGGATAAACAGTTTTCCATAGTCAAGCAAAATAATCAGTAATAGAGTATTTGCTGAGCAAGGATCCAGCAGCGGGTTTAATTCCCAGCACCACAAAAAAATTAGTTGTCTGAATCTTGGGTATCTTTAAATTTCTGTGTTATTATGAAGTATCTCAAACTCTGTAATGTCACTGCCATGGGTTTACTTTCTGCCCCTTATTCTTTCCGAATATTTCTTCACTTTAACTTGAAAAATGTTTACTTTGTTTGAAATACTTGTTTACATGCAATTTTAAGTGTCTCATTTCACTGACACTGTATGAAAATGATACAATAATGAGAGAGGATTGTGCTTTCCCTGGGAACTCATGTTTCAGAGCTTTAGGGAAATCTAATAACTATTGCACTAGATCTTACACTAACAATTTGGATAATCTATGAAAGATTCTTTGTCACTCTTTATTAGGAAGGTGACTCTCAGATCTGTATAAGCCATTATGACTGGGCTGAATAAAAGAAGCTATTTGTAGAGGGCTGTTGCAAAACAAAATTTGAAGGAATAGATATAAGTGAACATTTTTACAGTTTTTTTTTAACTTTCTGAAATCCATTCTAAAATTCCCTGTATATACCATCTAAGTTAGTAAATTAATGCTCAGCTACCTAATGGCAACCTATCTTTACATGTCCTGGGACACTGCCTTAACTCTGGACAAATAGTGCAACATTTTTCTTCAATATTTCATAGCTGTAGAAATAACAACTATCAGTCATTAAATATAACAATGACTGATATTCCTAATAAGTATTATTCTGTGTAACCTTTTCATGCACTCTGTGTGAAGTAATGTTGCCATAGTCATTTTCTACATAAGGAAATTGAAGCACAAGTAGAGTAATATAGTGGGCAATTAACAGAGGTAGTATGTTAAGCCATACATCCTAATCCCAGGACTGCCATCCCAATTATTACATTATACTGCCTCCCTTTCTTCCTATTCATTGATAGAGCCCAAGATCAAACTGAATTCTAGACAAGTTGGCCAAACTAACATAAATAATTATTTTACTGTATTACATATTCTATGATTATTTTATAGAGACTAACAATTGTTGTGTTATAGAATATGGAAGGTCTCAGTTCCACACAATTGCATGGAAGGCTGGAACCTGATGAAGTTGAACTAAGGTCCCATGAAAGGTAATTTTAGAATTTCGTCTCATATATTTTCAACAATATGAACTTTTATCATTTTTAAAGCAATGTGAGGGCTGGAGAGATTTACCAATGGTTAAGGTGCCTGACAGCAAAGTCTAACAACCTGGGTTCAATTCCCCAGTACCCATGTAAAATCAGATGCACAAAGTGATGCATGCATCTGGAGTTCACTTGCAGTGGCTGGAGGCCCTGACACACACTCTCATTCTCTTTGTCTTTCTCTGCTTGCAAATGAATAAATATTTTTAAAAACTGTGAGTTATAAGAACTAAAAATGACTAGAAATAAAGGACTAAATGTTGACCAATACTTTATTGCAGGAAAAATTCCTAGAATAGAAAATCAGAGTACTACTAAAGGCAAATGATCATATCCATGTTTGAGTTTGCTTCTAATTGTATAATTTTAATTTTCTGGCTTTTGTTTTTGAATTTTGTAAGAATTTTGTTTAGATATACTCAGTCCACTTTTAAAATGATATTATGGAGGGCTGGTGAAATGGCTTAGCAGTTAAGGTATTTGCCTGCAAAGCCTAAGGACCCCAGTTCAATTCCCCAAGACCCATGTAAGCCAGATGCACAAGGGGGTGTATGCACTTGGAGTTCATTTGCAGTGGCTAAATCCCTGGCACAGCCATTCTCTCTATCTGCCTCTCTCTTTCTTTCTCTCTCTCTCTCTCTCAAATAAATGAATAAAATATTAAAAATTATAATATGAACAAATAAAAGGTATTATAAAATAAATGGACAACTTACATTATTTGTTTTTCTTGCTGCTATTCATAGCAAAGAAAATGAAAGAGATGGCAGAGACACTCAGCATTACGAGGTGAGTAGCTAACAAAGTGTGATTGTGGGCTGCAGACATGGTTAAGTGTGCTTAAAGAACTGCAAAAGATAAACACACACTAAAAACTACCAATCAACAAATGGATCAATGACCTGAACAGACAATTCTCAAAGACAAAATATAAATGACCAAAACAAATATTTTTAAAGTGTTCAACATCTTTAGCCTATCAAAGAAATGTAAACTAACCACTCAGCAGTTAACTTCCTTCCTGAACAAGCTTGATGGCATGAAGGGGCCTGAGCCCCCACCTGAATTTCAATCTCCAGAACCCATATAAGCAGCATGGCCATGCATATCTGTCTTTCCCTTGCTTCCGTGTGTTGTGACTTCTTTGTTTCATTCTTTTGAGGCAGTGTCTCAGTCTAGCCCAGTAGTCCAGGCTGATCTGACACTCACTCTGTAGCCCAGGCTTGCCTCACATGTACAGCAGTCCTCCTGCCTCAGTCTCCCAAGTGCTAGGGTTATAGGCTTGAGCCATCATGCCTCGCACATTTTTTTTAACATATGCATGTAGCACTTCCTAAAACTTCTGATATCAGTCAAATAATAATTTAGTTTTATGGCAAAACAGCAATAATACCTCAATCACAGAAATAAAAAATAGTCTCAACTTTTGTTGCCTTTTCTAGAACTCTTATTAACTAGTATTTTGTTTCAAGTCGCCTAAGCATCAGGTTGAGGCGCCCACATTTGCATGTCCACCATTAATGGGTATGATCATTTTTACTCTGTCATTTCCCAGCTAGACAGATTTTTGTTCCCACTTAAGTCTTTATAATTCTTCTTATAAACTATCAGAATCCATATAAGATGACAGACAATGATAAGTGCTGAGGAAGTGGGATTGGAGTTTCCATGAGAATGAGGAACAATGATCCTCAGTTTCAGAGCTGCTCCTTTATAGGGACAGGCCAGCAGGCAGAAGGTCTGCTTCTCAAAGTCGAATGTAAGCACAACAGTGACTTGTGGGTGTCTTTCTAGTTTTCTGGCCTTTACTCATATTTATTCCCACCTAGACACACATATCTAACATTTAGAAGCTAAGAATCACATATGAGTGAAAACATGAAGTATTTGTCTCTCTGGGCCTAATATGTTTTCCTATTATATCAATTTCCTGTAAATTTCAGAATTTCATTTTTCTTTATGGCTGAATAAAACTCCATTGTATATATGTACCACATTTTCACTGTCCATTAGTTTTTGGACATCTAGGCTGGTTCTATTTTCTTTCTATTGTGAATAGAGCAGTAATTCAAGAGTCTCTGTAGTAGGATATAGAGTCATTTGGGTATATGCCCAGGAGTGATATCTGGGTCATATGGCAGTTCCATTTCTACTTTTATTAAAAACCTCCACACTGATTTCCATGGTGACTGTGCCAGTTTGCACTCCTACCAGCAGTGAGTAGGGTTCTTCTTTCCCCACACCCTCATTGGCATTTGTTATCATTTGTTTTCTGGATGCTAGCCATTCTGATAAAGATGAAATGGAATCTCAAAGTAGTTTTAGTTTACATTTCTTTGATGGCTAAAGTGTTAAACACTTTTAAAATATTTGTTTTGGTCATTTATATTTTGTCTTTGAGAACTGTCTGTTCAGGTCATTGATCCATTTGTTGATTGGTAGTTTTTACTGTGTGTTTACCTTTTGCAGTTCTTTAAATATTCTGCCTATTAAGCCCATGTCCAAAGTATCACTGGCAGTGGATTTCTCCCGTTCAGCAGGCCATCTGTTCACTCTGTTGATAGTTTGCTTTGTCGTGCAGAGGCTTTTTAATATTACGTTCACTGTCAGTTCTTGAGACTGTTGCCTATCTGGTTTGCATTCTGTCCAAAACCTTCTTGCCTTACCTATATGTTTTTGCACTGTGTTTTTTCTTAGCACTTGCAGTGTTTCTGGGTTTAAGTTAAAATCTTTGAGCCAGGTGTGGTGGCACACGCCTTTAATCCCAGCACTTGGGAAGCAGAGGTAGGAGGATCATCATGAGTTCCAAGGCCACCCTGAGACTACATAGTGAATTCCAGGTCAGCCTGTACTACAGTGAAACCCTACCTTGAAAAAAAATTTTTTGAACCAATTGAATTGATATTTTTGTGTAAGGTGAGAGAAAAACATTCTGTCTGGGCTATATATAACAGTATAACCAGCAAAAGAGGTTTGCACATGTTTCCTGAGCACAGGGAGTCTAAAGTGTTTGTTCTTTCATTCTGAAACTCAGTTAACCATTGCAAGTATTCCAGTGATAGGTAGGGCATACATCACTGAAGATGTTTTCAAAGTTGTGCTTGCAGTAGATTATGTACCTTATACTTCAGAATCGTCTGATAAGCTAAATTATTTTCTATGGTGAAAATATTTTATACTTCGTATAAATAATAAACCAGCAATGGATCTCTGTCAAGGAAGCAAAAGATGTAAAAATCACTAACTATATGGAAGGACATTATATTATATGAGAGATCATAAGGTCAATATAGGGTTAAATTCTTTCAAGATATTTGTACATTCTTTATGCTTTCTAAGCCCACTGCTTAAGAGAGATTAGAAGCATACCTTTGATAACAAACAGGATATTATTCATCATAAGCAAAAGACTATTTCTCTTTTCCTTCTTCTGCTACAAAAAATAAGTGAATAAAATAAGGAAAAGAAAAGAGGAGAAAGTTTGGGCTTTCCTATTAAGACTCAGAATTAAGTAAGCTCTCACAAGGTCTCAAAGTTCTTGCCCTGAGGTACAGATTTCTAAAGCACCATCAGTAACCACAAAGGCTACGGAGGTTTCCTGGCTTCCATGAATTTTGGAAAGTTACTGTGTTCACCCTCCTTTATTGTCAGGCCAAGAGCAACTGTTTATGGTCCCCTGTGGTTCTCCACTGAACCCTGGTTTTGCTGTGCAAACTGCATTGCCCAGCATCCTCCTTGGGGTTCTCACTCCCCATTCTAATAAACCATTAGTCACTTGTCCAGATTCTATGCAGGGAGGGAGAAGGAATGGAGCAAAAGATTCTCAACTGTTTAAAACCAGGAAAATGAGTAGATCAATAAAATCTGAGGATAGAAAAAGATAGGCACAGCTGGACAGGGGCAAGTCTTGGCAATAACTAGACTGATAGACTGAAGTTAATGAATCCTGACCTGCATCTTTAATGTTACCTGAGGCCCTTAGGTGAGTTGAGTTCTCCATATTGGCTCTCTAACATCCTTGTCTTTCCTTTGTAATATACATGAGGCTGATATGTGTATATTGAGTATATCTTCTATACTGAATTCTGTACCTTGTTCACTTGTGAATTCTGGTGCCTGGACATGGTATATGTTCAGAAACTGCTTGCCAAGTGAATGTGTGAACAGTTAAAGGAGGGAGGGTACAAATGGAAATAGCATTTCTTTTACCCTTACTATGGGTGACCTGTTCATATGTTTTTGTCATTCATTCCTCACAACAACCTTACGAAGTCTCATCCCTATAGAGAAAAAGAAACCAATTTTCAGTCACTAAAGGTCTTTAGCAAAACTGGCATTTAAACTCAGGTCTCTGCCCCCCAAACCCATCTTTATGTGCCTAGCATACTGTGCTCTCTATCAGCCAAAAACTTTATTTCATTGCACATAGATTTAAGTAGGAATGCAGCACTTTCACTAGGTTTTGGTGCATGCCATTACAACATAAAGGATCTCTGAGTTTAATATTATGTGATTAATTTATTTTTTGGATTTAACACAAGGTACTAGATGTGTAAACAACAAAAGTTTAAGCTGAAAACATTTTTGCACTTGAGATTGCCCTTGACATGTTAACCTGCATGATCTAAGAGGAGAAATGGATAAGCAAATAGGCACTGTTTGCTGTGTCTGTAATAAGCATTGCTAGAGAGTATGGGCTCACCCGGCAAGGTGCCTCAGCTAAGACAACGTCAGGAATAGCTGTTTGTTGCCCAGTCTCAGCTGCAGAGCCTGAATCCTTGGCTACCATGTGCACAGTAAGTCATTGGCATCCCATTGTGCATCCCCAGGACAAGAGAACATGTCATGTTTATACACCAACAAGGGCAGAAATTGGGACTCAGGCTGCTAAGACCAGTGTGCAAATGAAATAGCAGCCTCAGAGATGGATGGGAGCCAAGCGTGATGGAGTAAAGTTGTGCATTTACATGTATTCCACATAAGTGCTTCCTATGCCAACTGTGCTATGGTTGTGAAGGCCCAGGCAGGGGTAGGGAGAAGGGGTGGCATCCACTTCTGTGCTGCCAAGAGCCAGCCAGCCAGCAAGTCTAGATGCTCATGCAAATTAGCCTATATTTCACTGTAGAGAATATCTTGTTATGGATAGTATGGCACACATCATAACTGCTCACTAGTGGTGGCCTGATTACCCTTACTGGATTCAGATACATTGACCTCTTTGCTGTCCTTAACCACTACTTCCATACCTCTGCTGGATATATCATTTTGTAAGACAGGCCTTCCTTGGCTATTTAATGTAAAAGAAGACACCTCCACCATTACCACTAGCATCCCTCTTTCCTTGCTTTATTTTCATTGCCATCACAGGTTTTTTTCTGTGTCCCTGTCATGTAAGACTCATTATTTTGTCCATTGCAATTTTTGGCGCTGTCTAAAAAGATGTCTAGCACATGTTGGCTACTAAAGAATCATTTCTTGAATGAAATAATGAGTTGATTTTATTTTTGTATCTCTGGCCCCTGTGGTAAGCAACACTGTGGCATATTTATATAGTACATCATTGTAGGCTGCTTAGCCCAGAACATGAGGACATTCAGTCTTGCTTCTGCTGCTTTGTCTGCCATCCCCCATAACCACCCTAGGAGCTGGAACCCTAAAGCTCTTCTCTCACTGTGGCCAAGGTGACAACCCTCATTCTTCCCTTCACACTCGGTCCTCCTCTTCCTTCTCTATGAAGTGCTCTCCTCCACCACCTTCCTATCCCACCTATCTGTCCCCAGCTCCCGATTGCTGTGGCTGATGCACGGTAGACACACTGGTGGCTCTATTTACTGGTTTGTTTTCATAACAATGTTACAATTTTTTTCTATCCTTTTTTGGAGCACATTTTCCCTCAAATCCAGTCCATTACTGTGTCTCCCAGTCCTCTTGCTAACAGTTATAGTGCCTGGCAACCTTTTGCTCATGAATCTTCGTATGGTGCCACATAGCAAGAGAGAGAATGATGGCTTCCATATGCATGTGTCTCATGTTTCAGGCACCAGCTCATTTGATGATCATCTCAGATCTTCACAAAACCTTATAATATTTGAACCGTTGATACCATTTGAAAGATTAGGAAACAGATTCATTGGAAGAAATCAATTCATCCAGGGCATCATTTTGATCTGGGCTGGAGAGATAGCTTAGTGGTTAAGGTGTTTGCCTGCAAAGCCAAAGAACCCAGGTTCAACTCCCCAGGACCCACGTAAGCCAGATGCACAAGGAAGTACGTGTATCTGGAATTTATTTGCAGTGGCTGGAGGCCCTGACATGCCCATTCTCTGTGTGCCTCTTTCTCTCTCTCAAGTAAGGAAAATGAAAAAAATTTAAAAATTATTTTTATCTATAAACAACCTTTATTAAGAAATACTTATTTATCTGGGTGTGGTGGCACACGCCTTTAATCCCAGAACTTGGGAGGTAGAGGTAGGAGGAATCTCCGAGAGTTTGAAGCCACCCTGAGATTACATAGTGAATTTCAGGTCAGCCTGGGCCAGAGTGAGACCCTACCTCAAAAAAAAAAAAAAAAAAAAAGAAAAAAGAAAAAAGAAAAGAAATATTTATTATATGGATGTTCTCTTTCTCTTCTCTCTCTCTCTCTCATACACACATACATGCATGTAGGCATGTGCACACATGTGTTTGCACACAGTTGGTAGACCATGAAACTTTTAAAAACATAAGTGCCAGATTAGGACTTTTAACTCTGGTCTGCCTAGGATTCAATTTAAGGTAAAAATAAAAAATAAAAATTATACACACACACACACACACACAACACATACATACACATATCACTTTCATGACATACATCATCGTTTTTTGTTTGCCAATAGGCAGACAATATGTTAAAAGTGTCTTAAAACTTCAGATTTCAATGGCATTTTTGTGTAACTCTAGTAGTCATCATGCTCTGGTTAATGTGTTATTTTGTCCTTAATGTGAAGAAAATGCTGGTCTACATAGATCACTTCATGGAAATATAATAGAAAAATCACTACTTACTCCCCTGGTGATTTTAAAGTGGGCCAGATAGGTATTAAAAGTAGCTGAAAGTCTCAAAATAGTGCTTTAAAAGTAACAACATTTCTCCTACATTAATGAATCATTTATGACATCCAAATGATCTTTGTTTTTCAATTAAGGATAGTACAGCTAAAAGTAAATATTTATGAGGCTGGAGAGATGGCTCAACAATTAAAGGCACTTGATTGCAAAGCCTGATGGCCCAGGTTAGAATTCCTTAGTACCCACATAAAGCCAGACACACAAAGTGGTGCATGCATCTGGAGTTCATTTGCAATGGCAGGAGACCCTGGCATGCCCATTCTCTCGCTCTCTGTCCCTCTCTCTCTCTCTCTCTTTGTAAATAAATAAATATTTACTCTCAAAAATATTTTGTACAGGGCTGGAGAGATTGCTTAGTGGTTAAGGTGATTGTCTGCAAAGCCAAAGGACCCAGGTTCGACTCCCCAGGACCCATGTAAGCCAGATGATGCACAAGGTGCCACACGCATCTGGAGTTCATTTGCAGTGGCTGGAGGCCCTGGCACACCCAATCTCGCTCTCTACCTGCCTATTTCTGTATCTCTCTCTCTCTCTCTCTCAAATAAATAAATATTCTGTATAGTACTATTTGAGAGGTACAATATGACTAACACTTTAAAACACAGTTTATAATTTTATGAAAGTAGGAAGATTCCCAGTGACTTATTTCACAATCTGTCAGAAGAGCAAGGTGTAAAAGACAAATTCAGTGCAAAAGAATTAATTTTAGTTCTGTATTTTTTAAAGCATCTAGCTTAAATGTCATCCTGTTAGGAGGGTTTTCCATTCCATCAGATATCCTATGCTGGTATAGGTGCCACCAAATGCAGTATTTAATATTCAGTGTAGATGAATGGTAGAAAAACAAGTGACAGTTGCATATTTGTGAGATATAAATTATGCATTACTGACTTGCCAGCTCTTGGCCTTTTACTCAGAAAAAGCATACTCCCAGTGTGATTTTGGCTCATTTCCAGAGTCTATTCCTTGCTGCTAACCAGGATAAAATGCCAAACCCCGTGCTGTTTGATTTTGCGCAACAATGCTTTAATACCCAGAGCGCCTCCATAAATAGTCGATTCTCCCCCAACTCTGGGAGAAAACAGCCACAGGAAACCTAGACAGCCCCACTTTATTGAGCCAAGCCTGCAGGGCGGCAGAGCAGTGTGGCGGTGTCCCCACCCTCTGCTCCTGCTCCTTGCAGGAAGGACTGTTTACCCAGGGAGAAGCCTGGAAGACACACCATGTTGCTGCAGTGGCTTTAGCAACCACAGCCAGCTTTTTGTTGTGTTTACCATCTGGTGAGCCATGCTCCTTTAAGAAATGAACTCCTGTCCTGCCTTCCCCGCCTCAGTCAGTGATCTTTCAAGACTGTCAGCTGCCTGCAGTTATCCAGAGGAGGAGGAGGAGCCAAAGGAAATCGGCTTGTCTCTTTCCCCAAAGAAAAGTTAAAGGCGCACAGATGGACAGTGGCTTTTTCCTTGAGGGTGGCCCGATAGTGCCTAAGGGGCATGAGCCACGGTTTGAATTTCTGTGCTGGGAGCATCACAGCTGTGGCTTGGGAGGCTGCATCCAGAAAGCATGGAGTTGCTGCAGGTGTTTGGAGGGTTTTGGTGAACAGTAGCTATTAGGAAACATTGTGATATTATTTCAGAGCTCCACCATGAAGATTCAGGACCATCCCAGTATATCTGACACCAAACAACAGAGGAATCCAGAGACCAGTGACCAGCAGGAGAGCTTTGTCTCCGAGGTGTCCCAGTTGGACCTGACAGCATTGTGTGATGAGAAGAGCTGGGAAGGTAGGTGGTCACCTGCTAGTTGGGTGACTTTGTGCTGAAAAGCATATATAGATAAATATATATGAGGCATGTGATAGAATGCCTGAGTGGGTGAGAGTGAAAGCTATACATGCAGAAGAAACTACATTTCTAAATGACTGAAAATCCTTTACCTTGCATAGGAATGTATCTTCAGAGTTGCCAAAGGTACTTGCAGTCTGAGAAAGGAAATGTACTTACCCTTGTCATCCTGTCACCTTGCAGTCCTGTTTATTTCTTTTAACTCAGAGGACTGCTGCTACGCATATCTGTTCCTGCTAGCTGTCCCAACTAAACAGAATGCAATTGGGATTTCCTCCCTCACTCTGCCTCTTTGCCAGCCACCCACCACCTGCAGTAAACCTTGGTGTTTTTCAGGAATGATGTTTTAGTTTGCTTTTCTTCTGTTTGATTTTTAAAGATTTAAAAAAATAGGTTAACAAACAAGAAAACATTGAATAAAAGTGATTTTTACTGAAAAACTGTAACACTATTTTAGATTGGTTTTCCTAAAGAAATTTGGTAACAATGTTAGAAATTTACTTTGGGGAAGAAGTTAGCCTTGTCAAAGCTACTTCCTGGAGGCTACTGCAGCAATTGAACCCCACTGCTCTCCTTATCTCTGTGTCAGCACCCAAACCTGGGTCATTCTGCCTCTGCAGTCAGTGTGGAGGCCACAGCCAGGGAGAGACAGGGCTCCAGATTTCAGCACAACATCTTGGCTTAACAAGGACTTACAGAGAGTCACAACTACCAAAAATCTGAAAATCCACCCCGGTATGTTGATTTCCTTGTCTACCCAGTCCCTTTCCTTCAACCAAGGATCAAAGGCAATTTGAATAGGCCACAACGTGAAAGAGTGACTTCGCCCTGCTCCTGGCATCTAGAGCTTTATTGAAACAGACTATTTCTATTCTTGTTCTCCCTCCTATAATCCAAGACGCCTGTTCTAGTTATTTTCATGTAACTAGGCAGCAGATCTTAAATTTTGTCAGATCATCCCAGCTTACAATATTCACTGAGGAAAAAAAAAAGAAAGCCTAGTTGATGTGCTTCATTGTTAAGTGATATATTCCTAGATATCATTTGGTTTCTTTTTTACTTTTGCCTACTTTGAAGTAATCGCACACCTTTTCAATCCAAACATTGCACACCACCTGCATTTCCCCACCCGAAAGCCTGTCAGTGTAGCTCTTGCTGCCCAAACAAAGAAAATAGTCAGGTAATAAAATACTTTCCACATGTGGGCTTCAGTAAAAATGTTTACCATAAAGCTGTTAGAGAAAAACCAGGACTTGGAGCCAACTTCAAATTAAGCCACATTTTCCTCCTATTACACATCCTCATGAAATGGATCCAGTTGGGTTATTTTCTCTTGATTAATCATAAATTTAAAATCTTTCTGTGCTTTTAAATTTTTTTATTTTATTTTTGGCAATTTTATACATGTATATAGTGTATTTTGATCAAAATCTCTCTTAAAATAGACTTAAGCTAAAATAAAACTGAACATTCTCTCTAGAGTGGTTGAAAGCCAATTCATAGTTTCCCTAAAACTATTGCATTATTGGGTTGGTGAGATGGCTTAGCAATTAAGAGTATGATAAAATGCTTTTAGAACAGGTCCTTGGAACAAAAGTCATTCCATTCTGAATCATCTTGGGAGTCTGAACTGTGTCGTCTGTGACTGATGCGGCTTGCTGTAACTCCTGTTTGCCAACTGCATTTGCATCTGTTGTCAAACTTGCTCATCTTTAAAATATACATGGATTTATTTCAAGGCCATTTTGATTACTTAGTTACTGCTCTTACTTACCTTTTATAAATTACATATTTTAGTTTTCCAGGTTTCATTGCAGCAGGAATAGAGCCATAAGTGTAGTCATATAAAGGAATTACTGCATAAAGCTAGGTTAAATGATAACACTAAATGTGATGAATAAAATATCACCTTATCTATAGCTTCAGTAAGAAACAAAATGTTGACTTTCTAGTAAGGAATAAACTTTATACTATACTAGTTTTAAGTTGAACTTGTGAAACCAGGGCAACAAAAGATACAGATGAAAATAATGATTACCAAAACCACATGAAGCAGCATCCATCAGTCAGCCTCCAGTGCCAGTGAAGGCCGCTACGTGGAGGAAGCACGCTGGTTTCCTTGCCTGCTCCCTGTATCTGCGCCATGCGCTGTCCTCACTGACTATAACTGTGGACTCTCAGCTGAGGTAGCATGGCGAAAAGCCTGCGGTGGGAACCCCTGCAGTGTGTGTGCTCCATCTGCAGATGATGTTCTGGGCCTAGGATCAAGGAAAAAACAGAAGGGTTTGAAAGTAGTAAGTAAATTTCCATAAACTGCACAGCAAAGCCCTCAAAAAGTGAATGTAGAGCCAGTCTTATCACAATCACAGGCATTTAACCAGCCATGTCTTCACTTTTTTATTGTATAAAGCTATATTTTAAAGTACATTATGTCATCTGTTGTGGCTTTATTCTTTTTATTGTTAAGGTTTCCATTCTCCAAGGTTAAAGGAATACACAAATCAAATGTGCTATTCTGATATTGAAAGCTCTTTAGACTGCATAATTAAAATGTTCCTAAGAGGCTAATCCGTGTTGATTTGAGGACATCATTTGTGGAAGCACGAGATTTAAACACTCAACTACCCTCTTTGATTTTTCCTGGTGAAATTAATTTTAAGGGATTACTTTGAACTGGTAGTCCCAACATTGAGGAGGCTGAGGCAGGAGGATCACCACAAGTTCAGTGCTTGCTGGGGCCACCAAGTAAGACTGTCTGAACACAAAAACAACAGCAAGGGCTTGAGAAATTTCATAGGGGTTAATGTGTTGCCTGTGAAGCCAAAGGACCTAAGTTCAATTCTCTAGGACCCACATAAGCCAGATGCACAAGGTAGCGCATGCA
The DNA here is from genome assembly GCA_036346955.1 of Dipus sagitta. Classification (NCBI taxonomy): domain Eukaryota; kingdom Metazoa; phylum Chordata; class Mammalia; order Rodentia; family Dipodidae; genus Dipus; species Dipus sagitta. The sequence continues at coordinate 74,381,851 of CM070771.1, read as the reverse complement.
TCTGGAATTCATTTGCAGTAGCTACAGGCCCTGGCATGCCCTCTGTTTTCTCTCTCTCTCTCTCTCTCTCTCTCTCTTTCTCATGAATAAATAAAATAAATGTAAGTAAAGTTTAAAAAAAATAAAATAAAAACCAAAAACAATAAAACCCCTAACCCTAATGGTGGGTACTTAGTTTTAGAGACAGGGTCTCACTGTGTAACCCAGACTGGCCTTGAACTCAAAGTCCTCCTACACCTCAGCTTCTTGAGTTCTTGGATCACAGGCATATACCACCATGCCCAGCTAGCTAAAAGGGACATGTTTAGAAGGCCATAAAATACTTTATCTCATTCATCACTTAACATAGACAATATTTTTGAAAATAAGTTCTTTTAAAGAATCCTGGAAAGGGGCTGGAGAGATTGTTTAGTGGTTAAGGTACTTGCTTGCAAAGCCTTAATGACTCATGTTTGTCTCTCCAGGTCCCATGTAAGCCAGACACACAAGGTTATGCAAAAGCACATAGTAGCACATGTGCATGCATCTGTAGTTGGATTACAGTTGCTGGAGGCCCTGGCACACCAATTTCTTGCTCTCTCTTTTTCTCTCTTCCTTGGTCTTGCTCTCTCTCATAAAAAAAGGGCCAGTCTGTTGGGCTTGCTTCAAAAAACAACAGGACTTGGCATGCCCATTTTCTCTGTGTCTGTCTCTTTCTTCTCTTCTCTCTGCTTGCAAATAAATAAATAAATAAATAATTTTAAAAAAAGACTCCTGGAAAGCTTCCCGTCATGCAGAGGTGAAAGTGAGTGTCTCCTCATTGCTAACTGACGCCCTCAGCTATGCTAGGTAGGCATCCCAGCAGGCAGTTGATCCGAGTGGTTAAGAGCAGCCTTGGGGTTCAAATCCTGGCTCTGCTGCTTGGTCAGCTCTCCAGTCACATGGGAAGAAGCCTGTATGTGTTTTGCTTGAGTTCCTCATCCTTCAGTAGGTTTAACAACAGCAGATAATAGTGAATAATAGATATGATAGCATCTACTTAGCATGTTGCAAGGATAAATGAAATTACATCTGCAGTGTTCCACATGATGTGGTCACATGATAGGCACTATGTGAGTGTTACAGGTGTTATCATTCACAAATACCTTTTAAGTATAATGGGGGAGGTGGTAAAAACCTTGAAAGTAGAACCTACCTCTACCTAATGACAGTGAATGGTTCTAGAAGGAATTGCAATCATTAATGACCAAGAATGCCTATTCACACCAACCTCCATTCTTTCTTTGGTAGAGTGCTTAACCCTGTACTGGGAAAGGCTATACTTGAAAAGTCACCAGCTGAGCCTCTGACAGCCCTTGGTGATAACATTCTCTGAGACATGCAAGAGATAGAAGACAGGTAGGGTAGTGAATTAGTAACTGGTTAAGCAACTGCATGTAAGTGGGTGAGTCTATGGATCAAAGTCAACTTGAATGGCATTGCTTTCATTGGTTGATTTCCTCAGCTCTGTCCTGTTCCATACCGTTATCAATGATTGAAGCAGAGTTCTTGAAGACCTGCTTATTAACTTTGCAGATAAGGGTAAAGAAGATACATGCACTTTGAATATGACATTGGGGAGGGATAAAGCTGACTGCTTATAAATCTGGTAGTTTGTTCTCTCTCTCTCTCTCTCTCCCCCCCTCCCTCCCTCCCTCCCTCCCTCCTCCCCTCCCTCCCTCCCTCCTTCTGTCTGTCACTCTCAAATAAATAAATAAACAAACAAACAAAAAAATCTGGTAGTTTGCAAGACTATTTGAACAATTTAACAAGACTACCATTTTACTAAGGTTGAATTTTGGAACAGTAAAAAAAAAATTATGAAAGTCTTTCCCCAGCAAGGAGCCTAGTGGGGCCTTCATCTTCCTTAGTCTGAGATGTGCAGATAACCTGCGAGCACAGCCGAGGCTTATGACACCATGCTAGGTAGTGATGGCCCCAAAGATACAGCTGGAAATGAAATGTGTAAAGCATCATCTCCCTTAATTCTGCATAAATTTCTTTGAAATAAGTCATTTAAAGACCAGTTTTATCTTGCAAATGGACCCAGCCAGCTAAAGTAGATAGTATCAGTGACTCATTTGACTGTATTAGCACTGTTCAGATATACCCTCTCTCTTCCTACAAAAACTTTTTATTTCCATGAGCACTGTGGTGTATGAATTAGAACTCAACTTCAGACCTGTTCTTACTACTTAGATAGCTTAGATAGTAGGAATAAAGCTTTTTCTCTGTTATTTCTGACCAGCTATGTGATACTAGCTGACCTGAATAAATTATTTTAATAGAAAAATATGTCATAATTCTGTCCAGAGTTCATTGTGACTATACCCAAGGAATTCTGGTTTACATATGAAAATGTACTTACTTTACATTGTGCTTTAGGATAAAAATCCATTGTGAAGCCTCACATAGTTTCTGTTGCATTATCCTTGTCTGTTTCAATGTTCTAGAGTTACTAGTTAAAATATAAATTATTCTTCAAACTAACCATTGGGAATGGCCAGTCAAAGCTGACTCCCTAGCAAGGTAATGCGGTAGGACATCCTGTGTGTCACTGTTATTTGGAACAGTTACTTGGTTCTATAGCTGAATAACAACTAGCAAAATGTGAGCTAGCCTTGTATTTTTAGATCATTTCAATCTAAAATGTAGAAATAGTTGGTTGTGTTAATTTTTTAGTTATATTGAATTATGTATGACATGTCATTTTATGACTACCTTAAATAAGGTCCTTAAATTTTATAGCTACATAAAACAACAGTAAAGGGATCAAAAGGAGAAAAATAATACATGCATTTCATGTTGCAGAGATTGGAAATGTTTTACTTCTTCCTGTAGACCAACAATGAAGTATTCCTTTTACTTTCTAAAGTTTAAGTTCACAGTGGCTTCACATTTCTCATTTTCAAAAATATTTATTTTATTTATGAGACAGACACACAGAGAGATAATGGGTGCACCAGGGCCTCTAGCCACTACAAATGGACTCCAGATGCATATACCACTATGTGCATCTGGCTTACCTGGGTTCTGGGGAATCAAACCTGGGTCCTTAGGCTTCACAGGCAAGTATATTTACTGCTAAGCCATCTTTCCAGCCCACATTTCTCATTTTTAAATACATTAATTCATTCATCCTACCTATATAAACACAAAACTTTCTTCAGCCTTTTTATTGTCTGTACACGTGTCACTACTGACTCTAGAAAAAGGGCACATTTTACTGGAGATTTATTTGGTTAGGGAACTCCTTGCAAAATGCTTTATACACAGAGACCAAATGATTAAATATGTAAAGATGAGCAGTACCATTTTCAAAGACATATTCTACTAGGCCAGGCATGGTGGCGCACACCTTTAATCCCAGCACTTGGGAAGCAGAGGTAGGAGGATTGCCATGAGTTCAAGGCCACCGTGAGACTCCATAGTGAATTTCAGTTCAGCCTGAGCTATCGTGAGACCCTTAAGTCGAAAAACCAAAAAAAAAAAAAAAAAAAAAAAGACATATACTACTAGGTTCAGACAAATTAAAGACTTTGGAATTACAGGTAGTACCCTTATAAATGGTTTCTCCTTTTCTTCTTTCTCTCTTCCCCACCCCTTTCTCTCATGAATGAAAGTATCAAACTAACCAGCACACACTCATGCCAATGTCAATATCAGACTTTGTTTAGTCACAGCCCTGTGTCCCCATCAAGTTCCCTGCCATTGTGCTTCTTTGCCAGTCTGTGGTGAGGTTATTGCTGGTTACAATGCTGTTCAGGTTACCTTAACTCTTCCTTTACCCTGGCTCAGCTAGTTTTATCCTTAAAGGAAATTTTGCTTACATAGGAGACACAAGAAGCAGTCTGGGTCAATTTAACAGCTTAATTTTCTGCAACTTAATGTTTTCATTTTTTTAATTCCCCTAGGGATTATGTCCCACGCTCCCTCTTCTTCCTCTCATGCATTCCTCATCCTTTAATGTTGACAGACCTGAGCCTCTCACATCTGAACCCTGCCACTTAGCAGGAACAGACTGCTAATATCAGTGCAGAAGATGAGATTCCTCCTGTTGGTCTCCAGCTTTACATGTATCTCCTAGCATATTCACTTTCTGCGCCTCAATAGACAAGATTTTTCTTTCTTAAACATTTAAATTTTTCAGAATATTCATAGTATCTTTGTTCCCAGATAACATGGGTTTCCTTAAGTTTTGTAAACCAATAAACTGTTCTCTATAAGTTATTTTAAAATTATTGTACTTATCTGCCTCTTATGCAGTGGGGTCTTCCAGAATGTCAGGTGGTCATCACTGTTATTGAAACCCTGACACACTCTAAATGGAATCACTGACTTAGAAGATAGGAGACTTGAGAGAGTAGACCCAACTGATTAGGTTTGTACTCTTAACCTCTTTGAATTTTAGTTGCTTTGTCTGTTACCAGCTGGGTAGAACCAATAGCTCTCAAATCTGACAATTATTTAGACAGTTAAATCACTTGGATAGCTTTTAAAAGTGTGTGTGTGTCTGTCTGTCTGTCTGTCTGTCTGTCTGCCTGCCTGCCTGCCTTATCTTGGCCTTCATATTCTATTTAATGGGATAGGGTAAGGACCTGTGAGTTGGTAGTTACTCAGTTACTCAAGTTTTCATTGATTGCTCTAATGTGTAGAAGGGGAGAGAAGCCATGAGGTTGGATTATAAATGAAGTTGCTTCTAGAGCTAACATTCTAGGATTATAATCTGCTCTTTCTATACAAAAAGCTGATATACTTACTTCAGGTAATTTTATACATTTTCTTAGTTTCCTAGCTGATGGAGCTACCAACTGTTCCATGATCTAACTTGTCAGGGTACCAGAACTTAAGAATATGGATAAGTTCTACTCCTATGTAAATCACTAACCTGTAGATGAATTTTAACATCACTTTTTAAAAATTTTTATTTTTAATTAATTGGAAATTATGGCATATGGACAAATATGTGTTGGTCCCATTCCCCTCCTCCCTACCCAACTCCACTGAGGGCCTCCTCAGTGGGATTACTGGTGTTGACCATGGGGTTATGGGGTATGAGTTATAAGAGCAACAGACAGTCATTGTGGGGGAGGGCAATGCTCTGGATACTCCTTTGCACCCTGTGGGGCTATCCCTCCTACAATGTTCTCCCCTCCTCTTCTGCAGTGTTGCCTAAGACTTGGTGGGTGTGTTATAAGTCTGCTTTTAAAGTGTTAAGCTCTCAGCAATTTATGGACTCATACGTTCAGTGTCTATCACCATCTCCCTGGTGTGGGTTGTCAGGCTTGCCATGAAAGCAGCACTCACAGCATAATTATTTTAATGCAGAGTATTGAAACTGGAATAGTGTGTATCATCTGAGATCTGCTTTGAAATCTTTTAGGCATGATTTTTTTGGTTTTTCAGGGTAGGGTTTCACTGTAGCTCAGGCTGACCTGGAATTTACTATGTAATTTCTGGGTGGCCTCGAACTCACGGCGATCCTCCTACCTCTGCCTCCCAAATGCTGGGATTAAAGGTGTGCACCACCATGCCCGGTTTAGGGATGATTTTTAATAAGGAGAGGAGTATTTTAAAGAGAATTTTGCAGTAAATAGAAATGATATCACACTCTTCCCTCCCGAAATCCGGATTTTTTTTCTTATACGTTGTCTAAATATTTTCCTCTGTGAGATGATCTTTTTTCTCTTCTTACAAATTTATGCTGCTTCCTCCTCTAATGATGTGATCTTGAATAGCTTTTGAAATTACTAGTGAAAGGTATGCATCAGAAACTTGTTAATCCCTTAATGCTAAATAGACAGACAGGAAAAAGCTTGCCAAATTACCTAAATGGCAGTTGAGACCCACTCCATAGATAGGCTCTCACAGTCTCATGTGGTTCCTTAGTTGTTTCAGTGAGGAACAGTCATGGTCCAAACCCTTCCTGACCCTCTGCTTTTCTTTCAGCAGTACTCTCACAGGGAAAGTTTCCATACTCACCTTCTGGGGAGGTTGGAAGTATACACAACCCAATATTCCTCTAAGGCTGTTCTGCAAGAAAACCCTAGAAAATTATTTTCTGAAAACAAGTGAGAATGGAGAGAAATGGAAGCCAGTAGCCATCAGCTATGATGGGGATTGCAATTAGGTGTAGTGTGCCTAGTCTAGACCTTGGATCTGAAATGAGGAATCTCTGCACACGTAGCTTCCTAGCACATTTGGGAGGCCTCTGACACTTCGGGAACAGTGCTGACCTCTCACCATCATTATTTTCCAGAGCCCCTCCCTGCCTTCTCCTCCTGGCAGCGGGAAAGTGTGGATTCGAATGAGGCCCACCTCTCCCCACAGGCTGGGCGCCTGATTCACCAGTTTCTGGATGAGGACAGTGACCCTATGCTCTCCCCTCGGTTCTATGCCTATGGGCAGAGCAGGCAGTACCTGGATGACACAGAAGTGCCTCCTTCTCCCCCAAACTCCCATTCTTTCATGAGGTAGGTATTTCTTTTCTCCTGATAAGCAACTGCATTACCCTTACAGCAAAGGTGTTGGGCATGGCACTGATGGCTAGCAGCTTTGTATCACTTAAGTTGTGGAGGGACACATCCCAGTATACCCCGTCTTGTTCAGTCTTCCAATTCATTGTGGCCCAACTGCAATGCCCCAAGTTGAATTTCCATTAGCACTCCTTTCCAAAGCTCTGTCACATTTAACTTTCAGGTTTGCAGTTAATTTCAGAGGCTTTTGGTAATCATACATGTGAATGAGAGCTAACTTAAATTTAATAGTTGGAATAGACAAAAAAAAAAAAAAGTTCTATGTCAGATAATGAATCCATCAGCTTCCTCTTATTCCAAAGGACAGAGGCTGTTTTCTTGTCCTCTGTGCCACACACATTCCATCTTCCCCAAGCCCCTCAGCAGTCATCAGCTGTTTGTGACCCCAGTCATGCCCCTCACAGGCGGAGAAGCTCCTCCCTAGGGTCCTATGATGATGAGCAAGAGGACTTGACGCCTATGCAGCTTACACGGAGGATCCAGAGCCTTAAGAAGAAGATCCGAAAATTTGAGGACAGATTTGAAGAAGAAAGGAAGTACAGAGTAAGTGCCTCCACTGAGTCCTCTTCTTCCCCTGGTACATCAGAACAACAGAGGTGACAAAAGTTAAGAGGAATTTCACTTGGGCTAAAACTTAATTCGAAATAATGTTCTAGGAGCTGGAGGGGTTGCTTTGTGGTTAAGGCACTAGCCTGCAAAGCCTAAGGACCCAGGTTTGATTCCCTAGTACCCACGTAAGCCAGATGCACAAGGTAGTGAGTGTATCTGGAGTTCATTTGCAGTGTCTGGAGGCCCTGGCACACCTATTCTGTCTCTCTGTGTGCCTGTTCTCCCGCCCTCCCTCTCTCTCTGTAATAAATATTTTAAAAAATATTGTTCTAATCTCTCCTTAGTGCTGGGTTCCTACTCCTGTCAGCCATATCTTTAGTGTTCCCCACAAGGGTGGTAAGGGAACCATTTCTCATGGTGGTTGCAATGTAGACATCATAAACTCCTCTGTTTTCTCCTCCATTAGCCTCACAAGTTGAGCCACACAAATAATAGAAGGGGGATATGGACCTCACAGCAGTCCATGATCATAAAGAGCCCACTTTTTGCCTCTGAGGAAATCTCTGGAGCGTCAGAAATAACCAGTTATCACAAAGGATGTTGGGGTTGCCACTTGTGAATCTGCTCTGAGTGATGATTAATTTCTTATTCTGATAGGAATCAACTTTGTCTTCTACTTATTTGATTGTGTCCTGCATCTTTTCCTTGCCCCATTCCAAAACATTCATTCTAAACTTTCTTTTCTCAGCCCTCCCACAGCGACAAAGCAGCCAATCCAGAGGTTCTGAAGTGGACTAATGACCTTGCCAAATTCAGGAAGCAGCTTAAAGGTAGATGGAATTCTGAACCTGTGGCATAACCTCTAGGCAGCAAGCCAGGGGCCAAATCCATCCTGTTGGGTCCTTCTGAGTGCCATCCCTGAGGTGTTGCAGGCTCTGAAGGTGCTCCCAAGTGTTTTCCATGCTTCAGGATGATGGCTGCTTGTCTCCCCAGAGTCTCAACCACAGAGCAGCCAGATCAGCTAAGATGGGAATAATACAATGCTTCTTTGTTTCCCCACATCACTCCTGGCAGGATGATGGCTTCAGTTCAACAACTCATAAGCACTTGCTTAATCCGGGGTTTCATTTGCTACAGTGTTAGAATATGTCAACCCAGACATGTATCTGAAAATAGCTTGACCCCTTCCTGACATTTAAGAGATAGTATAAAAACAATTAAATGGAATAGAAAGTAAAGTTGTCAATGGCTCATGTGAAATCAGTATGTTCTAGGGGAATGAGCATGAGAAAGTATACACCCCATTCAAAAGACTGATTCTAGGCTGATGTAGCCAAAGCATGGGGGTTAAAAGGCTAACATTTTCTCAGATATGGGGCTTTAAGAAACACTCCAGATAATTCAGGGAGATATTATCATTATTTCAAGTTTTATATATTGGCTTATGGATTTCCACTGACATTATAATTAAGTACTGTCTGAACAAAAAAAGGCATGACTAAACAGTGACTGATATCACAGTAAAGTAATTTCAGTTCAACAACCCCATTCTCATATATCTTCATCCCCAAATCTTCTAAACCAAGAATCAAAGCTAAAGCTCTCCGAAGAGGACTTAACCCCCAGGATGCGACAGCGAAGCAATACACTGCCCAAGAGTTTTGGTTCCCAACTTGAAAAAGAAGATGAAAAGAAGCAAGATCTGGTAGATAAAGCTATGAGGCCCAGTGTGGAAGCCACACTGGAATGTGTGCAGAAGAGGCTCCAGGAGAAGCGCATGGAGTCCAGCCGTCCCGAAGACATTAAGGTGAGATGATGCTCTTGGAGAGCTTGAGGCATTGTGTGATTGGTATAAAACCAACCCTCCATTTGCGTGAAGATCTGCTGCCATGGGTGCAAATACCGTTGGTTACATAAGCAGACTGTTAGCAAATGTTTCCAGTCAGCTAGGAGACCCTCCTGCATTGTCTCCTGTTATTACAACATTAAATCAAGCAAAAGTAAGGGAGGGGGTCAAGAGATGACATACCTTATGAATCCTCATGAGCAAAATGATGCCTTTTGAAACTTCCACATGTGTAGAAAAGCAGGTAAAAACTGCAGTTTTATTTCTGATACTTTGGTTTCTAACTACAGATTTAAAGCAGACTGCTCTATTGAATAGATTACCAAATGAACTTATTATGGTTAATAGATGGTTGCATGATTCTCTGAGCTACAGGGATTATAAACAAGCCTTCAGAGCTGTATTGTAGTCATCACTTGGGCCATTAAGTTCAGCCCCTTATGCTCCTGAGGCCACTTTCCTATTGTAAGCCTGCCTTTGCTGCCATGTGTGTGTTCCAGGTAGTTGTAACAAATCTGCTGTGTTCTCAGTTTCTAGTGGGAGCTCAGAAGGAGCTCATTCCTGAGTGACATGGAGATAGAGCTGGGGAGAGCTGCTCTTCTAGGACTCTTAAACCTTCCTTTAGATTTGCTTGACTAAATAAAAAGTTGGAATGTCCACAACTGTTTATCCCATCTTTCATTTCTTATATCCTGTGTTTATATAGGATATGACCAAAGACCAGATTGCTAATGAGAAAGTGGCTCTGCAGAAAGCTCTGTTATATTATGAAAGCATTCATGGACGGCCGGTATGTGATGTACTGAATTTTCTCATTGAGGTCAATTATCTGGCTTTGGGAGTAGATTTTCTATATAGCATATATTATATGGGGCTTCCTAATATCTGCTGTCTTTACTTGTAGGGGAAAGGAGACTTAACTGTATACTTAAACCACAGCCAAGTGTTTTGAAGGCTTAGCCAATAGAGAGTTCTGATTTAGTTGACATTTAACTTCAGTTGCATTCCAATGAAAATTAGTGACTAAAATTAAGTCTCCAGTGTTCAGTTCAAGCAAAAAAAGGGGGTGGGAAAAGAAAGGACGGGGTGCACAAAGCCCAGGAGATGAGACTTCTGTGCCCCAGGTTTGTCCCTGTAAACGGTTGCTAAATTATGCTTTCACAATGAAAACAAAGGCATTAAGCTTAACAACATGCCTTAAAGCTCAGTCACTCTGTAATGCAATCAGTGCTACTAAAGGACTTGCAACCATGATCAGAACCAAAAGTGTGATGCATCCACAGTATGGCCTTGCATTATTGTCACAGCAGGAAGCACCTGAGGCTCTTTGTTCTCCAGCAAATGTGTGTTCCATGTTTACATTGGCTGTGGGGACTGTAGTAGCACAGGCTTGTTCGCTCTTCTTGAGGAATTCATAACCAGACATCCTTTTTATCTCTTCGCTTTAATATTCCTCTGTGCAGAATGTTGTCAAGAACCCAAGAAAACAAATTTCTAAAGGCAGCTATAAGGAAGCAGCTAGACTTTTATACAGCCACAAATCACAGGTCTCTTCCAGTATCTTTCAAACTATATAAAGAATTTGATCTTTTCATCTAAATGATGCTCTTTTAAATAAAGAAGTAAGCCAGGATGTGGTATCACACACGTGTAATCCCAGCACTTGGGAGGTGGAAGCCAGGGGATCAGGAGTTCAAGACCAGTCTTGGCTGCATAGTGAGTTCCAGGCCAACCTAACCTTGTCTCAATCAGTCAGTCAGTCAGTCAGTCAATAAAAACAAAGACTTCTAGAATGGTATACTAAACTTTCTCTCACTTTTTTTTTTTTACAGTGCTGAGGGTTTCAATCCAGGATCATGAGGGTGCTAGGCAAGTGCTCTGCCACTGAGCTATACCTCCAGTCTTGAGGTCTTTGGTTGTTGTGAACTAAGGAGTATTGCCACAAACCTTCCCATATGGCATGAGCCCAGTAATTATCTGCAGAATGCATCCTTGATTGTTTTAGTTCTGAATATATATCAGGATTGATTTTTGTGAACATGCTGGCACTGATAATGATTGATTTTGCTGGCTTGTCCTGCAGTAGAAAAATACTAGCATTCTGAGATAATGTTCATGTTTTAGCCAAGTTTTGTTTCAGATGTTTTTAAGGCCTTGAAGCAAACTAAATATTCCAGAATTCAAATATATTGTGAAACTTTGTCTTTTCTACTGATGTGTTCAAATTTGGCAGAGGTACAGCTGAACAACGGTCAGTCAGGAGGAACCCCTTTCCACAAGGCTCGGAACCCTAAGTGTGCTTGTGGCAACCAGGATGCTTCAGTGTCACTGTTTGCCTCCTTGAATGTTTCTTTTGTTTAGACTTGGGTGGACACATGAGTAATTTCCTGCAAGGGCTTCCTTACCTGTGGCCCCCAAGCCCATGCAGCTATGTTCTAGATGGCCTGAATTTCATTGCTTGTTCACTGGATGGAGCACTTACTGCTCCACGTTGGGCAGGTTCTCATTCTACCTGGACCAAGGCCACATGCACTGAGCCTTTCAATTGCAGGCCTAGTTTGGAACCCCGCCTGTCAGAAATCAGGAGCAGCTTAAGTAACCTCTTGGGCCTCAGTGCTTTCTTTATCAATGTCTGTTATAGGCTGTCACAGAAATTCAATAAGGTGACGGAGGAAGAGCAGTACAGTGGCTTTAGGGGTCACAGCAAATTAAAGTTTTTACTTCTATTATAATTTTATGTTCTCCTCTTTGCTACCCACTTCAGATTAAATGCTTAAATTGAAAGAATTTACTTTTTTTTACTATAATGATAAATTAGCAATGTTAACTATTACTTCTTAATTTTGCCTTATTCCCATTCAGGTGTGTCTGGATTATACTGTAGGGAATATTAGTGTCCCAGGTCTTTACCCCTGGTCCCAGGTTTCTCTGCCTCTGTCTAGAACATGATATTATAACCTCTCCACAGAAAAGAATGTGTCACTTGATATATCACCAGTCTGAAAATCAATGAGTAAACTTTTAAATCTTAGATCCTATAGCAGTTTCTTTCTCATTTCTGAGGGAAAATAAATGCAGCTTATGGGAGGAAAAGGTTTATTTCAACTTATAGTTTCAAGGGTAAGTTTTATCACAGCAGGAAAAACAGAGCAGAACAGATAGCCAAGGTGTCACATCGTGTCATGTCAAGTGGGGAGAAACAGCAAGAGGGAGTTGAGCTACTGAGATTGAAGCTGGGCTATATCATCCCAAAGCCTACCCCTAGCAACACACCTCCTCCAGCAAGACTCCACCTTCCAAAGGCTCCACACCTGTCCAAACTGCCAACAGCTCCCCAGTATTCAAAACACAAGAGCCTATGAGGAGCATTTCATTTAATCTAGAGAATTATCATGAATCTAATATCTAAATACTATCTAGAAAATAGTCTTGGACAACAAATATATGTATTTCCAAAGCTAAACTGTCATTCCAGGTCCGAATATTTCAGAAAGTAGGTGCACAGAACTCACGGGCTTTGATAAGGCTGCAGCTCTGATTTAAATGGTACTGACCATCAGAATGGCAATACTATCCTTTGGTTGTTGCTTTTGGGATTTTTGATCTTTACAGAAATGTACTACTTTCTTAGCTTATAATGAAGAAGAAAGAGTTGCCATTTTCTAAATTAATGGACCAAGAGTAGAACAGTTATAAGAACCCATCATCACACTGTTAAGATATTGCTTCATTCATGTCTGACTTACTTGTGAATGCAAAGAAAACTGGACTGGGGTCAGTAGACAGGTTCTTTCTTTGCTTGCTTGAGACAAATCATTACCCTCTCCAATGCTTGGTTTTAGCTTTTAAAAAATAAGGTTTGTCTAACTGTTAGGGCTTATTGTTATCATTTTACATTTCTCATCAAAGTAAATGTCACTTCATTTACCACTCACCTTTAGAGTTCTGTTCAGGTAATTGCAGCCAAATTGTTGTAGGAAAGTTTTTATTTGAGGCTAAGAGAAAACCTTCACTAAGGAGAAAGGCATGTACAAGAAGCTGTCTAATTAGGGCTTCATGATTTCTTTTCATGGATTAACAAGTGAATTTTTTGAGTCACAAGCAAATATAAGAGTAGAAGGAAATAGAAGTGAAAGCATTTTTAAAAAGTAATACCCTTGATTAATTTTTAAACAATTTTGAATCACCAAAGGTTTTCTAATCTGAGTTCTACATTTTGTTAGTCATGAACATGAGATACAAAGAACTGCAGTGGCCACATTTGTTAGGTATATGCTTAAGAGCAAGTCAGGATGCCGGGCGTGGTGGCGCATGCCTTTAATGCCAGCACTCGGGAGGCAGAGGTAGGAGGATCACCATGAGTTCGAGGCCACCCTGAGACTCCATAGTGAATTCCAGGTCAGCCTGGGCTAGAGTAAGACGCTACCTCAAAAAACCAAAAAAAAAAAAAAAAAAAAAGTCAGGTGTGGTGGTGTATGCCTTTAATCCCAGGGGTAGGAGGATTACTGTGAGTTCTAGGCCACCCTGGAACTACAGTGTGAGATCCAGGTCCGCCTGAGCTAGAGTGAGACCCTAACCTCCAAAAAAAGGAGGATTAGCAGGACACATGTTAAATGTGTAACCTTACGAGAGAATGCCAAATGGTTCTCTACATGCCCTGTCCTAACCAGCAGCCAAAGACAATTCCCACTGTTCAGCCTCCTCACCAACACATGGCACTCACTGTCATTTCATAACAGCCATTATAGTAGGTATGTGACAGCAAAGGAATAACACCTGATATTTCATGTAAAATAATTTTGACTTCCCTCTGCATCTTGATAGCCATTGTTAATGAAGTAACTGATTTTAGACGTCCATTTCATGTGGCATGCTGCTCACCCTTCAATATTGTGCTAATAGGAATGAAAGGTAATGCTGTTGCCATTATTGCTAGTGATAGAAAACCCATATAATATTTGCAGTAGCCTATCCTATCTTGACTACTGATCATGTTGAGAAAGGCAGACACCAAAGGCCACAAAGGATAACCCAATAAGAAACATCCAAAATTGTCTTTGAAATTAAAATTCCAAAAGATCCACAAGACCAGTGTGACTGAATAACATGTGCTCTTCAATACCTGTATAACTCTCACCTTATTACACAAGAGATGATAATAGCATGAAGACAAACAGCTAACTGAAAAAATGTAGTTTATCTCATTTTATAACCAAAGGAAATGCACACATACCTGTGAATTGGACATACATGTTTAGGTTTGAAATATTCATCAATTGATGTTGAAAATATTTATCAATTGCTTCCATTATTTGAGACGCTGAGATAGTTGCTAGGGATGTAAAAATAAGCTTGTGCTCCCAAGGGGTTAGTCTAAAGGAGATAGATGTGAGCAGTTAAGATAGAATACAGAAATGTTTGTGGAATTAAAAGGTACATGGTGAGTGGACACATGACTGGGGCACGATAAAGATGGCTACATGGGAGAAGGCTCCTGATCCAGAATTTCCAAACAGAGATACTGGGACAGCCATTTCTGAGCAGAGTAGATTGAACAGGGAATGAAATGACCAGGGAGGACAGGAACAACAATGAAGAGATTCAAATCCTGTTCCAGAAAGCTGAGCTTAACTCCATGCTGCATTTTTTAAGCATTTTTAACTGCAGTCTTTTAAGCATTTTTAAGCCATGTCTAGATTTTAAGAAAACCAGAGTGAATCTTCCAATCAATTCTATTAGCAAATGTTCCTTGAATACTTACTGTTTGCCAGAATCATGTTTTTAAGATGAAACCATTTCATGGGGAGAAAAGGGCTTGTGATTAAGTTGATTACAGAATCACATGATAAGAATTATACTAGAAACACTTGCTTTCTACTTCCTTGAACCCCCAAATAATAAATTATTTTTGGTACTTTAAACCTTGAGGAGTTTTAAGCAGAGATTTTTGAATGATCACAGTGAGTGGGGGATGTGATATGATGGTAGAACACTGGCCCAACATGTGTCAGGTCCTAGGTCAAGTTTTCAGCACTTAAAAGTTGTTGTTTAGATTTAGAAGAAACAGTACTACTGATAAATTTCCACTGATCTGCAATTTATGGAGGTATTTTAAATATTTAATGAGTAAATATTATCAGTTTAAATAAGTGTATGGATGGTAGGTCTTCAGTTGCATTACATTGTAGGCCACAGACACCCAAAGCATTCTTGAAAAGCTAGTAGCATGACCTCTGGGAGCAGGCCTCTCAACTCTCTTGTGGTTGTTTTTCAGGTGACAAAGACTGAACGTCAGATTATGAAGCCTCTGTATGATCGGTACCGGCTAGTCAAACAAATCCTGTCCCGGGCCAACACCATCCCCACCATTGTGAGTGAAGTCCCTCTTTTCTGTTTTGATAAGCCCTGGCTATGTTTATAGGGCCCTAAACTGCTTTCTCACTAAAGAACAGACTTGATAGTAAAACAGCCATTTATATCTGTGCCCCATAAGCCTGAGGAATGACTTGATCCAGGATTTCTGAGGCTACATTTGCCACTGAGCAAATCTGAACCTGATAGAATTTTCCCCCTTTGTGGAGATATTTGTAAATCTATCTGCCATGCACTGGGCCAACTTCATGATCCTTTCCTCAGAGACAAAACACCAGGCATAGGCCTTTGCCAGGCTCTTTACCCCAAATAGTGCTGCTCTGGCCCCAAAGGCCCTATGCTGACAATCTTTCCCCATTTACTAGGGGGATCATTCCCCCTGGAAGTTGGTAAGACCCCTCTAAACAACTCCAGTGGGAAGCTTCTTCTCTTGGAGGCTGTGAGGGGTGTAGAGGGAGTGGAAGGAAAGGGAGGGATGCTGCTGGCTGTGAAGTTGCCCACTGTGACCACCATCCTGGGATGTCACTTAGCCCCTGGATTTGCTCTTAGCAGGAGTGTGTGTGGCCACTATGGGAAGTCTTTTAACTGCTTACCCTGACTCAGCATTCCCACCCCCAGCTGGAGTGTTAGTGCTGGTGTATCTCTGAGGAAAGCTGTCGAACTCAGCGCCCTCATCCCTTCTGCAGGCTTTTCTTTATAAGCAGTCACAACATTGCTTTGGTGTCCCTGCTCTTATCTAGCCCTTCCTCAAATCACCTCATTCACTTCTAGGCCTGGGGCATGCCATGAACATTTCTTTTAACAGTGAGTTTGTTTCTATGAATGACGGAGAATCCAGAGATCCCAGGCTGGTGTATTTGAAGAAAGCTACTCTTCTGCAAATTTC
This sequence comes from Dipus sagitta, assembly GCA_036346955.1. Classification (NCBI taxonomy): domain Eukaryota; kingdom Metazoa; phylum Chordata; class Mammalia; order Rodentia; family Dipodidae; genus Dipus; species Dipus sagitta. The sequence continues at coordinate 74,365,644 of CM070771.1, read as the reverse complement.
TGCAGAATAAATGAATAAATAAAATGACTTAATCAAAGGGAATCATTGACTTTCTTGAGTAGGAACCTTCAGGATCCCTAAAATAGGGTGACTGCAGCAGAGGTTTGATAAAGTTCACATTGCTTCTTGAACTTGAGTTACCCTCCTTAGGAGATTATAGTAATATGTTCTTATAGTTATTGTGATTGGGAAGGACAGTGTGGGGGAAGGTGGTTTCTTCTTAGGGTTCTTAGCCATGTGCTATTCTTGTTGTACCATATCTTCTCTGATTTTGGGGGGGAGGCTCTGAAGGGAAGTGGCAACTTGAAAAAGGCCTTTGGTTGTCTTAGGTTTGGGGGACTTAGATTTGGTGGGAAAGGCTTAGAAATTACAGCTAAAGGACCATAATATTAGTGTGATCAGAAAGATCAAGAGCTAGAGGAAAAGGAAAAGGGGTTCATAATGTAACCTACTTGTTAACGCCTGTCGCAGGGTTCCCCCTCCAGCAAGCGGAGAAGCCCTTTGCTGCAGCCAATTATCGAGGGTGAAACTGCTTCCTTCTTCAAGGAGATACAGGTGAAGAACTCCCACGCTAACCCACACCGACTCTGCATCACCCCGCCCTGAGTGGTGGAGGGGCGCATGATTGTACCCTCGGGTGATGGCTTCTTGTAGCATCCCTACAAATCAGTAGTTACACAGAAGCAGCTTTGATCAGTTGCCTTTTATTTACCTGATAGCCTGGCTAATTTCCTTAGTTTCATTTTTTTTCTCCCTTTTCATTTTATGTATTGTTGAATGTTTTGGTCCTACTTTACTTTCAGAGATTATGGGTTTTGTTTTTTTTAAAACCTTGTTTTTTGTTTTGCTTTGCTTCCTTCACCTGGGGATTTTCTAGATTTCAAAATCTTAAATTAGCTCATTGAACTAACTTCAAAAAAAAGAAAAAGAAAAAGAAACATACTGAAGGTATAGAAAATAAAAATAACCAGGTAATATATAAGATGAACTTAAAGCTTTATAGACAGGCTTTGACAGCTTTGCATGTAGGTTCACCCTTTCTTCCTCCCCACTCCTGCCCTGGCTCATAGATTGCTCAAGACTGGTTTTATTCACTTTATGAGGAAGACATGTTGCTGTGGTCAGCAGTCACCAGAGTGGACACATTGAATTTTTTTTTTCCAGTACCAGTTACACATTGTCAGGATAGTCCTTGTTATCACTGACTATCCACTAGAATGGACAGTGGCATGCCTATGGATAGTGTCTCTTTAGGATCCTTACTGGCCCTTTCTGGGATCAGCCTCTCTTACGGTTTTTCATTCCAGACAACTGAACAAATTCAGCTGCCTTACACAGGCCTCTAGACATTTTTTTAAAGGCAATTTTTTAAAAGTCATGATTGTTTTGTAAGAGTTGTTGAGACTTAGGGAGATTTGCTTGCTTGCAAAGCCTGACAGCCCAGGTTCAATTCCCCAGTACCCACATAAAGGCAGCTGTACAAAGTGGTGCATGAATCTGGAGTTGGTTTGAAGTGGCAAGAGGCCCTCGTGCAATCATACTTTCTCTCCCCCTCCCTTCTTGCAAAAGAAATAAAATATCACTTTAAAAAGAGTTTAGGTACAAAGAGGAAGATAGTCAATAGCAAAGCAGGAGGAACTTTTAAGGGTCCTACTTATCAGGTCTGGGATATTCTAACCCAAGGGTGATGATCTATTCTACTTAGGATGATTATCTCAAAATAATCTACTGAGGGACACCAATTGAAAATTCACTTTCCTGCCGGGTGTGGTGACACACACCTTTAATCCCAGCACTTGGACGGCAGAGGTGGGAGGATTGCCATGAGTTCCAGGCCACCCTGAGACTACATAGTGAATTCCAGGTCAGCCTGAGCTAGAGTGAGACCCTATCTTGGAAAAAAAAAAAAAAAAAAAAGGAAAGAAAAAAAGAAAAAGAAAATTCACTTTCCTGAGGAAGTTAGGTGCCCCACACCTCTTACCATGCAGATTTTCAGTACCTCATCTGCACAAGTTTAATGCAATAGACAGACTGTGCTCTGTTCATATTATTAAACAAAACTTGTATTGTACATGGTACTGTAAAGTCTAGGCCAGTAAACTACATTGGGTCTTAAAAATTAGAACCATTTTATTTTTTAATAAAATTCATTTATTATTTGCAAGCAGGGAGAGAGAGAAAATGTGAATGGGTATGCCAGGGCCTTTTGCCACTGCAAACAATCTCTAGATGCATGCACTACTTTGTGCATCTGGCTTTATGTGGGTACTAGGGATTCTAACCTGGGCCATCAGGCCTTCAAGCAAGCACCTAGAGTCATTTTGTAACAAAAAACTTTAAGGTTTGTGTAAGACAAAAAACTGGTAGTTTCACATAAGAATTTAGCCACTTAGTTGAAGTTTGAATATTTGATTAAGTGTAGGCAGAAGAATTATGCTTCTTGTAGCAGCATGAAATAGAGCTGTTGCTAGATAAAAATGTGTTCCTGAATACATCCAAAACATGACACTTAATTTTAAAAGGACGTTCTTCCTAATTTTTTAGCTTGTTTTTTTTTTCACAAGAATATTATGGCTGTAGCTACTGATCCATATTGTAGTCAAAATATCAAATAATTTTGCAGTGATTGAATTGCTTTAATAAATAGTGTTATCTTTTGGTTCATTTTGTTCCAGTTGGACAGGCCTATTTGCATGTATGTGGACTGTGCTAATTTTTGACAATGCTAATATAATTTGGAACTTGGTGTGTTTAGAGATAAGAAAATTGGGTCTAAGTGGTTTCTTTAAAGCCCATCCATGGTTTTAATTGCTGTTGGGAAGAACCCAGCAGTATATGACACAAAGCCAGCCCCAGTTCTGAACCTCTGAGGGCCTTCCAGTCCACAGAAGCCTAGTCAGTTCTCCTCCCCACTGCGGGAATATGCTGAAAAGTTCCTCTGATGAAGAAATTCTATCTTGAATATTGAAACTTAAAAGAGTAATGAGGAAGTGGTGCTATTCATAACATGGGCTGAATATCAGTAATAGCTAAAACCTTACCAGTTTCATAATTAGTTTTGATGGTAAGAGAGAATGCAACTATATAATTCAGAATGTGTAAGTTTGATAAGCTTAAAACATCACAGTGAAAATTACTATATTCATAGCTGGCATAGTTTATTACATTCTATGCAGCACACTTGGATTTGCTGTTGGGTACATACATACAGCATCTTCCCAAGAGGACTTTGTGCACTTTACTGCCTGCCTACTCCTCCACCACGCCCCATGGAAGTTTCTTCTCCTAGCTTTCACTATTCCTCATGTCATATAAGCCTCCTGGCTCCGCTGTGAGCATACACACCAGTTTATCGACGTTCCTTCTGAATGATACCTTGAGCTACATGTATTCTAGGTATGGTTTATCCAGGACCACGGTTAGGAATCAGTCTTTCTCTGGCCTGTGCAGCTGAGGCCTTTTCAATCCTGGCTGCTTCAGCCATTGCCAGTTCATTGTAGGTTTTTAGTAACTGGATAGCTGTCTATCCTCACACTGTTGACTGTAGAGCAGGAGAGCTGCTGTAGGGTGTTATCCTGCCTTTTGAAGCATGTTGACCAGCATCTCTGGTCTCCACCCACTAGATGCCTCCACACCTCCCTAGTTGTGACAACCAAAACTGTCTTCAGATATTGCCAAATGCCTCCTGAGGGACACATTCACCCCATGAGACCCACTGTTCATGCCCTGCCTTATTGGTTCACAGTGTTCCCTGTGTTTGTGTAATCCCCAGCAGGGCTTTTTCTTAACCTACTTAATCTAACCTTGAATATTTCCAGCTAGTTTTTATACTTCTATTTCAGCCTTATGGAATAGACTAAATACAGATTCTGTAGTCCAACAAAGTACACACCCCTTCCCACTTTATATTATTGATACATGTGGAGAATATGCCTTTTATGACATTGTCTGAGTGGCAGATAATGACTAAGATGGTTTCAAGAGAGAGAGCCTGCTATAGACTTTTGCCTCCAGGTTCATGTCACCATGGTGTCACCGTGACCAAATTTTGACAGTCAGGTTGTCTTTTTTTTTTTTTTAATCAAAATCTGGATATTGTGTTAGTCTTCTTAGAAAGGGAAAACTGGCTCGTGTTCATGATCATTTTGTGAAGGAGCCAATACTAGTGAATTGATCCCTGGTTCTTCCCAACTGCTCATATATTACTATGCATTAGTTCCATCTAGAATATACTCAGTATCTATGACTTACAGTGTTATTTGAACATCTGTTTTTGCTAGTTCTTTTTTTGCCCATGATTTTCAAGGGCTGCTAAGCGTAATTTTGTTTGGTTCATCTGAAAAACAAACAATACAAGAGTGCTTTAAGAGTCTCTTAGGACTTTGGGATGTAATTGGTAAGACTTTTAAAAAATGAAATCAAATGTGTAGACCTCAGGTTCTTATTTTGTGATATCATTTGGTATCTGTTTTAGGCTTTCTATTTAAAATTCTCATAATAGTCAATTCTAGCTATCTTTTAAAACCAAATTGTTAGATTGTCAAACAAACATTTATTGAGTACTGATGAGGTCATTGGCCACATTCTGGGGCAGCAGTACAGATACCTCCCTTGAGCTTCAGGTCAGATCCTGCCAAGCCTTCCTTATCCAGAGAAGGCAAAAGTGGAAAGCCACCATGCACTGTGCCCGACTAGGCCTGTAACACACACTTCATCAGTGAAGTGTCATAAAAATGACATAGGAGCCGGACCTGGTGTCACACACCTTTAATACCAGCACTCTGGAGGCAGAGGTGGGAGGATCATCATGAGTTCAAGGCCAGCCTCAGACTGTATAGTGAATTCCAGGTCAGCCTGGGCTAGAGTGAGAAAAAAAAAAAAAAAACAAAGAATGGCTTAGGTTCTGGGCATGGTGGCACATGCCTTTAATCCCAGCACTCGGGAAGCAGAGGTAGGAGGACTGCTGTGAATTCAAGGCCACCTTGAGACTATATAGTGAGTTTCAGATCAGCCTGGACTAGAGCAAAATCTTACTTCAGAAAAAAAAAATGACATAGGTGAGAATTGTTACTTCCACTTACTTAAAAAAAAAACAAACTTAGAATTATTCATGTAAGAAGTCAGGTTTGTCTATGCATTTAAAAGTAAAATGTAATATTTGGGCTGGAGAGATGGCTCAGCAGTAAAGGTACTTGCCTACAAAGCCTAATGACCTGTGTTTGATTCCCCAGAACCCATGTAAAGCCAGATGCACAAAATGGTACATGCATGTGGAGTTTGTTTGCAGCAGATGGAGGCCCTGATGCACCAATTCTCTCTCTCCTCTCTCCCTTCCCCTCCTTCTCCCTCTCTCCTCTGTCTTTATCTCCCCCCCCCCTCTTCTTGAAAATAAAAATATTTTTAAATGTAATATTTAAATTGAAAAGCATTTAATATTTATGGGCCAGAGATTGAAGACCCAGAGGCACAGCTGAGGTCATTCAGAAATACCACCTGGCTTTTGCCAACTTAACCTTCATGCCTTTCTAACAGTACCTTCATTTTAATAAAAGAAAAAAGAAGCTGTATTGAATCTGGATAACTAGGTGATTTTTGAATGACACTTGTAATGAGAGAATACTCTAAAATGTAACCAAGACTATGATGGGGTTGCTTATGATCTCCAGGAAGAAGAGGAGGGGTCAGAAGACGACAGCTACATGAAACCAGACTTTACTGTCACTCTGAAAACGGACTTCAGTGCTCATTGCTTTCTGGACCAATTTGAAGATGATGCTGATGAGTTTATTTCCCCAGTGGATGACAAAATGTCATCAAAATGCAGTCAAGACACTGAGCTTTCAAAGCTCCACGCTGCTTCAATGTATGTTGTTTGTGGTGCTGATGGTTCTGTGAAAATAACTGCATAGTATTTCAGCCTTTGTATGTAAATAAATAAGTGACTTACTTAGAGTAGATATATATAGAAGAAACAGTGATTGGGAAAAAAATCTGAGCTGGGCATGGTGGATCACACTTGTAATGTCTGTACAGAGGAGGTTGAAGCAGAAGGATTACCATGAGCCATGGGTACAAGGCCAACCTGGGTTAGATAGTAAGTTCCAGACTAGCCTAGGGCTGCAGAATGAAACCTTGTCTCAAAAAAGTATAGAACAGTCCAGGTGTGGTAGTGCACACCTTAAATCCCAGCACTTGGGAAGCAGAGGTAGGAGGATTGCTATGAGTTGAAGGCCAGCCTGAGATTGACGTCGCGCAAACCAGGTCAGCCTGGTCTGGAGAGAGAGATTCTACCTCACAAAAACCAAAAGAGTGCTGGAGAGATGGCTTAGCTATTAAGGCACTTGCCTGCAAAGCCAAAGGGCCCAGGTTTGATTCCCCAGGACCCACGTAAGTCAGATGCACAAGATGGCACATGTGTTCTGGTGCTCTTTTGCAATGGCTGAAGGCCCTCATGGGCCCATTCTCTCTCTCTCTCTCCCTCTGTCTCAAATAAATAAATAAATAAACAAATACCAAAAAGGAAAAGAAAAAAGAATATAAAGACTATAACAACAAAAAAAAACCTCCATGAGTTTTCTTTTATACTTTATCCCATCTCATTTGAAGGACCTTCTGAGATCTTAAACAACCAGGAGGTAGGCCTCTGCAGTTGGCACTGTATGGTTCTGTATAGCATGGGTCATCATTTAATAACTGCAGAGCAGAGGTGCCAACCCTCCTTTCAAAGAACACGTGACAAAGCACAGTGGGATCTCACAAGTCCTCAGAATCCATAAGCAGCAAGAACCTCAGGGTGCTCAAGAACCTGGGTCTGTCTTTCGTGTTTGGGCTTTTGAGAGAGGCAGCACCCATTTCTGATGACCCTCAAGCAGTTTTGAATTTATTTGCTTTCCTCTATTTCTATAATCCTTGTCAAATAATACATTCTTTCCATTTATAACAATTCAGATAGATTTAACTAATTTTTATTGAAATGTGTCTTTCCTGTTAGACCTGAACTCTTGGAATACCTTCAGGAAATGAGAGAAGAAAAGAAAAGGATTCGAAAGAAACTTCGTGATTTTGAAGACAACTTTTTCAGACAAAATGGAAGGTATACATATGTTTCTTCTCTTTCCTCGCCACATCATGCATACTTCTAGCCCTCTTGTTGAACCTGTGGAATGCCTCTTACATGTCACTTTTCCTCAGCCACCCTATAACTAGGTCTTTGGCTTTGTGGTCAGGGATCCTTAGAGATTTTCACTGAGATGATATGCTTTGTTTGACTTAGGCAGGTGCAACTAATATGTAAAACTAACTTGTCACATCATATTCTCATCCCAGATGAGCAGCTGAAAGATGAATTTCAAGCTGACAGAACGGGAAGCTTTTTCTCAGGAACCTTAGAGGGAGAAATAAGGATTTGGACGCTTTCATCTTTGTTGACTTTTAATCATAAAGATTAAAAACAAAGATTGGACTGAGGATGTAGCTCATTGGGGGAGCACTTGCTGCATATGTTCTAGCACTGCAGAAAATAAAGCAAAACTGCATCCATGATAATTGCCAAGTTTGAAGGAAAAATATATCTGAGAAGCAAATATATGAGTATGGTTGCATGGTCAACAGGTTGTCTAGCTCCAGTTTTGAGGCACAATTTAATCATTTGTTTGTACCATTTTGCTGAGGACATCTTTTGTTTGCAGGTTCCTGAATACATAGAGCCAAGAACAGAACCAGGAGTCAATCTAGGTCACTCACGATCAGAGTTAGGTTTTATCATCTCAAATTGGTTTTGTGGTCATCCAGATTACTTAAACTGTATAAATGCAGTTTCTTTTGAGAAATTTATATCCTGAAGTTTGAGGAAATGGAAGCATCATAAAAATAAACTTTGACATTTCAAATGCATTGTATTGTAGTTTGGTTTAGACATTACATGAATTTATTTTTAGAATCTCTTAAGTTGGATCTTCTGTATAATGACTTCCTCCAAATTTAGTAATCTGTATGAGTAAATGTTTGCTTTTGTATCTATATACATTACAGACTATTTCAAAAATATAGATAAGAGGTAATCCCCAAATTAATAACCAAAGTCAAATCAAAATTAATATTGATGTGTTAATTTGATTTGTTTCACCTACAGTTCTTCTTCTAAGCATATCATGGTTTGTCTGTATCCATAATTATTCATATAATTATTTATAATACTGTGCATAACATCCGATACATGAACTATATATTATGTAGCCTTCACAAGTTTTACAAAAGTATAAATGATGTAAATGAACTATTGTAAAGTTTAGAGCTATAAGGGACTTAAAATTTCATAAGATCTAGCTGCATTTCATGTCTGAGGAGTATAATGGCCCCCACTGGCCACGATGGGACCTAGATGGCAGGTACTCTTCCCTAGGCCCCTGTTCCCTGTCCTATAGTAAGGGGCCATCTCAAATACATCCTTAGAGAAAGGCAGAATGTAAATGAGATCACTTTAGTGTACTAAGCCCCACATTGTCTTTTTCCCCACAATTCCTTTATAGTGAAAGAAAGGGAAGCATGATAATATGAATGTTTGATGTATAGATTTTTTTTTTGAGGCAAGCCCAATAGACTGGCCTGTTTGGAATGCATGAAAGTGAAAGGGCCTCCAGCCACTGCAATTGAACTCCAGGCAGGTGCAACACACCTTGTACACATGTGCAACCTTGCCTGCTTGTGTCACCTTTTGCGTCTCGCTTCTGTGGGACCTGGAGAGTCAAACATGGGTCCTTAGGCTTTACAGGAAGACACCTTAACCGCTAAGCCATCTCTCCAGCCCTGATATATAGATTCTATAGAACATGAGTGAGACACAGCATCACACTGAATGATGGTAGAGCAGCCACTTTGCAAGGACTCAGCTGCCCAGTCTTGATTTCATCATGTGTTGAAAGAATGGACAGTAGTACCTTCCTGACAAGTTGTTGTAAGAGTTATGCTAGATCATGGGCCCATAATAAGCTTTCAGCTAATACTGGTGCATATAAAAGTTTCCTTATAAAATTATTCAGTCATACTATACAAACTTAACAGAATTATGTGTAGAACTGCTGGATTGCAAGAGCAATTTTATAAGTGGGACTATTAACTGCCTATTCTTGAAACATCTAAAAAGTGTAGGTGTGCCAATTTCTAGTTAGAAATTTAATAGTTCATTGGATAAAAGATGTAAAATTTAGAGCATATTAAGAATGAATAAAAGACTTCAGTTTATAGGAACTCAATGTGAAATCATATGAAAACAGAGAACTTTTCTGCACTTCTTTTTTTTAATATATTTATTTATTGGGGGGGGGAGGAAGGGTGTGGCAGGGCCTCCAGCCACTGCAAATGAACTCCAAATGCATGTGCCCCTTGTGCATCTGGCTTCCATGGGTCCTAGAGAATTGAACCAGGATCATTTGGCTTTGCAGGCAAACACCTTACTGCTAAGCCATCTCTCCAGCCCTTTTCTGCAATTTTTAACCCTTTTAAAGTATCCTACAAGAGTGTACATTAGCTTTACAAAGCTTTAGTCACCTGGTGCCTTCAGAGAGAAAACTGGTTTTTACTGCTTGTCTAAATTCAGCCCCATCTTGATACAGGATGATAAAACAGTTTCCACATGATAATTGCCTGATGAATGCTATCATCTAGAACAGATAGGAAATGATCCTCAGCTCCCTTTCTCTTTGTTTGCATTAGAAATGTCCAGAAGGAAGATCGCACTCCAATGGCTGAAGAATACAATGAATACAAACACATAAAGGCAAAGCTGAGGCTCTTGGAAGTGCTCATCAGCAAGAGAGACACTGATGCCAAGTCCATGTAAGGCACAGCCCCACCCAGCCAGGGGCCTAGCAGTGCAAAAGGAGTCATGGTATAGCTCCAGAAGGCACCTTTGGAGCTGGCAGTACAAAGCAGGCCACATTCTGCCTCTGGACCATCAGGATTGACTCCTATTTACATTGCCTGCCTTGGAAGATGACAATGTGAGCTGACTTGGAAATTTTGTAATGGGAAAGTCAAGATTCCTGCACATGTGCACATGTAGTGGGAGTGTCACTGCCACTGACAGTGACAGAATACATCAGGCACACCCATCTACAGAAAACACACTGTTCTTCCCTAGATAATATAAACATGAAACCATTCTGTAACTGTGACAAAACCAAGCTCAGGACTTAATTCTGCAGAGTGAGCTCGCCATGGCCATCTGTGCTCTCCCTGTACCCTGTGACATGTGAACATGCACCAGAACCCTATTTGCTGCTGTGGCCACTCTAGTGACCTGTCCCCTGAGCTGCACCTTTCCCACTGTGTGGATTAATTTCCCCTTTAGCTCTCAGGTAGATGGAAGCTGTGTCTGCCCACAGTGGCAGGGCAGTCACCTCATTGAAGGTATGTGTCTCCAGACTTCTCAGTGTGCAAAGAGCTTCAGGGACTGACTCATACTTGGTTGCAGGACTAAGCAATGACAATAGCAGTTCTGTTGATGCTGAGTTTAAAATCAGCAGGTGGAGGTCCTTGGAAGTGTCTCTAGAGCATTGACTGCGCTTCCCTTCAAATACAAAATGAAGCTAGCATGCCTTTGGTAACCTGTTTGAAGCTCAATTTTGATGTTTCACTAGCCAAACAAAAAAGAGTCTTGCTTAATTCTTAGCCTAAGTGTAAACAAGGATAATGAAAGATTGAGAGCTGTGGTCTCAGCCTCCTAAATACTTAATTTTTAATTATTCTGAAAAAGTAGATCTGCACTAAAGTCCCTAAGGAGAAGGTACGTGTAGCTCTCTGAGTTTGGCTCAAGGCAGAATCTAAATCACACTATTTTCGAGATCATGTATACAAAGAAAGACATACTAGTGTGTGACCAATTTTGATACTGGCTTTTTCAAAGTCTATGTCATAAAGCTGTCTATCTTAGATATTTTTAAGGGACCAGGGAATTTAAGGCACCAAAATAATTTTTCTTTTCTGTGTGCTTGCTTTCACTTTGTGATCCTCATTTCTTTTCACCTGCTGAGGCAAGTCAGCTGGGTCACACTCGAGCTTGGTGAGCCAGAGCACGAGGCCTACATCCAGTGATGGCGAGTGTTTTAGTAGGCTCTGCCTCACAGAGTTGCAGGGGGACAGGCAACAGGGAAGACCTCCTGTGTCTAGAAAGTTGTCTTCTAAAGGGTTGTTTTATTTTAATAAGAAAAAGAGGAAGACTGTCCTGAGCCATTGCAGTGGTAAGAACAGTCTTGAGTACTCTGGTCAGACCGAATTTCAGCACCTTCTTTGTTGCTAAAGTGGGTAGCTATCCTCTGTCAATTGGAAACTCTTTCAGTTGAGAGTGGATGAAAAGACTTTTTTTTAATTTTGCTTTTAAAAATAATCACATAAAGGCATGAACAATGTGTTGTAAATACCCTGGTTTTATTGCACACATTTCCAGATGGTACATAATCCTATAAATTTAAATGTACATAAAATTGTAGTTTGATATACTTTGCTCTACTGTTTACATTTGCAGATCACTGTAATTTCAAGAAATTATAAAGAAAATGATGCACTTTAAGATGTTTTCTATTTTTGAAGTCTGAATATAAATTCTTCACAAGATCAAAAAATTGTATTTTTAAAAAGAGATACATGCTTAGCCTATCCTTTATAAGAAATTATTCCCTTAAATAAGCTGATATAAATTAGAACATTACCATTTGACTTATAAGCCACATCTGTTTAAAAGTATTGTTTATACTATAAAATCTTTTAAAAGCTGCATACAAGTGAGAAGTTGCTAGATGATTTGAAATCCATTGTTTGAACCAAAGGTAAGTGAACTAAATTTATTCAGGAATACCTATTGAACTTTGTATGATTCAATAAAAGAAAACACCAGGTAGTAAAACAAATCATACATGGGATATTGTGTTTTTCTTCACAATCTTTAATCTGTACCCCTTCATAGAACGGAGCCCAAATTAAACAGAGTAAAGCCATGTTTACACCCGAGCTTTTGCAAAGGCATATTAGGCAGCGGTTTCTGGCAGTCTTGTTTCCACAGCAACTGTTTCTGCAGTCTGGCCTCTCCAGGCACAAGAAACAGCATCTTAATTGGCTTCCCACAAACAGAATGCTCTGGGCTATGGTTTTTCCTTTGCTCTCTTGGGAATGAGCACATGCCAACAAAATAAATGTCAAGGATTATTTAATCACAATGATAAGTAAAGGTAAAGCATGAATAAACTTGTTTGTAAGATCATAAGATGGCAAAGCTTGTAATTTTCATAGGTATGATAATGAAGGAATTCCACTCTCACCTCAAAGAGAATAAGAGATGGCTTATTCTGGAGCCAAATATGAGTGACCATGTCTCAGGAACACAGATTCCATGTCCCAACATGTTAACAGTTTCATAAAGTTTTTATGTTACAGAACAAAAGAAGGTCATAAACTAAGGCACTTTTCAAATTCATGGGTGGAAATATCAGGTAAGCAGGTTATGGCAAAACAAGGAAACTCTGCTATAGACCTCAGATGCTATCTGATGACATTATCCTTTGGGTTGGTGGAAGCTAAGGGGCCTACATTCCAAAGGATTTACTTAATAGTCATGGGATGTTGGATCACACACAGAGTAGGGTGATAAATGGCTATTACAGGGCTAAGATACTCCAGAATAATTTGGCTGTATACATGAAGCGTTGCAACCTCTCCACAGTCAATCAGCCTTGTAGGATGCTCCCATAGAAATGTGGCTGCTTTCCTGGAACATCAGTTCCTGAGTACTTGGCTTTGACTGTATTCAGTCTGGAGTAAGCATTGAAATGGATGTTTATACTTAGTATGATGTCACTGCATTTCATCTTGTAACCATTTAGTTTAAATGTCACTTTTTAAGACATAGAGGTACAGTATTTAGGATAAAGGCCTGCTTGTAAGCTTTTTAAGACAGTAGAGGTTTCTTCTTCTCTGCTAGATGGAAGCCAGCGCAATATCAGTGACCTCCCAATTTAGGGGAAATTTCCAGGAATGATAAAATCAGATTTCAAACTGGAGAGCAAGATTTTTTTTCAATTGTCACTTAGAGTTTACTGTGCACTATTAGATTTCTTCCCCTTGGAAGCCAGTTTCAAAGTTTCATTTGACTAAGTTAAAAGATTATTCCCTTCAGGGCAGGGATTAGCCATGTCTGCTTGAAACAGTAGCATAATTTTTGCTTCATCTCATTCTGATGCAACACATGTGTCATGCTGAAGAATCTTTTGCAGGGTGTGCCTGCTCCCAGGTGAGACTTTAACCCATGGTGAATACCTCTAGGTTGTGTTTGTATCATAAATAAGACATTGAGATGTCTTGAGGAAACAGTCCAGGAAGCTCTGAGGGCATTTGTGAATGTGGTTGAGCTTGGACTTCCTTATAAAATTACCGTTATTATCCGAATAAAATAATGGCCTGCATACCCATTGTTAGTTTTGTCTGGCCATTGCCTAGCTTTAAGTAGAGAAAAATTGAGCCTAGTGTCCAGAATTCATCGTGAGTTTATGAGGAAAATCACATTTAAAAGTTTAGTTTTCAGCCAGGCGTGGTGGCGCGTGCCTTTAATCCCAGCACTCGGGATGATCCCTGAGAGTTCAAGGCCATCCTGAGACTACATAGTGAATTCCAGGTCAGCCTGAGCCACAGTGAGACCCTACCTCGAAAAAACAAAAAAAAAAGTTTAGTTTGCAAAAGGTATTTGAGCCCTGTGTGGTGACGCACACCTTTAATCCCAGCACTTGGGAAGCAGAGGTAGGAGGATTGCCATGAGTTCCAGGCCACCCTGAGACTACATAGTGAATTCTAGGTCAGCCTGAGCTAGAGTGAGATCTTACCTCAAAAAAATAAACAAAAAAAAAAAGGTATTTGAACTCTGGCAGGATACCATTGGATAGTATGGTTGGCTACCATAAGCCACTACCTGTGCAGGAAAAAGCTAATTAGAATCTACTTTGTTTTGTTTTTATAAGGGTTCTTCCTGATACATCTTTCCCCCTGAGTGTGTGGGGGCAGGGGGGGGGGCTCTATCCAGTGCTCCTTGATGTTCTCTTTCAGTATATAGAAGCAGCATTTTCCCTAACATGATACGTGTTTACCAAAGCCCAAAACATACTTTCATCACCTGCACTGACATGTCGTTGCCTATTTGACCCTTAATAATACATGAAAAAGAACATTTTGAGGAAAATACCCCTATTCAACATGTTTTTAAATTGTTTTATATTCATATTGTGCACACCAGCACTGTTACACATGACAGTTCCAACCAGGAGGAGGGGGAATAGATACATGGTATTCTCCCAGCAGAGGCAGGGGCATAGACACGCTGGTGTCCAAGCAGCAGGAGGAGACCTACACACCATGTGTGGGGGGCCCTGGTTCCGCAGGCGGCCATTGCGCACCAGCTCCAGGGGCGGCCCACAACTGTGGAGCAGGGTCTTGGGTGGCCACGAGAGAGACCGGGGGGGGGGGGGGGGGGGACACACGGGAGGCAGCGTCGGAGAGCAGTTCGTTTATTTGTGGGGAGAATTTGTGAAAGAGCCGGAAGACATACGGGTCGGGTCGTAAGGGGATTGGTTAGTACAAAAGCCCCGCTGATGCCTAATCAGCATGTAGTGACATCACGGGTGAGCAGGAAAGGGGTCACAAGGTCTAAGTAGTGGCAGAAAAAGGTATAGGGTATAGGTCGCAGAAGGATTGGCTTTCAGAAGGCTGCTGGCTGAAAACTTATTAACATATAGGGACTTGCCTGGCAAGCGACAAGGGGTCACAAAGCTCTGGAGAACCTAAATCTTACCAGGATGTCCAGGTGTCCGGGCTGGGGGAGGGAGCGGCCCCACTCCTGCGGGCCTTGGGACCTGAGGTGATCTGGGTCCAGCCTCGCTGCATCCTCGGAGAGGGAGTAGCCCCACTCCTGCCAGCCTCAGGACCCGAAGATGTCTGGGTCTAGGCCAGCTGCAGCTGCGACCTTCTTGGGCGGGGACCTTAGCCATGCCTGGCAGCTCAGGCCCACTTTAACCCTCAGTGGCCCGGGGCCCTTACCTGTGCCCGACAATGGTGTGCTCCAAGTAGGAGGAATAAATACACACCTCACACCCGTAACTTTAGCCACTTCTGTCTAGAGGTTGTGCCCATATAGACATGTCTCTGCACTGGTCTACTGTGATTCTTTGTAACAGGTGCATGTATAGGTCAGAGCTACAGATGCACACAGGTAGGAAGCAGAGCCTTCTGACATCTCTGACCTCCAGCAAGGTGGAATGCTGTGAGGACACCTTTAAGGAAAAAGAGATAAGAGTCAGATTCTGTCCTTTTGAAACCACAATCTTGGGGTTACATGCCAGTACATCAGTATATGCCAACACACCAATAAATTTGGGGTATCCTCAGATTCTTGTCTTAGGAATTTAAAGAATTAAAATCCGCAGACCAGTGGTAAGGTTTAGAGAAACTTTATTAAAAGAAGGAAAGAGGAGGAAGTACAGAGAGCTCCTACCATGTAGATGGTAGGAGGGGGTAAAGGCCCATGTGATAAGGACACACACACACACGTGGGAAGCGGAGCAAAAGGATGTAAGCCTTTTACCTTCACATTAGGAAAAAATGTTAAGAGGTAGTAAATGTTTCCTCTCCCGGCCCCTCCTGGGGGTTCAGGTGTCAAGAGAGATGAATAGCCAAGAAAGGGCCTTGCCTACCCAGTAAGTATCTATTCCAGCGGGCTTCACTCTCAGGCCCAGGTGAGTTCTGAGACACAAATGATTGGTATGGACTCAGGGGCCTGACTCAAGAAGAGGCCAGCACATCTGAGTAGAGGGCAATGTTGCTAAGGGATAGAACTGGATCAGACACTTGAATTCCCCTTAGGCCCATCCCTAACTGACTACCTGAAAATAAACCTACCTAATTCCCCCTCACAGACTTAAGAACATTGCTTGGCTTTACTTTTTGGGGTCCCTGACACTGCCTCAAAAGTGCCCATAATATATACTCCAAGTGACTAAAAGTAATTCAGGCTTAGAGAATGGCTTTTATACTACTGCTGACCCAGTATTCACAAGACCAAGCTGACTAAAGGACACAAAGACATTTATTCTATTTAATGCCATGCCTCCAAAACTGAAGCTCACTCAAACATGTCAATTTTTGTAACATTAGATCCAAAATAATAAAAGCGGTGGGCAGCATTTAGTGACTCCTCCTTCCCCCATTTTCTTCACTATTTTGATGTTGCTTCTTTGGAGGAACCAGAAAGTTATGCAAGTCCAACAACACATATTTTCTACAGCCTATGGCAAAACAGTGCCTCTCATCCCGTTTTCCCCTCTCCATTGCCCTCACACACCTACATCACAACGTTTTCACTTGTAGCCAGAATGGTGGGCTACCTGAATGAGAATGTTGAAATGGTATCTATCCATGGATGGGGGCCCACTGGAGAAGAGATGCAGACCCTCTCAATGCCTCACCATTACTTCTCTAGAAATGGATTCAACACCTTATAGGACAAAATATGTCAGTTATCCCTAAGCTGGGTCAGCTCACCAAAGCTATACACACACAGTAGAATTTCATATTCACTAACAGCCATGTCAGAATCCCCACATACATTTTTAGAATCCTGGCTGGCAGGCAGGCAAAGGGAATTTGGCAGGAGGCAAGGTGGCTGACAGCTTGGTTCTCACTCTTCTCTCCAGCAACAAGATTTACGCCATGAAGGTCCAGCTGCCCTGAGGAACACAGCCCAGTGCAAAACAAGAGTCAAGACCCTTGACTGCTAGGTTTCTGGCTGGGCCTGTGTATAAATTTTATATTGGTATAAGTTCTGGAATTCCTAATCTTTTAGATATTTGCATTTGATTTCTCAAAAGCAATTCAAAAATGTATGGAAATCCTTAGATCATGCTTCTGGTTCTGTAGTTTTGTGTACTGCTTGGGTAAGACATTTTGAAACATTGTGATTTTCTCTAAGTTTACCTCTTAATCACTGAATATTACCATACAAGATTAGGCAAAGGGAAGACAAGGGAGCGTGATAGCAGAGAGCAGTACCTCTCACAGCTGAATACAGAATATAGCCAGGGATCTCAGGGTAGCTCAGATAGAGTCACTAATGCTTTTTTGCCTACTACTACGCTGCTGGCCCCCAAACCTCCCCTTATGAATGGTACAGATTGCATCCGCCAGTTGATCGAACATGCTGAGTAACATGACAGCCCACTTGACAGCATTCAGAACCCTAATGATACTTGATGTTCTAAGGCCCCACTGAAGATAGATGGCCTGTATGATTTGAATACTCTCTATTTCTTTATGTGGAAAATGAGAATAATCACACCACCATCCTGATAAAGAGTTTTTATGGGAATTTACCTGGATGACTATCAAGTGATTATACAGTAAGCAAACATTAGTGCTGAAGTTAGCACTGAAGTAAAAATGCTTATTGTAAAGCACAGAAACATATTGGAAGCTCTTGAAAAAGACATGGTATTCCTCAGTATCATTTTCACCTCTGGGCCCTCAAAGCATAATAGGTTAGTGATGAGAAGCTGAATGTGGTTTCATGGGAACATTAACCCATTCTGATATGGGAATTTATGGTCTTTGAGCATGAAAAATCTTTTATCAGCTAATAGCTGGGCTATAACTCAGGAACTAGGGTGCTAGACACTCATAGCCACACAAAACTTCCACTGAGTAGCCTCCTGGTCTTATGAATTCAAAGAATGAAATCCACAGACCATAGAGAAGTTCAGAAAGATTTTCTTATAAAGCTTATATAGATATCCTGCCAAGGAAGGGGCTCCCAGAAATGGAAAGCCAGCCTAGAGACCATGGGGTCTTCTGTGGGAATTACTGGATGAGCTGGCCAGCCTAGTTCTCATGCCAGGTGTCTGGTGCTTCTCTCTTCTAGAAACCAGTTTCCCTGTTTACATCTCTGGCCTCCATTAAGGTGGAGGCTATGAGGACCCCTTTAGGGAAAATGAGATCAGGAAGAGCCAGCTTCCCCCTTATAGGTTGGAAGACATTCCTCCCCATATAGGCTCCAGGGCATTTTCCTGTCTTTAGCTAGTTTACTATCTGGGGCTCTGACACCCCTAAAATGCCTCAGTTCTGCTGGGGGAAAAGTCACTTGTGACTATTACTATTCTCAAGCATATCACCACAGAACTCCTGGGTTGTCTTCTCCAAAGGATTAGTGTTTGCCAGTTTCCTTCCCTCACAAAAGCAGGGTAAACACCTCTAAGTATTTGTCTCTAAAAATATTTTGGGAGGTCCAAATCTGTCCAGACGTGTGTGAACAATAAACTGAAGGCAAGCCGGGCGTGGTGGCGCACGCCTTTAATCCCAGCACTCGGGAGGCAGAGGTAGGAGGATCGCCGTGAGTTCGAGGCCACCCTGAGACTCCATAGTGAATTCCAGGTCAGCCTGGGCTACAGTGAGACCCTACCTCGAAAAACCAAAAAATAAAAATAAAAAATAAACTGAAGGCAGCTGACACGAATGAGGGAGTGTGCAAGTTCTGTGGGGTGAAGACAGAATAAATGGCCTTTGGATCTACTGCTAGGTCATCTAGAAGTCCTGAAATTTGTCTCAAAGTATATTTTTTTAACAACTAAAACCTAAATGCACCCTTAGGAGGGAAGTTACTTGATTTTGGCAAGTTTTTAATGAGTATACTGGATTTCATCAAAGCCTATGGCTAAAGACAAGAATGGGAAAGCTCTTGGGCACTTCCACTCTCCCACTCACCTGTAGGAGGAACGACCTGCAGGCACCACCTTCCAGGCAAGCAGCAAGGCAAGCTTTCAGAGGCAAAGACTTCAGCCTCCTTGAATGTGCCCTTGTCTCATGCCCTGGAGCCCATCATTATTACCTCAGAAATTTGGAAACTCCAGGTCTCTTCTCCAAACATTCTGCCAGTGACTTGAACTTGAGGGTCCTTAGTTTATACACCCCTGAGATCCTGAGAATACAAGGTCAAGAAACCCCATTTTTAACAAAAAAGTTTGTCAGGCCAGCCATGCAGGGACCCAGCCATTACCTATTTGGCCCCCAAGAGCACTGGCCTGTGATGACCCAACAAAGAATGGGGTTTTCCCAAACGTACTCTTTGCTTTCCTTTTCTACCTAATCCAAAAGAAAAGGTGGCTATTAAAGACTAGTCTGGCTATTCAGGTTTGGCTCCATTCCAGGGGCCTGTGTATTTCAATTCTAATTTAAGTTTCTTAGGAAGTTCAATGCTAGTGGGAAGTGAATCAATAATTATCGTAAACTGTATCTAACTCCCATGGGATTAGGCTGAGGAAAATCAGCTTTCAAAAGATCTAAAGAGCATGTGATCATACACTCTGCCAAGCATCCAGCTACTCTGGGGAAAGAAGAAAAAAACGCTGATATTTGAACTAATTTTCTTGGTGTTATACATAACTAAGGAGTGCACACTCTGTGATTTTGGAAGGAAATACAATACCACAGCCTGGACTAACTAATTGGTGGGTCAGCCAGGGAGTCTGCCCACACTGGGTAGACACCTGTTCCAGCACTTATTTTGCTGATTAGCTTGGCTATCTCATTGCGTGAGTCAAGGGCATGACAAAAGTTAAACCAAATCCATACCTGGCTATGTGTGGAAAAGCAGTCCCTACTAGCACCCAGCTAGTAGGCCAAAGCAGGGGCTTAGAGTTAGAGGTCAACATTTGCTACATCCTTTACAGTCTGTTCTCTCATAAAGTTTATTAATCCCTCTTTCTCAAGAATCTCTGTTGGGAAGCTCAGTAGTAGGTCTTTGTCAATTCCTGCTGGAGAACTTGCTTGGTGCAATCAACTGGGAGACTTCACCTTTTCTGAAGAGATGTGGACCTGCTCTCATCCCTTCATTTTTATCAGCTCTGCTCTGCCTTACAGGATCCCATTCCCCAGCATATGGGTGCAGTTGGAACCACCAATAACTTGTCAATGCTCCACAATAATATATGAAACATTCTGGCAAAGCACGTTCCTAGCATGGGCGAGGCCCTAAGTTTGAGTTCCAGCAAGACTTTTACAAACCAGAACACTCACCACTCAGGCAGACTGCAGTTAACAAAGTTACAGTTAGGAAAGGAAACATGGGCATCTCAGGGTTTGAAACTTGCTTGGCTTCATTTGAAGAGCCAAAGAAAACTTGAGACAATACATTTATTGATAAATGAAACTCTTCAAATTAGCTTTGATTTTACATTATTTTTTCTATGCTTGTCCTTAATGCAAAACATTCCATCTATTTGATATCAGCTCAAATCTATTTTGCTATCCCATCAGTTGCCTTCCTTTGACCCATCTTCCTCACTGTCATCTGATTATTAATCTTAAACTCTTGTTCTAGAGGGAATTAAAGATACTAAATTCCCTCAACTCCCACCAGAAATGCCTGCCAAAAGACTAGGAATTCAGTGGCAAAGTAAATACAGGAAATGCTATCTACTTAATTCCCCTCTTAGAGCTTCACAGAGTTGTCTAAGACTTGCAATAAAGTTTAACTTTTTAAGCCTAGAGATAGCTAAATGTATAAATATAAAAACTCTGCTTTCCTTCTCATTAGACATGGTATCCCATGGAGAATGCCACCTTTTGCCAACAGCTGAGACCTAAAGTTCAGACTCCCACTTCTGAGGCCAGTGCTGCTTGCTGAGGCATTGCTGCCAACTGTGTATTGATGGGCCCCCAGAGCCCATGGAAATGGTCCAACAACCTTCTTGTCCTAAGACTTTCATCTACCCTTATACCATTGTCTATGGCACAACTGCTGAGGGAGGGGACAGAGGGCATAGAACATCTGGGCTGTAGCTTAAATGGAGGTAAAGGTCTCAGTGAGAATACTTAACTAAATGTTGCTGATCTAAATCTTGAATCAGACCTTGGGCAAAAACATCAGGGACAAAACTGATAAAGATCTGAAGTTTGGAATCAATTATGTGATAGATGGTAGAGAGGGCTAGCAGCCTGGTCTGAGAGAGGCATTCAAAGAAATAACCCAGTGAGAAGTGAAGCTTTATGAGGAGCACGATTAACATCATTCCAGGACAGCATGGTGGGGTCCCAAAGCCAGGGCGAGACTTAAATTCCCATGGAAGAGCATAATGGGGGTCACTGAAGCTAGACAGAATGTGGTGGAAATGTCATCCATAGTCTCATCTGTATGAATACTTAGTATTCAGTTGGTGGCACTGTTTATGAAGTTTGCAGAGCTTTTAGTAGGCGAAGCTTTGCTAAAGGAAGTATATCACTGGGGGCAGGACTTAAGGTGCTTTAGTCCAGTCCCACTTGGTGCTCTTTTACTTTCATACTTCCTCCCTGCTCAGGTGACAATGTGACACTGGCTGTCTGCTTCTGCCATGTTTCCTCTGCCATGATAGAAACTCCCTTCAAAATTATAAGGAGGACCTGCTCTAAGTTGTCCATATTTTCTCTCTCAGAACACCCCCTCCCAACTGACTAAGGGGGATCCACTCTCAGCTTGGAAGCTTGCGTTGATGTGATCTTTCCTTCATGTGCTCCCATGACACCCTTTTAGAATTGGAATGTTTACTATGTACCATTAAATGTTGGAGGTGTGCAATCTGTTTAGATTTTACAGGACTCAACAGTTGGGAAAGTGCCTTGGGCCTCAGATGAGACTTTGTACTTTTCTTGAAGAGTATTGGGAAGGGGAAAATTATGTAGACATTGGACTGAAAGCATTTTACATCGTGAGATGGCCAAGGTCTAAGGACCACAGCTGGAATGTGGTGGTGGTGGTTTGAATGTAAACTGTCTCCCACAGACTCATCTGTTTGAATACTTGGTCCCCAGTCGGGGATGCTGCTTAGGAAGTTTGTGAAGCCTATAGGATGTGGAGCCTTTCTAGAGGAAGTATGTCACTGTGGTAGGGTCTTGTGCTGTAACAGTCCAGAGCTGCTTGGTGTTCTTTAACTTTTCTACTCCCCCTGCTGAAGTGATGATGTGACACTGGCTATCTGCTTCTACCATATTTTCTCCATTATGAAAGAAACTTTCCATAGCTGTTATGTTCTCGTTGCCAGGACAAAACACCCCAATAAATGCAGCTTATGGGAGGAAAGGATTCATTTCAAGCTTACAAGGGGAAACTTTGTCATGGCAGAGGAAATTGATTCACTTTGTCATAGTAAAGAGAACAGCAAGAGCACCCCATCTCTGAACACACAGAAGGCTGAACTACTCAACCCCAAGGTTCATCCCCAGGAATATACCTTTGCCAGCAAAGCTCTACCCTGCAAAGACTCCCAGACCAGCTGGGTACTAAGTAAGAATCTTAATCACCAACCCATGAGGCTCTGGAGGACATGTACATTCAAACTACTTCCCCTCAAACCATAAGCTGAAGTAAACCTCACATAAATTGCTTTTGATTATTTTGTCCCAGCAACAAGAGATTAACTATTGCCTGCTTCCTCCCCCCACCCCCCACCAACGAACAACTTCCATTACTTTTATAGGTTTTTCAGGTGAAGAAAAGAAGTTCCACTTCACATGACCTAGCCTGTATGCTAGAAGCCATGGAAAAAGGCACTATACAGGAACCAAGGCCATAGTCAAATGGCTTTGGAGTGCCTGGCAACAAAATGGGTAGCCTTGCTTTCCCATTTGGCCTCAAGCCCTGAACAGCAGGGCCTCTTAAAGTGACCACATCTGTTTTCTGACACTGTGATTCCTTAGTATTGGCTCCTTAGTTTTAATAAGACTACCCTTAGTGTAGTCAGATGTTGTAGCAGACAGCTTCAGGTTCACTGAGATGAACTTTCAGACCAGGTACAGTTATGGAGGAAGGGATATTTATTGAAGCCTACAGATCCAGGGGAAGTTACATACTGGCAGAAGAAACTGGCTTGCCTTCACAGGACCAAGCAGAGAGAGAGAAGCACAAACCAAAAAGCCACACAGCACACTTCAGGAACTCCAGCCAGGCACACTTTGCATATCTTTAGATTGAAACCTGAAACCCACCAGCACACCTTAAGATCCACACAATGGCACTGACTCCAGCCAGGTGGCTAAAGATGCAAACTACAAACAAATAAACAACTGAATATATTGGGGGCCATCTATTCTATTTAAACCACCACAGATACTGAGGCCAATTTCTGACTGAACGATTGCCTTGTAAGCAGTTGTGCCTTTCCTTTAGCTCTTACATTCTTTCTGTTACCTATTCTGCAATGGAAGATATTTCTGTGCTGAATACTCCTCTGTCACTTCTCAGCACTATGTTGCCTTTTTGGCCATCCCAGCGGTAACCACCATGTGAAAAGAAGGGAAATAGCCTTAGGGCTAAGCCATCTATCCAGCCATACACACACACACACACACACACACATTTTAACATAGGTTAATAGTCTTGTATCCCCTCAGAACCCATTTCCCTGAGTAAGGTCCTTGATGTTCACTGTGAGGTAATTATGACCTATGTTACTTTCTGGGTGGGGTGAACCTCAGGATACCTCTACCCACCTGTGGCTGTTACAATTGTCAGACCCCTCTTCTGCACCAATCCCTGAACCTTGGGTGGGTTAGAAATTTGTTTTTAGTATCGAGTTCTCTGTAGCCTTTGTATTTCTGTTTTGATGTGTTTCAGTTCACCTCTGTGTTTGTATTTGGTGCTATTTCCCTGGAGGCGGTTGTCAGACTACTATTGGTAGCAATACTCATGTTGTTGCTTCCTCCACAGTTTCTTCTGAACCCCAGTAAATGTGGTAGATAGAGGTGGCACATCTCATAGTGAAAAGTGAGCTATCTTTTCTTGTCATATTGATGGGATCTTAGGTCTCCCCAGTATTCTCTGCCATCTATAAAATAAAAAAGATCTTGATTAAGAGGAAATATATAAATAATTTTAAGAGACATTTTGATGAGGATATCTACTCAACTGTACAGAGAACAATGGGGGCTTCTCTTTGGGGGTTGTGAATTTCCTGCCTATGGGGTGCTGACTTTGTTACCAGCACAAGTTGAGTTCTCTCCTACTGAGTGGGCCTTGTGTCTAATCTGAGGACAGTTGGTTACCCACAAAGGCTGTGTGCCACTATTGCACAAGGGTGTGCTTCTTGTCCATCTAGTGAGTTATATAGCTTGCAGGGTCACTTGCTTATGTGTGTACTTTCCAGCACCATGAGGGTTTGCCAGGTGATGACGTGGTCTCTTGATGTCCTAGGATGGTGGCCTGTGTTATCTTCAGCAATAACATCTTACCTTTTAGCTCTGTTGGGTAACCAAGTGCTTGGAAATGGCCTACATTGTTTTGGGGACCTCACAGATCTCCATGACCAACTGCTCACTATGGAGGGTAATCCAGTTCTGATCCTGAGATTCAGAAGCCAGAGTTTATAGTTTTACGATTTCTCCACCTTTCCAAAGGGAATACTGCTTTGGTCTGTACATCTCCCTTAATTGAGAGTTTTATCTCGTATACTGGTATTCCAGGGGGAGACTCTTCATGTACTACTTTAGTCTTTAGTTTTGTGTAGTTCCCCTCTTTGCTCTTCCTTTTTTTGGCCCCTTTTCCCTTACCTCCAATTTTCTTTCCTTATATTACTTCGTCTGGTATCCCCTCCTCTTTTTCTTCCCTGTTTTCACTTTTTCCTGGTCTTATTCTATTTATATATCCATATTCCTAATGCTTACTGAATTTTTCTCTCCTCTTCAGCTGGTCCATTTTAGGAGTCACATATGAGAGAAAACATGCAGCATTTGGCTTTCTTAGAGCGTATGACCTCATTTAGGATGATATTATCCAAGCCCATCTATTTTCTTGAAAATTTCATTTTTCCTTACTGCTGAGTAGAATTGCACTGTATATACATACCACATCTTAATTATCCATTCATCTGTTGATAGGCATCTGGATTGAGTACAATTCCAAGCTATTGTAAATAGAGTGCCAATAATCATGGTTGAGCAAGTATCTCTAAAGAGTAGAATCTTTTTTTTTATTTTTTTAAAAATATTTTTTGTTCATTTATTTATTTATTTATTTGAGAGTGACAGAGACAGAAAGAGGCAGAGAGAGAGAGAGAGAGAGAATGGGCGCGCCAGGGCTTCCAGCCACTGCAAATGAACTCCAGACGCGTGCGCCCCCTTGTGCATCTGGCCAACGTGGGTCCTGGAGAATCAAGCCTCGAATCGGGGTCCTTAAGCTTCACAGGCAAGTGCTTAACCACTAAGCCATTTCTCCAGCCCAAGAGTAGAATCTTTAGAGTAAATGCCCAGGAGTAGAATAGCTGGGTCAGATGGTAGATATATTTTCATCTTTTATAGGCATATCTGTACTGATTTCCATAGTAGTTGTACAAGTTTTCACTCCTACCCGCAGTGAATAAGGGTTCCTCTTTCCCTACATCCTTGACAATATTTGATTTATTTGATGACTGCTATCCTGTCTGGAGTAAAGTGGAATCTCAATGTTGCTTTAATTTATATTTCCCTGATGACTAAGGATGTTGAACATTTCTTTAAGTGAGTAGTGGCCATTTCTATTTTTCTGTGAGAATTACCTGCTCAATTCTCTAATTTGTGAGTGTATTTTTGATTTTTTTATTCTTAGTTTTTTGAATTCTTTATAGATTCTTAATATTAGACCTATGTCAGTAGTATAGCTGGTAAAAGAATTTTTCTCCCATTCTGTGTGTTGTCTGTTGTCTCTGTTTATGGTATGTCTGTCTGTACAAAAGCTTTTTAGTTTCATGAAAGCCCCGTGATTGTCTATTTAATTTCTTGGGCTACTGGGGTCTTATTCATGAAGTCTTTTCCCACTCCTATACCTTGCAGTGTTCTCCCTATTTTTCTTCCAGTCATTTTAGAGTTTCAGATCATATATTAAGGTCCTTAATCCATTTTGAGCTGATTTTTAAACAATTTTATTAATATTTTATTTTTTACATTTATTTGAGAAGGATGGAGAGAGAAACAATGGGTGTGACAGGGCCTCTAGCCACTACAAACGAACTTCAGATGCATGTACCACCTTGTGGATCTGGCTTATAGTGGGTCGTGGAGAATTGAACCTGGGTCCTTTGGATTTAAGAACCTTAACTGCTAAGCCAACTCTCCAGCCCTGGAGTTGATTTTTTTAAAGGTGCATCCAAGAGAATTTTTTTAAAAATATTTTATTTATTTATTTATTTGCAAGCAGAGACAGAAAGGGAAGAAAGAAAAGAGAAGAAAAACAGAGAGAATGGGCATGCCAGTGTCTCTAGACAAACTCCAGATGCTTTACATGGTGCCTTAACTACTGAACCATCTCTCCAGCCCTGGAGTTGATTTTTGTAGAGGGTAAGATAACTGGATATAGATTCATTTTTCTACCTGTGGTCATCCAATTTCTTCAGCACTATTTGTTGGAAAATGCCATCTTTTCTCCACTGTGTGATGCTGGCTCCATTGTCAAAGATCAGGTAGCTATTGTTGCTTGAACTAAGGCTTGGGTCTCTAATTCAGCTGATCTATATGTTTGTTTTTATGCCATCTTTTTTTTATTACTATGGCTTTGTAGAATGACTTGAAATTGTGTATGGTGATATCTTCAGATTTATTTCCTTTGCTGAGGATAATTTTGGATATTGGAAACCTTCTGTTCTTCCAGGCACATGCCTCCTAGCCACTGCAAATGAACTTGTGCCACCTTGTGCATCTGGCCTCATATGGGTACTGGGAAATCAAACCTGGGACCTTTGGCTTTGCCATCCAGTGCATTAACCACTAAGCTATTTCTCCAGCTTCCTTCTGTATTTCCATATGAATTTTGATACTATTTTTTCTATCTCTGTGAAGAATGATGCTGGAACTTTTATTGATAGTGCATTGAATCTCTGTATTGCTTTGTTAGAATGACCATTTTCACTGTATTAATTTCACCAGTCCATGATCATGAGGTCTATCCCCCTTCTTGTATCCTCCTCAATTTCCTTCTTCAGTGCTTTATGTTTTTGTTGTGTAGGTCTTTTGCTTCCTTGATTAAAGATATTCCAAGGTATTTAATTTTTTGTGGCTATTGAAAAATGAGACAGCTTCACTGGACTTTTATCCATGTTTGTCTTTGGCATATAGGAAGCTAATAATTGTTATGTGTTGATTTTGTATCCTGCCAAGTGAATTGATCACCTGTAGGAGTTTTTTGGTACTTGTGCAGGTCATTAATGTATAGGATCATGTTGTCTGGGATTAGGGCTACTTTGACTTCTTCCTTTCAAATTTGTATCCCTTTTATTTCTTTCTCCTGTCTTATTGTTTGGGCTAAGACTTCTAGTACTATTTTGAAGAGCAGTGGTGAGAGCAGGCACCCTAGTCTTGTTCCTGATCTTACTGGGAATGCTTTGAGCCTTCCCGCATTTAGTATAATTTGGGACTTAGGTGCTTTACTATGCTGAGATATGGTCATTCCACTGCTAGTCTATTTAAATTTTTTTTTTTTTATTTATTTGACAAAAGGAAAGTGAGGAGAGAGAGAGAGAGAGAGAGAGAGAATGGGCACACCAGGGCCTCCAGCCACTGCAAATGAACTCCAATTTAGTATCACCATGGAAACAATTCTTTGGCAGTGTCTGTGAGGGGTTTTCTCTATTAGGTTAACTGAGGTAGGAGGACCCACCCAGTTGTGGGTGTCACCATTCCATAGGCGTGGATCCCATACTGAAAACAAGGGAAAAGCAAGCAGAGCAGCAGCATTCATCACTCCCTGGTTCCTCATTGTGGACTGGATGTGACAAGATGCCTCAAACTCTTGCCCACAGTGCCTTCCCTGCCATGCAAGATCATAATCTTGAACTGTAAGCCAAAATAAAACCTTACTTCCTTCCTTAAGCTGCTTCTGGTCAAGTAATTGTCACTGTAATAAGAAAGTAGCTAATATAGAAAATGGTACAAGGAGTGGGGTCACTGCTGTGATAAACCTGACTGTGTAGTTCATAGGACTTTGGAACTGCTTTGTAGGAGGCATGTGCAAGAGTTTAAAACTTTGGCCTAGAATACTATAAGAGAAGGTTAATGGGCCTGTGTGGTGGTAGTTTAGAAAGCCAAAATACTGGGCCGGAGAGATGGATTAGTGGTTATTGCTTGCAAAGCCTGACCTCCTAGGTTCAATTCTCCAGTACCCACAAAAAATCTAGATGCATCGGGAGTTCGTTTTTAGTGGCAAGAAGTTCTGGGTGCCCATCCATATTCTCTCCATGTCTTGCTTTCTCTTTTCTGTGTTTCTCTGCCTACAAATAAATACATAAAAGTATTTTTAAAAATAGAAACCTCTTGCATTGCACTGGAACAATAGAAAAGTTCTCTGAAGGTATGATCACACCTAGTGAAGGTGCTGACTTGTGATAATATCAGCCTATTTGAAAGAATAAAGCCTGAGTGTGAGATTGCTGCTATAGGGATTCCCTGCTTGGAAACAGCTGCCTAGACAGACAGAAGCAACCTGAACTGTGGGTGAAGGGAGTCAGACTGTATCTTGAACTGAGAGCAAAACTTGGCAGTGTCATCCATGGTACTGGTTTTGGAGGTATAACAGATGCAAGAATGATAGGTCATGCTGTCTTGCAACAAAGTTCTAGAGAGCCTCGAGGCCAGGCAATGTATGGCAGGTTTGCATCTCCTGCAAGGAGGCCCTAAAAGGTCACTGAATGAAGCTAAAAAGGTGAACTACAAGTAACAATGGAGACCTCAGGATATTGGAGAAGCCAGAACCATTGGATATCTGCTGAGGAAGGCTGAAGATTTGGACTAGAGTTGTCCCAAGAGAGAGGCTATGAGTGCTATAGGTAGTAAGTAGATCTGGAGTGATGGAGCTACCCAAGCTTTTATGAGCCATGATGATTACATCATGAGTCCCAGATACTGGACATAGAACTGTACAATTTGGAGTTAACCTGTTGGTCTTATCTTTCCTTACTATGCCACCAATTCATCCATTTTAGATTGGGAATACTCTGTGCTATTCTATCTAAATTTCTCTTTTTTGCTTTTATACCGGTTCATAGTTAAGAGATTGCCTGAGCTGCTTCAGAAAACTCACATTTACACTTTTGAAGTACTGGGGTTGTTAAAAGACTACAGGGACTTTTGAAGTTGAGCTGAATGAATTGTGAATTATGAGATAATCATGAACTTATAGGAACAAAGGATGGAAAGTTACGGATTTATAGCATTAAGTATGAGTGTCAAGTTGACAAGGGGTGGTCTTGTGATGATTAACTTCTGAAGTGATTTAGAATTACCACAGAAACAAATCTCTAGGAATGTTTGTGAGAGGTTTTCTAGATTAGGTTAATTGAGATAGAAGGACTCACCCTAACTTTGGTAGCATCATTCCATGGGGATAATGTCCTGGAGTCAATAAGAAAAAAAAGTGAACCAAGCAGCAGCATTTATCACTGTTTCCTCACTGCGGCTGAATGCGACCAATTGCCCGCTGTTATGCTTCCTCCACCATGATGGATCATAACCTGGAACGGTAAACAGAAATACACCTCTCCTTCCTTATGTTGCTTATGTTGCTTCCGGTCAGGTATTTAATCATAGCAATGAGAAAGTAATGAATCCTTTTAAACAAGAAGAAAATAAGACATAAAGAACTTAAGAACTTGCTCAAGGCCACACAGCCAACCAGTGGCAGAGCCAGGAGGGATGTGTTGGCAAATGTATAGTGTATATTAAATATGATGCAGGGCATAGCACATAGCACAAAGTTAGTACAGATTATTGCTATACTCAGAATCTCCATGTCCATTTTTGGGTGTTAATCTTAGATAAAATGTCATTTTCTTGGGTGTGGGGGGAGGTGTATGTATGTATATTTGCCCTTGTGCTGCTCCATGCACTCACCTGTGGTAGCTGGAGCAGAATTTCAGGTATCCCATCCCATTATTCTTCTGCTTGTTTTTGAGATGGAGTCTCTCTTGATACTGGAGGTTTTATTTCACAGGCCAGGGTGATTCCCTGGTCTCTGTCTCCCCTTTGTGGGACTGGGGTTACAGATACATGTAGCCATGCCCAACTGCTCTGAAAATTCAAACTCCAGCAGTTTCAGGTTCCATCAGGCCCTCATTCCTGTGTAGGAAGCATATGTAACTGCTGAGCCATCTCTCTAGTAAAGAAAAAAAAAAGTCATTTTCTTACCCCAAACCCTTTCTTTCTTTGGTTCAGCATGAAATTGTGACTCAAGTTCCTGTCAAGATTCCAGGAAGCTCATCCGCTTTGTTATGTCAATCCCTATAAGTCTGAATTTATAGGCAGGCCATATAGTCTCTGTCACATATTCTATTTTTTTTCAATCCTTCAAAAGGATTGTTAAAAGAACATAAATATCACTTTTGCTCAAAGGTCATAATTTGCAATATTATTCCAAGATTATTAATAGAGTAATAGTAGATAACCATCATAAGGCTGTGACATACACAGAGTAAGCAAAACTATCATCATGTGTTAAACTGCCTAGTTATATTCTCCTTGTCAGTTTAATTTCCTTTTGGTAAGTTGGGTACAAAGAATTTCATTAAATAGATAAGGGACTGAAACATTGAAGTTTCATCCAAAGGTCTGTTGGGAGGAAGACAAACCCGGAAATGCTGATCTGAAAAAGTGACATGCTAAAGCAATAACAGAGACAAAATGGAATATATACTATAAAATTCACAGCACTCTGAAAGCAGCATATAATTTCACTTTTATAAGGTTCTTTGACATATTTATTAAGTGTTTCAATGTGCAAGCACTTTTCTTGGTTAATGAAATTATAGATTCAGAGTTCAAAGGGATCTTTGAGTTTATCTGACCCAATCTCCTTATTTCATGAATAAAGACTCTGAGACTTCAGATTACTTGAAATAACTTGACTATTTTTGTTCAAAATTAACTATGATGGAATTTTACCCCTCAAACTTAACATATGTATACGTTTTAAAATGTTTGTTGAGCATATCTTACTGTTGGAAAGTGGCTGTTCTCTTGACTAATTTTAAGAAACCTTTTAAATCTGTCAAAACAATATATAATACTCATATTACAAAAAGTCCTTTTTGGCTAGGTCTTTCACATTCATGTACAAGTCATCACATGAGCAGGTCAGGCTCACTCCAGCTTCCCCATCTTTCCTACTTATATGCTGTTTTAGGTCTGGGCCACCATCGTCACTACTCAGAGCTTTTATCTTTGTCTTTCCATCCTTCCCATTATGATTCCTCCAAATTCCCACCAACCATATCATGTTACATCATCCCAGTTCTGAATTACTGAACAAAGCCTATGTAGCTATGTACTAAAGTTCTAACGCTAAACCTAGGACTTCAGGTCCAAATCTACCTTCTCCTCCCCTGTCCTAGTTGATCACTCTATCCTCTCTGATTCTTCTTTCAAACTGTTTCAGACACTTATCTAACTATGCTCCCATCCTCCATACCATCTCTACCTACCCTGCTTTACTCTCCATTTCTAGAGCATGTGGCTCTACCTTCTTATGATGAGAACCATGTATATTTGAACCTTCCATTCAATTATTTGGCTATATGACCTAATACTTCTACTGAAAGCATACTGGGCATTTTAAAAGTTGGATGGATGGGAAAGGGGTAGATCCTCCCTATTGTATAATAATAATGTCCTGAAGTTCAAAAAAATAAAGAAATAGTTTTAAGTTAAAACACCAAATTTATTGCATAAGATTGAACTATATGCACACACATAGAAAATAAACATTTCATATAATTGTATATCTTTTTTAAATCTTGTATTTATAAAGACTGAAAAAACTACCAATTTAGTAATTGGAATAACTTTTAAAAACAAAATGTCTACAATCCTTCATCAAGACTTGATGCTGAATCACAGTTCATAAATACTTCATTTTATATACATAAGTCTTTTCTCTAGTTATTAGGAATTTCAAATTAGGATTACATGGATTCTTTGATCATGCAGAAATTTCTTATCCCATAATGAGCAAAGTTGAGCAAGTCATTCTTGACATATATATTTGATTTAACACAATACCCCTAATATCATTGTAAACAAACATTTCAAATGTGATAAACAAAAATTCTACCATGAAGAATGTCTTAAAATCATAATTAGGGAAGAAGAAAATAAGTATAAGTGGAAATTTGAAAAGAAAAATTTTTTTAAAAGATAGCATGCATCCACCAGCAAAAAGGAAAACTGAGTCATGTAAAAAGAAGAGGAAGAAGTAAAGAGAGGAAAGTGGAAGGAAGGAAGGAAGGAAGGAAGGAAGGAAGGAAGGAAGGAAGGAAGGAAGGAAGCGAGGGAGGGAGGGAGGGAGGGAGGGAGGGAGGGAGGGAGGGAGGGAGGAGGAGGAAGGAAGGAAGGAAGGAAGGAAGGAAGGAAGGAAAAGAGAAGAAAGTGGAAGGAAGGGAGGGAGGGGAGAGGAGAAGAGAGGGGAAGAGAAGGGAGGGGGAAGGAAGGTAGGTAGGTGGGAAAAAGAGAAGGGAGAAAAGAGAAAGTTGCAGAGGACATAAATTTAAAAAGGACAAGAAATTTATTGTTTCTACTTTTCTTAGGCAATATAGAGACTAAAAACTTAATGCAACTTCCTCTACAAGCAAGATAGAGGGCTGAGGAGGCCTATCAATTCATTACATTGTCAAAGGGACATGGCTGAGAATAAGACAAAATTAGGCTCATCAGCAACTTGACACTGTTCTACAAATCTTTAAGGAAGCTTGGGAAGTGGGCATAGTCATGGAAGGTAGCTATTTCTTTAAGAACTATTTCTTTTGAACAAGATGTGTTCATAAGCCTAGAAATTCTTATGAGTTCTGCCACAGTAATGGGCCTGGACTAGGCTTCTTAGAACTGGGAGAGCTGGAGAAAGTCTTTCCTCCTGGTTAGAGTGAGTACAACAAACTAGGTGTTCTCAAAACTACAGAAAAAGAGGTGTCCTGTATGTGCACACAGGAAGGGACAAATTAATCACATCATTCTTGTAGAGGAGTGCTTAGTTAGGTAAAGAACAAGGAGGCACTGGGAAGAAACTTCAAGACTGAGAAAGATATAGGAAATGAAAGTTTACAAATCTACTGCCATTTTATTTAGCAGAGTGCAACACATTCATGGGTGCAAGGAACATGTTATTTAGTTGAAAATAACAGAACAAATCAAAACCAACTCCCATACTAAAGCCAACTTTAACCACATTAAAACCCCTGCTTTTTCAAAAAGGTTGCTCACTACTTACAACTCCAGAAACACATAGACCATGTTAAGAATTTGAAAGTCTCAACTTACTTAGACAATAAAAAAATAGAAATCACTTCCCATGATATTGTGTATAGGCCTCACTGTGGCCACAGAGGAAGGAAGAAACAATGAGGACAAATTGGGAACCTCAGGCCAAACTAAACCCCTCATAGTTGTCAAGAGCCTGAGTCAGCCGAGCCCTCAGAATCTCTTTGCTACTATACTTAGGGAGGTCAAGAAGGTTGTAGCAGGTGTGGGCCACAGGCAAGTATTCCTCCCCACAGGCTGTAGACTGGATGACAATCTGCAGGCTAGCCATGCCATAGATGGGAATCCGGTCACTACCAGTCAGGAACACTGCAGAAAAAGGAAAATGGCATTAACTCCTATGCAAACAGGGAGCTAAAACCAGCAGTACTCTAAGCATGACG
The DNA here is from genome assembly GCA_036346955.1 of Dipus sagitta. Lineage (NCBI taxonomy): Eukaryota > Metazoa > Chordata > Mammalia > Rodentia > Dipodidae > Dipus > Dipus sagitta. Next base: position 74,331,946 of record CM070771.1, on the reverse strand, counting down.
CCTTGTGGCTCACCTGGGAATTACAAGTGCATTTACCTAGCAATGTATAAACAACAGAACTGTAGGTATGCAGACATGTTCTCAAACAAAAAGATGCCTCCATGGAATGTATGCCCTAAAAAATTTTATGAGCCTTCACAAAATAAGAAAGAAAATGAACTATTGACTTAGAAAAAGAGAGCCTTTCATCAGAAGAAGCTAGGCAAAATCCTAATTCATTGTGACTTCAAGGTCTCTTATGCTCAAATATCTAAGAAATCACCAGCTTGGTTACTGAGTTTCCTCTTAGAATCTATTTGTTCCCGTTTACCTATAGTTTTCCATAAACCAGAAGATCTCACAATACATTACACTTGACATTTTATATGTGCATTATGACCTGGCATAGCTAAATAAACCCCCATGCATACACAAAAATGATAGCTGTCCTTTCCTATTTCCTAGTATCAAAGTATTTTCTTAGAGTTGAATTGTTGGAAGTTATTACAATGAAATCATCAGTTAAGAAGCAATTTCAGGGCTGTATAGTTGACTCATCAGTTAAAGGCACTTGCTTGAAAAGCCTCATGGCCTGGGGTTGATTCCCTAGTATCCACGTAAAGCAGATACACAAAGTGGCACATGTATCTGGAGCACATTTGCAATGACAAGAGGACCTAGTCTTCTTGCAAATATACAATGAAAAAAGATTAAAAAGAAGCAATTTTAAATACTCTGCCATTGTCTCAGGTTATTATATATAAGCATTCTTGCAAAATCTCCAGAAGTAATAAAAAAAAGTTCTGTAAGTCCAATGGTCTCTAGCTGGAACCGCCTTTTTCTAAGGCATTTCCCAAGATCAGAAGAGCAGGCTTTACTTGAAAATAATAGGCCTACATGTCCACCTGGCAAACCCATCCATATAAGTCATTTAACTTATATGTTACTGTATCTCAGCAGCTAGTGGATCTGGGCAGAAAAGAGAGGCCTTTTCAAGTGTTGTAGTATAGGATCCCCATCCCCCCTCATCTCTGTTCCACGTGACCAGTAGAATATTGGATAACTCTTGCGTTAATATTAATATCTGCTTGTTCTTATACAGCAAAAGACACTTGTTTTTAAAACCTGATTTTTGTTTTATATATACAAAAATTCTATCCTGCTAATGGGCTAATTCCTGACCCTGATTAAACAATGGTGAAAACAGAAAGATTGAACCATTTCTAAAAGGCTGAATTTATTAATGAGAAATAACTTCACTCTCCTTTCTAAAGCTATTGCCCTACTCAAATATCATGCAACCAGTTGCAAAGGGCTACATACTCTATCATAACAATCACAGGAAATGTCTGTGACAGATAAACCAGAAAGACAGAAAAGCAAGAAGAAGCACAGATGGGAAGAAATGGGGAATGATTGCTAATAGATATGGAGTGTCTTTTTTTGTTGTTTTGCTTTTAGTCTCACTCTAGCTCAGGTTGACCCTGCAATCACTCTGTAGTCTCAGGGTAGCCTCAAACTCATGGCAATCCTCCTACCTCTGCCTCCTGAGTGCTGGGATTAAAGGCATGAGCCACCATGCCCAGATAGATATGGAGTTTCTTTTGAGGTGATGAACATATTCCAAAGTTGATTTGTGATACTATTATAATTCTGTGTATACTAAAAACCCCTGAGTTGCACTCTTTCAAGTGGGCAACTTGTGTGTTAAGTGAATCATATCACACCAAAGTCTCCATAAATCAAAATGTGCCCGTTCACCCACAATGGACACTATAATATTCTAGAATTCGAGAGAGAAGGAGGTTGATCAGAAATGCAACACTTAAAGGAATCCTTATCATTTGAACCATTGTTTTCATTTTTATCTAGAATGGAAACAAGGTCTCACTATTGCCCAGGCTGACCTCAAACTTCTGTGCTCAAGTGATCCTCCCTCACACCTCAGCCTCCCAAGTAGTTAGGACTATAGGAGTGCACCACCATGACTATTATTTTTAGAGCAGGTGAAAATTAATGAAATATTTCTTTCTTCCCTTTATCTTCCCATTAAGCAACATATATAGATCAACAACCAATAATACTTTTAATTAACATATTACAAATAAATGTCAATTCATTACTCTTTACCACTTAGTGTAAGTATGTTATCTTACATTATATGTAAGACTAAAATGTGGGAAAATATCACTCTGAAATTCCTAATACTTACAGAGAAACTTCTTCTTCTTTTCCAGTGGAAACTCATGGAATGTTTCCCAAAATAGCTTCACAGTGGGATGTGTGGCTGAGTAATCACCCTTGTAGATGGCACTCTGTCCAAGTAAGACAGAAGGATAAAAATTCACCACACATAGTAAAGAGTATTGATACTAAGAAATCTCTGAGCTTCAGGAGACCCCCACATCCTACTCAATTGCACATACTGTGAAGGAGAACAGACCCAGAGCACATCTTCCCAGGCTGGTGCTTGGCTGGAGTTCAAACACAGCATCTTTTGAGCTTACCTCCTCTAGTTCCTCCCAGTTGTAGTTGCTGTTCCCCACCATCATGGCCCTCAGTTCTGAAGGCTGGAAGAGCTCCAGGACTTTGCCACCACACACCTTTAGGAAGCCACTGGAGAAGGCTGTGTACCACTCATGAACTGAGATTTGGAAGATGTAATTCACATAAGCATCCACAAATTCCTGCCTGCCAGGTAATCAGAGAAACAGAATACATTTAGCTCCAATTCTTACTGAATTATGAGGACAACCATTTATAAAATGAGGTTGAGATTAGAACAGCATTTCATCAGGTTTTCGGGTGGCACAGAGCAAACCAGCTCTGGATCCCTTCTCCTCAATTCTTAGCCTTTACCATGTGTCTACGGTGCTCCAGGCAGAGGAGGTCAAGTAGATATAACTGAACTTCAGCTGAGACACTCTAGTCGTCATCTCTTTGAAAGTCCTCTTAGATTTTAGTTCAGGAAAAAATACCTACCCCCAAAAGTATACTATAATAGTTCCAGGCTATTTCTGCTATCTTCAGAAATAAAGTCACCTGATATTTATGTTCTGTGTATTTTAAATCATAATTCTTATGGATGGCAGCTTGCCCAAAACAGATGAATAGGAAAAAAAAATGTGTCTAACAGACTAAGAAGAAAACCACAATGTACATATACACAATGGGATTCTACTCAGCAGTAAGGAAAAATGATATTATGAAATTTTCAGGAAAATGGACAGACTTGGAACAGATAATACTAAGAGAACTCACACAAGCACAGAAAGACAAACACTGCTTGTTCTCCCTCATCTGTGGTTCCTAACCTAGGACAGCTGGAGTTGCAGGTATACCTGACAGATAACTCTAGGGACAGACAAGAGGGATGGAAGGGCTTGGGGGATGGGAAATGGGGGGGGGGATAAACACAAAACCAAATCCAAAATGAATTGATACCACAGAAATTGATACCATGAATTGATACCTTCCACCTGGATAGTAGACTAAAAGACATAACGCTCAATAGGAGCATGGAGGGATTATCTGGTAAGAAAGGCTTTGGAGATTATGGTGATTTGATTCAGGTGTCCCCCATAAACTAATGTGTTCTGAACGCTAGGTTCCCAAATGATGGAGATTTGGGAATTAACACTTCCTGGAGGCAGTGAATTGTTGGGGGCGGCCTTATGGGTGTTACAGCCAGATTCCCCATGCAAGTGTTTGGCATACTCCCCTGTTGCTATTGTCCACCTTATGTTGTCCAGGGGGTGATGTCCACCCTCTGCTCATGCCATCATTTTCCCTGCCATCATGGAGCTTCCCCCTCGAGCCTGTAAACCAAAATAAAACTCTTTTTCCCACAAGCTGGTCTTGCTTGGGTGATTCCTACCAGCAATGCTGAACCTAACTGCAACAGAGATAATGGGATGAAGCCTAACCCTAAAATATCTGGCTCTGGCTTATAACTCCCAGTACAAGAAATTGGTTACAACCCACATTAGTCAGAGAGACCTATGAAGTCCCTAAAACAAGACAGGCTTTTGTCAAATCCCTTGATTACCCACGTGATATAAAAGTAAGATTTTATTACTGAAGACAACACGTGCTGCCCACACAGAATATTGAGAGATCTGGCTGAATCTGGAAGGAAGCCAGTTCCCAGATGGTTAGCCCTGTATAGTGCTGAAAAATGCTACATGGGCTGCTGGGGGAAGATAGCCAACAACATTGTGAGCAAGAAGGGGACCCTGCTATATGAAAGCAACCAGCCTGACAAACTGTACACATCTATGTAATAGTGACACACAGCCTAGGTATGTAACAAATAGTTCACTGATTGGCTATGAGATCTGCTCAGTGGAAAGCTACTCATAAATGAAACTGGGGACCAAGTCAAAATCCTGTGGAGAACAAGATTATAGACTCTAATGAGAAGCTCTCATGAATCTTTGGTCAAAAGTGAGGCTGCAGTCATCAGAGTATCTCTAAAATAACAATGCTTATCTCCTTTAACCTATCCTGATCTCAGTCTCCATCAGAGAATCTGTTTTTCTTTTTCAGAAAACAGTGAGAACCAAGGACATCCAAAAATCTATCAATAAGACAAGAATAGAGCACTGACTTGCTGTCAGCAGATGAACCAGCCCTAGCATAGCAGCTAAGGCTCAGGTGAAACTACAGAGGAACTGGCAAGATGAGCAAGAGTGCAGCTTTCATGGAGAGCCTGAAAACTTGTGCCAGGGTGATAGAGAAAGACACTGAGGATACTCAAAAAGCACCAAAGCAGAAATTCAGGAGCTGCTGAGAGCTCAATGCTAAAGTAAACTTAAAGCACACCCACCAAGACTCAGGGAATTTTGTGGAAGAGGGTGCAGAAAGAATGTAAGAGCCACAGGATAAGTGGGAATATCTAGAGGTGCTGCCGCCCCCCTACTTACAATGACTGACTGCTACTCTCAGAAATCATAACCCACAATGCCATGGTGAATACCAGCAATCCCACTAAGGAGAGCCCTCAATACTGGAGGAAAGGAGGGAAATGATGGCACCAACACATGATGTATCCAAATTTTTTACTCAATAAAAAAAAAAAAATACCATAGTGAATATTGCTTTCTATTTGCACTTAATTCCAAGAAATAATTACTGGGATGCAAGAGACCTTCAAGTTCTAATACTTGTCTCCTAATCCAATGGCATGTTTGAGACAAGACAATGACTTCTAATTCCGGGACTTCTTTCTTTTTTGTATTGTTTTCTTTGGATAGATCTTGCTAGATGGCCTAGATTGGCCTCAAATTATGATCCTCCTGCCTGAGTCTCCCAAGTACTGGGATTACAGGCTTGTGCTACCATGCCCAGCAATAACTCCTTTCTTATAAATCTTTTATCCAAGGAAAGAGATCTCAAAAAGAGCTCAGTCTACCTAACAATCAGACAAATTAAGATAACACTGATATACTACTTAAGCCATCAGACTAGCATAAGCTTGAAAATAAGGAAACATTGTGGAGAAATTAGAGCCTCACATACAGCAGTAGGAAGATAAACTAAGGAATGATAGAGACCATGTATAGCTACTGTGGAGTTAAATAAGATCAATAGAATGAGAAAGGCAAAAGCTATTTCACCAAACTTACCATAGGGCCAGGCGTGGTGGCACATGCCTTTAATCCCAGCACTCGGGAGGCAGAGGTAGGACGACCTCAGTGAGTTCGAGGCCACCCTGAGACAACATAGTGAATTTCAGGTCAGGCTGGGTTAGTGTGAGACCCTACCTCGAAAAACCAAACAAAGAAGAAAGAAAGAAAGAAAAAACTTACTATAGCCAAACAGCTAGCCATTTTTACCTATATATGACAGAAACTCAAAGGCAGGTAGAAGAATGAGAATACCTCATAGTGAAAAACTGGAAGGCTTCAGGAATACCCTGCAAAGAGTTCAATGGCATAGGAAGCTGTGACCTGGCTGACTAGAGTGGCAGCCTCAACAACTGCTCAGGGTATGTATTTGTTTTTCTCTGGTTGGTGCTAGTTGGTAGTGGGGACCAAAAGGGAAAAACAAAAAACAAAAAACAGTCAGTTATTTAAAATCCTGGCCAGAGATTCAAAATTCATCAAAGCACTGAGAATAAGTGACCAGAACGCTCATTGCTAAATGAGACATACAGATTACTCCTGCTAAGGCTCAAGGCCTATGGAAGAGGAAATTGAAAGAATGTAAGAGTCAGAGGATGGGGAGGAGTGCAGTAGAATCCTATCTTCAAGACATGACACAGTCATTGGATTCGTGACCTCACAGTGACTATCATTACTTGCTCAAAACATGCATAAATTTGGGACCATCAGCATTTCATCATGGATGGCAGAGGGGGGCATGAGGCCCCATCCCTTCCTGAGCACTAATTGGCAATTAATGGTTGCTTGGGAAAGGAGGAGACACTATCTCCATTGGTTAGTTGCATGCTCTGGTAAATAACCCACTCATATACATGCAAGCAATCCTAGTTAAACTCAATGAGACACACACACACACACGTCAAAGTATAAGAGGGACCTAGTTGGGAAGAAAATGGAGATCAATGAGAGAAGTATGGGGAGAGAGGACAAGAGAAGATAATGTGAGGAGATTAAGAACAAAATGCATTATATATGTGTATAAAAATTGTCAATAAATAAGAATATCAAACATAAAAAAATAGTCTTATTTTGGCTGATACTTTCAGAGTTTCAGTACATGGTCTATTTATAGGTCTTTTGGACCTATGGTGAGGTAGAACATCATGGGGGAACACATGTCACAGCAAACTGTTATATCAGGTTCTTTCTCATGGGTGGGATAAATACTCAACCAGCTGAAGCTTAAGGAAGGACAGGGTTCATTTTTGGATTACAGTTTTGAGAGGAAGTTCATCATGGCAGGCGCAGGAAGCCAGCATTATATCATCACATCAGCAGGGAAAAAGGAGGGAGACATGAATGTTCCCTGCTCAGCATGTTTTCTCCTTTTTATGCAGTCAAGGAACCCTGCCAATGGGATGGTGTTACCCATAGTTAAGGTTGGTCCTTCCACCTCAACTAATCCAATATACAAAATCCCTCACAGACATGACCAGAGATTTGTTTCCATGATGATTCTAAATTCTGTCAAGTTGGCAACCACAGATTAACCATCACAAGTTTGTCCCTTGCCAACTTGGACTCAGACATCACACTTTTAAACATAATCTTCTACCCATTATCCCCACAGGCTCGTGGCCATCTAATACAAAATTTACTGAGTCCAACTTCAAAATCCTTACACTATTTAACAGTTCCAGTACTCTGTAAAAGTATAGAGTCTTCTGAAACTCAGAGAAATTCTCAATTGTAAGCTTCTATAACATCAAAAATTAGTTACATACTTCCAACATGCATCGGCACAAAATAAACATCCCAAATCCAAAAGGGAAGAATGAAGACACATCAAGGAATGATCAAACCACAGTGAGATCAAAAACCATAAGGGAAATCTCCAAATCTTACAATTCCATGTCTGTCATCTAGAGTCATCATCAGATCATCTGGGTCCAAAGGATTGCAGCAGCTTCACCACTCATAGCTTCATAGCTCTACTGCCTGTAGCCTCTCTTATGGGCCAGACCCAACCTGAACCCACAGCTTTTCTTGGCAGATGACTCATGGTTCTGGCATCTCTAACATCCTTGGGTCTCTATTGCAACTTATGGTTCATTTTTATGGCTTCATGAAGTAGCTTCTCACAGTATCCTGGTACTCAAAAACCAGGGTGACAATTCCACAACCCCTACATCTTACTCTTTAATACTTCTAAAATCATAGTGGCAATGCTACCAAGTTCTGTTTTCAGATTGGGATGAAGCCTGGCATCCTTGGAACACAGCTCTAGCAGCATCTATATGACAACTTTAAAAAGCAGAGACCTCTTTTAGCATTCTTCCTTTAGGACATGTTCTTTAATTTTTATTCTTTCTATCTTGAAATTTCAATAGGTTGATATTGGACTACTAGATAACATGGTAGATTGTAAGCCACATCTGAATAGGTGGCTGATTCTACTTAGGGAACAGGAATACTGGATTACTTGGCTAACTGCTTCTCCTGTCTATATGATTTACTTGCTTATGGCCCCAGAGAACTTATCTCATGATCAGATTTATTGACCACCACCATCACCTCTGCTATAGGGGATGCTGACAGACTAATGTTAAGGGCTTCTTCCATGGAATCTATGAAAGCAGCATCACTGGGAATCTTATAGAAAAGCGCCCTGGTTACCACTGCCCCAGAACTGTTCCATGTGCCAGGAAAGACACACCAGCCTCTAATGGTGCTCCAGATACTGCAGGGAAATAACTACCTGCATAACCTGACTACAGCAATGGCTTCTGGATGGAGACCAGCTAAGCCATCTCCAGCTCACAATGCAGTCAAGTATCTCCACTAGTGAGCATCACACAAGTGTGGCTCTGAGAACAACTAAGGGGAGAACTTTGTTGGTGAAAAATAATATGAAGCACAGTCAAAAACAAAACTTAAAGGAGGAATTGGGATCCCATTAAGCAGAGAAACTTGCAGCAAGACAGTTCTGTAGGGCCCAAGGCAAGAACACTAAAAATCTCAAGATGAAATCCAACAATGAGACCACTTACTTATAATATCCTATATCTTGACCCAGCTCTTTCCTTGCCCTTCAGCTATTTCTTCTTTATATAAGACCCAAGGGAATTTAGCCAACCAGCCTAGTCCTCCACTGTTCTTCCCTTCTGTCATTTATGTTTTTTTGTTTTTTGTTTTTCGAAGTATAGGGTCTCACTCTAGCTCAGGCTGACCTGGAATTCACTATGGAGTCTCAGGGTGGCCTCGAATTCATGGTGATCCTCCTACCTCTGCCTCCCAAGTGCTGGGATTAAAGGTGTGTGCCACCATGCCCAGCCTTCTTCTGTCATTTTTAATTTTATTCTTTTTTATTTTGTTACTGTTTCCTTTCCCAACGAACATGGGCTCCCCTGTTTTGAAGGTTTCTTTAACTCAACCTTCTGTGAGATAAAATGGTTTTATGTTACCTGATTGCATATATTTATCCCTTTATTTTCTGTCTACCTTTAAAAAAAAACTCCAAAATCTTTCCCCCACCTTATTTTGCCTCTATAGTTCCTACTTCTATTTGTTACCCTCCCCTACTTCTTATCTATCCACCTAATACTACTAACTAGTCCCACTATACTTTTAAAATTCTTTTTCTTTTCTCCCCCATTTATACCCACAATAACTAATATATAATTATATACAGATATACAATCACTGTCCCTTCACTCACTAAAAGAATTGATTCTTAAAGAGTGATTATTCTTTATTCAAATGCTGCTCTATTTTCATAGCAGATTTATCTCCAGACACTTTTGTTGTAGATAGTATTATCACAGTGGAAGAATGAAGATAGAACTAGGTGCTCTGAACTTTATTATAGCCTAGTACCTTCTCAGCATTGCAATAACCTCCTTTCCACCCCAAAGATAAGAGATGATCCTATGAAATTAGACCAAAATAAACCATATTCTTTTAAAGCTATTTCTTGTCAGGTATGAGCAATGAGATAACAAGTAATATATAAAAGGGTACAGAGAAGAGCAATCATAAGGGCCTTTGGAACCAGGTTGTGGGCAGAATAAGGAAGAGTTTGTAACACTGGGCTAGACAATCCCTACAATTCTGTAAGTAGAGCTTAATATATGGGCAGCATGTATCTGTAACACCTAGACTGTATCCTTACCACTGGGATATTTTTGATCCAAAGACCTTAAAAAATAAATGCCTGTTATATTTTCTGCATGTAAGCCTGACATGAATATAAATTTGAGAATGGAGAAAAATAGGCAACAGAGGGAAGTGTTAAGGTTAATATAATTTTAAAATTAGAAGTAGTTAAAAGTGCCACGCAAGGCTACTGAGACTTTAAATAAGGGTTAATATATTAAGATTTTTTTTTAGCTTTCTGTATGGTTCCTCTCACATTTTCTTGCTCACTGTAATGTAAACTATATTATTAAATTGTTATGTGCTGTTTAATTTTGTTGAGACCTGGCTTTGAGAGAAGGTAAGCTCCATTATTTTAGAACAAAGCAGGTTTATTTCATGTGTCCTCCAAAACCCTTGTCCTAGGACAGACTGGGCCCCTGGCTCTACGACAAGGGAAAGGAGAACAACAAACAGTCCAAGGGATAAAACCACTAAAAATGTGCACATGTATACAGATGCACTTTAAATGATGGTAAACTGACTAGAAATGGGTTTACAATATATGTAAAATAATGTATCTCTCTGCTGTTAGCTTTAAAAGGAAAATGCTTGTACAAACTTACACAATAGTACACAAATGTTCTTGGGGTAAACAAAAATGCCAAACTTCAATCATGCTTCTTTTTAAGTTGCCTTATAGATTCAGTTAAAAGATCGAATTTTAGATGGTTTTTACATGCACATTGTGCTGACAAATCTTTGACACATTATTAATTTGGGTTTGTTGACAGAACTAAGGACTGTTAAAATATTTTACCTGTTGTTACTACAACTGCTAGATGTTTAAGATTCAGTATGTGTGATTCTTGTTTCAAAATAATACAGTTAGCACAAAAGAAGATTAAAAGAAAGTGTTTTTAGATGAATCTATACTTTGCAAGGTAGAAGAATACTGCAAATGGAAATGGCGATAGAGAAAAATGAGAAGGTTAAAGTATATTGTTAAAAGGTTATAAGACGGCTTCAGAGATGGTTCATTAGTTAAGGTGCTCACCTGCAAAGACTAACAACCCTGGTTCCGTTCCCCAGTACCAGATGTACAGAGTAATGAATAAAGCCAGATGTACAGAGTAATGAATGCATCTGGTGTTCATTTGCAGTGACCCTGGTGCACCTATTCTCTCTCCTTGCAAATAAGCAAAAACATTTTAAAGGTTATGAATATGAATGTTAAACTGAAAAACATGCTTACTGTCTGATGACAGAGATCAGTATTTTATATATATGGTGAAGATGTCTATGGTAAGAAGGGTTAACATGTAAAATGTTAAGTACTCTATATTTTATTTCTTTCCTTAACTGCTTATAAGACATTTCACTGTCCAAGGTCACTAAAGCTGTTATCTCTTGCTAGAATATACGTTTAGGATTTTTCTAAGACAAAGTGGTACAGTTACTTTTTCCATGTTGGGACAAATACCTGACCAGAAGCAACCTATGGCACGAAAGGGTTTATTTCAGGCTTGCAGATTTCAGGGGAAGCGTCACTTCATCATAGATCCATAGCAGAGAAAATGAACCAACAGCCAGAGCTCAATGACTCAGAGCACACATAGGGCTGGACTCAAAATCTGCCCTCTGTGACATACCTCTTCCAGCAGAGCTCCACCTGCTGGGGACTAGGTAGGAAGCTTAATCAAAAATGCCTGAAGCAGGGCTGGAGAAATGGCTTAGTAGCTCCTGCAATGCTTAATGACCCAGGTCCCCAGTGCCCACATAAATCCAGATAAAGGAAGTGGATCCAGAGTTCATCTGCATTGGATAGAGGCCTTAGCACACCCTTTACTCCTTTCTTTCTTTCTTTTCTTCTTTCTTTCTCTGTTTCTTCCTTTCCCCTCCCCCCCCCACTTACAAATGAATAAATAAAATATTTTAAAAAGTACCTGAAGCTGGGCTAGGGGAGGGCTCAGTGGTTAAAGTCGTTTGCTTGCTAAGCCTGAAAGTCTATCTACCCAGGTTCAATTTCCCAGTATCCATGCACAGAGTGGTACATGTGTCTGGAGTCCATTTGAAGTGGCAAGAGGCCCTGGGACACCCATACTCACTCTCTTTCTGTCTCTGTCTGTCTGTCTGTCTGTCTCTCTCTCTCAAATAAGTAAAATATTTTTTAATAAGTTTTTTTAATAAGTTGATAAGTTTGTTTATGTCACCATGTGTGGTGGTTTGAATCAGATGTTCCCCCATAAGCTCATGTGCTTTGAATGCTTGGCCCCAAGCTAGTGTCAATTTGGAGGTAGAGCCTTTCTAGAGGAGGTGTACTGCTAGAAGTGGGCTTAGGGGTGTTATAGCCAGTTCCCCTTTGCTAGATTTAAGCTCAGTCTCCTGCTACTATTTGCCACAGGCTATGGCAAGGAGTTGATGTCCAACCTTTGTTCTACCATCTTATCCCTGCCATCATGAAGCTTCCCTTTGAGATTATAGTCCAAAATAAATTGTCCTCCCATAAACTGATTTTTGTTGGGTGTTTTGTGTCAGCAGTGTAATGATAATGACAGCACCATGTCTCATGATATCAAAGTTAAAATCCAGTTCACTGATTTTGATCTGAAGATATTTGGCTGCTCTTCTGGAGGGACCTGCTGTTCAAATAAGAAAAACTTGCTCCTCACTAAATCAGGCCACTATCATCCCAGAAGAATGACGAAGAGGTAAAGAAAAAATTTCTCAGAGTTATGTGTCCTGAAAAGATCGTAAGGAATCACCCTTAAAGAAATCCAGACTAGAGTTTTTACAGATAGAACTTCCTTTTTACAGGACAGGTAACCCACATGGGCTGTCTGTACAGTAGTCACATCCACTAAGAACTAAAAGCGCATCCCTACCTCTAGCAACTTATGTTCAAGTAGTAGAAGTGGTGGCTCTTACCAGGTATGCTAGTTTGAATGTATGTCCCCCACAGACTCAGGTGTTTTATTAAACTTACAACTTGGGTCTCCAGCCACCTGGCCGAAGGAGGTCTCACTGAGGGCCTATCCTGGAGTCTAGGTGTAAGGTGTCATGGGGGTGAATCTGATTCCTCCTGCCTAGAGGTAGGAAGAGTGAGTTCTAATGGGGTTCCCATCAGTAGCTTTTTGGATTTCCTGGTTTGGTGATAGTTTTTCTCTATGCTTGGATCTTTGAAAGGGAGCTAGATTTTTCCACCATTGATGGAAATTCCCCTGATTCTTAAAACTTGAAATAAATCCCTTCCTCCCATAAACTGTGACTGGTTTCAGTGTTCATTCTGGTATTGTGAAGCTATCCACTACAAAAATTTGGTGCCAGAAGAGTGAGGTCTTGCTGAGATGACCATGTGGATTTTAGTCTTTTGGAACTTATGTGCATATGTATGGACTTGGTAATTGTGAATGCAGAAGCCTGTACAGAGTGGTAAGCCAAAATTTTATGGGCTTATTTTGGTGAGCGTTTGAAAATGCTAAGTGCAGAAAGAAATGTATTGGCTTATGAAATTCAGAGAAGGTGATAAAGCAGAGAACTTTGTCATAACTGGGATACCGGCATAAAGGCTGGGTGCATTCTTTTGCTCTAGCCCTAAGAGTTTGATCAAGGGTGAATTTGAAAGTAATGTACTGGTGTGCTTGACAGAAAAAATAGAACTGAAAGATGTATGATTTAAGGTGGGAAAGATTCAAGGAAGTTTAAAGTTATTGGAACAGAGACTGGTGTCAGCTCACTGAAGCTGCTATTGTCAAGCAGATTACCACCACTAAGGATCTTTTACAATGAAACACTGGAAAGATACCTGGGATGATGTCCACCCAGGAAAGACTAAAGAAGTAGTAATACAAACTCTTTTAAAAGGAGATAACCTGAAAAAGAAACCTCCTCTTCAAAGTCATGACTTATTTCTTCCCTGTAATAACAAAATGGTTGTGTTGCTGTGTTGGAAATATGAAAAATGAACAGAAGTGGGTCAAGAAGTGCACATGGTTCCCAGAGCCACTGCTGAAATGAGACATGCGAAGCAGGATGCATCCTTGTATTAGAGGCCAGTGAGGTCAATGTAAGATGGACCATGGTTTACAGCAGAGAGCTGAAGATGTGTTGGACATACCAGTACTATATAAATGCTACTATGCAACACTGTTGGCTCAGGATGGAAGTTTCCCTGGCTACTCAGCCCAGCTGGAGGGATGGAAATTGGAAATCCAGTGAACATCATCATTGATTATAGATGTTAGAGTTGACTGCAGATGTTTGATATGGACTGATGGTTATTGATTCTGCATTGGTCCAATCCCTCCTTGTCACATGCCTTCTAGCAATGGCAATGTTTACACTGTGCCATTATATGTTGAAAGTATGTGTAGTGGTTTGATTCAAGTGTCTCTCATAAGCTTAGGTGTTCTGAATGCTAGGTTCCCAGCTGATGGAAATTTGGGGAATTAACGCCTTCTGAAGGCAGTGCACTGTTGCGGGCAGCCAGTTTCCCCTTGCTAGTGTTTGGCAAACTCTCCTGTTCCTGTTGTCCAGCTCATGTTGTCCAGGGGGTGATGTCCATCCTCTGCTCATGCCATCGTTTCACCTTGCCATCATGGAGCTTCCTTTTGAGTCTTTAAGCCAAAATAAACCCTTTTTCTTTTCCAAAAGCTGCTTTTGGTTGGGTGGTTTCTGCCAGCAATAAGAACCTGACTGCAACAGTAAAGTTGGTATGAGGAGTGGTGTCATTTGCTGTTAAGACACCTGACTGTGTGGCTTTGGCCTTTTGGAGCTGATTTTCAAGAAGAATGTGGAAGAATTTGAAATCTTGGCCTAAGAGATGCCTTGCAGTGCTATAAGTACAGCTTCATGGACTATTCTGGTGAGAGATGAAAGACCTGAATGAAGTAAGAACCACGAACTGTGAGGCTTGGCTCATGAGGGTGAGAAAGAACTTTGCCTACACTAGGCTAGAAGCAGTTTGTGTCAGAGGCTTGTTGTTATGTCCATGTCCTAAGAACTTGTGCAGGTTGCAATGCATAGAAATTGACTGGTATATGCAGAGGGGTATGGCACAGAAACAAATCTTTGGGCTGAAACTGCTGCCCATTCAGCTGAAATTATATGAGAGATTACAAACTTTTAGATTGGGGTAACAAGAATATAGACTCTTTTGAAAGGGGCCTGAATGCTCAAGGAATGTCCTGTTCTTCAAAGTCTGCTTTATTCTACCCTAGATTAACAAATTGGCACCCCCACCTGGTATTATAGAGTATAAGAAATGCAGGAAGGCTGAAGAGATGGCTTAGTGGTTAAGTGCTTGCCTGTGAATCCTGGCAAGGAGGAAATTGCTATAATACCCATAAGCCCACCCCCCCAAATACACTGCCTCTAAGAGGAGTTAATTCCCAAATCTCCATCAGCTGAGAACATAGCATTCAGAGTGCATAAGTTTGTGAGGGACACGTGAATCAAACCAACACATTCTGCCCCTGGTCCCCATAAACTGATAAGAAAAAAAAGGACCCTGGTTCGAGGCTTAATTCCCCAGGACTCACGTAAGCCAGATGCACAAAGGAGTGCATGCACCTGGAGTTCATTTGCAGTAGCTGGAGGCCCTGGGGTGCCCATTCTCTTTCTCTATCTGCCTCTTTCTCCCTCTATCTGTCACTTTCAAATAAATAAATAAAAATAAACAACAACAACAAAAGAAATGCAGGAAAAGAGAGGATAATTGAATTTGCAGCATGGTCTTGTGTTTTGGAAATGGCCACAAACAGTGTGAAGCAGGTTTGCTGGATGCCTGCATGGAGACCCAATGGAGCTGTGAGGATGGACCATGGGTTGCAGTAGAGACCCAGTGGAGATGCCAGGACCATGAGATGGCTGCTGAAGAAGGCTTCCAGTCCCGGTGGAGTTTTCCAGGACTGTGAGTAGCCTAGCTGGAGGGGTAGAATTGGAACTCTTGGAGATTTGATACTGACTAGAGTTGTTGGACTTGGAGCTGCAGAGTTTGATGTTGGCCCTATTTAAATCTTGTATTGATTATTTCTTTCCTATGCCCAATACCATCTTTTGCAGTGTGAGTGTTTGTTTTGAGCCACTGTAGGTTTTAGAGGAATTTTTGGTATTATGGCTCAGTTAAAAGACCTTGGTTTTGTTTTGTTTTGTTTTGTTTTTTCTTATCAGTTTATGGGGACCAGGGGCAGAATGTGTTGGTTTGATTCACGTGTCCCTCACAAACTTATGCACTCTGAATGCTATGTTCTCAGCTGATGGAGATTTGGGAATTAACTCCTCTTAGAGGCAGTGTATTCGGGGGATGGGCTTATGGGTATTATAGCAAGTTCCCCCTTGCCAGTGTTTGGCACACTCTCCTGTTGCTACTGCGCACCTGATGTGGGCCAGGGTGTGATGTCCATCCTCTGCTCATGCCATTGTTTTTCCCTGCCATCATGGAGCTTCTCCTCAAGTCTGTAAGCCAAAATAAACCTTTTTTCCCCCCAAAGCTGCTCTTGGTTGGGTGATTTCTGCCAGCAATGTGAACCTGACTGCAACAGTATCTAACTTTTGATTTTACAGGATTCACAGTATGGTAGTTTGAATGGATGTCCTCCAATAGTGCCTGTGGTAGCTGCTTTTCTCTCTGTGTGTGAACCTTTGAAGAGGGCCAGTTTCTTTTGCCATGATGAAACTTCCCCTAGATGTATAAGTTTCTAAGAAATTTGTTTCCTCCAGTAACTCTGCCTGGTCTAGAGGTTCAGCTCAGCAATGATAAGCTCACTACTATAGAACTAGTACCAGTGAGTCAGTGATATTGCTGCAATGAATCTGACCATGTAGAGTTTGAGCTTTTGGAACTTTTATTTTGGAGGAATGGGCATGGATTTGATACTTGCAACTTAAAATTCCTTCCAGAGAAGTGTGCCAAGCATTATGGACTATTTTGTTGAGAGTTTGGAAGGGCTAAGTACAGAGAGAATTGTTTGGAGGTTTGGCTCATAAATTTTCTAAAGGTAAGGAAAGGCTGCACAGAACTTTATTGGAACTAGGCTACTGGCATAAGAGCTGGCTGTGTTCTCCTGCCCATGCCCAGAGAGTTTGATCAAGGTTAAATTTTTAGTGGATTGATGTGCTTGGCTAAAGATATGGAACTGACAAGTTTAAGATTAAAAGTTGAAAAAACTCAAACAAGTTTAAAATTTACAAGCACAGAGACTGGTTTCAGGTTACTGAAACTCCTTTTGTCAAATACATTCATATTTGGAAGGAAAATGGCCCAAATACTTTACCTTGAGACAATAGAAAGGATGCCTGAAGAAAGAGTGAATGGTAGAAATGTGAACTGTTTCAAAGGGAGATCTGAAGGAAGGAACATGCTCTTGAAGGTCATGATTTATTTTGTCCATGAATTAAGAATATGGCTGTGTCCTGAATACCTGGTATTGGTTTTAAAAGCATGAAAAATGCATGGAGTGGGTCAAGAAGTCCACCCAGTTTCAGGAACCATCGCTGACTTGTGATATGAGGCAGGGCATGATGACCCTGAGAGGCTGGCAAAGCCATTTGAAGATGGACTGTGGTCTGCATGGAGAACTGAAGATATTTTGGATATACCAGGACTGTGCATGGGCTACCATGGAATACTGCTGGCCTGGGATGGAAGTTTCCCTGGCTATTAGAAGCAGAATTGAAAAATCCAGAGACTTTTAGTCACTAGTTATGATATCAGACTTGAACTGCAGATGTTTGTTGAATTTGCATGGGTCCAGTCTTTCCTTGTTATGCCTTATAGCAGTTAGACATGTTTACTCTGTGCCTTGACATGTTGAAAGTATAAAACTTGTGTTGATTTTACAGGATTCACAGCTAAGAGACTATCTTAAATCTCAGATAAGACTTGGGACTTTTGAATTATCTTAAATTGGTAAAGACTGTGGGGATCTTTGAATATGGACTGAACACAAGATACAATGTGAAATGGTTATGAACCTACTGGAGGCCAGGAATTAATGAGGTAGTTTGAATGGATGTTCCCCAATATATTCAGGAGTTGTACTCCAGCATGTAACTTGGCGTCACTGTGGGTGGCTCCTAGATCCAGACCTAAGGTGTTTGGGGGCAGATATGGAATTTTCAGCAAATGAAAGGCACAGTGCTTGAGCTCTGCTTGGGGTTCCTGGGGTATTTTTGCTTGGGCTGGTGGTTGCTTTTCTCTCTGTGTGTAGAGCTGCGAAAGGGAGCCAACTTCTTCTGCAATTATGGAACTTCCCTTGGTTCTGTAAGCTTCTGAGAAAATTTTTTCTTCCCCTCACTGTGTCTAGTCTGGAGGGTCATCTCAGCAATGATAAGCTGACTACAACAAACAGTTAAGGAACAGTCTTAAAGTCAGTAAAGACTACGGGGACTTTGAATTTGGATTGAATCCAATTTATTGAATAAGATGGCCATGAGAATATTGGGGGCCAGGGGCAGTATGTATTTATGGCCCCATAGACTCAAGTGTTTTAAGCTTGTAATTTGGGTTTCCAGCCACCTGGCTGGAGGAGTTATCACTGGGGGTGAATCTTGAAGTCTAGCCTAAGGTGTCATGAAGGGGGGGGCGTATCTGATTCTAGCCCAGAGGTGTGGAGAGTAATGTGACCTCTGTTGCTTTTTGGTTTTGCCGGCTGGTGATGGTTTTTCTCTCTGGTAGGAGCTGTGAAAGTGGTCAAGCTTCTTCCATCACTGATAGAACTTCCCAGGGATCTATGAGCTTGTAATAAATCTCCCCTTCTTCCCAAAACTCTGTCTAGTTTGGATGTTCATCTCTGCATTGTGGAGCTGTCTATAACACCAGGGCACTTGAACCAAACCAGGAATATAGGGCTAATATTTATAATAATTCTAAATATGACTTCCTAGTCCTCCATCCCTGTAGCAGACAGCTGCAAGATGCAAGTGAGATGAACTTCCAGACCAAGCACAGTTATGGAGGAAGGGATTTATTGAAGCTTACAGATCCAGGGGAAGTTCTATAATGGCAGAAGAAGTTGGCCTGCTTTCACAGGACCAAGCAGAGAGAGAGAAGCACAAGCCAAAAGCCACATAGCACACTTCAGGA
The DNA here is from genome assembly GCA_036346955.1 of Dipus sagitta. NCBI lineage: Eukaryota > Metazoa > Chordata > Mammalia > Rodentia > Dipodidae > Dipus > Dipus sagitta. The sequence continues at coordinate 74,313,142 of CM070771.1, read as the reverse complement.
ACTCCAGCTAAGCACACTTTGCGTATCTTTAGATTGAAATCTGAAACCCACCACCACACCTTAAGATCCACCCAGTGACACTGCCTCCAGCCAGGTGGCTACAGATGCAAACTACAAACAAATAAATAACTGGCAGGCCGTGTGGTGCACGCCTTTAATCCCAGCACTCAGGAGGCAGAAGTAGGAGGATCACCTTGAGTTCGAGGCCACCCTGAGACTCCATAGTGAATTCCAGGTCAGCTTGGGCTACAGTGAGACCCCACCTCGGAAAACCAAAATAAATAAATAAATAAATAAATAAATAAATAAATAAATAACTGAATATATTGGGGGCCATCTATTCTATTCAAACCACCACAATCCCCATGCCATTATTTGGAAACAGAGTCATTTTGACTGAAGTCTTTCTTCCCTCTACAATTGCAGTAATGTACTACAAATGAAATAAAAATGAGTTAGATGAAACTTCAGGGGGTAACAGGTTGGCTGATGAGGCTGCCAAGGAGCCGTGCTGGAAGAGGCATGTCACTGAGGGCAGATCTTGCGTCCAGCCCTAATTGTCTTCTAACCAGCTTAAGTTCTGACTGCTATCATTTTCTTTACTGTGGATGTATGATGAAGTGAGCCATGATGAAGCTTCCCCTCAAAACTATATGTCTGGGGATAAAGAGATTCCTTAGTGGTTAACGTGTTTGCCTGTAAAGCCAAAAGACCCAGGTTAAATTCCACAGAACCCACATAAGCAAGATGCGCAAGGCGGCACATGCATCTAGAGTTTGTTTGCAGTGGCTAAAGGTCCTGGTATACCCATTCTTTCTATGTGCCTCCCTCCCTCCCCCCTCTCTCTCTCCCTCCCTCTCTCTCTCTCTCTCTCTCTCTCTCTCTCTCTCTCATTTTAAAATAAATAAAATAAAACTGTAAGCCTGAAATAAACCCTTTGCTCCCATAAGCTGCTTCTGGTTGGGTGTTTTTCCCAGCAGTGAGAAGGTAACTTCAATTGAAAATTGGTACCTTAAATGGGGTTGATGCTGTGATGAATCTGACCACATAGTTTTTGGTCACTTGGAATGTGTTCACAGTAGGAATATAGAAGGATTTGGTACTTTGGATTGGAGAAGCCTTGCTGTGCTGTAAGCAGACAGAGTCTGATGGACTATTCTTTTTTTTATCAATTTTTATTAATATTTTCCATGATTATAAAAAATATCCCATGGTAGTACCCCCCCCCCACTTTCCCCTTTGAAATTCCATTCTCCATCATATCCCCTCCCCATCTCAATCTTTCTACTTACATATATACAATACCAACCTAATAAATGCCCTCCTCTCTTCCTTTCTCTTCCCTTTCTATCTCCTTTTTAACTTACTGGCCTCTGCTACTGAGTTTTTTCCTTCTCACACAGAAGCCCAATAATCTGTAGCTAGGATCCACATATGAGGGACAACATGTGGCGCTTGGCTTTCTGGGCCTGGGTTACCTCACTTAGTATAATCCTTTCCAGATCCATCCACTTTTCTGCATTTCTTAACTTCATTTTTCTTTACCTCTGAGTAGAACTCCATTGTATAAATGTGCCATATCTTCATATCCACTCATCAGTTGAGGGACATTTAGGCTGGTTCCATTTCCCAGCTATTATAAATTGAGCAGCAATAAACATGGTTGAGCACGTACTTCTAAGGAAATGAGATGAGTCCTTAGGATATATGCCTAGAAGTGCTATAGCTGGGTCATATGGTAGATCAATCTTTAGCTGTTTTAGGAACCTCCACACTGATTTCCACAATGGCTGGACCAGATTGCATTCCCACCAACAGTGTAGAAAGGTTCCTCTTTTTCCACATCCTTGCCAGCATTTATGATCATTTGTTTTCATGATGGTAGCCAATCTGACAGGAGTGAGATGGAATCTCAATGTAGTTTTAATCTGCATTTCCCTGATGACCAGTGACGTAGAACATTTTTTTAGATGCTTATTTGCCATTCGTATTTCTTCTTTGAGAATTCTCTATTTAGCTCCATAGCCCATTTTTGATTGGCTTGTTTGATTCCTTATTATTTAACTTCTTGAGCTCTTTGTATATCCTAGATATTAATCCTCTATCAGATATATAGCTGGCGAAGATTTTTTCCCATTCTGTAGGTTGCCTCTTTGCTTTATTCACTGTGTCCTTTGCAGTACAAAATCTTTGTAATTTCATGAGGTCCCAGTGGTTAATCTGTGGTTTTATTGCCTGAGCAATTGGGGTTGTATTCAGAAAGTCTTTGCCAAGACCAATATGTTGAAGGGTTTCCCCTACTTTTTCCTCTAGCAGTTTCAGAGTTTCAGGTCTGATGTTAAGGTCTTTAATCCATTTGGACTTAATTCTTGTGCATGGAGAGAGAGAAGAATCTATTTTCATCCTTCTACAGATATATATCCAGTTTTCCCAACACCATTTGCTAAAGAGGCTGTCTTTTCTCCAATGAGTATTTTTGGCATTTTTATCAAATATCAGGTGGCTATAGCTAGCTGGAGTTACATTTGGGTCCTCTATTCTGTTCCATTGATCTACAAGTCTGCTTTTGTGCCAGTACCATGCTGTTTTTGTTACTATGGCTCTGTAGTATAGGTTAAAATCAGGTATGGTGATACCACCTGCCTTATTTGTGTTGCTCAGTATTATTTTAGATATTCGAGGTTTTTTGTGATTCCAAATGAATTTTTGGATTGTTTTTTCTATTTCCATGAAGAATGCCTTTGGAATTTTGATAGGGATTGCATTAAATGTGTAGATTGCTTTTGGTAAGATTGCCATTTTCACAATAGTGATTCTTCCAATCCAGGAACAAGGGATGTTTTTCCACTTCCTAGTGTCTTCTGCAATATCTCGCTCAAGTGTTTTAAAGTTCTCATTGTAGAGATTCTTTACTTCATTGGTTAGGTTTATTCCAAGGTACTTTATTTTCTTTGATGCAATTGTGAATGGGAGTGATTCTCTGATTTCATCCTCTGTGTGTTTGTTGTTAGCATATATGAAGGCTACTGATTTCTGTGTATTTATTTTGTATCCTGCTACATGGCTGTAGGTTTTTATCAGCTCTAACAGTTTGCTAGTAGAGTCTTTAGGGTCCTTTATATATAGAATCATGTCATCTGCAAATAATGATAACTTGACCTCTTCCTTTCCAATTTGTATCCCTTTTATGCATATCTCTTGCCTTATTGCTATGGTTAAGACTTCCAGAACTATTATTAAATAAAAGTGGGGACAGTGGACACCCTTGTCTTGTTCCTGATTCTAGTGGAAAAGCTTCTAGTTTTTCCCCATTTAGTAATATGTTGGCTGTAGGCTTATCATAAATATTCTTTATTGTATTGTGATATGTTCCTTCTATTCCCATTCTCTGTAGGACTTTTATCATGAAGGGATGTTGGATTTTGTCGAATGCTTTCTCTGCGTCTAATGAGATGATCATGTGATTTTTGTCCTTCAACCCATTTATATAATGTATAACATTTATAGATTTGCATATGTTGAACCATCCCTGAATCTCTGGGATAAAGCCTACTTGGTCCGGATGAATGATCTTTCTGATATATTCTTGTATTTTGTTTGCCAATATTTTGTTGAGAGTTTTTGCATCTATGTTCATGAGGGAGATTGGCCTGTAATTTTCCTTTTTTTGTTCTATCTTTGCCTGGTTTTGGTATCTGGGTGATGCTGGCTGCATAGAAGGAGTTTGGTAGAATTCCTTCTTTTTCTGTTTCATGGGAAAGCTTAAGAAGCAATGGTGTTAGCTCTTCCTTGAAGGTCTGGTAAAATTCAGCAGTGAATCCATCTGGGCCTGGGCTTTTTTTTAGTTGGGAGATTTTTGATAACTGTTAGGATCTCCATGCTTGTTATAGGTCTATTTAAGTGATTAATCTCATCTTGATTTAATTTAGGTAGGTCATATAAATCAAGGAAATCATCCATTTCTTTCAGATTTTCATACTTTGTGGAATATATGCTTTTATAATATGTCCCTATGATTTTTTGAATTTCTCTGGCATCTGTTGTGATGTTAGCTTTTTCATCCCTAATTTTATTAATTTGTGTCTCTTCTGTCTTTCTTTTGGTCAGATTTGCTAAGGGTTTATCAATCTTGTTTATCCTTTCAAAGAACCACGATGGACTATTCTTTTTTTTTTTTTAATTTTTTTTGTTCATTTTTATTTATTTATTTGAGAGTGACAGAGAGAGAGAGAGAGGCAGAGAGAGAGAGAAAGAGAATGGGCACGACAGGGCTTCCAGCCACTGCAAACGAACTCCAGATGCGTGTGCCCCCTTGTGCATCTGGCTAACGTGGGTCCTGGAGAATCGAGCCTTGAGCCGGGGTCCTTAGGCTTCACAGGCAAGCGCTTAACCGCTAAGCCATCTCTCCAGCCCACGATGGACTATTCTTATGAGAGTTTCAAAATCATAAATCCAGAGAAAATTGCGGACTGTGAAGGATTGGATTATGAAGTCTTAAAGGTGAAAGAAAGAATTTTGTTGGAAACAGGCTACTGGCAGAAATGCTGACTGCATTCTATCCATATCCTGAGAATTTGAATGAAGTTGAATTTAAAAGCAATGGATTGGTGTGCTTGGCAGAAGAATAAAAAAAAAGATATGAAAAATAGTGAATTGACACATAAAGCAATGTAAGGAAATTTAAAGTTATAGCCTCTGGTTTTAGATTACTTAAGTGGCAATTGTTTAGGAGATTGCCACCATTAAACATGAGCCAGTTGTTTTGCATTTGGACCACAGGAAAGATGCTTTGAGGGTGAAAATTCAACCCATGTAAGGCTCAACCTAGTAAGATTGCAACTTCTTTTTAAAGGAGGGGACTTGAAGGAAGACTGCTAAAGGAGTTTCCTCCTCTTCAAGATCAAGCATTATTTCCCCCTGAATTTACAGACCTGGTGCCAGTTTTGGAAGCAAATGCAGGAGAAATGCAAGAAAGAGAATCATGAAGTATACACAGTTCTAGAAGGCACTAAAATGCAGCAATGTGAGGCAGGGTTGAAATCCCTGCATGGAGACCTTTTAAGGCCATTGTATAGAAATATGAAGATCAACCAGATGAACTATGGGTTGTAATAGAGACCTTAGAGTTTGGAGATACCAGATCTGTGAGATGGCCACCATGGAAAGCCACTAGCTCTGTCTCAGGTGGATCCACCTGGACAGCAAGCAGACAGTGAAGGGGCAAAAATTGTCAAATTCTTTTGGATCCAAAGAAATTCATCAGGGGTCCCAGATGTGACAGATGTTTGCCCTGCTATTCATTAATTTTAAATTGGTACAGCATTACCTTATTATACCTTATTTTTGCAATGGGAATATTTACTCTATGTTAGAAGTGGCCTGTGTTTTGATTTTACCGTGCTCAGATGAGATTTTTGACTTCTGAACAATGTTGAGATTGGTAAAGACTTTGGGGATGTGGTGGTTTGAATTAGGTGTCCTCCATAAACTCAGCTGTTCTGAATGCCAGGTCCCCAGCTTCTGGCAATTTGGGAATTGGAGCCTTGCTTTAGGAAGTGTTGTTGGAGGCAGGCTCATAGGTGTTATAGACAGTACCCCCTTGCCAATGGTGGGCTCACTCTCATGCTGTGATAAGGAGGTGATGTCTAGCCTCTGCTCCTGACACATTTTCCCCTGCCATCATGGAGCTTCCTCTTGGGACTCTAAGGCAAAATAAAAACTTTCTTCCTATCAGCTGCTTTTGATTGGGTCTTTCATCCCTGTAACAACAAAGTAATTGTAACAGGGGTCTTTAAAGTCAGACTGAGGGAATTTTGCAGTGTGAGGTACTCATGAGTCTATACAGCCAGGGTTGAAATATGGTAGTTTGAATGTCAATGTGCCCATAGCCTCACATAGCTATAATTAAGCTTCCTACTTAGTCTCCAGCAGGTGGAGCCCTGCTGGTATAGGGTATCACTGGTGGAAGATCTTGAGTCCAACTCTATTATGTGTTCAGAGCTAACCTGAGCCAACTTGAGCCTTGGCTGTTTGTTTTCTCTCTGCTGTGGCTATGTGATGAAGGAAGCCAGTTTCCTCCACCATGATGAAGCTTCCCCTCAAAACTGTAAGCCTGAAATAAAGACTTTCCCCCCAATAAGCTGTTTCTGGTTGGGTGTTTTGTCCCAGTATTGAGAAGGTAATCGAAACATACATGCGCGCACTCGCACACACACACACACACACACACACACACGTATGTATGTATGTATGTTTTATATTTTGGCTACCAACTTGGTATTAAACATCTGCAGAAAAGTATAACCAGAGAGTAAAATGTAAAATATGTTTGAACTTTGGGCAACACAACCCAGGGAATTTCCTTTTTTAATTCTGTAGTTCAAATGATTACAGAGACAATTGTACAAAACAGTGTGGCTTTAAATGTGTTTGCAGCAGTTGGTGCAGCACCTATGCCATTATCAAGATTGAATGCTATGTACACATTCCTAATAATGGTCCTAAATGCCTCATCTGCTTTATCAGATCTATAAGAAGAGATTCATATCATGTCAGACAACACTGTCATTTGGTGAAAGCTGTAGAAATGGATTTCTAGATCTTCACAATAAAAGAGAATTATGACTATTATTTCTAGTAATAGGAATTCTGTTAACTTTTGGACCTTGTATTACTTTATCTCCTATTCTTTACAATTAGTCCACACTCAGGTAGCCTTATAACGATGTAACACCATCTAACTAGGTTCCCTTAATAGCTGTACATGGCCTGAAGGTCTACAAAATTGGAACCCTAAAGACCCCTTTGATCCACAATTTGCTCAGTACCCTCTTCTCCCTGACTCTTCTTGCTTTTATCTTTCTCCCCAACACCATTATCCAAGAACCAAAGACTTCTTTCCCATAATACACCTGACTGTCAAAACCACTGATGCATATTAGGGGTCCCTTAGAGCCACTGTATGAGTAACCCAAATACCACACCCATTGAACCCCATTATTACAGTTACTTTCATGCTGGTGGACAAACATCCCAACCAGAAATCACTGATGGAAGAAAAGGGTTTATTTCAGGCTTACAGAGTCCAGGAGAAACACTATCAATGTGGAAGAAGCTAGCTCACTTCCATTGGTCCAAGGAAGAAGACACTACCAAAAAGCCAGTAAATACAAGAGCTGATCTCAACACATCTTAGGGTTGGACTAAAAGATCTGCGTCCAGTGGCACCTTCTACCCAGCAGGCTCCACCAGCTGAAGACATGAGTTGCAAGTTCAATCTTAATTAAAAATGCCTGAGTCTATGGAGAGAGACATTCAAACCACCACACCCACTCAAGGAAAAAAAAAATGGAAAAATATGGAAAAAAAAATGAAAAACATATTTGTCAGTGCTCCAATTCTGTAACAGCAGCTGGAGTTACTGCTTCATAGGAAGGAATGAGATATAAACTGGTTAGGCAGTTTAGGATAACAGCCCCTCCCACCAAAGTGAACAGTATTTGTCTCCCCTGCTGGTTAAAGCAAGAAATGTCTTTGAGTCTGTAAGGACGAATCTGGTTTTTCCTCATCTCTTTCTCCCTCAAGGAGTTCCACTTTCCCTAGAAACCTGAAATAAGCATGTGAATAAGATTATAAGATGTCTAAAGACACTGCATGGGATCTGGGTTTTCCTTCTCTCTTCTTCCCTAAAGCAGTTCTCACTTCCTAAAAAACTGACAGGATGATGTAAGATTATAAGGTGCCTAAACACCTGGTATGGAAACTGAAGTAACTAGCTCAATCCCCACCCAGTAAATTCCCATAAAAGACCCAAATCAGAGTCACCAGATGACTTCCACACTTCTGGGGACTCCTCCTGTTTGACAGGATCTCTTCCTTCTTCCCTTCACTTAAGGTCTATATTAAAATCTTTATAAACCATACCCTCTATGGTCTGTGGACTTGGGAGAGTTACCCTGGCCCATATACCAAATGATTCGGAAACTTGCTATTTTAAGAGGGGCAGAGAGCAGTAGAGTTTTCTCCAACAGGTCCAGGCTGCTGTACTGGTTGATCTGCCACTTGTGTACCTTATGATCCAGTAGACTATCAATTGTACTTAGAGTGTTAGTAGCAAATAGGAATGTGGTAAAGAAATCTTCACAATGGGCAGAACTTTGGGGAGGGCATACAGTTGTGCATTTTTGCTTGGAAGGAAAAAATGGTCACATGTGCAAACATGTAATGATTCATGTACTGTATCCAATGGTCTGGCTTATCCACCTTATCCACCTTATCCACCATCATGATATTCCACACAGAATTGCTTCCTGACCAAGGAGCTCATGTCACAGCCAAGGAATTCCCTTACCATGTGTTTTGTCATTCTGAAACAGCCGACTTGATAGTACAGTGGAATGGCCTTTTAAAGACAAAGTTACATTAACAACTGGGTAGCAGTAACCTGGAGGAATGGGACAGGTTCTCCAGAAAGCTATGTATGTTCTAAATCAGCATTCAATAAATGGTACTGGTTCTCCTGTAGCCAGGATTCATGAATGTAGTCCAGGAATCAGGGTGTGGAAACAGGAACAGTAACATACAGCATCACCCCTAGTAAAAAGTTTTGCTTCCTTTTCCTCTAACCTTATGCTTTCCTGCCCTAAAATTCCTATTTCCAGAGCAAGGGTACTTCAGCCAGGAACAATAAACAACTTATTGAACTGGAAGCTAAGACTTCCCCCTGGCCACTTTTTGATGCCCTTGAGTCAACCAGCTAAGAAAGGAATTACAGTGTTATCAGGGGTGATTGAGCTAGAGTGCCAGGGTGAAATCTAACTGCTCCTCCACAATGGAGCAAATGGAAAGCATGTATGGAATACAAAAAAAGTTCTTTAGGGTACCTTTTAGTGTTATTATGTACTGCGACTAAGGTCAATGGGAAACTACAATAACCATTCAAATTATATGTGTATGTATGTTTGTATATGTATATATTTTCCAACGTTTTTTAGAAGTCTGAATTTAAAGTGTATTAAGCTGGGTGTGGTAGCTCACTCCTGTTAACCACAATACTTAAGTGGCCGAGGTAGGAGGATCATAGTGAACCTGAGGACTGCTTAAGCCACACAGTGAGTTCCACGTCTGCCTAGGCCAAAGAGAGAGCCTACTTCATAAACAAACAAACAAACAGACAACAAACAAAAAGTATGACAAGCTGATAATGAAATTTGTATCCAAAGGCAAAGGAACTAGAAAAGCCATAACCATTCTGAAGAAGGACCAAGTGAGAAGGCTCACTATCTGATTCCAAGACTTTATTATAAAGCTCCAGCCATCAAGTATAACACTGGGGGAAAGAATAGATGCAACAGAAGCAACCACGCAAAGATGGCTGTTCTGAAAGAGGTTGTTGTAGATAACTTATCTTTTTAAAAATGTGTGTGTGTGTGTGTGTCTGCCTGTCTATCTATCTATATTGCCAGGCATAGTGGTGCACGCCTTTAATCCCAGCGCTCAGGAGGCAGAGGCAGGAGGATCACATGAGTTCAAGGCCACTCTGAGATTACATAGTGAATTCCAGGTCAGCATGGACTAGAGCGAGACCCTACCTCAAATGTGTGTGTGTGTGTGTGTGTGTGTAAAAAGAGACAGAGAGAAAGAAAGAGAGAAGGGGCATGCCAGGGCTTCCAGCCATTGAAAACGATGTGCTAACTTTGTGCATCCAGCTTTAAGTGGGTACTGGGGAATCAAACCCAGGTCATTAGGCTTTCCAGGCTAGCACCTTAACCAGTGATCCACCTCTGCAGCCCAATGGCTTATCTTTTAAATATTAACAAATGCAATCATTTTATAATCTTAAAATCACCAATTTCAGACCAGCCTGAGCTACATGAGACCCTATCTCAAAAATAAATAAATAAAATAACAAAGCTGTCAATCTGGCTTAAACAAGGTAAGAAATTAAAGTGCCCACTAACTTTGTTACTAGAGAGTAAGAGGTTGATGTCTCAGATCTTAGCTCGGCACGGTGGCACACCTCTTTAATCCCAGCACTCAGGAGGCTGAGGTAGGAAGATTGCTGTGAGTTGGAGGCCAGCCTGAGACTAATTCAAGGTCAGCCTGAGCTAGAACAAGACTCTATATCCAAAAACAAACAAACAAAAAAGAGCATAGAGGGCTGGAGGGATGGCTTAGTGGTTAAGACATTTGCTGTAAAGCCAAAGGATCCAGGTTCTATTCCCTAGGACCCACATTAGCCAGATGCACAAGGGGGCACACATGTCTGGAGTTTGTTTGCAGTGGCTGGAAGCCCTGGCACGCCCATTCTCTCCCTCGCCTGCTGGCTCTCTCCCTCTGTCTCTCTCTCTCCCACTCCCTCCCTCTCCATCCCCCTCTCCCTCTTTCTCTGTCAAATACATAAATAAATAAAATATAAAAAAGAACATATACAATGCTCTCAGATATAAATCACATGTAAGACTGTAAGAGTAGATGCTAAACTGTGGTGTTCCCTGGGGACAATGCTGTGTGTGTGTGTGTGTGTGTGTGTGTGTGTGTGTGCGTGTACATATTTATCTGTATATTTTTAAGATAGAACAGGACTAAACACATGCTTCTAGCATGATTAGAAGACTTCCTTCTCTTGGGTCCCATACTTTAAGCGGCTTTGTTTTTCTTAGGCTCTCCTCCAACTTTATTCCTTTCCATAAACATTTGTGTGGATATTTCCAGAACACATTACCAAGCTGCCCCAGAGCTCTGTCATTTCCTACCCCAATACTTCACAACTACTTCCAAAATCCCTCATACAGATTATTTGCCAGCAGGATATATGCCAGTACGCACAAGCCCATCAAGGGAATAGGCTGGATGGATTCTCAGTGAGCCCGGGATGCACTCTGCCCACAAATGTCTCCACAGGTCTGCAAAGTGGTGGAAGAGAGTTGCTGTCCCTACTCTTGCTCTGGGCAAATGAATATGGAGGCATTTTAAGACATAATCGGGGGCTGGAGAGATGGCTTAGCGGTTAAGCGCTTTCCTGTGAAGCCTAAGGACCCCGGTTCGAGGCTCGATTCCCCAGGACCCACGTTAGCCAGACGCACAAGGGGGCGCATGCGTCTGGAGTTCGTTTGCAGTGGCTGGAAGCCCTGCCGTGCCCATTCTCTCTTCTCTTCTCTCTCTCTCTCTCTCTCTCTCTCTCTCTCTCTCTCTCTGCCCCTTTCTCTCTCTGTCTGTCACTCTCAAATAAATAAATAAAAATAAACCAAAAAAATTTTTAAAAAAAAGACATAATCGGAGCAGACTCAAAGAGAATAAGGCAGATAGACCTCTAGCAAGGTGGACCAGCAGTAGTAGGGTGAGATGTAGACAAAGGCTAACAGGTGCATGGCAGATTGATCCCACATAGACAGCAGAGGAGCCCACAGTGAATGGGCTGGGAGCACACAAACAGGTCGTGACAACCTGCCTCAGGCTCCTGCTGGCACTGCAGCAGACTTTGCGGAAGTGGGGGGCAGGGGTCTCGAGGCAGGTTTTTCAAGAGCTAGGCAACAGTAGGGTAGCAACAGGAGAAAACTGGTGCAGTGTGAGCACACAGCCTCAGCTGACAGCCGGGAGCCAGTGGCTTGCCGCGCTGGGCGGGGCGGCCGCGGCCGACGTCAGTCCCGCAGCCCCCACCGCGCACTGCCGCAGCGGACCGTCGTCGCAGACCTCTCCGCAGCGCCGCAGCGACAGCAGCCCGCGTGCCAGCTCCGACCTCTGCGGCAAGCCCGACCAGCGACCACCGCGCCATGGCTGACTCCGAGAAGCAGGGCCCCGCGGAGCCGCGCCCGGCCGAGGACGAGGTAATGGAGGGCGGCGCGCAGGGGGGCGAGGCGGAGGCGGCCGGCGACGGGGACAGCGCGGCTGCCCCCGCGGCCGAGGAGCCGCAGAACGCCGCGGAGAACGCGCCCAAGCCCAAAAATGACTTTATCGAGAGCCTGCCCAATTCCGTGAAGTGCCGCGTCCTGGCGCTCAAAAAGCTGCAGAAGCGCTGCGATAAGATCGAGGCCAAATTTGACAAGGAGTTCCAGGCTCTGGAGAAAAAGTATAACGAGATCTATAAGCCCCTGCTTGCCAAGATCCAGGAGCTCACGGGCGAGATGGAGGGCTGTGCGTGGACCCTGGAGGGGGAGGAGGAGGAGGAGTATGAGGAGGAGGAGGAGGAGGAGGAGGAAGAGGAGGCTGCGGGGGCGGCGGCGCGGCCCGGGGACGACGACCCTCGGGCGGCTGTGCCCGACAACTCCAAGAAGTAGACGAGCAGACGGATCGGGTGGCGACGAGAACAGCATCCCCCTTTTAGTTGACATTGGTGGACTTTAAGAGGCTCAGGTTTTGGACCAAAATTCAGTATAAATCTGACATTCCTAAAGTAAATTAAATTCAAACAAGTAGATTCTGGCTAGCCCACTTCCAATTTGACTTTTCTTTTGAACAAAAAATATCAAGATATTTAAAAAGATTAAACTTAAAATTATTTTTCCTGATCTCTTCAGAAAGGACTGGACTTAAGGCTTACGCAGGGTGTCAGCAGAGAGGGAAGTATGTCACTTTAAAACCATTCATCACACCCTACCCATGACGCCCAAGCCAAGACTGAACTCTTAATGCTTAATTCTTGAGTTTTTTTAGTAGTGACATTTCCCAGCGCGGAGAAAACAACTCCAAGGACGACGTCATCTTTAAGATTTTTGCTTTTGCACCCAGACATCAGCTTCATCCCCACCCTTGGCAGAAATGACATGGAGAAAGCCTGCGATGGAGACCAGACACTGCTGTTAATGAGGCTAGGGAAACTGCCATTTCAAGTTAGGAAAAATGAGAAACATGGTTCCAAAAGGGAGAGTTTAATGTGTACAATATTGTCAACATATGTATTCATTTGTTATAGTCTCATGTTTATGTGTTTTCTTTGTAGTGTGTGTTTACAAAAGCGTAAAAATACCCAAATGTTTAAGTATGAAATCATGTTACCTAACATTTTAGAAATATTATTTATTTGAAGAGTTGTAGAATGTAGCAGTTCTGTAAAGCATGTGTATCCAGTGTTACGTAGTTTGATCTTTGTGAAGTCTTTTCCTTGTAGCTTTTAGGATGTAACTGTGAAAATAATCAGAACTCCTCATTGAAGCTAATGTTTGGAAAAAATATATACTTGAAGACCCAACCTAAAGAGTGTGCCCCCATCCCTAGCTCTGAAGTAGAAAGGGTTTAAGTTTGCTTGTGTTAGCTGTGCCTTCATTATTTTGCTTTGTAAATGTGACATATTAAATATAAAATGGTGCATAATTAAATTTTACTGCTTGATGACAGAATGGCATACAGGAAGGATTTTGAAGAAGAACATGTGATGTAAAGATCCTTAGCTTCTTTGTACGTTTTGAATTATCTGTGAGCCAATGTTCTATAAAAAATATAAGCATAAAGTTGTTTATCACTGTGGTGTTAATAAAACAGTATTTTCAAAAAAAATTTCCAACTGCTTGTATTATCATCTATCAAAGGGGGTGGGACTGGCACCATCCTCATAGCCACCACGAAAAAATGAGTTTATCTGTCATGGTAAGTGCTGAATCATTTCCAGCTAATCTAAGAAGAAAAATGAAGACACTGATGTAAATTCAACTCTCCTCCTTTCCTGCTACTAAAGGGAAAGGGGGAGGCATTATTATATTTTTATGTTTTTGATTCCTTATTATTAGCAAAGATTGTGGTTCTAAATCATAAATATAGGAAATTCAAGAAGCCATCTTGTTTTGGTTTCGTCCATATAAAGTCTAAATTTTCTCTTGGAAGAGATAAAACTTTAGTATTATGAATATACAAAAGAAATTAAAAACCAGATGTCAATCACTTCCATCTCCCTTAAGGGTTAAAATTACACAGAAGCAAGATTTGAGCACTTTTGTAGGAAATGGAGGACAGCGCTGACCTGTTGCTAATGACAACAGGTGACGACAAACAACCTGAAGGTGATACTGGACTTCTTTATGGCCAGACCAACAGAAATAAAATCAAAATAATATGTTACATATGTCACAATTATCTTAAATATTTTAGTAAGCAAAAAACTGAAATTCAATATTAACTGATTTCCAGAAATGGAATAGACTGCCACTTAATATTTTCTAGGTCTAGTAAAAAGCAAAAATTATTTAACACAAATAACTTACTGGGAAATTTATTTTATAGGCATATAAATATTTATATAAAGAAAACCCAAGAAAGCCAACTAAAAATCTATTATATACAAGTTTATATACTGGTTGGCTAGAAAACATGTCTATAAAATATTAATTGTAGGCATTAAAAATAAAATATGAGAATATCTTCACTAGAAATAATAAACACATTCAATTTTAAATGCAAATAACTGAATAATATATGTAAATATGAATGGTATAGCTAATAATCTTAATAGTTTGCCCAAATCACATAAAATTAATACTTTTAAAGAAATACATAAAGGACCTCATCGAGCTATTTTAAAAAGGAAACACTGAGTAGAAAGACATGTTTGCATATGCAGCACTAGGTGACGTGGGGCTCTGTCAAGGCTGGAAATGAGTTTTCAGCTGTGGACTCTGGCCATCCATCATTCTTTCATACAAAGACTACAATAGGGTTTTCTAGCAACCAGTTGTAACCCCCCCCCCAACCCCGGCTATGTCTTCAGGGATTCAGGGATGTTTATGTTGCTCCTCACAAAAAGTGAAGTGATTTCCATGTTTCCTCACTGAGCTGATCTTAACCCTGCGGTTCCTGTACTGTTTATCTGATAGTTCATCAGCCAGCCATGAAACCTGCATGTTAGGATCTGGCAGGATACCATCCCTTCCAGACAATAACAACATGGTTTTGCCAAATAAATCTTTTTTAACCCATGACAGGCCAAACTTAGCCAGCAAAGCATAAAGTGTGCAGCAGAGAACAGGGCAGCAGACTCTAAGAGTATGACACAGAAAACTGTGGCATTTTGAGGTTTAATGTATATGCAAGCTCCACGTAGCAGTTTTTCCTGCCTGCAGGTTTATACTCAATTCATATACTGAGTCTCATCTGCACTGTACACATGTAAAAAAAAATGCTTTTTTATTGAGGTGAAATTCACATAACATAAAATTAATCATTTTAAATGTTCAGACATCTACAATGGTTTCTAAACACCATCTCTAATACATATTTTTTATTATGTGTGTTTAAATGTCTTGATATGTTGACTATTGCAAAAACCTAGGAGTTCTATTGACAAGAAATAAAAAAGAAAGAAACCAAACAGAGTACTATTGACAAAAACTAAGAGTTTCACCTCCATCACTAAAAAAAAATTTTTTTAACCTACCTTGTCCTATATGCAGTAGGTCATAAGACCCCCATCAAAGGAGTTCTGCCCCATACTTGAGGAAGGAATGCTACACAAACAGTCCAAGAAGAATGAGCAGAAAGTTCTTGCTGGGGCTTCCCATTCAGTGTGCTGGCACTAGACCATATCCTCTTAAACCCCTAACATTTCTTCCTATTTGCTTATGCTCTCATGCTTATGAAGTGAAATCTCCATAAAACCCCAAAAGGCTGGGGTTGGGTGAGCTTCTGGACAGATGAACACATAGAAGTTCTTGGAGGACAGACTAGAAATAATAAAGCCTCTGTCTTCTCCTTATCCTGTCCTAGGCATCCTTTCATCTGTACCCTTCATTGATGGGAAAAGGCAGCTGTGTGTTTCCTTGAGTTGTGAAACACTGAAGCACCCGCAAAAGGTGTAGAAACCTCGATTTACAGGGCCATCGGTTAGAAATCCAAGTAAAGTAACCTGGGACTTACTTGCATTCGGAATCTGACAGGAGGCATGGGCCCACTTCTATCATGCATATTATTGCTGCTAATAGAAACCTAACTCCTCCAAATTTCAAAGTCTTTTAAAATGTAGTCCCCCAGCCAATTTATGAGTGACCAAACAAAGTTTCCTCCAGCAACCCCTCTGTCTAACACCCATCCCTCACTCACTGTTCTTCACCTGAGATAACAATCCAGGCTTATCAATTACTCTAATTTTTTTATCCTCTTCTCTACTTTCTAGCATCCAAATCTTAGGCTTCCAAACCTGGCTCTGTCATCTGTTCTCCCAGATGGATCTGCCCATGTTAATTTCCCTGAATGCCTTTAAATTCAATCACTCAATTTAGCATTCACTATCAATTTTTGGTTGCATAGGAGAACAGCTTATCTCCCAATGTAAACTGTTACATTTCACTGTAGTCTCACATTTTGTCCTGTAACTGTTGATTCAATTGAATTGTGAATTCAAGGAAATGTCTGCTGAATAAAGACAATGAAAGCTATGGGGGGGGGGGGACGGGGACTAAAGGGAAGACAGGGAAGAAAAGCTGGAGCTCAGTAAGAGACACTAACACAAAAATGCCAGAGACAAAAAAGCTGACTAAGAAATAATTCGATAAAGACATGTAAAGGAATTATAAGTACAGCAACTGCCTCAACTCCAGACTGTGCTGTGAACTGCCTGCGCCTGAGTGATACCACTTTTCCACCTAGTGCAACAAAACCATGTAGCAAAGTGATGGCTCTCCAGAGTAGGAGACATTCCAATGTTCCACTTCCTAGGCTGCCTGCCTACCCCACTATTAGTTTTCAACACATATTAATTTGTCTGAAATCATGATGATGCAAAAGTTAAGACAGCCTTTGAAAGACTAAAGGCTATATTAATCATGCATTATGGGGATGTAGTCTATGAAACACACTTATAAATGATTCGTTTGTGTGTGCTGTTATACATGTCTGGATGGACACTCACTTGATATGGCCTCTAGATACAGTTGAGGGTGAAATATTTGAGGCTGTTGCAAGTATAACAGCATACTTGTTTTACAATAAGCATTTCTGCAAGTAGGCATATACTCTACAATCATAATAGTATGCTAACTACTTGTTTATTATCATTATCAAGTACTATGTTCTGTATGTGCCATTCTTTTATGTCACTGGCAGTAGCTTAGTAGGCGTGTTTATATCAGCATCAGCACAGACATGAGTAACACGTTGCACCGTGATGTTATGATGGCTGTAACATCACTAAGTGACAGGAACTTTTCAACTCCATTATAATCTTACAGGATCACTGCTGTATATGTAGTCTGTCATTAACTGTCTACATATCTATCTACTTGCATGAATACATGTGTTCTAAAGCAATTAATATAACTAGGAGGAAAGAGAAATAATTGGAACCAATAAATTCACTATATAAATCTACCATAAATTTCCTAATTCTAAAAATATCTTCAGAACCTTTGGAACAATAAACTTGCTCTTACTAAGGAAATAAGTCCTGAGAATAAGCTAGTGATGCTAATAAAAATATCAACATTACAAAGATAAAGGAAATTGCTTTTTGCTCCCTATCAAAAAAGGGTATTGATTGCAAAATCTACTTGATTCAAGACTAGGTCACTAGAGCCAACATAACTTTTGTTGTGTACATCACAGCATCATGCCACCAAACTCTGGTATTGGTACTCACTTCTCCAAAGACAAAGCTTCCTGAATAGCCTAGACAGTTTATGTTACTGATAGCTGGGTGCTATTATGCCAAGAGAGCAACTCCAAATGCTCCAACAACAGTAAGCCCATGAAGCTTCTGAGTTTGGGTTTCTAGACTAGGGAAGCTTAGCTTGCAAAGTCTATGCAGACCCCAAATTTGAGAAGTTGGAAACCTGAAGCACTTCTGATTCCAAGCACTTGGGTAAGGGACAGACAACCTGGACTAGAGTCAAGCTGTTACAGTTTTTGTTGAACAGAAGTCTTATCAGTTCTATCATTTTTCTTTTCAAAAGGAAGACTTATAGAAGAAAATCATGGCAGATCACTTTCATAGAGTGAACTCCATGTGAGTTTTGTCTGTAGCTATATGGTACATGTAAATTTCCTGATATAAATGTAATTTCCTGGTAGTGATAAAGATATTTCAAAGCAACTATCAAAATGGAACTTTTCTCCCTCAAATCTGTTTTATAGTCTATTTCTTATTAATAAGCTGTCCAAGTTAGAAACTTCAGCAATATAATCAATACAACCCCCCCCTCAGACTACCCATACGTCGTCAGGTACTTGCAACTGCTGACTTTATCACTCACATATAGTAACTCTGTATTGCCACCACCTCCGTTGTGGCCCTCACCATTCTTCTACAGCAGCTTCATACCATGGACTCTGTGTTTAGCTACAGTATGGTTTGTCCTCATATACCCACAAAACCCAAAACCAACCATGTCTTAATCCCAGTCCTACTCAAGCCTTAATGATCACTCTGAAACTATCACACCCAGCCTCCATTGATGTTCTAGTTTTCACCCCACAAGCATTTAACAATCTCTAACATGTGTCAATTCTGAAAGTTCTGACTCACATTATTCCTCTGCTAAAATGTTTCCTTCCTGCATATGTATTCTTTAATGTGCAGCCCAAGCCTTTAAGCCTCTCCCCCTAGTTCCATGGTACTTGGGTTGTAACTCTCATAACATATACCATAATCTGTTACTGGTAAAGGACAATCAAGTACACTGTTCATGTACACTGACCCTTCTCAACTCAGTTTGAGTTTCTCATGCAAAGATGGACAGAAGTCACTCATCTGCTGTACTCTGCAACATGCCTGGCACACAATAAGCACTTAATATTTGTAAAGGGAATTAATGTATATGAAAATTACAGTGCTTTGCCGGGCGTGGTGGCGCACGCCTTTAATCCCAGCACTCAGGAGGCAGAGGTAGGAGGATCGCCGTGAGTTCGAGGCCACCCTGAGACTCCATAGTGAATTCCAGGTCAGCCTGGTCTACAGTGAAACCCTACCTCGAAAAACCAAAAAAAAAAAAAAAAGAAAATTACAGTGCTTTAATGCAAATATACACAAAATTGAATATCTTCTTGATATTACAGAGATAATACACCAATTAAGAATCATTCTGAAAAAAATCATGTGCTGGAGAGCTGGCTTAGCAGTTAAGTGCTTGCCTGTGAAGCCTAAGGACCCCGGTTCAAGGCTCAATTCCCCAGGAGCAACATCAGTCAGATACACAAGGGGCTGCATGCGTCTGGAGTTTGTTTACAGTGGATGGAGGCCCTGGCGTACCCATTCTCTTTCTCTACCTCTTTCTCTGTCTGTCGCTCTCAAATAAATAAATAAAATAAACAAAAACAATATAAAAAAATCAAACGTACTAGGCCTTTAATCTCAGCACTTGGGAAGCAAAGGTAGGGGGATTGTGACGAGTTCAAGGCCAGTCTGGGGCTACAGCATGAGTTCCAGGTCAGCCTGGGATACAGTGAGACCCTGCCTTAAGGAAGGAAGAAAGGAAGGAAGGAACGGAGGGAGGGAGGGAGGGAGAGTGAGGGGGGATAAGGGGATAAGGGGAAAGGGGAAGGGAAAGGGAAGGAAGGAAATCAAAAGTATTTATATTTTCATGATTCAGGGAGATTTAACCTCTATTACAAATTCTTCAGCAAATAAGTACTCTGCTGATGTTCTGAGGTGTGTGTGTTATTTTGTTTTTGTCTACAGATTCTGGTTTAGAACTCTTTCTCCAAGGAAAGTCATAAAAACTCTGATCTTCCCCACCTTTCTCTGACCAACCTTATCTGATAGTAGATAATAAGACCCTCATTTTAGAAGGGATTCTGTCCCATAATAGGAAAAAGGAACACTACACAGACAGCCCAAGAAGAAATAGAACAGACAGGCCTAGCTGGGTTCCCCATCCATCCTACTAGCATTAGATATGTAAGGAAATCTCCATAAAACCCCAAAGGACAGGTTTCAGAGAAATTCCAGAGAACAAAACATGCAGAGGTCTCTGGAAGGTAGCCTATAAGCTCCACTTTATCCATACCTTGCCTTATGCATTTCTTCCTCTGTATTCATGATAATATTCTTTTTTATGGGAAAACAGCTCACAATTAATTGCAGTATTTTAAAATTGTACAATTTTTTGATATCTGCCCTCCCACCCTCTATTTAGTCTTTTAAAATAACAGAGAAACATCACCAATCACAAGTTAATGAGTTTAATAAGTTTACCCTTACCCCTTCATTTCCTATTTGTAACACCCAATTTTCCTTTGAAATACCAATCAGACCTAGCAGTGAACCACAGTAAATTTACATCTTCCAGAGTTGAACAGTTCAGATTCTCCAAGCATTTTATATTCAGTAGCACTTGTCCAGAACTGGTATCCTCCCCTAGCTGGGGAATTTTAAATGTACCAGTTGGGGGGGGGGGGCTTCTTTTCCCTTCAAGGGGAAGAAAAAATAATTATTCCTCAGAACCCAACCAATTTGCCTATGAGGTCTATCCTTTTCATTTTTTATTTTTTTCAGTAGAGCCAGAGAGACCAAAGCCTAACCTGAGTTACAAGAAACAAGACAGTGATAGCTAGAAAGGGACACTCAGCAGGAACAACTGAGATTCTCCTTCACCTTCCACATCCAATGTATATGCTTCATAGAAAAACAATAACAAATTCAAAAAATACAACAGAATTACAAAACCTACTCATCCCAGGGTACTGGAAGGCCGGATGGAGAGGTGGGAGGGTAATGGCACAGGGAGAAAAAAAAAGTATTCAAATCAGTCTAGGCACTTGAGCTGGCAAATGCTAGAAAATACCTGGAAAACCTGTGGTCTTTTGAGACTCATGGTGGTAGTAAAACTCTAAGTACTGGTCTGCGGAAGAGTCTGCCTTAAGTACACCAGAGACAAAGACTCTAGTTCCTCAAAGAGAAGCAAATATGCAGAGGGCCCTACCCAGTGGGTCCTGCCTTGCAGGGCAGAGTGGGGATGGGGGAGAACAAGGAACAAAATTTCTGCAGCCTCCATCCAATCCCACCCATCTGCTTTGGATAACAGGGCCCAGTGGCCGGCAGCAGCCTTCAGTTTCGCAGGAGATGGATGCAATGAGGGAATTTCTCTACAGAGGTTGAGCTGCTCAGGGCTGACTGCAGGGAGACTGTCTTGTGGAATAGCCTGCTGTTAAAAACACCGCCAAGGAGAAGAGGTACTGCTGGAAAGGTATGCTTTCCCAGGAGTCTTTGCTTTATTGGTATTGATGATGAATAAAGCAAGCAGGATAGAGAAGAGGCAGCCACTGATAATGCAGGAGGACTTCACTGCTGTGAGGAAAGCCAAAAGCAAGCCAATCCAAAGTAGTAAGGTTGGTTCCTTTCTGTCTGACAATAGCTGGTGCATTTCGATGCCCTTATTGAACCACTGATACTCAATGAAGTACAGTGAGTAAAGAAGTGACATATGCAGCTGACTAACCAGATGACAACAAGATGGATGGGGAAG
The DNA here is from genome assembly GCA_036346955.1 of Dipus sagitta. Taxonomy (NCBI): domain Eukaryota; kingdom Metazoa; phylum Chordata; class Mammalia; order Rodentia; family Dipodidae; genus Dipus; species Dipus sagitta. The sequence goes on along the minus strand of CM070771.1, from coordinate 74,291,762 downwards.
AGATTCATAGACATCCCTTGGACAGGGAAAGGAGCCTGCAGCAGAAAGGTGAAGAGCATGTCAGCAGTTACTTTGCTGACACTGGGGAATGGATAAGGCTTCCTGCCTGATACCTCAAATGCCAGCTCAGCTGTCTTGAAACCAAACAACATTCACAACTTTGCTAAGCACAAACAGGGGAGCACCCAAAGAGCCCTGAAATGGAGGTGAGGAAGAAGTCCATGACCAGACATCTCCATGGAGCAGTGGGTCACCAGTGATCCAGGCTGTTACTGACTGAAGCACAGGAATAAACACTGGGTACAAAAAAGAGGAGACTGACTCAGAATGCTCCATCATTCCAAGCACAGCACTGGAAAATCCTAACGATGCATGGCTCTCTCTCCTGTTTTCACTTTATGCTCTGTGTTCTCCTCTTTGTCTGAACAACAGTTGCCCTTCTTCAATGCTGCTCTTCCCTCTTTTTCTGGATCCAAGCATCTAGCTTTGAGATGGTACAAATGCTCCAGGTAACATCTTTGATTCTTCTATTGAGGTCCTGGGGAAAAACTGGGACACTGGCAGCCATCTCTTCATTATCCAGACTATCAATTATACAGAAAGGGAAGGACCCTAAAGTCTCTCATCAAAGCAGACCCTGCAGCCCCGTTGCCTTGGCCCTGCTTCAGGCACTCCCCCCTCCTATTGTGGCCCCACTTGGCTACTCTGCTGCTGGCTGCCTACTGGGACTGCACCCACACTGGCTATCCATCATAATATTATTTATAATCAACTGCTAAGCATAAGTAAACATTTCTCTAAGTTCTGGGACCCACTAAACAAATTACTTGATCTTGAGAAGGGGGTTACAGAAAATATAATTTACAGGCTAAATAGCCAGAAGCATAGGTCAAACAACTTGGGCTTTGAGATGGGGATTTGAAGTGAAGGAAGGAAGGCTAACCTAGGGGACAGAGATCTTATACTGAGTTCATGTAGATAGTTATTATGGCTATATATGCATAAATAGGAACTGTTCTCCCAAAGGGCTCATGTGTTGAAGGCACAGCCCTTGGCACGTGGTACTATAAGAGGTGACTGTACGGTCAAAGTGCTAACTTCATCCATTCAGTAATTCATACCTAATGGGCTCTTAGGTGGTGGGCCCTATTTGGAGGAAGTAGGTCACCGATGATAGGCCTTTGAGGGGTATATCTTAACCCTGGCCTCTTCCTTCTCTCTTCTCTCTGGCTGCCATGAGGTAAGCAGCTTTCCTCTGCCATGCCCTGTTGCTATGACGTTCAGTCTCACCACCTCAGGCCCATGGCAATGGAGCCAGCCAACTGTGAACCAAAATAAATCTTTCCTATTTTTAACAAGTTCTCTCTATTCATTTTTCATAGTAATGAAAAGTCTGACTAACACAATAGTGTTGATCACAACTGAATTGATTTGGAGAATAAGCAGCTGGTATCTGGTACAGAATTAATTGCATATTTACTGATGAGAAATCCATGCAATGTTTAGGGTCATAAAAGCAATCAGCTGTGAAAGCACAATGTGAAAGATCGATTGAGGCTAAGTTTGAGTTGATTTTTCCATGTCCATGTACACTCTTTTGTGTGTGTGTGATGTGTGGTATATGAACATGTATGTACAGACGTGTGCCCCATAATGTGTGTGGAGGACAGCGAGAATGTCAGGTGTCTTTTTCTTATTGCTCAACCACATACTTCCTTGAGATGGGGACTTTCCCTCAGCTTGAAGCTTCTGACAATCAGCAAACCCCAGAGATTCTCCAGTTTTTGACTGCACAGACTGGGGTTACAGAGGTGTGCAGCGGCAATCACCCTTTATCTGGGTCCTGGGGAGTCAAACTTGGCAATCTCCAGCCTGAAAGGTCATCATGATTAAGCAACAAGAGCTCTTTAAGTGCTGAGCCATCTCCCCAGCCTATACACATACTTTTATAAGATTTATTCATTCAATACATATTTCGTAGCATTTTGAGTTAACTCTGCTAGGAGGTAGAGACTCTGTGCTAGATGCTAGGAGTTCAAACTATCTCACTTTGTTCTCTATCCACAAGCTAGATAGGCAGAACAATTATTGTAACCATTGTTTTACAGAGGTGGGGAGATATCTCAGTGGGCAAACTGCTGACCTCACAAGCACAAGAATGCAAACTTGATCCCCAAAACCCACACAAAAATGCTGGGCAGGGTAGCATATGCCTGTAATACCAACAATTGGAGATAAGGACAAGAGGATCCTGGAGTTCAGTGGCTTTGCAATGGAGACCTCCAGGCCAATGAAAGATCGTGTCTCAAAAAAAAAGAAAAGGCAAAAAAGGTAGGGTTGTGGAGATGGATCAATCAGTGGGTAAAATAACTTACTCTGTAAGTGTGACAACCTGAGTTCAAATACCCAGAACCCACACAAAAGCAGAAATACACATGTGCGTATAATCCCAGTGTGCTTACTGCAAGACAGGAGTTGGAGACAGGAGAATACTCTGAATCTTGTAGGGCAGTTACCTGGTATCTACAGCACTATACAAGGTAGACAGGAAAAACTAACACCTGAGGTCATCCTCTAACCTCCATATGTGTGCCAATACATGCACGCACCCATCACACACAGAGAAAAACAAGAGGTGGATGACATTTGAGGATAACACCTGAGCTTATACTCTGGCCCCTATGCATGCCTGCACACATACATGTGTCCACATATATGAACCAACCTACATAACACACACACGCACACACACATCTTTTATAGATGAGAAAACTAAAAACTGAAGGCCAGGGAGATGGCTCAGTAGATAAAGCATGTGCCACTCAAATGTAAGAATCCAAGTTTGGATTCTCAGAACCCACATAAAGCTAGAATCTGTGGTGACTTTCTATATTTCAGCATGCCTAGTGAGATAGGAGACAGGATAATTTTCTGGAAGCTCGTGGACCAGTCAGCCTGGTGAGTGGAGCCATGAGCAAGTGACCCTACCTCCAAATGAGATGGAAGGTAAGGAGTGGCCTCAGAAAGTTGTCCTCTAACCTCCACACATGTGCTGTGGCATGCATGTACCCATACTTACACCACTCACGCACATGTAAATGTGCATGCATGCACACATCCCCTATAAGTGAACAGTTTATGTGACTTAGTGACTTACTTTGTGTCAAAGCCAGTAAGATGTAAATCTGGAGCTATGTAGTTATCCCCTAAATCTAGAACTTTCTCTAGTATTAAAAACTCATTGCAATCTTCAAATTCTTGCTCTATAGCCCTTAGTTCCTCTGTGTAAGTATTAAAATGTAACTTCAATCATTTTCTGAAAAGTCTTACTGTCAGAAAATACCAGTAATCTTAATGGTGGACAAACACATAATTCTAAAATTATTTTCATGTCAAATGTCAGGACTAACCTGTTATCTCTGCACACAATCACTTTGTCACCCTCAGGGATCAGCTTCTTCTGTTCAATTACTCCGTAGCTTTCTCGGCAGATCTACAGTTAAGGTGGAACAAGAAATGAAGTGGTAATTTTGTTTACCATTTACCTTTCCAGAACACAAATGACTGAGAAAGACTTTAGGAACAAATGTAATTCAATGACTATCATTACAGAAAATTTGGGGGAGAATAAAAGTTCTAGTCAGAAAACATCAACACTTTAAAAAACATCTTTTATGTCACGAAGTTACCAAAAAAGGGAATCAAGAAGAAAATAAGATGAACTATAAGAACTTGTATATGTCAGAAATAAAGAAGGTTAATTTCAGGCTAGAGAGATGGATTAGCAATTAAGTGCTTGCTTGTGAAGCTTAAAGATCCCAGTTCGAGGCTCGATTCCCCAGGACCCACATAAGGCAGATGCACAAGGTGGCACATGCATCTGGAGTTCATTTGCAGTGGATGGAGGCCTTGGTACAACCATTCTCATTCTCTCTCTCTCTCCTCCCTTCTTTTTCTCTCTCTGTTGCTCTCAAATAAATAAATAAGTAATTTTAAAAAGTTGAATTCTTTGGTAATAATTTGATTCAAATAAGTTTCTGGTTTGTGTTACTTGATTTGGAGAACCAATGTTGATTATGATTTATAATCATGATAAAAGAGATAGACACAATCATAAGTACAGAAATTCTTACTGTGAAATTGAGGCAAAAAGTCTCCTCGATATCTTCACCAGCATAATCTAAAAGCTCTTGAAGACTCCTGATGATGGTGGGAATGGGAAAAGATAAGTTAGACACTGCAATGCTGCATTTACCTCAGTTGTATGTCTAGATCATTTGTAAGCAAATCTATGAGAAAATTCAGACCAACAGAAAGCTGTGTACCTAAACCTTGATGAGAATTACAGCAGTAGACCTGTATTGTTTCCTTTTCCTACTGACAATTATGACTGGATTTATAAGGAAATTAAGATGAATTACATTTGACATATTTATTGCTTGGAAGTATGTATGAATATGGTACTACAATGACCTACAAATTTGCTTTACTGGTAATCATTAGTGAAATAATCCTTACATCATTTTTTAAAAATCCACAAAGTCACCTTATCCATTCAGTAATCTTAATGATGGACAAACATATAATTCTAAAACATGTAATTCCAAGTATCAGAATTATAAATGTTGAAATCCTGAAAGATCAAAATCTTTAATGTTTAAAAACAGGCTGAAGAAATGGCTTAGTGGTTAAGGTGCCTGCCTGCAAAACCTAAGGACCTATGTTTGACTCACCAGATCCCATGTAAGTCAGATGCACAAAGGTGAGGCAAATGCAAGGTCGCATGTGTTCACTAGGTGATGCAAGCATCTAGAGTTCTATTGCAGTGGCTGAGGCCCTGGCATGCCAATTCTCTCTCTCTCTAAAAAAAATGTTTAGTATTTAAAATAACTTGGAAGTCTAAACTTCCAAAATATAATTCTAGAAACAACAACTTTGAAATTTCTTTATGAGTCTCTTTAGCTTAGTGATAGAGCACTTGCCTACCATGCACCAGTTCCTGGTTCAATCCTCAGTATTAAAGCAAGCAAACAACAACAACAAAAACACACCTCCTAAAACACATTTACACTTTTAAAGGGGAATTTGAGAAACATAAAAGCACATGACAATATTTAATAGGCCATTTTACACAATAAAATAGGCAAGCAATATATATATATATACTGCAAGCATAAATAGGTGCACACACCACAGTTATACATTGTAACAGTTATGAAGCAAATAAACCATACTCATACAGAAATAGACCAAGTAAGTGAACTACATTAAAAAAAGCCTTTCTTTTTGGTAATTGTGAACACCAGGTTTGCAACTGTGGCCATCTAAAATGCAGTGAGAAACAACCTAAATCTTGTGAAGAGATGGGTCCAACATCACAATGGGTCACCACCGAATATGTAGTTACCCAAAGAACTAACTAAGATCTTGAGAAATGTTGTCTTTTACAAATACAGATAAACAAAAAGGACTCTTTACTTGAGAAAGAAGTTAAAACATTTTTATATGCATGCACAAAGTCAGTGTTGAGACCACACATTTTCATGGAGCCAGACTTGCCAAAAAATTTCATAAGACACATAATGTCTAAGTCTTTACATTCTATCTCCAGTTTTGGAAACTATGCAAAGATGAATCACAAAGTACAGAAAATTGTTTTTAAAAATCATGCTGGCAATTTAAAATAGTGGAATAAAAACATACCAAAAAAGAAAGCATGAAGGCCACTGAGGTATAAAACCTGGAGTCCAGGAACCACTAAGTCCGTAGTTCTACTTCCCAAGGCAAGAAATTCTGCCCAGCTCTCAGAGACAGGATAGTTGCCCTCAGTAATTATTCCCCCCAGTTCACTGCCCACAGCAGCAGCTGACTGGATGGTGCCCACTTCATGATCTTCCCATTTGGTCCCCTCAAACTTGCAAACTAATCTATGGACACACCCTCAGACACTCCTTCACCAGGCTTTTGTGCCTTCATGACGCACTGTACTGCAATTAGTCCCTTATCTAGAACTCATCCTTCTATCCCTTTGGTATTTTAATCCTTGGAAGTCGAAAACTTTCAGGATTTTAAACTTCTGTCACAGCGAAGAACACTGATACAACTTTTTCTTAAGAATGTGTTTATATCAACAATTCATATCCCAGCTCCCAAGAGAATACATTCTTAGAACTATACCTCATTTACACATTCTTCTCTACTGAATCTGGTTGTGTAATTCTATCTAGATGATGAAAATTCCTACCATGGAAGTTAAGACTGCTATCAAGAAACCAGCCAAAATCATTACTTACAATATTTCATTCCTAGTCAGGTTTGGAAAGTAAACAGCACACAGCTCTGTCATCTCTATCATTCTCTTTGTCAACCCCCAAATTAACAGTGCCTGGTTTTACCTGCCATTTTTCATATTTCCTCTAAATTTCTTGGTGTTTCATTCCCCAACCCCCAGTTCTTTACGATTTCTAAGTGCTGGTATTCTATAGAATGAAAGTATAGAAAGTATGGCAATGCATAATCTCACTTCTAGAAAGTGTCTTAAAGACCAATCCTGTTGTTCTACTTTAAGGCCTTTGTTTCCTAGTGCTAGAGATCAAGAATATCTACCACTGAACCATATCCCCAAGCCCTAAAACTATTATTCTCATATTTCATATATATATGTATGTATTACATTTTATTATTTTTGCATGTATGTGTATATGGTGTAGAAGGGCACATATTCACATATAGGCCAAAGAACAGCCTCAAATGTTATCTTCAAGAATGCCATTCTCTGCCTCCACAACTGGCATTTTTATACAGGCACTGGGGATTGAACTCAGGTCCTTATAGTTGAGAGACAGGTACTTTACCTACTGAGACATCTCTCCAGACCCAAAATTACTATTACTTCTGAGTGCAGGCTGGTCTCAAATTCATGATCCTTCTACCTCAACTTCCTGATTACTGGGATTACAGGTATTCATCACTATGTCCACCTAGGGTTTTTTTTGTTTGTTTGTTATTTTATGGTTTTGGAGTTGAACCCAGAGCTTCATGAATACTAGACAAGCACTTTACCATTGGACTATATCTCCAGCTCTTACTCCAATTTAAAACCCTGTACCTTTTCCCCATAAAAAGCTGTTCATTCCTGCTGAAGCTGTCTTTTTATGTGTTTTACTTTATGCTGCTCAAAAATCAGTACACAGAAACTCAAGAAAAAGCGGGGATTAAAAGCCAGAAAGACAGTAACATAGAATTGTGACTTTGTAGCTTTGAAAACAGCCTGGCAGTTCCTCAAAAGGCTAAATATAGAATTATCATATGAATGAGCAATCCTACTCCTAGGTATACAGAAAGACCAATGAAACCATAATGTCTAAAATAGGTACAAAGACAGGGGCAGAAAACAGCTTAGTGTTTTTCTAGGACAGAACAGGACATGATGAGGGATCATGATAAAGGAGTGTCAGGCTGGTTTTTCAGTTGACAAGAATATTTTAAAAGTCATTATGGTGATAGCCACACAACTCTGAATATACTAAACTCACCAATTATACCTTAAATGAGTCAATTGTTCAATAAAGTCAAACATGTGCATATGGCATTTTTCAGCCTCTGATCCCTATGCCAAGAGCAATCAGAACAGTTACCACAACATGCGCATCTCTCAGTTCTATACCTTCCTTCAGTAGGGGACAGCTCCTTCAAATCTTCCAAGCAGGGTTTTACATTCAGTAATTTCTTGTAGAGAGCCAATGGGAAGTGGAGGTCCACCACAGTGGAGTTGTAGATAGCTAGTCCACAGGTTATGCCAATCAAGTGAAACCAGTTGTGCTCTACAAAACACTTTTAGGGTGCATACAAATGTAGTAAAAAGAAATACAGTGTTTGAAGCCTTTAAACATGCTATCACTTACTCAAAACACCTTAGTACAGAGAAACACCCCTGACCTTTCACTAGGCCTAAAAGATAGGATACAAAGTCAGCATCCACAGCTCCTCTGAGCTAGCTGAAGGCTATCTAGAGAGTTCTGTGTAGAGAAGGTAGCTGTTCTGTGTCATCCTTTATGATAGCCACTAAACTGCCATGTATCTACTGAGCCCTTGAAATATGACTAGGAAAACCAAGCAAATGGATCCTTATATAGATTAAATTGCCACATGTGGCTAGTTACTTCTTTTTTGAACAGTGAAAATTTAAGGTGAAAACTATGGTAGAAAAAACAAAAGCAACAAATGATGGGCTGGACAAAATTAAAGGCTGTGTGTGTGTGATGTTGGAGATCTAACTCAGATTCTTGTTCATGCTAGGTAAGCACTCTACCGCTGAAACACACCCCCAACCCTATAATACCTTTTCAAACTCAGCTCCCTACTGAACTGTAAAAAATAAAATGTATGTCTGTACATATTCATACATGTAACTATCATTATTAAAAGACATATTTGGTTACTGAAACTCCACACATGATAAAAATAATTTCTTCCTTTCTTCCTTCTTTTCTTTTTCACATTTCATGGAAAACATTTTAGAGGCCTTCTGAATAGAGTTTATTTGCCAGAAAGGATCATCCCATCATACCTCTGCTAAGCAGCATATGGCCTTGTCTTTGCTGATTCTGTGCTTGGCCACTGCAGCCTAGCCTGTGTTTCCTGTCCGTAATGATGGGACCAGCTCACCCAGCACCACACAGAAGCCCAGGCTATAGATACTAATGCTTGTGTCATATTTGACACACAGATGAATGTGTTCTTGGAATCTCAAAGTAAAGTTTCTAGTATCTGAAGTTATTTTTTTTCTTAACTCATACTCTATTCTCTACCACAGATATCAAGGCAGAGTTGGTGAACACAAAGTTCTGCATAGGGTTCTCTTTTCATCTAGATCTTGCATCATGATGGAGAACAGGAATGGGAGGGACTACATCCCTGATACTGAAAACCTACAACAAGGGTAACCATGAGCCCTAGGGGTGTAACATCTGCTGGTATCTGGCTAAATGTATATACTATGCTTATCAAACTGCCCAGGAACCACTTCTCTTAATGCTCACATCTATATGTTAATGCTGCTCTCACTTTTGGTTAGAGAACCTTCTCTTTTCAGATGGTAGTCACCTTAGGATGACTCAGAAGGCACCATGGTGCTGAGAAGAAGTGACAGAGGAGTGCTCAGCACTGAAATATCTTGATCACACCTTCCAAGGCTCAGGGTCCATTGTGGAAGAAGTGGCAGAAAGAATGTAAGAACCAAAGGAAGGGTAGAACTCCTTACAACGTGCTCCTCCAGACACAAAATGGCCTGGATATCCATGACCTTGCAGTGTCTGACACTACCTATACAAGACTATCAGGAGAAAAAGATTATGACATCAAAATAAAAGAGAGACTGATTAAGAGGGAGAAGGTGTATGATGAAGAGTGGAGTTATAAAACGGAAAATGGGGGGAGGGCAGAAATTACCATGGGTCATTGTCTAAAATTATGGAGCTTGTCAATAAATAAATAAATAAAAAGAACTAAAACAAATTCTTGTTTGGAGGTTCTAGAAGCAGGGGAGTGCAGCTACTTGTATATCCTTGACTAAATACCATGTCTCCTCTATTTGAGGAAGTTCACCCTGTTTGAGCACTCAGCTTCAGGACGGACATACAAGGAGTGATAAGAGTGGAAGGGGACACCCACCTAGCGAGCCAGATCAGCCAAATAAACCCTGGTGATCAATGAGGTGAGAGGTGTTGCAGCCAGATCGCCCTTACATCCTAAAACCAATTATTTATCAGACCACTCCTTTTGCCCTTTATGGATATTGAGAACTGGGTCTTACCTACAAGAAATGGAACTAGGGCTCATGGCCAACTAGATGCACTAGGAGGGTTTGGCAAGAGATAGAAATAAAGGCTTGATACGCTTGTCATTTTAAATGTCTTTTGCAAAGTTAGAAATCATGGTATCAGTCTGATAAAAAAGGAAGTTTAATCAAACTATTTAATTGTGACACTATTAACTTACTGTATCTGAAAACCATAAGAGATTTGAATCTTGATAGTAGGTAAACATGCCATAAATGGGATTCAGAAGTTCTTTTAACAGCAAAAGAAAGAATTCCTTTGTAACACCACCAGCATCCACTGCTTCTTCTCCATCAAAGATTACCTTTAAAAAAAATCATACAAATGGACTTAGTACATCAGGGAAATCAATGGCAGGTTTTATCTCTTTTTAGAAGATTCTTGGAAGAAAGACAATGTAATAGAATATATACTGATGCAATAAGAACAACATGTACCTGCTGACCAGTGCTACGGGCGTCAATGCTTAGCAAAGCTGTTACACATGCACACAATTCTTGCTGGGTACTCCCTAGGATATAAAGAAGGTCAAAAGCTTACCATGTACAAAGAAAGCCTGTCCCATATTTTAGGGCACTAAGGCAAACATAAAGGAAGCAGCAAACATAAAGGAAGTAGTAGTGGGGCAGTGGTGTATACCTATAATCCCAGCACTCAGGAAGCTAAGGCAGGAAGCCTAACCTACATAGTGAGTTCAAGTCTAGCCTAGGCTACCCTGTCTGAAAAGAAAAAGAGATAAAAATCAAAGGAAGCAATAGAGAATACATTTTATTTTCAAATAAATATAAAATGAGAGGGAAATGTTCTGGCACACATTTCTGGCATAATTTCTCATAGGGTTCTTGAAGTTACTGAAACATGTGAGAAGGAGAAGGACAGTCTAAGAAGAGATGTAGGGTTTAGAAGGGGCTATGAACTCACATGCTAGAGCTATTAACAGTGAAAGTTACAGCAAACCCGTAAGTGACATTGAATTTACCACATCCATGAATATAAAAACTATCAAAACAGTCCTCAAAAGCAACCTTATGCAAAGGGTTAACACCATCATCTTCTCTTACAGATAATAGCTCAGGCCCAGAGTTAAAGATAATATTTGGGAGAGTTAATGTTTATATTCAAAGTTGCCTACCCAGAACAAGAGCAAAGGTGGAGTCAGGTACTAGATATGATTATACCCAAGACTCAACTCAACCACACCACAAAGCAAGAGCCCTGTCTGAAGTACTGACAAAAATTAGTGGCCAAAAAGTCTATATCAAAAATATAACCCAGGGGCTGGAAAGATGGCTTAGTGGTTAAGGCACTTGCCTGCAAAGCCAAAGGAGTCAGGTTGGATCCTCCAGGACCCACGTAAGCCAGATGCACATGGTGGTGCATGCATCTGGAGTTCGTTTGGAATGGCTGGAGGTCCTGGCATGCCCATTCTCTCTCAGTCTCTGTCTGCCTCTTTCTCTGTCTCTCAGATAAATATATAAAAATAAAAATAAAAACTTTAAAAATATAGATAACCCAGGAGTTCTAGGAAGAGCAACCAGGCTGACTGATAGGATTGAACCAGGGCTGCACACCATGCTAGGGAAGGGTTCTACCGAGTCTTTTCTTAAACTTTAGTTTGAAACAAAGTCTCCCTAAACTTGCCCTTCCTATTCTCCTACCTTAGCCTTCTGAGTAGTTGAGATTACAATTCTGTGCCTGACCTTATTAGAAATTTTGGAAAGGGTAACCATGTTATGAAATGATTGGTTCAGTTTGTTGCCTATTACATTTCTGAAACCTTTCTGAAATTAGCAGTTATAATGTGATTGAAGAAGTTATTCAACTGTAAACAACTAATTCATAATACTGTATACCAAGAATCAGGCCAAGCCTGGGAGCACAGTACACAGTTTTACAAACATAATCAGTCTACAGAAAGAGATAATTTCTTCACTTAATAATTACAGGTTGCTAAACTTCCCTATACTAATAGGCAAACAGCTTTGCAAACAATTTCACTCACCTTTCATTTTTTCATTCCTACTTCCTCTTACATCTTTGACACCTGAATCTCCCTAGATGATAGCTCAAGGGTTGTATTTAGTGGAAGCTTCACTCTTTGTCTATTATGGGTAGCCTAAAGCAGGTGCATCAAAGACAGCAGAAGCAGACAGAGCCCTACAATCTCCCAGGTAACTCACTAGCATTTTAATCTGATGTTACAGTGAGATGTTCTGTTTGGTGACTTGACAAAAAGGAGTTGATTAGATTCTTGTAATATGAATGAAATAAATGATGAATAGCTGCACTCCACAATCTTAACAAGATCTTTGCTGCTGCCACTGTTTAATGAAAATCCACAGAGGTACTTAGAGGAATATATTGAAGGAACTCACTTTGAGAGGCTTTTTCAAGTCAATATCAGAATGAATGCTCAGTTCTCTTAGGGCATCTCCAACAAGGTTGTTCCTGCGGACATGAAGGACCAGGAAGGGGCTTCTGGCCAGCAGAGGCTCCAGCGTGAGAAGCATGAAGACGTTCTGCAGATTGGCTCCGTTAACTGCCACCTGGAACAACATAGACCAAACAGTTACTCAGAGCTCCTGTGAGCACAGAACAGTCAAATGGAACCAGAGATTGGTGAGTGAGTTTCCATTTTGTCTCTTCTTCCCTCTTTCACAGATTTTCAAGTTACTTATATTTTCACACATAAGTGAAAAGAAAGCCTACAAAATGGAAGAAATCTTTCCCAAGTATATATCTATGGAATTAATACCTAGAATGCACAAAGAACCCTAAAACTTAAATTAAAAAATCATTCAATCATTAAGTGGAACAGTTCTCAAAAGAAGAGATAGAAATGGCTAATAAATATTTGAGAAGATGGGCTGAAGAGATGGCTCAGTGGTAAAGGTGCTTTTCTGAAAAGCCTAAGGACCTGGTTTTTATTCCCTAGTAACCACATAAGACAGATACATAAGGTGACACATATGTCTGGAGTTTGTTTGCAGTAGCTACAGGCTCTGATGTGCCCATTCTCTCTCTCTCTCTCCCTCTCTCTCTCTTTCCTTCCCTCCCCCTCCCTTCCTCCCCCATCTCTCCTTTTCTCTCAAATAAAAATAAATAAAATATTTTTAAAATATTTGAGAAAATATTCAACATCCTTAATCATTAGGGAGATGAAAATGAAAACTGCCTTGAGATTCTATATCCTAGTCAGAATGGCTAGCATCAAGCAGGCAAACAGTAAATGGTGGTAAGGATGCAGGGAAACAGGAATCCTTATATACTGTGGATGGGAACATAAACTGGTACAGCTACTATGGAAATCAGTCAGTTTGGAGGTTCCTCAAGTAGCTAAAAATAGAACTAACTGCATTGCTAAAGATTAGGAGCCAGGTAGCTAGTGCTGTAGGCAGTTTAGACAGGCACAGGCCCTCAAGGAGAGAGAAACATTGACCTGCCCTGGTTGTAGTTACCTTCTCATTGCTGGGACAAAACACCCAAGCAAAAGCAGCTTAGGGGAAGAAAGAATTTTTTTTTTTCAGGTTTATGGTTTTGAGGGGAAGTTCCATCATGGCAGGGAAAACATGCCATGAGCATGAATATGTCATATAGCTGGGTGAATGTAGTCTCAGTACTAGGGTTGGAGCTGGGCTAACAAACCTCAAGGCTCACCTCCAATGACATACCTCCTCCAGCACGGCTCCACCTCCCCAAACTGCCATCAGCTGGGGATCAAGTATGAGGCTTAATCACAAACACATGAGGCTACAGGTGACACTTTACATTCAAACTTCCACAGCACTGAAGTCCTACCTAATAGAACAGTGAGACAGTTCTAGTCCAGGGGCTAAAATTCTCAAAGTCCTGTTCAAGACAGTAGCATGAGGGTGCTGGCTAACCGCCTGTCTTTGCCCATTGTTCTGCCCACTTCCTGATATTTGAGCTTCCTTATGTGGGTGGACCCACCTTCAGCCTATGCAATCTCACTCTATCTCCATCAATCAAAGAAAAGGTCCCTGGGATGGAGAGATGGCTTAGTGGCTAAGGTGCTTGCTGGCAGAGTCAAAGGACTCAGGTTCGATTCCCTAATACCCAGGTAAAGCCAGATGTACAAAGTAGTATATGCCGCTGGAATTTGTTTGCAGTGGCTAGGGTCCCTAATATGCCCATTTGCTTTCTAATCTGCCTCTCTCTCTCAAATAAACAATTATTTTTTTTAGAAAAAGGCCTTTGGATGTGTTTAAGTGTCATGCTGGCACCTATTCAATGCCTGATTTAATGGGTCATTATCACTCAGACCAAACTTATAAAAGCTACTGCAATCCCAAGTGCCATCCAGCAATATTTTTTTGAGTCACAACCCTCCTGCCCCCCCCCCCCACAACACCTACAGGGAACTTAGTTCTATCTCTTTCTAATAAACTTTGCCTGCATACCCTTCTTTGCCTATTCTTTGTCCTAATTCACCATTCCATGTGACTGGAAAACAAAGAATTTGATTGGGAAAATTTAGTGATGGTTGAATGTTTAGCTTTCTAACTCCCAAGCTAAGTCAGCCCAGAGCAAGAAAGGTTCTGTCGCTCTCAAAACCCACGTTTCTCCCTCCTTTGTAAGCCACTCAGTTAAATTAGGGTTACTTTCAAGATCATGGGTTGGAAGGCTTCTTCCTATGGAATGGACAACTTACTAGTGGCTACACTTCTTGCCAACAACTATGAGTTGTCATTAATCTGGGGAGTCTAGGGTTTCATATATGCTTCCCTGAGTGACTGAACTATTGACAGGATCAATCTTGTAAAGGAAACCAGAGATGCTGTGAACTGATGAGTATAATGGCCATGTCATATCCAGATGGTTTTGCTGGCCTCCTCCCCATACTCCTGCTCTTACATTCTTTCTGCCCCTCTTTCACAAGGTTCCTGAACCTTCTAGGGGTGAAAGGCATAAAAGTAAGATGGAGATTAATGGGTAAGTATAAGCATATTAATGGGCATGGAGGGAATAAGAGAAGGCAATTAGGGGGAAAGACCAAAATATATTATATACATGTTAAAAATGTCAAAAGTAGAACAAAGTAGCCAATAATTCAAAAAAATAAACTCACAATACTCTTTTTGGAGATCCCACTGAGATGTGGGGGGGGGGCAACAATCTTCTTCTTAAATCTGAATCTTTAAAGACTCAGAACCTGAACTAACCCCATTTCCAATCACCCAGATCAAACTAAGGAATCCCATCCTGCTATCCCAGTTTCTGCACATGCATGTGAGTGTGTGTGTGTGTGTGTGTGTGTGTGTGTGTGTGTTTTGTTTTTCAAGGAAATGTCTCACTCTGGCCCAGGCTCACCTGTATCTCACTCTGTAGTTCCAGGCTGGCCTTGATCTCACAGCAATCCTCCTACCTTTACCTCCTGAGTGCTGGGATTAAGGCATGTACCACCACACCCAGCCTCCTAGTTTCCTTTTGCAGAAACCTATCTCTCTCCCTCTCTCTTTCTTTCTTCCTCTCTCTCTCCTTGCAAATAATAAAAATATTAAAATTAGCTGACTGTGGTTGTGCATGTCTTTAATCCTAGCACTTGGGAGGCAGAGGTAGGAGGGTCTCTGTGAGTTTGAGGCCACCCTGAGACTACATAGTGAATTCCAGGGCAGCCTGAGCTAGAGTGAGATCCTACCTCAAAAAAAATTAAAATTAAACAGTTTTTAAAAAGATAATATCCATTGAAGCTTGAAGGTAGAAAAGGCCTGAAACCTATAACAAATAAAGAGAGATCTCAGGGCCTGTTATTATTGTGCAATAGTCTATGCAATACTTCTATTCTAGGAGTCCAAAGCCTAGTGGAGAATTGAGACTACTACAGGACCTTCACCTCAACAGTGAAGCTGTACTACTCACCTATCCAATAGTAAGTACCTAACCCGTATGCCCTGCTAGCTTAAATTCCTGAAGAAACCAATTGGCACACAATTCTTAATTTAAAAGACATTCTTTTGCATTCTTCTAGATAATAACTCACAATACTTGTTTGCCTTTGAGAATCCACTGGATTAGTCTAACAAATTGACTTGGGTGGTACTGCCAGAGACTGAGTGACAGTCCTCATCTACTTGGTCCATCTTTAGCACAAGACCTTGCTTGCTTCACTCATCCAAAGGTTAAGATTTTACAATATGTAGAGGAAATTTTCCTTTGGGCCATGTAGCAGACAGCTTCAGGTTCACTGAGATGAAATTCCAGACCAGGCACAGTTATGGAGGAAGGGATTTATTGAAGCTTACAGATCCAGGAGAAGTTCCATAATGGCAGAAGAAACTGGCCTGCCTTCACAGGCCCAAGCAGAGAGAGAGCAGTACAAGCCTAAAGGTCAAAAGCCACAGCACACTTCAGGAACTCCTGCTAGGCACACTTTGCATATCTTTAGGTTGAAATCTCAAACCCACCACCACACCTTAAGATCCACACAATGGCATTGCCTCCAGCCAGATGGCTAGAGATGCAAACTACAAACAAATAAACAACTGAATATATTGGGGGCCATCTATTCTATTCAAACTACCACATTCCGCCCCTGGCCCCCAATAGATTTATAACCATCACACATTGTAAATTGTACTCAGTTCAATTTTAAAGGTCCCCACAGTCTTGACCAATTTAAGATATGAAGACCTGTAAAATCAAACAAGTTAAACACTTCTAACATATAAAGGCACAGAGTAAACATTTTCAACTGGTATAAGGTACAGCAAGGAGAGACTAAAACAATGCAAACTCAACCACCACCAAACAAACATTAAACTTCTGCAGTTCAAGTCCAATACAACCAAAGACTGACAGTCTCCAGATTTTCCAATTCCGCCCCTCCAGCTGGGCAGAGTAGCCGGGGAACACTTCCATCTCAGGCCAACAATGCGCTCTATGGTAGCCCTTGCACAGTCCTGGTATATACAAAACATCTTGAGGTCTTCATGCAAACCACGGTCCATCTTCCAAAGGCTCTTTCAGCCTATCAGGGCATCATGCCCTGCCTCATGCCGCATCTCAGCAGCAGCTCCTGAAACCATGTGCAATTTATGACCACTCTTCACATCTTCCAAAGGCTCTTTCAGCCTATCAGAGCATCAGGCCCTACCTCATGCCACATCTCAGCAGCAGCTCCTGGAAGCATGCGCAATTCACGACCACTCCTTGCATTTTTCATGCTTCTGAAACCAATACCAGGTGTGCAGGACACAGCCATGTTCTTAATTCAGGGATGAAACAAATCATAGCCTTGAAAAGCAGGTTCCTTCTCCAGTCAACTCTTTCCAAAAGTGTTTGCATTTCTATGATAGTCTTTCCTCAGGCATCCTTTCCATTGTTTTGATGTAAAGCAGTTGGGCCATCTTCATTAAGATTGCTAATGTGTTTGACAATAGCAGGTTCAGTAACCTAAAACCAGTCTCAGTGCCTGTAATTTTAACTTGCTTGAGGTTTTCCAGCTTAAAATCTTAAATCTCTGAGTCCAATATCTCTAGCCAAGCACATCAGTCCATTACAAATTTAACTTTGATCAATCTCTCTGGGCCTGGGCAGCAGGACGCAGCCAGCCCTTATGCCAGTAACCCAGTTCTAACAAAATCCTCTGCAGTCTTTCCTTCCCCTTAGAAAGCTCATAAACCAAGCCTCGAAGTTCAACGCTGTCTGCACTTAGCATTCTCAGACTCTCATCAGAATAGTCCGTAATATTGGCCTCTGAGGCCCAAGTGTGAGGCCTAGTGGAACTTCCTGAGCCTAGCTAAAGTTTGGTGATCTGCCTCTGGCCAGACGTGACTCAGCAAGACACCTAATGGCTTCTTACCTGCTACCTCCACATGGGAGTTAGAATTATCATTTCAATAGTCACAGTTTACTATTGGCCCTTACCTTTCCCCACCATCCTACAATCCCCGCCTTCACCCCCAACATTATATAGGCAACTGTTCATAGCAATAAATCGAGTTCCTGCTTCTACAAGACTCCCGACTCAGTGTGGTTTTTCTCCGGTGGCCAGGAGAGGTCTGAGTCGTCGGACGCTCATCTCCTCCTCAGCCCCTCGGGAGGAACCAGCGGGCCTGGTCCTTCCCTCGGCACTACCTGCCCCCGCCGGCGGAGCCCGGCATCTGGCGCTCAACGTGGGGCTCTTGGAATCCGGCAGACTAGTGCCCCCTGAGAGACATTCGTTGAGGAGGTCAATCGGTGTACATATGCGGTGAGCGTACCCCCATAAGTAGTCTTTATATTTAATGCACTAAACTTTGCTTCTATAACCTGTACTTGTTGATCAACATCTCTTTCTTCTCTTTCTCTTTCCTTTCACTTTTAGTTTGCAGACAAGCTACATCTGCGGCTTTTGTACAGCATGTTTACCTATCTTTTGGATCCTTGTGGTTGTATTGTACTCATGTGTATGTGGGTTGCTATTGCCCTAATTTTATGGACATTTTTCTCTCAACTTTATAATGAGGGACAGTCTAACTGTAAATCCAATCTTGCCTTAGAATCTCTCAGGGCACTCCTAAAGAGTAGAGGGCTTAATTTGACTGATAATCAGGCTCAACAGACCTGGGGTTGCCTTCTCAAACTGGCGCCATGGCTGCCGGAAGGAAATCTCTTTGATTGGGACACGTGGGATAGGGTAGAGGCCCTTGTTTGTCGGGCACATGTGGAGAAGGGTCAAATACCCCCTCAGGGGTCCTCCCTATGATCTCAGCCCTCAAGGCCTGCTTCCCTCCAAGGCCAACCAAACATAAACAAAAGACAGAAGAAAAAGATAATATACAGCCTGATCCAGCTACTCCTCCTGGAGATACAGCTTTAAAAAAACCCCAAAAGGATACATCTTTATGCTCCTCACTCGATCCCTTTGAGAGTGCTCCCTGGCCTTCCGGGGGACCTCCTCCATCAACTAACCCTTTCTGGACCCCCTCGGCCCCTCCTTCATATTCGGCCGCCGAGACCCCTTCAGCCCCTCCTTCATATTCGGCAGCCAAGCCGTCAGAAAATAAAGCTACTTTTTTATTTCCCGTCAATCTAAATCCTGGGGGCAATCGCCCTGCTGCCTGGTATCCGTGGGAAGCTCAGGACCTTAAGGAGCTTAAAAAAAACGGTCTCGGAGGATGGACCCAACTCTCCTTGGGCTGAGACCCTGTTACAGGGACTTGCCCATCAACCTTGTACAACCCAAGATTGAAAAAATCTAGTCAGGGCTGTCTTGTCAGGTCCCCTATACATTAAGTGGTGTGCCTTTTTTAGAGATGAATGCCATACACAGACAGAACGAAACCAAAATCAACAGCCCCCTGTGCTGATAACTTTTGGGATGCTCTCTGGTACCTCTGATCAATATGCTACAGGCACTCAACAGGCGGCTATACCTGACCCGTATAGGGACCAGGTCAGGGCACTGGACTTGGCGGCATGGAAAAAGCTTGATGAGGGACCCTCTAAAACTCCCCTTATGAGTATTACTCAAAAACCATCTGAGGATTTGGCTACATTTATAGATAGGGTGGAAAAAAGTCTCCAAAAAAAATTTCCCCCAGGGGCATTACGGGATCAGTTTACTAAAATGTTGGTCTGGGAAGGGATGACGGCCGATCACCGCCTCGCCTGTGCGGGTCTCAAGGACAACTCCATAAGTAGATGGATTGTAGCCACCAAAGACATTGACACTATCTCCCATCAGGCTAGGGCCATGGCTGCCGCCCTTCAGGAAAATAAACAGAGAGATTTGGCCAATACGATCTGTACATTACAGTTAAATTCTAAAAACTTGACATGTTTTGGATGCGGGAACGAGGGCCACTTTAAAAAGGAGTGCCCCAACAGGACAAAGCCTCCTCCGCGCTCTGGGGAGACGACCAACGCCCCTCACACCCTTTGCCCTAAATACAATAAAGGGTTTCATTGGGCTAAGAAATGTAAATAAAAGTTTAACATACAGGAAAAGCCTTTAAACTCCTCCAGGGGCTTCCCCCAGCCCCGTTAAATAAGGGAAAAGAGACCATCAAAGCCTATTGGACCGTCCCCCTGGTCCCCGGCCTTAGACCCAAAATTATTTTAAATATTGACAATAAAAAATTCAAACTTCTCATCGACACTGGAGCGGACCGAACGGTCCTAAAAAAGGAGGAAGTGCCCCCCTCCTGGCAGCTTGTGCCCGGCCCTCCCCTACTGGGAATTGGCGGACAATCCACCTCCTGGGACACTGCCACGTGGCTCCCTTGGACTGACCCAGGTGGGGACAGGGGAAAAGTCCGCCCTCTCGTGGTGACTGGGCTCACTGCTAACTTACTGGGACAAGACATCCTTGGAGATGCCGAGGCTTTCATCACTACTGATCATAAGGCCTTTTATAATGATTTGTTAAATAAAAAAAAATATCAACAACAGTCTGAGGAAGGAAGAGAATATCATCCCAATTATAGAGATGACCCTTACTTTAAGCAACTCAGACAAAAGTACTCCAATAAACACCCCCAATTCTAAGGGCCACTGCCCAGCCCCCCCCCCATTTAAAATCCAGTGGAGACCGGGGGATCCTGTATGGGTTAAGCAGTGGCCTCTCCCTTCTTCTAAGTTACACCAACTCCACATACTTATTGATCAACAGTTGGAGGCCGGACATATTCGTCCCTCCACTAGTCCCTGGAACTCTCCTGTCTTTGTCATTAAAAAGCCTAATGGGTCCTGGAGATTTTTACATGATTTAAAAAAGATCAATAAACACATGATCCCCTTCGGAACTCCCCAGAGGGGACTCCCATGGATCCCAGCTATTCCCAATATATACCATATTACTATCATTGACATTAAAGATCACTTCTTCTCTATCCCTCTCCATCCAGGAGACATGGAAAAATTTACATTCTCTGTACCCACTGTTAATTTCTGTGGCCCAGATAGGAGATTTAAATGGACTGTCTTACCTCAGGGCATGACAAATAGCCCACCCATTTGTCAATATTACCTGTCATCCATTTTCTCTTCTCTTATCAATCTCCCTGATACCCTGTTTTATATTTACATGGATGATATTATTCTTGGGTGCCTAAATTCCTCCACACTTCAGGACCTTACCCACCAATGTCTAACTATCGTGCATACTCACAGCTTTAAAGTAGCTCCGGAAAAAGTTCAAACTGTGCCTCCCTTTAAGATCTTGGGCTTGATCCTTACCCTAGATACAGTTTCACCTGTTAAACCACAACTTTATATTCAGGATTCTTACACCTTGCCTCAACTCCAGAAGCTTTTGGGAGAAATTAATTGGATGAGGCCTTGGATACCCATAACTACTAAAGAGCTGTCCCCTTTATTTGACCTCCTAAAGGACCTTAACTTCTCCTCTCAGGTAATTTTGTCCCCTTGTCATCAACAAATTTTTCGTAAGGTACAACAGGCTATAAATACTGTGACCCTAAAGAGGTTCAATCCTGATTTGCCCATCTCCCTCTACATTTTCTCTTGGGAAACATTATACACCGCACTGTTGGCCCAGAAAGGTAAACCCATCCAATGGGTCCACCTCTCAATCGGTGGGGTCCCCAGAGTTTATTCTATAACCAACCAGGTTGCTGATTGCATTATCAAAGACAGAAACACCTCTGTCCGGTTGTTTGGCACAAAACCTCACCTTATTGTCACCCCCTTTAAGATAACAGATTTCACCTGGCTTCAGAGAAATAATAATAGAGTTGCTACGGCTCTCGAGGGGTTTCTAGGTAAAATTGATTGCCATTATGGCCCCCACAAATGGATGAGTTCTTTCTCCAGATTAAAATGGAAGCCCCCCAGGCTTTTTCTGTCTCAACCTAACCCTGACTTTCTTACAGTGTTTACCGATGGAGGGCACCTGGGGGCTTCCCTAGTCGTTTACCCTCCCTTAAAACAGGAAAAAGAGCCTATGCCCATAAAGTCAGTCTCTCATGAGGTTGAGGGGTCAACACAATTCAAAGAACTATTTGCTGTCGTTCTAGCTTTGGACACTATTCAAGAGCCATTTAACTTATTTTCTGACAGCCTTTATGTTGTTAATTTATTACCCAACCTGGTTGAGGCCCATATTAGACTGGACTCCAACCCTATATCTCCTCTGATGATTCAAGCTCGTTCCCTACTCAAACAAAAAATTAACCCCATTTTTCTTCAACATCTCAGGGGTCATCAAAACTTACCGGGATTTCTTTCTCGAGGAAACAATTTGGCTGATAAAATGGCTTCTATGCCTCAGTGTAATACTATTGCAGAAGCTACACGCTTCCACTTATTGACCCATGTCAACTGGAGAGGTCTCAAACACAGGTTTCCACAGGTACCAGTCAAGGACCTTAAAAAAATTGTCCGGACTTGTAAGTCCTGTCAGCCCTTCCTCCAAGTACCCCCCCTTCAAACTACAGGAAACAATCCTAGAGGGCTACGCCCTAATCATCTGTGACAAATTGATGTCACACACTATTCTCCATTTGGAAAACTTAAGTATATTTTTCTTTCA
The DNA here is from genome assembly GCA_036346955.1 of Dipus sagitta. NCBI lineage: Eukaryota > Metazoa > Chordata > Mammalia > Rodentia > Dipodidae > Dipus > Dipus sagitta. Next base: position 74,269,427 of record CM070771.1, on the reverse strand, counting down.
GTTGATACCTTTTCCCGCGCCTGCTGGACATCGGCACATGCCGGGGAAAAATCTAAACATGCCATTAGTCATATGCTTCAATGTTTTGCCACTCTTGGGCTGCCTGATCAAATTAAAACAGATAATGGCCCCTACTTCATAAGCAAGGCCTTTGTAGATTTTCTCCAGAACTGAAAAATCTCACATTCTACAGGCATCCCATACAACCCCCGGGGCCAAGCTATCGTTAAAAGATATAATCAAACTCTCAAGTCTCAATTACAAAAACAAAAGGGGGAATCCTTACCCCCACATGACCAACTAAAAAAGACATTATTTACCCTAAATATTTTAAACTTTTCTAAAGAAGATAAACAACTCTCCCCTTTTCAAAAACATTGGTCCTCATCCATTACCTACAGTTCTATCTGGGTAAGATGGAGGGACCCATTGACTGGGGCCTGGAGAGGGCCTGATCCGCTCCTCACAGCAGGGAGAGGGTTTGGATGTGTCTTCCCTCAAGATAAAAAAAAAGACCCATTTGGGTACCAGCGAGAGACCTAAAATATTTGTCCCAACAAGAGGACACTGACAATCACTTCTCTAGGGAGTGTCCCACCCCTGAGGACTGTTCCTAAAATGGTCCTTCACCCTACTAAACTAAACAATTCCCTCCCTTGTGGAGGATTGCTGGCTTTGCCTCCAATCTGGGCCTTTCTGGCTGCTTACAGTACAGTTGCCTGTACGACCTTAAAACATTACTCAGCCACCTTCCCCATCCCCGTCCAGCTTTTCCCAATGTTTCCCCTGGAACTTGCATTTGGGCCCCGCCTTCCCCTAATAATTCCAGTATAGATGTGGGATACATTCATCCTTCCTTCTGTACTTTTAACACAGCTGATCCCAATGCTCAATGCTGCCCGCCTTCTGGAATGGTTTATGTTTGTGGAGGCGGGATGGCCTATGACTTTCTGCCCACCAATTGGACGGGCCTTTGTGCCCCAGCCACCTTAATGCCAGATGTAAATATCATCCCTGAAAATGAGGCCCTCCCTATATCAGAGGGAGACCTATCTTCAACAACAGCTAGATTCCCTGGCTGAGGTAGTCCCACAAAACAAGAGAGGACTAAACCTACTAACGGCCGAAAAAGGAGGCGTATGTTTGTTTTTACAGAAAAAATGCTGCTTTTACGCCAATAAATCAGGAATCATCCAGGACAAGATTAAGAGGCTCCAGGAAGACTTGGAGAGGAGGCAGCGGGACCTCCAGGACAACCCGCTGCGGACGGGCTTATATGACTTCTTACCCTACCTTCTGCCTCTACTTGGGCCCCTCCCCCTCCTTCTCCTTCTCCTCACTGTCAGGCCTTGTGTAATTAAGATTACACAATTTATTCACCAATGGCTAGAGGCAATAAAACCTCATCAGGTCAAAATACATTATCACAGGCTGGCAACTCAGAAATTAAGTTCCTCAGATGACCCACTGCCACCTCCTCTGCCCTCCATGTGACCAATAACGGGTAAGATCCCCATAGGGGGACAACCTAAGACAGGCCATGGGATGGGTTCTCACCGAGCTAAACACATGGTACCCAGTGACGGGTAAGATCCCCAGAGGGGGACAACCTAAGACAGGGGCCATGATGAATGCTCTGAGCTAAATACCTGGTACCCAATGACGGTTAAGACCCCCAGAGGGGGACAACCTAAAACAGGGGCCATGGTGACTAATGCTCTTACAAAAACAAAAAGGGGAGATGTTGGCCTCTGAGGCCCAAGTGTGAGGCCTAGTGGAACTTCCTGAGCCTAGCTAAAGTTTGGTGATCTGCCTCTGGCCAGACGTGACTCAGCAAGACGCCTAATGGCTTCTTACCTGCTACCTCCACATGGGAGTTAGAATTATCATTTCAATAGTCACAGTTTACTATTGGCCCTTACCTTTCCCCACCATCCTACAATCCCCGCCTTCACCCCCAACATTACATAGGCAACTGTTCATAGCAATAAATCGAGTTCCTGCTTCGACAAGACTCCCGACTCAGTGTGGTTTTTCTCCGGTGGCCAGGAGAGGTCTGAGTCGTCAGACGCTCATCTACTCCTCAGCCCCTCGGGAGGAACCAGCGGGCCTGGTCCTTCCCTCGGCACTACCTGCCCCCGCCGGCGGAGCCCGGCACCATAAAACTTGGCTTACCACTCCAGAAGACATCTTCAGTTGCAAGCATCAAGTCCATGCCTATTCCTCCAAAACAAAGGGTCCAAAACATCAACATGCACATGGCCAGGTACATCACACCCCACTCCTCAGTACCAAATTCTGTAGCAGACAGCTTCAGGTTCACTGAGATGAAATTCCAGACCAGGCACAGTTATGGAGGAAGGGATTTATTGAAGCTTACAGATCCAGGAGAAGTTCCATAATGGCAGAAGAAACTGGCCTGCCTTCACAGGCCCAAGCAGAGAGAGAGCAGTACAAGCCTAAAGGTCAAAAGCCACAGCACACTTCAGGAACTCCTGCTAGGCACACTTTGCATATCTTTAGGTTGAAATCTCAAACCCACCACCACACCTTAAGATCCACACAATGGCATTGCCTCCAGCCAGATGGCTTGAGATGCAAACTACAAACAAATAAACAACTGAATATATTGGGGGCCATCTATTCTATTCAAACTACCACAGTCCTCATCTACTTGGTCCATCTTTAGCACAAGACCTTGCTTGCTTCACTCATCCAAAGGTTAAGATTTTACAATATGTAGAGGAAATTTTCCTTTGGGCCACATCTGAAGGAAGTCCACAGAATGGAACCCAAACCATTCTTTCCTTCTTGTTGACAGGGGATAAATACAAGGTTGCCAAGTCTGAAGCTCAACTCTACAAGCCTGTGACAGTATTCCTAAACTCCAAGACAAGTCAAAAATACATATATATTTTTTTTAAAACAGTCAAAAAAAACCTCCAAACTTCAAATAAAGTATTTCATAAGGTACAGATGACTGTGGACACAGAAGGAAAATACACAGTCTAGTCAAGGAATACAACTATGGTGGTTTGAATGTAAAATGTCCGCCATAGCATCAAATGTTTGTGATTAAGCTTCATACTTAATCACCAACTGGTTGAGCCTTTGAAAGGTGGAGCCTTACTGGAGGGAGGTGTGTCACGGGGGGAGACTTTGGGATTTTATAATCCAGACCCCTTTCCCAATGCTAGCTAGCTCACTCTTGCTGCTCTCTCCCTGATGCTCTGACAAGATGTGACTCCCAGCTCTCTGCTCTGCCATGCTTTCCTTGCCATGATGAAACTTGCCCTCAAGACTGTATGCAAAATAAACTCTTTTCCTTCCGTGAACTGCTTCTGGTTGGGTGCTCTGTCCCGGCAACCAGAAGATAACTGCAACAAAAATAATGCATGTGGAGGCTTGATTGGCTGGTTACGATGCACAATTCCTTCATTCAGTACCTCTGCTTCTTTGAGACTGATGCTGTTCTCAGCTATCTTAATAACAGCAGCATTTGTGTTCATCATAAGCGCTACTGTAGATACAAAAGGAAGTGGTCAAAGAAGGTATCTCATACTCATATGGTGATGAGAGCTAAAGTGTACAGCATGAAGAAACCTCTTTATCAAGAGCTTCCAGTTAGATCTCCTTCAGAGCTACACTCAATTTAGTTTAAAGAAGTTAGAAGTTGGGCTGGACATATGGCTCAGCAGTTAAGGCACTTGCTTGTAAAGTCTGTTGGCCTGGGTTCGATTCTCAAGTCCCCATGTGTGGTAGTGTGAGTGGATGATAGATTCGTGAGTTTTATTACAGCTTTTTGGATTTCCAGCTACCTGGCTGGAGGAGGTGTCACTGGGTAGATCCTAGGGTCCAATCTTAAGGTGTGGGGGCAGATATGGAATTTCAGTTAAATATATGCAGAGTAGGGGTGAAGAGATGGCTTAGTGGTTAAGTTGCTTGCCTGCAGAGCCTAAAGACTCAGGTTTGATTCCCCAGTACCATGTAAGCCAGATGCACAGGTGGCGTGTGTCTGGAGTTTATTTACAGTGTCTAGAGGCCCATTCTCCATCTGCCTCTTTATTTCTCTCTCTCTCTCTCTCTCTCTCTCATCTTTCAAATAAATAAATTAGTTAAATTAAATAAAAAATTTTTTAAAGATATGCACAGTGTTTGAGCTCTGCCTGGGGCTCCTGATATGTGTTTGTGTTTATGGTGCTGGTGATAGTATTTCTCTCTGTATGGACCAGTGAAAAGGGGCCAGCTTCTTCTGCCATTATAAAAATTCCCCTGGATCTGTAAGCTTCAATAAATCCCATTCCTCCTATAAACTGTGTATGGTTTAGAGGTTCATCCCAGCTATGTGAAACTGACTATGACAGAATTTGTGCCAGAGAGTAGGGTGTCTGCATAATGAATCTGCCCATGTAGATTTCAGTCTATTGGAACTTTTGTTTTGGAGGAATGGGCATGAACTTGGTGTTTTCAACTGAAGATGCCTTCCAGAGCAGTACGCCAAGTTTTATGGACTATTATGGTAAGAATTTGAAAATGCTAAGTTCAGAGAGAATTGTATTTGGAGGCTTTGCTTATGAACTCTCTAAGTGGAAGGAAAGACTGCAGAGAACTTTGTTGGAACTGGGCTACTGGCATAAGGGCTGGCTGTATTATGCTGCCCATGCCCAGAAAGTTTGATCAAGGTTAAATCTGTAATGGACTGATGGGCTTGGCTAAATAAATGAAACCGAGATTTAAAGTTGGAAAAACTCAAGCAGGTTCAAACTTAGAGGCACTAAGATGGGTTGCTAAGGCTGCTACTGTCAAACTCATTAGCATCTGGAAAGAAAATGGCACGACTACTTAGCTGTAAAACAATGGAAAAGATGCCTGAGGCAAGACTGAATGGTAGACATGAAAACTATTGAAAGGAGTTATCAAAAGGAAGGAAATTGCTCTTCAAGGTCACGATTTATTTCATTCTTGAACTAACAATATGACTGTGTGGTACACACCTGGCATTGATTCCAGAAGCATGAGAAATGCATGGAACAGGTTATGAAATGCACACAGCTCCAGGAGATGCTGCTGAGATGTGGTATATAGGTAGGATGTGATGACCTTCATAGGCTAGTGTAGCCACTGGAAGATAGACAGTGGTTTGCATGGAGACCCAAAGATTTTGGATAAATCAGGACTGTGCAAAGACTACCATGGAGCACTGCTGGCTCAGAATGAAAGTTTTCCCTGGCTTTTTAGCCAAGATAGAGGGGTAAAATTGTAAAATCCAGAGACTGTCAGTCACTGGTTATGATATTGGACTTGAACTGCAGATATTTGATGTTTTCTTGGTGGTTATTGAATTTGCATTGGTCTAGTCTCTCCTTGTTACACCTTACAGAAGATAAAATGTTTACTCTGTACCTTTATATTTTGAAGTATAACTTGTTTGATTTTACAGCACTCACAGCTAAGATATAATCTTAAATCTCAGATGAGACTTGGCACTTTGGAACTATCTTAAGTTGGTAAAGACTGTGGAACCTTTGAAGTTGTACTGAGTAAAATTTACAATGTGAGATGGTATGGTGGTTTGCTTCAGGTGTCCCCCATGAACTTAGGTGTTCTGAATGCTAGGTCCCCAGCTGATGGAGATTTGGGAATTAATGCCTCCTGGAGGGAGCATATTGTTGGGGGCGGGCTTACGGGTGGTATAGCCAGTGTCCCCATGCCAGTGTTTGGCACACTCTCCTGTTGCTATTGTCTACCTTATGTTGGCCAGGGGGTGATGTCCACCCTCTGCTCATGCCATCGTTTTCCCTGCCATCATGGAGCTTCCCCTTGAGTCTGTAAGCCAAAATAAACCTCTTTTTTTCCCACAAGCTGCTCTTGGTCAGGTGATTTCTACCAGCAATGGGAACCTGACTGCAACAGATGGTTATAAATCGACTGGGGAGTAGGAGTAGAATGTGGTAATTCAAGGGGATGTTCCCCAATAGATTCAGGGGTTTTATTAAAGCTTCTTGGATTTCCAGCTACCTGGCTAGAGGAGGTTTCACTGGGTGGATCCAAGTGTCCATCCCTAAGGTGTGGGTGCGGATCCGGAATTCCAGTCTAAAAATAGGCAGACTACTTGAGCTCTGCCTGGGATTCCTGGAATGTGCTTATGGTGCTGGTGGTGGTATTTTTCTTTGCCTGGACCTGTGAAAGGGACCAGCTTCTTCTGTCATTATGGAACTGTAAGCATCAAATAAACCCCCTTTCTCCCATAACTGTGCCTGGTTTGGAAGTTCATCCCAGCAATGTGAAGCTGACTGCAACATCATGCAAAGCCAGATACACAAAGTGGTGCATGTGTCTCGAGCTCCTTTGCAGTGGCAAAAGGCCCTGGGGTACCCATTCTCTCTCTCTTCTTCTCTTCCTCTCTCTCCTTGCAAATCAATAAATAAAAATAATTTTAAAAGTCAGAATTTGTCACTTCCTTTGCCTAATGGCAGTTAGAGCTTCCTTTCAAAAGAGGGGAAGGATAGATACTAGGAGCCAGGCAGCTCACAATGTAGACAGCTTTGTCAGAGTCATCAGCCCTCAAGGAGAAATACACATTGCTAGGCCCTGATGTCCTAATACAATAATAAGGCAGTTCCAATCCAGGGGCTGAGATTCTAAGAAAACTCTTACTCATCAAGATGGTGGGTACTGCTTCATCAGACCATCAGGTACCTGCCACCCTTTGCCCATTGTTCTTTCTATTCCACATCTCTGAGCTTCCTTAGAGTTTTCATGGGCTCCCCTTGAGCTCACCTTACTGCTTCACCAATCAATGACCTATGAATGTGCTTAAATATATCTGCCCCTGTTCGATGCCTGATTTCCATAAGTCATAACTCAGACCAAACTTATAAAACTACTGAAGTCCCAAATGCCAGTGAACAGCTCTTTTTGAGTCATGCTTTCTCTGTGGGGAGCTTTGTTTTATCTCTATAAATCTGGTCCGCATACTCTTCTTTGCATGCCTTTTGTCTGTCCTCTTTTACCACTGTACATGACCTAGACACAAAGAACTTGAGAGCCACTGGCGTGGAGAGTCGTAGTGCCCATTCTAACTCCCAGCAAGCTAAGCCTACCCAGAGCCAAGAAAGGCTCCATAGTTCTCAAAACCTGCAACAATATTATCTAGCCATGCAACTTTTGGTAGATATTTGAAGGATTCCACTTATGAAACAGCTAAGGTAATGCCACCTTGTCCTAAGTATGCCCTCACTCCATTTTGTGCTGCTCGGGTACTTTTTAGCTCTTAACTCCCCTGGGCAGCCACGTCTGCACTGCAGCACATTCAAGGCTTTCCATGACCCTGACCATAGCCCAGATGTATGAACCCAAGGTAACAACAGGATGGATAACCAAAATAACTGTTAATCAAAATAATGGCTTTTTCAAGGTTACACTAACCTATACCTGACAACGATGCCATGATTTTTGTGGGTTTTGTCTTTATAAATGCTATACCCCTGAACTTTGGGGCTGAGAGTTCTTTCTGGCATTAGCCCCTTTTGGTCACTGGCTTAATAAAAAGGACCCTCAATTAGCTCAAAGTGTAGTGGTCTGTAATTCTCTCATGTGGACTATAGCAATTGCACCACAGAAAGATTTAGTATACCATTCACAATAGCCAAGATATGGAACCAGCCTAGATGTCCATCAACAGATGAACGGGTGAAGACAATGTAATACATATACACAATGGAGTTTTATTCAGCTGTCAAAAATAAACTATGACATTAATAGGAAAATGGATGAAAGTGAAGATTATCAGATTTGGGGTTCACAAGAGAAGACTCTGAGACAGTTTCTTGGGCTCAAGGTTTTATTTAATGCCATTGAGAGAGTCAGAAGGTGAGGGAAGGGGACACCTAACCAGTGGAAGAGGAAGGTGGAAGGAAATTTATAACCTCCTAATAGAAGGAGAGATTTTAAAATCCTGGGGACATGAAGGAAAGGGGGAAGATGCTATACATTGTGCTGCATGGGGTGTGGGGGAGGAGGATCAATTGGAGTCTCCTGTTGCTGGGAGAAAGTTGCTTTTCCTCTCAGCTCAGGTGCAAAAAGGTTTGGTCAATTACCATTGATAGTAAGTGGAAATTTTAAGATCCTACACCCAGTTTGAGCATACAGACCATTCTCTTTGAAATCTCAATTACCTAGTTAGAGTATGGTCAGTGGGAGGAGAGAGAGAGGCAGAAACAGAGAGAGCTCTGAGACTCTTACAGAGATCATCATGCTAAGAAAAATAAGGCTGACTCAGAAAAACAAATACAGTTGTTTTCTATGCTACGTGAATCCAGATTTAAACGTCAACATTTATATTAAAAACATGAAAGCAGAAAGGAGACTGTGAGAGTAGAAGAGGTCTAAAGGAGGTTTGTATAGCAAGTTTCTGGGAATTGAAACAGTCCCTGTTGAAGGGAGGAGGAAGGCTCCTGAGACTCATGAAGCAAATAACTGACAGATATAAGAAAGTTCATGAAACTTACAAGTCACAAGATCTCTCTGGAAGGTTACAGAAGCAATAAACAGCTAGGGGTGGTGGATATCTCTTCAACCAGTAAACTTTCTGCAGGTTATTCAGTATGTTTCATAGATACAGCTTCCCTGATTTGTCACCATGAACTTTTGGTGATACAGCTATCTTTGAGTCCCCATGCTTCTGTAAGCAACCCCTCATCCTTACTCCTGTAAGTAACCCCAGTAAGCTGTTAGTTCACCAAGCTGAACTTCGGTATAACCATTACCTTTTTCCAACTATCAGCACTCTATCTGAGGTTAACAGACATTCTGCTCACATCTCCCCAGGAAAAGTGAATACAATGGAGGTCAGGGTAAGAGAAGGTAAGTGGAATATATGTCATAAAAGAATAAGGGTGCATTATGGGGGGGGAACTAGCAAGAGGAAGGTAATGGGAAGGGCAAAAGAATAAAGTATACTGATATATATTTATGAAAATGTCACAGTGAAACCCATTTCTTTGAATAGTAAAAGAAGCCTGACTCAAAAAAAGAAAAAGAAAAATAAAACATCAAGCAGTAAAAACTACTGAAAATATAACTGTTTTAAGAGTTATAATGGAATTTCACCCACATATACATTCTCTAATAACAGTGGAATGCCTAGAATGAGAAAAACAGTAAAAAGAGGAGATAAATTAAAAAATACGATACCTGCATCTGTAATTCAGCATCAGTCTGTAACATTTTGGTCTTCGCTTGGGCATCAAAGATGAAAGGGTAGGAACAAAGTGTTACAGCATCCTATGATAAAACATGTTATTGGTGCTATTATAACATTCTACAGAGAATATTGTTGGAAAATATATATAAGTAAATTTTTAAATTTACCTGTATGATAGATGCTCTAGCCTTCTGTAAAGAAAAAAAATTTCTTATTCAGATTGCAAAACAATCAGTTAATCCCCCAAAATGGAAAATATAAATAATAAATCATATAGCCTATCTGACTATTCAGTCATCAGCTGAATAACATTGGAATAGTTGACTATATTTTGATATGAAATTGATGTTTTGATAAACACAGATTGAATAAAAGAGCAAAAAAATTTTTTTAATTTAGCCAGCATGTCAGTGGGGTGTAGTCACTGAGTAGGAAGATCATTATGAGTTCGAGGCCATCCTGGGCTAGAATAAAATGTGTCTCAAAAACTGTTTTATTTTCAATATTTTTATTTACTTATTTGAGAGAGACATGGAAAGAATATGAGTATGTGTTCCAGGGCCTTTTGCCACTGCAAAAGAACTCCAGACACATACGCCACTTTGTGTATCTGGCTTGGTTACTTGGGAGTAGAACCAGTGCCATCAGGCTTTCCAAGCAAGTACTTTTAATAGCTAAACCATCTCTCCAGGCCAAAAAGAAAAAAAAAAAAAATTAAAGATCTTCAAAGGCCATTTACCTTTAAATCACCATAATTCACAGCATTAATAGAATTCTCGGGCTGGAGAGATGGCTTAGCAGTTAAAGCGCTTGCCTGTGAAGCCTAAGGACTCAAGTTCGATTCCCCAGTACCCACATAAGCCAGATACACAAGGTGGCACATGTGTCTGGAGTTCCTTTGTAGTGGCTGGAGGCCCTGGAGCACCCATTTTCTCTCTGCCTCTCTCAAATAAATAAATAAAATACTTTAAAAAATAAAATTCTCTCTAAACCTATTCCACCTGGAAGTGTGGCTTATGCCTATAATCCCAGCACTTACAAAGCTGAGGCAGGAGAATCATGAGCTGGATGCCAGACTGGACTACACAGTATAAGATTCTGACAAAAAGCAAAGCAGGAGGTGAGAGAATTAGAAACAAAGAGAAGGGAGGAAGAAAAGGAGAGGGAGGAAACCAATAATACAATTTTAAAACAGGAGCAACCTGACACCAAGGTAAATTTTGTTGGATAATTGGTTGAGTATACCTTACTTAAACTGTTTGGTACTAAAAATGTTTTAGATTTTTTTCTATTTTGGAAATTTTTCATATATACACAATGAGAAATATCAGGGATGAGACCTAAGTCTAAACACAGAATTCACTTAGGTTTCACATAGACCTTAAGCATATAGCCTGAAGGTAATTTTGTAAAATTTCATGATTTGAAGTTTTCTACTTGTAGTAACTTGTTGGCACTGGCAAAGTTTCATATTCTGGAGCACTTGGGTTTCAGAATAGAGAAATTGAACCTATAATGTAAATCACATCTTTCTGTCAACATGTGCCTCCTGAACACATACTTAAAGAGAAGATAAATATTTAGAATGAAGCCTAGTAAGCAAAGCATTCCTGACAGCACTGAGATTAGTACTTTGCCTGCAAAAGATTCCTCATATCAAATTGTGAATGATTCTGTGAATCCAGTTTTGGGAAGGGAGGTAAATAAACAGAACATAATGAAACACATGACAGGTAACGCATAGTTTTTGTACTGAGAAAAACTGGAAATCTCTTCTGAAAAGTTTTATGCTATCATGAAGATCAAGCTGTGCCCAGGTGTGGTGGTACACGCCTTTAATCCCAGCACTCAGGAGGCAGAGGTAGGAGGATCGCCATGAGTTCGAGGCCACCCTGAGAATACAGAGTGAATTCCAGGTCAGCCTGGACTAGAGTGAAACCCTACCTCAAAAAGCCAAAAAAAAAAAGATCAAGCTGTGCCCTGCTCTAAGTTGCTCCATATTGTGTCAAAAAAAAAAAAAAAATGGTTTTCAGGCCAAGCCTTGCCAAAAGTGACTCCACTTTTGAAGCAGCATTTGGTTCCAGTTTTAACGCAAATGCAGAGGCAGAATGGCTCTGAGTTTCATTTGAACTGACACTACTACCTGTCCAGCACTAATCATGAGGTATAGACAGATTAATAACTTATTTCTACAAGTAAAATGACACCACCTATAAACTTATTAAAGAAGATGAAGAACATATGAACATGCAGGTATATTAAAACCATATGGGAAAAACCAAGCCCAAGAACTTATCGAACACAACAGACCAGTAAAGGGTGCAAAACCTTTACTTGGACCCCATAAATAGGAAACCTAATATTGCAATAGCAATGGCTCCCTTCACCTGTTACTGTGTATCAAGAGACTTGGAGGCAGAGAACTCCTGAATCTCTGCTCCCAGGGCTTCAGCTCAGAACAGTCCCTCCTACTTAATGTGGCCCAACTGAGTTGTTATCTGTCTGTTGGTCTGCCCATCTATCCATCTACTCATCCATCCATTCAATCATCCAGACTAGGTCCTGTGCCTCACTCCATGGCTCTGTGATCTGCAAGCTGGCTCAACTCTGTGGCTTAGCTCTGCTAGCCGCAAGAAGCAATTCAGCCAGGTTCAGTAATCTAATCACCGGCAATGCAGCTACTAGTCTTGGCCTCCAGTAAGGCCTCTCTGAACACTGAACCCACTCCCACCCCCAATACACACACACAAACACACACACACAAAGTATGATGTGTATCTGAGAAGTAGTATTAGTAATTAAGATTGGACTAAAAGAACCTGTGATTGCCAATGGCCAGCTATCAAGAGAAACTGGGACTACTTAGTAAATTTGTGAGTTACCCTTCATGGTCAATATGGTATTCCCTAAAAGGCACATCTTTGGGTGAATCTGTAAGAGCTAGAGGGGTAAAGACTCACCCTAAATGCGAGTGACATCAACCCATGGAGTGGGGTCCTAGACTGAATAAAAAGGAGAAAATGGGTCTGAGAATGTAGCTCAGTTGGTAGAGTGCTTGCCTAACATGGAAGAAGCCCTAAATCCAATCCCTAGGACCACATAAGATGGGTGATTCATGCCCGTAATCCTAAGAGGTGGAGGTAGGAAGATCAAAAGTTCAAGGTAATCCTTAGTTACATCATACTCTGTTTCAAAAAGGAGAAAGACAGCTGAGCCCTGGAGTCCCCATCTCTGCTTCCTGGTCTGTGCCATGGACCACTGCTCTCACTACTGTGCTTTCATAAACATGATGGGCTGCAGTCCTCTGGACAGTGAGCCAGAATAAACCTTCTCCCTTAAACTGCTTTGTATCAGATCACAGCAATGAAAACAGTAACTACTGTACTTGTATATTAATTATTGTTAAATAAAATGGCATTTTATAAACATACAAACATGTCCTTTTCTGGCATAATGTGCCCCCAACAGTTATATAATAAATAGTATGAATGGAATAGAAACAAAAACATCAAACAGGGGCTGTAGAGATTGCTCAGCAGTTAAGGCACTTGCTTGCTTGCAAAACCTGATAGCCTGGGCTCAATTCTCTAATACCCACATAAAGTTAGAGGCACAAAATGGTGTATGTGTCTACAGTTCGGCCCATTCTCTCTCTCCTAGCAAATAAATAAAAATATATTTAAAAAATCAAACAGATCATGTTGATTTATAACAGTTTTTGTCACACAGAAAAACAACAGACTTATTCTCAACTCTGAGGCACTGTTGCTTTTTAATAGTTTCCTAATGCTTGGGTGCTGTCTTCAATGATTTCCGAAACAAAATAAAAACACAGTCCAAATGATCTTCTCATAGTAACATGTTACCACAGAATTAACACATTCATGATTGTCCTGGTGGCTAGAAAATACTTAATTATATAAGCATAAAAAGAAAAGCAGTAGTCTTGGAAGATAAATGCACAATGACCAAGGAAAAAGCCTATGCAGTCCTGCCTTACTGCAGAAATGAGGTTTTACAGCAGACAAAGAAAGCTGAGTCACCCCAGGCACACAGTGACAGCACTCTAGCACCAGGCCTAACATGAGCATCCTTATTCACAATGCAGGACATCTGATTACTAGCTCACCCTACCAAGTCAATGTGGCACAAAAAGCATTTTACTGAGTTTAGTCTTTTTTGTGTGTGTTTAATGTATAAATTGAATTAAATTTATAATTGTTTAACATGTGAATACAAAATCTATGTTTAAGCATATTTGAATAAAATCACTTAAAGGCAATAATGATTAAAATCTACCCTAATATTCCTCTAGAACTAGGTTCCTATAGGGATCTTAGAATGTTTCTGTAGATTGAGACACAATAACCAAAGAGGCAACTGAGACCAAGTATAGAATCATAAATACTTAATCCAGGCTAACTGACTCATTCTTAACTAACATAGCAAATTGCTTTGAATTTAACAATTGAAATTGCTTAAAAACAACAACATAGGACTGGGGAGATGGCTCAGCAGTTAAAGGTGCTTGTTTGTAAAGCCTTATGGCCTGCGTTTGATTCCCCAGAACCTACATAAACTCAGATGCCCAAAGTGGCGCATGCATCTGGAACTCATCTGCAGTGGCAAAAAAACCTGGCATACCCATTCTCCCTCTCCTCACTTATACACACACACATTCTCTCTCTCTCTCTCTCTCTCTCTCTCTTTCTCCTCCTCCTCCTCCTTTCTCTCCCCCTTGCAAATACATAAACAATAATAGCCTCACTAAAACAGCACTATGCACTCCCTGAGGTTATGTTAATTAGAAGCACTCTTTCCTCATAGGGAAAAGAAGGAAGTTCCAGAGACTCAGGAAGTCACCAAGTCGGGAAGCGGTTGCAAGAGCCTGTCCTAAGGCTATATAAAAGGGAGAACAGAGGCTTGGAGATGAGACTCTCAGATTTAGCTGCCTCTAAATCCTGTAGTGTGCTTTAGACTCCTGCCAGCTGAGCTGACTTCATGTCTGCAGTGTGCTTCAGAGACACAGCTTCTATGAGACATCACCTATACTGAGGTGGACTTTTTGATGATGTAGCTGCCTTTGAGTGAAAGAGTTAAGGGAAGGTCTTCAGCCAGGATGGGATGAGACTTCTCAATGGTGCAGTTGCTTTGGGGTTTCCATGCTACGTAAGTAAGTAAGACAACCCCTAAATGGGAATGGCACCATACCAAGGGCTGTGGATCCTGGACCAAACAAAAAGGAGAAAGGGGGGCTGGAGAGATGGCTTAGCAGTTAAGTTGCATGTCTCCAAAGCTAAGGACCCAGGTTCGATTCTCCAGGTCCTATGTAAGCCAGATGCACAAGGTGGCACTTGTGTCTGGAGTTCTCACTGATACAGTGGTTACAGGGCCTGGCATGCCCATTTTCCACCCCCTGGTCTCTAATAAATAAATAAAAGTAAAAACTTTAAAAAAAAAAAAAAAAGGAAAAAGGGGGCTGAACATTAGCATTCATCTCTCTCTGCTTCCTGAATGAGAATGAAAAGGGACCTGTCACCTCCAGTTCTAACTACCATAACTTCCCTGCCATGATGAACTGTAACCCTAAATAAACCCACTTCTAAATTGCTTCTTGTCAGGTATTTGATCAAAGCAACAAAGAGAGGAAATAATATCCCTTGAGTAGTTTTCCCAATACTCACTCAAGGCTGTTTTGAAATGACCATTTTGATCATGGAGATGCAATGGAGCAACCAGTGCTTTGTCAAGTAAGTGGCATCTACTGTCATATATTCAAAATGTGCTTCTCCACAGAATGTGATAACATCCTTCTTACACACACACACACACACACACACAACCCAAGAGCTACTTCACTGGTAAAAAACGTATGATGACCATACACACTTGATACAGGAACCCTAAAACTTCCTTCTCACTGTGAAATTAATGATAAGCTTCTCGCCTCTCCCATCCTAAGAGTTTCCCCAATACCAACTGAGTAGGAGAAAACAGGGAGATCCTAACCTCCTTGCTGGCTTTCTGTTCAATAACTTGGGGGGGGGGGAAGGAGTGCCACTGTGGCAGTTTGAATGTGGTAGTTTACCTGAGCCCCTAGCAGGAAGATCTCTGCTATAGGAGGCATGTCACTGGGGGCATATCTGAGTCCAGCCCTAAGGTGTGTTTGGGGTTGATCTTGATTCCAGCCCATAGGTGTAGAGAGAGCAATTTGAGCTCTGGTTATTTGTGGAGCTGTCTGTTGATTTATCTCTGCTTGGATTTATGAAAGGGATCCAGCTTCTTCCACCACTGATGGAACTTCCCCTATATCTATAAGCCTGAAATAAATCCCTTTCTCCCACAAGCTGTGTTTAGTCAGATGGTTGTCTCAGGAGCTGACTACAACAGCATATTATGGACATCTATGTGCATTGAGAAGTAATCTCTTGATGGGAATCAATGATAGTGACCAAATTAGGTGTGGTGGTACATGCCTATAATCCCAGCACACATGTGGCAGAGATAGGAGGATCATCACAAGTAGGAGGCTAGTCTGGTCACCAAAGCCAGTTCTAGGTCATTCTGGAATAAGATCCTGTTTCAAGCCAATAAAATAATAAAACAAAATATATGACTACAAAAACATCTGTGGCCTTACACAGGCATAGGCAACCTAGCATTCTTAAGTCCTAGCATTGTTATTGGGGTAACATAACTACTTCAGCCATAAACAGAAGCTGTATGTGTCTCTATCTCTTAGCACTCTCCAGACCCACTCCTATTCCCTGACCCTCACCATATTCTCTCTGAAGCCCCCAACCTAAACCTTCCTTGCCCCTTTTAACTAAATCCACCTTCTGTATCTTCTATTTCCTGTCACAGCCTTTCACCTTACCCCTTCAAACACCCCAAAGCAAAGGATCTGTTTTGAAGGAAAACTGACCTCTTCCAGGGCCATGGAAGACTTAAGCTGAGGCAATCATATTCTCAGTTGGGAGGACCTACTGGGAAGACTTTCGAACTGCCTCTGTGAGGAGCCAAAGATCTGCCCATAGTTGGTGGTCCACACACAGCTCGAAGGCCAGCAAGGCAGACAAAAAGATATTAAAGCCTCAGAGAACCAAGGTATCAATTTTAAGGAAGGCAAGGAGGGAAGCTATTTAATCAAATGCAGCTGCCTTTATAGATGAAGGTCTGTTGATATGGTATTAATTGCTATGCCCAAGTTTTTGGCGTTTGTAATCTTACTGATATTTATTTTTTTTATTTTTATTTTTTAGTTTTTTTTTTTTTTTTGAGGTATGGTCTCACTCTAGTCCAGGCTGACCTGGAATTCACTATGCAGTCTCAGGGTGGCCTTGAGCTCACGGCAATCCTCCTACCTCTGTCTCCCGAGTGCTGAGATTAAAGGCGTGCGCCACCACACCCGGCTTTGCTGATGTTTATTTTGTATTTCAGAAACTGCTAAGGCTGGCATTTCTGCATTATGTGAAATAGTTTGAGTCATTTTTGTACCACTACTGCTATTTCTATCCTAGAAAGAGGATATGCAACTGCCTCTAAAAGGTCTGTTTACCCAGGTCTATCCCCTCCCCAAAAATGAGTCTTGAGCTGAAGAGATGGCTTAGAGGTTAAGGCACTTGCCTGCAATGCCAAAGAACCCAGGTTGGTTCCCAAAGACCAATATAAACCAGATTTTGAGTCTTGGGCTAATAAGATGGCATAGTGGTTAAAGTACTTGCCTGAAAAGCCAAAGAACCCAGGTTCAATTCCCAAGGACCCACATAAGCCAGATGTACAAGGTGGCACATGCATCTGGAGTTTGTTTGCACTGGCCAAAGGCACTGGCATGCTAATTCTCTATCTGTCTCTTTCTTTCTCTCTCTCTCTCACATACACACACACAAATAAATAAAAATGAAAAAATGTCTTACAAACTTAAAGCTATCAAAGGACCAGTGAGCCACATTTCAATGTCCCATCCTGAAATGGCATTTCACTATAACCTAAATTCATTTCTTAAAATGTATTAAACAGAAACAGTAAATAACTAAATGGTACAGAACCAAAGAATTAGAAATATATATACATATATTAATGTATATATGCACTAAATCAACATTTCCTAAATGTGGCTATGACTAAGATATGAAGCATTTGCTCAAAAACATGCAACACTGGAGCAGACATGCATCTCCCTCTGTTTAGGTCTCCTTACCATACATGTGTATGACATGGTACCTGAGCCCAAACACTGATGCATGGTTAAATCTCCTCTGACATCAGCAAAATCATCAAGATTTCTCTAGCTTTTATTTCTGAAGGATGTGTGTATCACTCAATTCCTTACCTGTGCTGCCCTTATGGGAGCCTACAAAGATATTCTATCTGCATGTGATTTAGTTTTCAAGTGAAGACAATAGTAGGTTACTAACAAATAAAATAAAACACTACGAGGGGCTAGGAAGATGGTTCAGTGGGTTAAGAATGCTAGCTGCCTAAGCATGAAGACCTAAGTTTTATTCCTAGCATTCACATAAAAATCCAGGTGTGGCTGCAAAGCCATTGTAACCCCTGTGCAGAGGAAAGTGGAGACAGGATTGCTGGGGCTCCCTGGGAAGCCAATCTAACTGAAAAATGGCAAGCTACCAGTTCAGTGACTGTCTCTAGAAAATAAGGCAGAAGAGCAATAAAGAAAGACACTTGATATACTCCTCAGTGAGCTCCAGGTTCAGTGAGCAACCCTTTCACAAATAAATAAGGCAGAAGAGCAATAGAGGACCCAACATCCCTCCTTGCCTTCCACACACGTGTATGTGCACACATGTGCATACACCACACACACCAAGGAAGACGAAACGCTACCGCCCCTTCCTAACATGAGCACTTTAGAACCATCCCTTTGTGTGCATGTACAATGCCATCCCTTTTTGATTTCTTTTCTCTGCAATCTCTGCGCTGAAATAAATACTCAGCAAAGGGACATGCTGTATTTAGAGAAACTTAAACTTCATTTTCTAATTGATCTCTATCTTATACAATAGAAAAACTTTCACAGAAATCACAAAAGTCACACACTAATTTTCAATCTTGCTATAGTAACTGCCTTAACTATTGAAAACAAGATGAGATCTATTATTTGAGACCTGATATTTGCTTAACACATGGTAAGAGAAAGGAACTATTAAAACTGGAAAAAAAAAATCTAGTAAAAAGCCAGACATGGTGGCGCATGCCTTAGAGACCAGCACTCAGGAAGCAGAGGTAGAAAGATCACTGCGAGTTTGAGGCCAGTCTAAGATTACAGAGTGAGTTCCAGGTCAGCCTGGCTAGAGTGAGGCCCTACCTTGAAAGAAATCAATAAAAAAAAAGGTAAAAGTTGTTCAAATACCTTAATTCAGAGATCACAATCTACATTTTAACACAAACAACTTCTTTTTAGGGTCTAAAAGAATTTGAATTTGTTAATATTACTGTATTTCAGGATCAAGACATAGAAAGGTAAAATGGAGATCTGAAAAAAAATGGCTTTTATATCTAGGGGACTTGATGAAAATATTTGCTTAATTTCTCAGGCTTCCATTTTCTTATCTGGAATCAAAGTAGTTCACCTAAATAATTTACTAAGGCTTATTTTAATGCCTTACTATTCATAAATTAGTGGAAAACAAAGACTCATTTTTTTTACAATTTCATAATTTATTAAGACTGAAATTCATTATATTCTTCATGTCTACCCTTTTAGACACTATTTTTTATTGAAAAGTATTTTGCTTTTCAGAATAATAATAAAATCTTATTAAAAATATACCACTGTGCCACTTCTAAATTTTTCTAAAGAAGGAAATACAACTTTGTATCACTCTGGTCATCTATTATTTGACAAAGAAAATGATTTTGTCTGTTTACTTAAATAAACCTATTTAGGGCTATAGAGATGGTTTAGTGATTAAGGCACTTGCCTGAGAAGTCTATGGATCCAGGTTCAATTCTCCAAGACCCACATAAGCCAGATGCACAGGGTGGCACATGAGTCTGGAGTTTGTTTGCAATTGCTAGAGGCCCTTTTCTCTCTCAATAAATAAATAAATAATTTTTAAAAATAAATCTATTTAAATGTCTTATCTTTAGAGATCACTGTTGACCTACAAAAATCCTATAAGGAAAATATCACCCAAGTATTCATGATAACTTGGCTAAATTAGCAAAGGACTCACCTCAGATGAATCTATCATACATAGCTTCACCAAATATAATAACCAAATTATCATTCTGTCTTCTGACATATCTTAAATTTGCACATATGCTGCAGATGGGGAAGGTCCCAAGGAGTTTTGCACATTTCCCAAACCAGTTTGCTATCAAACAGCAATTCCTCCATGCCTGGATGGCAGACAGGAATCCACAGTCCATTGAGTCTATATACTAACACACTGTGAATGCTGGGCCAAGGATATGTGACATTTTCCCACACTAGTCCTAAATCAGAAGTAGCCTATAGGGGGCTAGGCAACTGACATAAAATGAGCAAAGCCATCATATGATTTAGCAAACAATCCTCAAGTGAATAAGTCAGCCTATAGTGGGGATGGCAGCCACAGAAACCATTCTAAGGATCAGCTACCAAACTCCAAACAGCAGGTGCCAGCTGAGAAGACAGGATGTGTTGTCAGATCTTCCAAGTTCCATAAAAGGCTGGAAATTAATATTTTCATGTCTTGATTTTTAAAGTTGTGGTAAAAAATAAATGCAAAACATAGAATTTGCCATCTTTACCCTTTTTATATGTATAGCTCAGCAGTGTTAAGAATATTCACACATGCCGGGGATGTGCCTCAGTTGGTAGAGTGCTTATCAGGTGTGCAGGAAGCCCTGGGTCCAATCACTAGCAATGCATAAAACCAGGTATGGTGCTAACCTGGGTTTGATCCTTAGCACCAATAAAAACCAGGTGTAGTGGCTCATGCTTATAATTTCAGTACTCTGGAAGGTGGAAGCAAGAGTATCAGGAATTCAAGTTAATCCTCAGCTATATAGCAAGTTCAAGGCCAGCTGAGATACATGGGACTAAAAAAAAGATTTCACACTATGGTACTTCGAAACTTGAGAGCTTTATCACCTTGAAAACCTATACTTTATATTAGTTAAATAACAACTCCATTTCTCACTGTCTCAATATTTCTCCTGGCAACAACCATTCACTCTACTTTGTTTATTATTTTGAATACTTTAAATACCATTTTTCTTTTGTTTATGTGGAGCCAGAGATCATACCAAGGACCTGGAGCATGCTAAGCACATAGTTTATAACTAAGTTGTATCCCCAACCACAGATACACTGATTTTTTTTAATGTTGGTAACTGGTACTCATTTATGATTCCTTGAGACATTTATGATTACCTAAAGTGCTTCCAAGTTTCAAGAATCAAAAGCCAACTGTGTGGAAGACAGTCATGACAAAGACATCAAAGACAAAAATTACCCAGCTCAGATGTGATGTTTTGTGCTTACATACTCTAAACAAAAGAGCTACCACTTTAAGCTATGCTTGGGCAACACCTACACACTCCTCTGGCCTTTGAAGACTATGCTGCTCTCAGCCTTGGTCAGAGAAGCTTCTTTCTGCAGCAGGGAGCTAATGCAAACTCACAACTGGTTGAAGTGCAGAGAATAAGTGATTGTTGAGTGCTTACCCCTAAACAAGACACATACATATATCACTTCCTGTAAGGCCCAGTGAACATAGTGGGAGAGGAGGAAATAAAAATGTTAAGAGCCAAAGGATGAGGAGGATTCCTGTCCTCTGAAGATGACATAAACATTATACTTTAAGTTCAAAGCAGCTCTGGTTGCCTGCACAAGACTGGGCCTATCAACATTTCTTAGTGGATGGAAGAGAGGCTCATGGTTGCCAGTGGAGGGGGAGATATTTTATTCAGTGGTGTAGTAAATCACCCATATGCTAGTAAATAACCCTCCACCCATGCTCATCAAGCAATAATATGCATAAACAAACAAAACGACATAGAAATAGGAGGACTAGCTGGGAAGAAGGGATTGAAAAGTACAAGAGAGATAAGAGAGGGTAATAGGGGTGAATATGATCAAAACATATTGTATGAAATTTTCAAAAATAAAATTTAAAAAATATATATGTATAAAACAATTAGAAAAAAATTTAGAAATATGCTTTACATGAATTCTTACCATCCCTGCTTGATGCAAAAACCACATGAGGTAGTCTTCTTGAATGTCTACGAGACTGGAAATCTCAGGAATGTAAAATGCATCATATTCTACATGCTTCACTTTAAGATTTACCTAATGATGGACAAAATAAGAACAATTAAAAGCAAAGAACAGGAAGATGGCTTCCCAGAGAAGGCTCCAGGAGGACACATCACCCTAGCATCCATTCACCCTCCCCTCCAGCTCCTCCTATGCTTACCTTATATAACTTCTCCAAGAGCCTGAGAGCTGCTGTGATGTACTTGTTAAAGAGTACAGGAATTAAGAATGTCTTTCTTCCTCTCAGCAGGTAAAGAACTGCACCTTTATAGAGGTTCACCAGCTTCATGAAATATTTTGGGCATACTTGAGACCACCAGTTATCTAAGAAAGAAAGAAAGGAAGAGAGAGAGAGAAAGAGGAAGGGAGGGGAAGAAGGGAGAGAGAGAGGAGGGAAGGAAGATGCTTCAACACATAATCTTGAACAAGTATTTTTTACATCTCCTTCCTGTTAGCTCAAACTCCTATGGCCAGAAAAGGTAAACATCAGACTAAAATACAGTTTCCCCAAACTGACTTTTAAAAGGAACCATTACTACTTTTCTTGAAAGAGCAACAGATATATGAGAATCTCCAAATTTTTTTCTTCTTTCTTTTATATTTGATTTGATGTTTTTCAAAGACTCATGCTAAAAGCTAACCTGAAATTTCAATTCCAAAACTGCACAGAGGGACCACACATGCATATCCTGGGCAGGAAGCATGCCCACTGTATTACTCAAATAGCATTCATGACCTCACAACACTGTTCTCAGCTACTTGTAAAATTTTGTACCAGGAATGCAATGTCACCTCCTCCTAGGAGAGGATCAACATGGAAACCATTCCCTTCCTTCATGAGGCATAATCAATTTTAAAAAAATTATTTCTCTGTAAACAATGCTTTCATAATCAGAGAAGAAAGTTATACTACTGGCTTTTTTTGTTAAAGTCAGTCATACTGAGATATTTAAACAATGAAATTTTATATGAGATTTTGCTTATTTAAAATACTCCAGCAAGGGCTGGAGAAACTGCTCAGTGGTTAAAGCACGTGCCTGCAAAGCCTAATGACTAGAGTTCAATTCCCATGTAGAGCCAGATGCACAGTGGCGCATGCATCTGGGGTTTGTTTGCAGTGGCTAAAGGCTCTGGTGTGCCCATTCTCTCCCTGTCTGTCTGTATGTGTGTGTGTGTTTCTCTTCTATTTCTCTGCTTACAAGTAAATAAAAATACTTTTTAAAAAATAAAAATAGAAGGACTAGAGAGATAGCTTCACAGTTAAGACGCTTGCCTGGAAAGCCTAAAGATCCATATTTGACTCTCCAGGTCCCACATAAGTCAGACTCACAAAATCATGAAAGCATGCAAGGTCACATATGCACACAAGGTGATGCATGTGTCTGGAGTTCGATTGCAGTGGCTGAAGGCCCCAGTGTGCCAATTTATCTCTCGCACACATGCTCACTTGCTCACTCTTGTTCTCACTCTCACTCCCTCACATAAAAAGTTATATATATATACATATATATATATGTATATATTCCATCAAAAATTAAAAAGTAAGGGGGAGGATCAAATGAAAAGGACAAATACTGACAACTCTTAAGTCTGTGTGATGGGCACCTGTTTGTTAGAGTCCCAGAGCTCTCTACCTATCCCTCTTCTTTCCCCTTTCATCTGGCCATGCTAGGCCTGGGAACTCTGGGACTGTCTCCTGGTATAGTAATTAAGACACCTCTGGGCTGAGAGGAGGGAAGATCACCTTCCCCCAGACCTACACCTCTATACACCACTCAAGGCTTCTCCCTCTTCCTCACAGAGCCATTTCTCTCATTCCCATAAAACCTTCTCCCTGCTTCTTTTTCTCTTTTCTGCTCTCCTGCGTCAGGTGCATGCAATTCCCCCTTTCTGCCCTGCTCTCTATTCTGTCTATCATCTATTTATCCATTTCTCTCTATTATCTAGCTAGCTAATTCTGTCCCCTTTCTCCCTGTCCCCCACTACAATAAAGTCTTAGATCCAAGAAACTTTCAATCTTGGTCCTCCATTATGAATCCCAAAATCTATCAGTATTTTAACTTTGAGGTGTTCTTTTAAATTTTATTTTTCAGAAACTAAAAAGAAACCATGCATAAAATTTGATAGTTATGTGTTATCATCTAAAAAAAATACAAAATTTTTAAATCTCAAAATTGGATAGTATTCCTTTGAAGACTGTCATCACTCTACTCAAGACTATTAGAAAGATTTGAAAAAATGTTCCTAAAGGCTTTTGATCTTAAGACCATTAAGTATGAACACATTACTAATGATTTCATTATGTTTCTACTTTTAACTCCTGTGTAAAGGTGGAAGCAACAGTGAAGTGAGAAATCATAGTTAAGTACTATCCCCAGGCACCTGGAACACAGAAATTACTGAGTTGCAACAAATACCTAAAAAATTACCAGGGGAGGGAAAAAACACAAAGCCAGGTGATAGACTTTCTGCGCTTGATTAATGAAAACATCTCAGGTGCTGCTCCCGTGAGACACTCTCCAGTTCACTGAGGAACAGAGGGTTCTTAGCTCAGCAGAGTGTCCGGAGCCTGCAAAAATCAGTGTAGTCTCAACTGTCCTAAGAAAGAAACACAAAACAAACACTTGTAAGTTCCCACTAAGTCACCTGTCCTTTCTTGGATTTCTCTGTATCACCAAACCTGTTCATTTTGTTCAACCCCCAGAATTAGGTATTGGAGAAAGATAGAGACAGACACTAAATTTTAAGGCACTATTTGTGGGAGAAAAAAAGTAGCTTAAGGTTGAATATGAGTATTTCAAAATCAGGATTAATCTGTCATGAATTGTTTCAAATTGACTAAAGAACAGTTCGGTTTGCCCTAATTGAATACAGGGTTAGCTAGAAGTTAGCAACAACAAAAAAGGTTTAAATGTTACAGCTAATTAAATCACAATTGTATGGTCAGATTCAAGACAGAGAAAATGCACTGGACTATTCCTTGAGGCCACAAGATTTATGAATGCTAAACAATGACAGGGTCTGAAGAAGAGAAAGGAGAGGACTTCAGACTGCCCAGAGGAACAGAAGATGTTCCTTTGAAGAAGTAGAAGGATCTTGTACCATCATGTTAATGTGTGATTTGGAAGATGTGGGGGACACTAGAACATGGAGAACTGGGGCACACGTAGCTCAGGCCTGTGATACAGAAGTCACTCTTTGAGGAGTGGTTGCTGTGGAGATTAGCTGCTGTGTATGCATCATCTGTGATGGGTCGTCTACAGCCACTGGCCACTTAGGGCCCAATGACTTGGAGAGGCTGCTTAGCTACTATTTGTGGGAGTTGCAGTCACAGAAGTGTGCCTGTTGGTTCTTCCCAGCAGCTGTGGGGGTGGGGAGAGAAAGGCTGCTTCAGGTGAATGTGGCCTGAGCAGTACATAGCCCAAGATCTAATCCACCAAAAGCTATAATAAATAAGTACAAAACCACTGATATGGAGTTTAGTAAATTCACCTAATACTTTGCTAGGGTTTGTATCCAGCCTCAGAATGGCCATTGCCAAGGGAATAGTCAATGTTATGTAATACTTGGAATCCTGGAGCAGGGGAAACTCAGGTAAGATTAAATAGATTCTCATTGCTTCAACATCTGGTGGTGAACTTGACAACTGGGGAATGAGGCAACTTTCAAAGCTATTTAAGATCTGTAAGAGAGAAAAGAACAATGAGAAATTCAAATATAGTTGACACCTTACTAACTCATCTCTAAATCATAAGCTATTTAATGGCAACTTTTTGACCATTATTAATTCAGTGTACATGGAACAACCATGAACCAGGCACTGGGCCAGGGTTACAGAACACATTCAAGAGAAAGTGTAACAAGAATTCCCACCCACACAGACCTGATATTTTAGAGAGTCAATGTCTGCAGAAGATTTAAGCCAAAAGGAAAACAAAAGGTAGGCCAAACTCCCAAAATTACTCTGTTCACAAAAGTAAGATTTGTACATTATGTCTTCATCTTGCTTTTCTTTTCAAAGCTGGATGCCTTAATGCAAAACACATTTTGTAAATGCAAACAACATCCTACCTGCTCTAGAATCACAGAGTGCTGAGAGTTCATCAACTTCTCAAATAGAACCCTCGTTGAGTTCAGATCAATCCCAGGAATTTTGGGGCTTGTTTTAAAATGTTCATCAATTCTAAACAGATAAACAAAAAACATACATGTAATTAAAAGAAAATTGGTAACTAACAAGCCTTTCTGAAGTGATCTCTTACAACTCAACCAGAGATACACTATTAATTTTCAATGTCAACTTATCTGTATTACAGGGTCCCCCAGTAGCTGGCAAAGCACTATTTCTAGGCATGCTTGTGTTTCCAGATGAGATTTGCATTTGAATCTGGGGACTGAGTCAAGAAGATCCACCCTCAACCAATGTGGGCCAGGACTGTACAACTGGCTTAGGGCCAAGTACAAGCCAGAGGAAAGGGCACTCTCACTGTCCAGGCACTGGAACAACCTTCTCCTGCCTTGGACATCAGAACTGCAGGTTTCTGGCCTTTAGACTCTAGGACTTGGACCTGAGAAATCCTTCTCCCCCAGGTTTCCAATGCCTTTGGCCCCAGGCTAAGAGTTATACCACCCCAGCTTCCTTGGTTGAGGCTTTAGACTACTACTCAGGACACTAATAGCTCCCCTACTGTCTTAGCTTGCAAAGAGCATATTATTCCCCATAATTATATGAGCCGCTGATCCATCCAGTCATTCATCTTATTTGTTATGTTTCTGTTTTAAGGTTGGAAATTGAACCTCGGACCTTTTCATAAGAGGCAAGTAAAGTAATATCACCACTCCTGATTTTATCCCTCTTAAAAATTCTAAGATTTGGGTTGAGAGGTAGGGTTTGGAATCACACAAAAAACTAAAGTCTAATTCACTACTATTCTTTTACTGCTTTACATGTTTCATTTTGTACATGGTACTATGTCACAAAGGATATTTAATGCAAGTATCTGTTTTATTGAACATATTCCTCCCATATTCACCCCTTTCTCCCTTTCCCCTCTCCTCTGTTTAGTCTCCTCATAGCTATACTCTGGAACTCAAGTATCTGCTAAAGGCTCATGTGTGGAAGATTGGTCCCCAGCCTGTGGAACTTTTGGGAGGGGCAGAACTTTTAGTTGGTGAGGTGTAGTGTAAAGAAGGCATGTCACTTAGGTTATGCTCTTGAGAGGGGTTTTGGGACCCTAGCCCCTTCCTGTCTCTCTTACTTTCTAGCCAGTATGAGGTGAGTAGCTTCCTTCTGGCATCCTCTCTTGCTATGACATACTCCTCACCACCAGCCCAAAAGAAATGTGGCTAACTCACCATGGAATGAAATGCTGAAACTGTAAGCCAAAAGAATGGTTTCCTCTTTTTAAGTTATATCAGGTATTTGTTACAGTAACAGAAAGATGAGTAACACAACACACTCATCTTGAAACCTGGTTAGCCTGGTAAATTGTAGAAAAGCACTAAGAATAGATCAGGATCTGGAATCATGGAGGATCCCCACCTTTGGGAAGATCCAGCTGTGGCATCGGGTTCCTGAGGGGGGACATACAGAAGGGATAAGGCCAAGCAAAGAAATGTTCTATTTGCTGCCTAGAAGTTCAGCCTCAAATATTTCTGGATGAGCTGCACTAGGCCTGACTCCAAGGAACCCCTGAAATTTTCTGGAAACTTTTCCATAAGCTCATTCATCGTGAGAAATAATAAAAAAAAAAAAAAGAGGAAAAGCAAACTAAAGAAACCAAGGAAATCATTTAAAGATTAAGAACAAACCATACACATCAGATGGGAGTAACATTTTAGAATATCTTGAAATTCTAACTTTGGATGACACCAGTTCTTCCACAGTTATAGTTTCTCTGTGGTAATATGCTTCCTGGCAACTAGACATGACTCTGCCTCATCCTTCCTGCTATCCTCTCAGATATCCTTGCTAGCCATTCGAGTTTTTATGAAAATGTTAGCTTTTCACTGAATTAGGGCCAACCACCATAAAAAAGAACAGGGTCTTTCTCAACCTTTAATATTTATATAGGTAGGTAGGATTTATATATGTAAGTTTTTTTCTAAGACTGCAAGTAACTTACTTTTTTTCCAGAAAACTTCCATTCCAACAGGCTGCAGAAGACAAGATCTGAACAACACCACTACTCAAAAAAGAGAAAGAAAATGGAAAAAAAGAATCTTTAATGATACAAATAATTATGTACCAGTAATAAATTAGTCATACACGTAGTAAACTCCTTAGGCAAATCTGTTTTATTAGTACTTTCCGAAAACGCAGCCTTGCTTTATAATAAAGACACAGTGTGTCACATCTCAAAATAGATAAGAACTTAAGTTTTCCATGAGTTGTGTTTTTTAAAGTATTAAAACCCTTACAAGAAAAATTATTGCTTCTAATAACCATCTTGGACATCCTCATAGAACCATTCATTGAAAACAAAATAAAACAAAAGAAGCTGAATTCTTATTTCCCAATCACAGAAATTATCTTTGCAAATTAGTAATTACATAACCATTTCCTCCTATTTTGTTGCCTGAGAAACTAAAATTTAGAAAAAGGAGTATTTATTTCTATTACCTATGTTATATAGGAGCTGTGAAAATAGCTAGTTTCTGAGGACCCAGAATGAAATTGCTTGTCAGGAACCTGGATCCTCTTATTTACTATAAAGAGGAAGGAAAAAAGTAAAACATGTATATAGCTAGGAAGGAAAACAAAAGTATTTTTGTTAACCATGGAATGTAGGTGAAAAATAAGATCTTTAGAGATCATTCTTTCATCCCTTCATTTTACAAATACGAAAACAGAACCACTGGTAAAACATAATGTCACAGTTCCCCCAATGACCAGCCCTAGGCCTCCTTGTCCCCACTCGCCTTGCTCCTTGATCTCCTTGGCATAGCCCCTAAGGCTACAGGAATGTAAGAGCTGCTGTAGAGCTGCTCAGGCTTTTTGTCAAGGTCACCTCACTCAGAAAGTTTGTAGCCAAAGGGCTCCAAAGTTCAGGATCCTGGTCATTTGCCTTAGAACAATCTCAATCATAAAGTAAGATTTATTGTGCACATTTCTTAGAATGACAACCTTAATTATACAGACATGAATGAATTATTCGTTCCCAAGAATTAGACTGCAGGGGGGGGGCAAAAAAGGAAACACTGAGGAAAGCCAATGAAAATATGTAAAAATGTATACAAAAAAATCTTAAAAGTAAAATAAACTTGATATAAAACCTCAACATTTCTATTATACTTACCCCCCCCACACACACACACACACTGATTTACCATATCAATAATCACCGAATGGCAAAATGCTGGTAGTTACTCAGATTTGATAAAGTAGCAGCTTTCTAAGAATAAAAATTCTGTGGAACGTCAATGTGAAGAAATCCACTGGAGACATACAACATAATTCAGAATTCTCTCTACCAAAAGGCCAACTCAGGGCCATCTCAGACAGAATTTTAAGAGCTACACTGATCAAGGCAGGCTGTGTGAGAACTGGGGAGTAACTCACTGTGTCATTGGTGCCTGAGATGAAACCCTGAACAAATGTTCAAAACTTGATTCCATCAAACTCCATCTATATTTGTAATCTCAACATGGAAGCAGGGAACATCGCTAAGCTCCAATACACTCTGGAAAGAAGTACGAAGGCAAGCAACCACATACTTGATTGTATTTGCACTGTTGTGTTCTGAGAGTTTTTGTCTCCACACTGCTAAGGTTTCATCGTTTATTAAACTGGTATAATGCGCTTGGTTCACAGTCCTGAAGTCAACAGCAGGAGAAGAATTCTGGAGAATTAAATATAACAGTAAAAAGAGAAGTAATACCTCATAGATCTTTTCTCCTCTCCTCCCTCACGCACTGTCCACACTGTCTCATTAATTGAAGGCAGTAGTGTTCCACCCATATCCCTACCCCTGCACTCCCTCCTCCACCCCCAATGCTAGCAGTGTTGGTTCTGCTAGCTCACACCTGGGCTGCTCTCCAAGACTTGCCCTTGCCATTGCTTCACCATTTTATATTCAGTGTCAGAAACGTATGCTACAAAGGCTCAGATCTCTGGTCTCAGCTCAGGACTGGCTGAATGGCCACCCCAGCTTTAGAGCCCTCCATGGGAATATTGCAAGGAAACTGAAGTTCAAGTTCTGCTTCCTTCACCCCTGATTAGATGTTCTTACAGAGAGCACAATCTCCAAAACTTTAAACCTCAAAGTCTGTTTCCTATAAAAACCAACTCAATGCAAGCTTTTTAAAAGAACTCTTTCCCTCTTGCTTTGAGTCACTATAACATCAAGGATTAGTTTCTTGCCATAATGTTCACTAAACTCCAATAAAATGTATTGTTTTAAAAAGTCAGTTTAAGCCAAGTGTGGTGGCACACACCTGTAATCTCAGCACTTGGTAGTTACAGGGAGGAGGACTGGAAGTTCAAGGTCATCCTCAACAACATAGTGAGTTCTCAAGGCCAGACTGGGCTACATGAGGCCCTGCC
Organism: Dipus sagitta; assembly: GCA_036346955.1. Taxonomy (NCBI): domain Eukaryota; kingdom Metazoa; phylum Chordata; class Mammalia; order Rodentia; family Dipodidae; genus Dipus; species Dipus sagitta. The sequence goes on along the minus strand of CM070771.1, from coordinate 74,239,406 downwards.
TCTAAAAGATTTTTTAAAAAAAGTCAGAGTTTAGTTATAATCTGTGTTGCAAATAATTTATGAAAATTTGGTGCTTCTTAATTTATATCTCCAAGTATATACTTACAAACTTATGAAAAAAAGTGACAGAGATGTCAAGAATGGCCTTGAAAACCCAGTCCCTGTCTAGTACTACACATCATTTATTCAGTGACAGTTTGAAAGAAGAATTACAGGTCCTTTCATTTCTCCCAAATTGCTTGTTTTCAACTTATTTTTATAATATTTGTTCATGATCTAGAACTAAAAGTTAACAGTGCTTTAATAAAAATGGAAAAGGAATATTAAACTAGCCAACCATTAATTAATAGACTATTTTGTCCTCTTTTGTACTTACACATATACTATAACTTTCAAAGTAAATTTTTCTGGTTACTTTGCTGTAGCTGTGAGTTATAGAGCAAGGACCTGAAATACACATCAGCTTATCTGGTTCTTTGCACTATTCTCCTAAATGACCACAGACATATAATGAAGGGGCAAAAATTATATCAAAGAAATTCTTAGGCCAAAATGGACACTTCTGCATACACCCAGTTGTCTTTCCTTTCATCTTGGTTTTAAAACCATTATTGCTATGTAAATTTCAAGTATTTCTTCAATCTAAAGGGGCAACTGCACACCAAAAATAACACAAGCTTCAAAAAAAAAATATGTAGACTTGAAACTATTGTCATCATGTTCAATAAACCACAGATGCAAGAAAAAAGCATAATTTTTCCCCTCAGGTTTTGGGATCAACACAGGACTTCCCATATGGTAGCCAAACATTTGGCCACTGCACTATACCTCTAGCTCTCCATAATTGCTAGTTACACATAGATCAAAGGGGAAAAATTGTACTACTTCAATTTTTTCTTGACTGTGTCTGGACTTTGGATCACCAGGAGAACTTTAAAAACGTTCTGATGGTCAAGTCATACTCTTGTCCAATAAGTTAGAAACACTAAAGTTCTAGTTTTCAAAGCTCCCAGGTGATTCTAATAGGCAGCCATGGCTAAGAATCACTGTATCGATGTTCATTGTGACAAAAAAGGGAAAAAGAGAGAGCACTGCATCAGGTAGTATGGTAGTCTGAATGTATGGCCCCACAGACTTAGGCTTGAAACCTGAGTCTCCACTGGGTGGAGCCCTACTGGGGAAGAGGTATTTCACTGGGGGCAGATCTTGGAGTCCATCCCTTTCGTGTGGTTGGGGGTGGATCTGGAGTCCTGTCCTATGTGGGTGGAGCAGTTTGAGCTCTAGCTCTTTGTGATTGTTGGCTATTTGATGGTATCTTTCTGATTGGATGTATGGAAGTAAGCCAGTTTCCTCCACCATTGGTGGTGTTCCCATGGAATTTCTAATCCTGAAATAAACCCTTTCCTCCCATAAACTGTTTTTGGTTGGGTGCTTTGTGCCAGCAACAGAAGGTTGTAAAACTGTAAAAACTAGTGCCAGAGAAGCAGGGTAGTTGCTGTGATGAATCTGATCATGTGGATTTTGGTCTTTTGGAACTTGTGTGCTGGAGGAATATGAAAGGACTTGGTATTTGGGGCTAAAGAAGCCTTACAGTGTGGTAAGCCAAATTTTATGGACTATTTTTATGAGTTTGAAAATGCTAAATGCTAGGAGAATTGTGGTCTGTGAAGGCTTGGTTTATGAACTTTCAAAGGGGAAGGAACAAACCTTTTTGAGACTTAGCTACTGGAATGAAGTGCTGGCTGTGTACTTCCACCAATGCCCTGAGAGTTTGATCAAGGTTGAATTTAAAAGTAATGTACTGGTGTGCTTGACAGAAGGTATAGTACTGAAAGATGTATGATTCATCACAGGAAGAAAAAAAAAACTAGCAAGGTGAAAGTTAAAGTTTCTGATGCTTCGACTGGGTTTAGGTTACTAACGCTCCAACTGTAATTTGATTTCCACCATTAAGGGTGTGCCAATTGCTTTGCATTGGGACAGTAAAAAAGATGCCTGAAGATGAGATCCACCCACGGCAAACTTTTTTTTTTTTTTTTTTTAACTGAATTCACTTAAAGGAAGAATTCCAAAGGCATATTCTGCTCTTCAAGGTCAAGGCTTATTTTCCCCTTGGATTAAAATATTTAGCTATGTCACATAGTAGTGTTTGTTTTGGAAGCATGAAAAATTCAGGGAAGTGGGTGATGAGGTGAACATGATTCCAGAAGCCACTGCTGAAATGCAGCATGTGAAACAGGGTGTAATCCCTATATACAGGCCCTGTAAGGCCACTGTATGAAGAGAATCAGTTCCAGGAACTAGCTGAAAAGATGCAGCATTGTGAAGTAAGGTGAAGTCCCTATATAGAAGGCAAAAAATATAGCTACTGTATGGAACTGAGAGGATAGACTGTGGTTTACAGTGGAAACCCGAAGATGTTTTGGATTTACCAAGACTGTGCAATGTTTGCCATGGACAGCTGGTGGCTTGGGATGGAAGTTATCCCTGGCAACTCAGCACAGCTAAAGGGGCAGAATCAGAAATCCAGACACTTTTCATCACTGGTTATGGATGTCAGACTTGAACTGCACAGGTTTGAAGTTTGCCTATTAGTTACTGGTTTTGTATTGGTCCAGTCTCAACTTGTTATGCCTTTTTGGAATGGAATTGTTGATCCTGTGTATTGTGTGTTTGGAAGCATTTAACTTGTTTTGATTTTATAGGACTCACAGCTAAGAGACAGTCTTAAATCTCAGAATAGACTTGGGACTTTGGAACAGTCTTAAAATTGGTCACATTTATTGGTTTGAAGCTGTACTAGATGCAATTTGCATTATGAAATGGACATGAGTCTAAAGAGGCCAGGGGCAGAATGTGGCAGTTTGAATGTGTGGCTCCATAGACTCAGGCTTGAAACCTGAGTCTCCAGTGCACAGAGCCCTACTGGGGAAGAGGTACATCACTGAGGACAGATCTTGGAGTCCAGCCCTTAGACATGTTTGAGAGTGGATATGGAGACTCTGCCCTAGGTGTGTGGAGTGGTTTGAGCTCTGGCTCTTTGTTGCTGTTTGGTGTTTGCTAACTGGTGGTGTCTCTCTGCTTGTATCTATGGAAGGAGTCAGCTTCTTCTGCCACTGGTGGTGTTCCCCTTTGAATTTGAAAGCTTGAAATAAACCCTTTCCTCCCATAAGCTGCTTCTGGTCGGGTGCTTGTTCTAACAACAAGAAGTTGACTCAATAGGTGTCAAGAGGTTTTGAGGCAAACATGTGTACATGCCTGCACATGTGCGTGCACACACACACTTACTTCTAACAATTTCAACCACCTTCCCTCTTCAGCCCTCTCCAGAGAACATAATTAAAAAAAAAAAAAAAGGTAAGGCTATGATTCACACTTACTGAATTGCCAAGAACTAGAATCAAACATAGCAAAAGAATATGTGGATACAGGTGGACCATCTTTAATTTAAAAAAAAATATCTGAAATGCTTCAAAATATAAAAACTTCTGATACTGGTACCGCAAGCAGAAAATCCTACATCATGAAATGTTAATTCATGTACAAAATTATTTAAACTATTACCTCCTGGATGTGTTTAAGTTGTATGTAAAACACAGGTGAGTTTCATATTTAGACTTGAGTCTTATTCCCAGGATATTTCATTATGTATATGCAAATATTTCAAAATCCAAAAAAATTTAACATCTGAAACACCTCTTTCCTGGTCGCGGGCTTTTTGGATGAGGGAAACTTAGCTTGCTAACTCTTCTCCACTCTTCTTCCTTCATAAGGCCAACACTGTCATCATTATATACAAATGGAGATTGTTGCTACACACACATTTGTTCTTTGTCTTCAGCCATAGGAAATGTCTGAGCATATAATTATCAGTCTCTGTATCTAAACAAACATGTATGGTGCTGTGGTTTAAGTGTAAACTGTCCCCCATAGGCACATGTATTTGAATATTTGTCCCCAGTAAAGTGGCGCTGTTTGGGAAGCCAGTGCAACCTACAGGAGGTGCAACCTTGCTGGAGGAGGTGGGTCACTGGAAGAAGATGGACCTTGAGGTTTTGTAACCTGGCCTACCTGCTGTTCTTCCTCTGCTCCCTGTTTGCAACGTGATGCCAGCTTTCCTTTCCTGCCATGCCTTCCTTGCCATGATGAACTCTACCCTCTGAAACTATATGCCAAAATAAGCCTTTCATATCCTAAATTACTTCAGGTCAAGTATCTGTTCACGGAAATGAGAAAGTAACTGATGCATATGACTAACAGTTTAACTAAATGTGTATACATTTTTAATTTACAAAGAAATAGGTGACAAGTATGGTGGTGCACACATGTAATCACAAAAGGACTGCTGTGAGTTCAAAGTAAGCCTGGGCTAGACAGAAAGCACCAGGCCAGCCAAGGCCAGAATGCAAGACCCTGTCTCAAAAATAAATAAATAGGGCTGGAGGGATGGGTTAGCAGTTAAGGTACTTGCCTGTAAAGCCAAAGGATCCAGGTTCAATTCCCCAGGACCCACGTAAGCCAGATGCACAAGGGGGTGTATGCATCTGGAGTTCATCTGAAGTGGCTAGAGGCCCTGGCATGCCCATTCTTTCTCTCTCTCTCCCTGCCTATTTCTGTATCTCTCTTTCAAATAAATAAATAAGAATAAATAAAACATTTAAAAATAAATAAATAAATATACAGTGAGGTTTGCATTTTAAAGTAACATTTCATCCCATTTTTATCTTCTAGTTTCTTTATCTTAAATTTTGAATGCATAGTATCTCTTGCCAGTTGCTTAAACTTTAACCTACCCGATGTCTCTATAAATTTCTTTTTCATCAATGTGTTGTTTTCCATGCCTAACCCTGTAAATAAATTTAAAATTCAACTACATAGATCAGATTCTATATTTGGAAAAGGATGGACACTACATTTTATGTTGAATATGCTGAATTTTACAGAAAAATAAAAGTTGGATAACACTATTCAAGTCAATTTCTTACAGAAATGGATTCTGAAGCAGAACCTGAAACAGGCCAAAGCAGCAATTCACACCAGCCCAGATGGCTGAAGCAAGTGACCTGGAACACAGCCTGCTGTCAGACTCAGCCATCCAAGCTGCTGCTGCTTCGCCAGACCCTTTCCTACAAGAATCTAGAATTACAAACTAGAGGACAAGAATTTTGCCTATTTAAAGATGATAAGGTATTAGACTAATGGGGACAGTATCCAAGACTGAAGCGGTCTTTGTTTTTACAGTTGCTCATTTTCTTCCTGACAAATTCTGATTCTTTTATCATCACTATTTTAGTTATTCATTGCTGGAATAAAGAACCTGACCAAAAGCAGGTGACAGGAGGAAAGGATTGATTTTGGCTTACAGTCTCGAGGGGAAGCTTTATAATGGCAGAGAAAAGGTAGAGCAGAGGCTGGACATCACCTCCTTGCCAACATCAGGAGGACAATGGCAGCAGGAGAGTGAGCCAAATAACACTTGCAAAGTAGGGGTTAATAAACTTCAAGTCCTCCCCAAGCAACATGCCTTCTCCATCAAGGCTCAACCTCCCAAACTGCCACACACTGGGGATCAAGCATTCAGAACACATAAGTTTGTGGGGGACACCTGATAAAAGCCACCACAATTACCTTAGGGTTCCTTTAATGCACCCTATATTGTCCCACTTAAATATTTGTTACATGAAAGTAGGGAGTGTAGGGAAGAAGAGAGGAGAGAAAGAGGATTCAGGGCTGCAAAAATCTATAGAATTTTTTTCTAAATGACATGTCTGTAGCCAGGAAGAACAGGATGAATTAAATAAATTGTCATAGATACTTGGACCTACCCTGGACCTTAAACCCTGAAAGATACTATGTTCTTCTGGCTTATCTGATACAGTGATGCAGAAGACAAGAGGAGTGAAGTCTCTGCATGCTACTATAAACAAAACAAACTGAAATGTTTGATATCTTTTATCATATATTATACATTGAACCACATCAAATAAAGAAACTCACTAAGTTCCAAATACGCAGAAGCTGCAAGTACTTAATAGTGAAAAAGAAGATAGGAAAATAGGGTTGGGGGGTGGTTCAGCAGTTAAAGGTGCTTGCTTGCAAAGCCTGCCATCTCAGGTTCAATTCCTTAGTGCCCATGTAAAGCCAGGTGTACAAAATGACACATACATCTGGAGTTCATTTGCACAGGCAAGAGGCCCTGGTGTGCCCATGCACTCACTCTTACTCTTTCTCTTTTTCTCTGCTCACAAATAAATACAAAAGATATTTTTAAAGATACAGGAAAATAAATACACAAGTGCTCTAAAAATCCTTAAATTTCTTTTGGAACAAATCTGGATATAAATAATTTCAAATTATAAACTGGAATTCTACAATTAGAATAGCAAGAAAATTATTAGCATATCAGAGGAATCAAATGGAATTTACTTCGAGGTTTAGTTTGCTTACTTTAATAGGATAAAACTGTTAGAAACAAAGAGTAGTGCACTTTTATGTAATTATTTCTTAAATAAGTATTGCTGCACCATTATTCTAACCCAAAGTAATAATCAAAGAAAAAAATTACCTCATATTTGGAGCAAAGTACAAAAGTTTGGTCTCCTCCAGAGAAGATTTGCTTAACAATATGATATTTAAAGCGATCTATAAAAAAATTGCAAACAGCATACTCTTCATTAATTGATGTTTCTCCTCATCTCCTTTTCTGATATTCCAAATTATGTTTTAGGTTAGCTTAACTATCTTATCTATATTTAAAAGAAGAAAATTTCCCTGGCTTACTTCCCAGGACTGCTTCCACTTCCATTAAAAATAAATACATTAATCCTAACACTCAGGAGACTGAAGTAGGAGGATCACCATGAGTTCAGAGGCAACCTGGGCTACAGAGTCGGCCTATGCTACAGTGAGAGCCTGCCTCGAAAAAAAAAAAAAAAAGAGACAGCATGAATGGATGGACGGCAAATGGATGATATATGACATGGTATTCTCTACCTTATCTGTTGCCGGTGAATCCTAACCTCGTTTCTATTCTTCTAAAATGGACACTGGTATAAATGGTAACATAGGCCTAACAAATAATTCCACTCTGAGTGAGAGGTCTTCCTTAGCTCCTTCAGGGTGAAGATGGCAATATCAGAATCTCCATTCCCTCCTCATGCTATATTTCCCAACATATTTCCTCTTGTAGCCACTCTAAGAGCAAACTGTTTTGTTTATAATTCCCTAAATGGCTTCCCATCTCCTATATACACTGTACTTTTCATGAATGACATTACCTAGGACATAACTGAATGGTGCTCCCAGAATTATGTCACTTCACGATACCACTGTTGCCTACTCCCTCTCAGCCCTATACCCAGTTAACTCCAAACCACACTGTCAGGCATAACCCCAACTTCCTCTAGCCACAGTACTTCCTGATGCTTTCCTCCCTACTCTCATATTACTACTATAAAGTTTCCTAAGACCACAGTATTTATGTAATAATTTGGAGTTTACCAACTTATCCTAAATCATTCTGTCAAATAGCCACACATAAATTTATAACCACTTACCAGGCTACAATTCAATTTCAAGAACTTGATTTCAAATTAAACTACAAAACACTCTAGTTTCTTAATTTGTTGTTGTTTGCGAGGGAGGCATATTGAGACAATGTCTGGATAAGTAGTCCAGGCTGGCTTGGAACTTGTGATCCTATTGCTTCAGCCTCCTCAGTGCTGGTATCATAGGATGCGCTATCATATCCATCACATCCAGTGGCATATTTGTTAAATACACATATTCTAAATATGAGGAGACTACTGTAGAGGAAAGAATATTTACATATGACAACAAAAATACCAAGCTGTTCTTTTGCTTTGGGAAATATCACTAAATCAAAGTTTTATATTTTAAGTTTTACTACATTTTCAGATGCTCATCTGCTTGTTCCATAAATATTTACTGACTGACAAGTTTATACCAGCTCTGTGCTATATGCTTGGTTTACAAATATTGAAATATTTCTTTCCTGTCCTTAAATTTATTAACATCTGATAGGGAAGATTGATTTGAGGGTCACTATGTGACCACATTGAACAACTGATTTTCTCTCAAAAGGAAAAAAAAATCCAACAAAGAACATGGAATTGTTACCACGGCAAGGCCTAAATGTGTCAGGTTAGACTTCAAAATTAAAATTAATCATTAAGAGATACTTCTTTTTTTAGTAACTCTCCAGTTCTAAGATGAAAATTGCCCTACATGGATGACTGTGTTACTTTGCTGCCCAATCAAATTAGTAGTCTGCTGTTTCTGTATTTTTAAAAGAATTTTTTCAATAGCATTAAAAGCAGTCTCATTGTATTATGACCAAATACATGAGTAGTAGAGGTAATAAGGTGCAAGCTTTTGAACAAGGCAGATCTTGTGCAAGTTACTTAACTCTCAGTTCCTGCACCTCTAACAAGGAGGTGACAACTAATAGTAACTTGTTTGTTCTTTGAGTTCTAAGCATAGCATTGAATTTTGTTAAACAGTCACTAAATGTCACTGTTTCCAATAATAATGAGATTTACATACCACCAAAAAGGTCCTTGAAGCTAACTTTTTATGATTCCTTTTTCTCTAGGCATTCAATCATGGAACTTCACAAAGTTAAGTGCTCAAATCATTTGCTGATTTGTGTGTGTGTGTGTGTGTGTGTGTGTGTGTGTGTGTCTGTGTGTTAAGGAAGAAAAAAACTGCTCATACTCATTCCATCCAAAAGTTTTTAAGTTAACACATATATGTTAATTATTTTTATGATTTAAAACATAATTATATCTAGCAAAAATCATTCTTACCTGCTCGAGCCGAAAGCTGGCCACTATGGGCAGCCCAGTAACCCTTCACAGGAGATGGGCACTTAATATTACAAGTGTGTCCAGTTCCTAGTTGACCTCTAGCTCCACAGCCAAATGCATATATGAGTCCAGAAGAAGGCACAAAGGCTAGAGTGTGTTGTCTGTGGAAAAAGAATGATCTCATCATCAACATTCCTGTTGGTAGGGATGTACACTCAGACTCTGACTTTTAACTTCTGCACAACACAAAGATTCCTAGAGGCACCCTTCAGAGCTTCCCCACGTTCCCATCTCTCTGTGGTGGCTGGCTCTCCACATTAACTCTCTCTGATACTCTAGATCATGGGGAGGGCATAACTCGTGACTTGTGGAAAGTTAAATGAACTACTGTGTTATGCCTTTGGGATACAAGAAAAGTAGCAACACAATTTCCAAGAGGTTCCACAGGACTCAATCACATTCCTTTCTTCATTTCTCCCCTATATTATGCTACTCTACTCTCTACAAGAGGCTTACTGTACCCTTGGTTCTGCTTATATAAAACTCTTATTTAACATACCCTACAACAACCTGACTTCCTCTAAATTTCACCATGGGTGATCATGCACTTAAGACTTCTTAAAATGGGCTTAGGAGTTGGCTCAGCAGCAGAAAGCACTTCCTGTGCTAACATGAAGGCCTAAAGAGGACTGGGAGACTATTCCGAGTGCTCCAAGTTTGATCCCCAAGATCTCCAGCTGGGTGGCCACACATGTCTATAACTACAGTTCTGTAGAGGAACAGAGATCTAAGAATTACTGGAGCTCTCAGTGAAAAAAAAAAAAAAAAAAAACCTATCTCCCAAATCTGTAAGAAACCCTGACTCAAATAAGAATGGGCAGAAGAGAGATGAAGTGGAACATCGGACATTTAGCTCTAGCCACCACAGGAAACTACAGGGGGAGTTGCACAAGCACACATGCACACACAGAACAAAAAAAAAGATTCTTAAAATGAATCTGAGAATGGTGGTACATGCCTGTGATCCTAGCACTTGAGAGGTGGAGGCAGGAGGGCCAGGAGTTATAGGTAAGCCTCAGCTACATAGTAAGTTTGAGCCAGCCTGCTCCCCAAGACCTTTCTCAAAAAAGTTCTTAATATGATGGTCTGGCATACTTGCGTGTTCCGTGGCTGCAAGATCTATTTCTGGGTTTCATTACAGTGAGAGGAAACTCTAAGGAGCACTCACCTGCCACAAGCAATCTGAGTTACTTCACTGCCCATCAGCTCTAGAACTCTTCTTGGATTGACCTCATCATTTATGGAGTCATGTCCAAGTTGCCCACAGGAACCAGCACCAAAGGTAAACACACCTCCGCTCTGATAAAGAACAAACAAACACAGAGTGACTTTGCTTTATCTGAATTTGAGGACACACTTTTAAAACTGACATACTCAATGTCCATCACCTTACACAGCACTATACTCACCTGATACCAGGCCCAAATCACTTCTTGAGAACAACCATTAAGTTAAAAAAAAAAAAAGGATAAAGAACTTAAGATTACATCTTTATAGATAAACACTGCTAATGAGAATGCATGCCATCTATAAATTGTAAAAATTATTTAAAGTTTAAGATCATTCTCAGCTACATGGTAAAAAAGGCCAGCCTGGGCTATATGAAATCCTGTCTCACAAAACAATGACAACAAAAAAGAAATATATTTTCATTCTTTCTAGCATGTTAAAATGTTAAGAAGCAAAAGAAACATCAAAACATCAATTGGCGATTTGTTTATGTATTCCAATGAATTGTTAGAACAAAAGAGGTATGCCATCATATATATATGCTTTTTTATTTTATTAATATTTTATTTATATATTTTCAAGCAAAGAGAGACAGAGAATGGGCATACCAGGACGTCTAGTCACTGCAAACAAACTCCAGATGCATGCACCACTTTGTGCATCTGGCTTGACATGGGTACTGGGGAATCAAACCTGAGTTGTTATGCTTTGAAGGCATACTACTAAGCCATACTAACTAGTAAGCCATCCCTCTAGCCCCTTTATGCTCTGTTTTTAATGTTCTGTATTTTTTGTTTTTTGTGGAGTTTTTTCTAAATCATGGTCTCACTCTAGGCCACACTGATCTGGAACTCACTCTGTAGCTCAGGCTGACCTTGAACTCATAATGATCCTCCTACCTCAGCCTTCCAAGTGCTGAAATTAAAGGCATGTGCCACCATGCCCAGCTCTCCTCTATTTTTAAGTTATTTATATTGAATGAACTTTAAATGCTGCTAAGAGAATCTGAATTATTATTAAAGAGGAAAACACAGGCATATCAACAAAGCAGTCTATTCCTGTGGAAAGCAAAGTTCAAAAAAATATTGATGAGAAAGGTGCAATACTCAAACACCATCATCGCTGCAGCCCTCCATCTTCAGCATCCTCCATGCCCCTTACCTTTGTGAGGACTGCTGTGTGTTCCTCTCCACAACTAATATACACGACTTTTTGTGTCCTTAAGAGCTTCACATGACAAGGAGACTCTCTATCTATAATAAATTAGTATAAAGATATCACTATTATTGGCCTTTGACATGAAATACATACAAATAGCATAAACTTCAGATCTTACTGGTTTCCTGATTCATATATTCAGCTTCCTGCCTGCATCTCTACTTGGAAGTCCAATATATCTCAGTTTTAATATATCTGAATCCTAACTCACAGCTTTCCCCCTCCCCAACTCTTCACCATCCCCTACCCCACACATACAACTTTATCCACCTAGCTTCCCCAATGTTTCCAACTACACATCCACTAAGAACAGAAGAACCAAGTGTCCTCATCTTCAAACACTACCAAAACCCAAATACTGCCACTACCTACAAACTTTTCCTCCCTTTACCCGACCACAGATATTCAACTAGACAATCTTCACCTCAAAACCCTCAGGGAGGGTCTTCTCTTCTCCTTGAGAAAGGAGGCCAAGTCTTTGCTTTGCCCTATAGAGTCATTGGTAGTGGGACCTTTACTACCTCGCTACTTCCATCTCTGTTCCTCCTCCACATGATCCCTTCCTACCACTTCTCATTCTTAACCCAGGTATCTATCAACATTTCCCACTTCCTACCTGACCTCAAACATACTGTTATTCCAAAGGCCCTTGCTACTCACCTTGAGTACACAGGAATCTTACTATCAAGCCCACTGCCACACTGTATTTTATGTATTTACTGGCTTGTTGTCTGCACCCATCTACTAGAACACAGTCTCTATTAAGCCCCAGGTATCCTGTCACATTCAGTACTGCTCCCTCAGTACCGAGTACAGGATCAGCACACTGTAGATCCACAATAAACACTTGTTAAAGCAGAGTGTGAATTTGAGCTGAAGACTGCATAAAGAGTTTACCTTTTTCATCGCTGAGCCCCAGCTGCCCTGCACTGTTCATCCCCCAGCCAAACACAGCTCCTGAGAGAGAGAGGGCAAAGCTGTGAGCCCCTCCTGCAGCCACCTGTGCCAGTGGGATCCCCTCCAGAGACCGTACCCTCTGTGGACTAGCTTGGAAGGGGAACTCCATCCCCAGGCCCAACTGCCCATGGCTGTTCTTTCCCCATGTGAAGAATTGGCCATCTGAAATTATAAGAAGACAATTGGTATTATAAAAATGATACATATTTCATACATAAAACAATCTAGTTATTATGATAATGTGTTAGTTGTCCCATAGATACCAAACCTATCCATAGCAAGGGGACCAGATACTTCATGCTGAAGGATTGTCAAAACAAAAATTATGACTTGACATGACACAAAGAGAAAAACTGAATATTACTGCCCATCAAGGACTATTAGCAATTATATAAACTATTAAATGTTTAAATAAATTCAGTTTTATACAGGCTAATTATACCTTCTAAGAAAGCTCAACTTGGTTCTGAGCACACTTGGATTTGGAAACTCAGAACTTCAGGCAGTGCAGTGCTAACAACCGAGACTATTCTGAACATCTGCACAGGTCATGTAGTGCAGATCCATTCTAGCAGAGTAGTGATTCACTGGCTTATACTCTCTGCATCCTGCCCTTACATATATCTGGAGGCTTGATGGTGAATTGGGGCTTGAGAATAGGCTGTAGCTTAAAAAAACTGAGGGAGGGCGTAGTGACGCATGCCTTTAATTCCAGCACTCAGGAAGCCAAGGTACAAGGACCACTGTGAATTCAAGGCCAGCCTGAGACTACATAGTGAATTCCAGGTGTGCTTGGGTTATGGTGAGACCCTACCTTGGAAAAAAAAATCAGGGAAAAAAATCCCCACTTCTGGGAATTATGTAGTTTAACTTATAGTTGACTGAGGACAAAAAGAGGCTCTCGGAATTCAGCCTGAAAAGCTGCAGTTAGAGGCAGCTAGGAATGACTGCTTCTGTGACTGGCCTGCCCCATTCTTTCAATACAAAAGTGGTGTTTTGGTTTTTTTGTTTGTTTGTTTGTTTGTTTTTTCGGTTATTTCTGAGAAACTTTCAATAGACAATCAATCAGTCTAGGACACTTTCAGTTATGGATAAACACAGCATAAACATACTTTAACAGCCTGAATTCAGCCCTCAATTGAGTTTTCTATGTCCAGGGGCTCCCATTCCATGTTAACAGGTGCTATTCTGCCTATAAAGTCTGCTGTTTCTGTCTTTACTGTATTTCTGAATAACATTTAATAAAGCATATTACTTACATTGCTCTACCAACTTTGTGGATTATCTCATAGCCCAGGGAGTGACAATTCTTTGCACCTCCTTTGTTAAGAATCCATTCAAGCAGAGCTCACCAAGAGAGCTGCTCCCCACCTCCCAGAAGGAGGCTGCTTTCTCTCGTTTCATAACAAACAAAAAAAAAACCCTCTATATTCTTATAAATACTTGGGTACTGCCCTTCCTCTTATTCATCTTCCCCTGTGAGAGCTCCAGCAACCATACTGTCTGCATCCTTCATCATCCCTGTCTGGAAGAAAGGACAAGGCACCCTGTCACTTTGCAACAACACACAGACAGTGAGCAGTTAAAGCTTTCAAGTCAGATGACATAGCACTGCAAAAGTGAAATACTTTTAAAATTAACATAGCATTAGCATATATCTAAGGTCACATTACCAGCTGCAAGAGCCAAACAATGCCAGTTGCCACAGGAAACTTGTAATATGGTCTGCTGGTTCAGCTTTTGTATTAACCTGAAACAGGAAAGGATTTCTTAAAATGGGGATGCACACAGAAGCACAGTTAGTATAAATAGTCTCAGTTAAATAAAACATCTGTAAAAAATAATTGTCCCTTCCCTTAACAGTTAATCCAACTAAGCCTGTTGATAACCCAGCTAAAAGACAGACCACCACTAACCTAATTAAGACCACCACTGACCTGATTAAGACCACCACTAACCTGATTAAGAGGTGGGAAGCATATTTATCCTGTTACTGAGATAGCTACCCAACCCTTTCCTCCATGCAGATGCTCTCAGATCCTCACTGCTGACCCTGCCTACAGCTTTCCCTTTTCTCCCTGTCTCTGTTTTGGATCCTGGACAAAATCCTTAGGGCACTTGCCCAGACAGAGTTTTCTTATAATTTTTTCAAGACTCCCCACTGCAACTGCAATGCAACTACGTGCCACTCTCCATTGCAGAACTTACTGGGTTCTGGACCCTAACTCTAAAGGCATGACTTTCTCTCTTCCTATTAGCCATCGCCCTCCTCCAAGCAGCTTCCAAGATTTATAGCTTCCCTTCTTTGTGTTTTTTTTCCTTAAATGCTGATAAAATTGTCCTTGAACTTTCTGAATTAGTCTTTAAATTGTTTCATTAACAAGACTAAGAACTCACAAAAGGGAACCCCAGATCCCCAGGAACATGGCCATAAATCTTCATATTTGATTTTGAATTATCTTTTTGTTTTACACATCCAGAAACTTTTTGCTGTTGCCAAATTTGTTGTGATCCACTCCCTACATTCAGTTATGCAGCACCCATTTGGGGTTGTGACCCTCTGTTTATGAAGTTGTGATTTAAAGGGTTGGAATGTTCACCCCCAACCACAGGGGAGGGCAAAGGAGCCTGAAGGCTAAGTTCTTAGATCATCTATGGCCAAGGATACAATCAATCATATATATGGATTGATGTAGTCATAAAATACCAAGAAGACAGGAGTCAAGGAGCTTCCTGCTGGCTGAATACTTGAAGTTCCCATAGAGCCTCATTCTTTTCCTTCACATTGCCCTCTGCCCCTCTTCAGCTCTATCCTTCACAATAAACTGGTAAGCCAAAGTGTTCCCTGATCTCTGTGAGAAACTCAAATGTATTGACTGAAGGAAGAAGGGGATTATAGGAGCATCAATTCGTGGCTGGTCAGTCAAAAGTATAGTCAGAGCCGGGCGTGGTGGCGCATGCCTTTAATCCCAGCACTCCGGAGGCAGAGGTAGGAGGATCGCCGTGAGTTCGAGGCCACCCTGAGACTCCATAGTGAATTCCAGGTCAGCCTGGGCTAGAGTGAGACCCTACCTCAAAAAACCAAAAAAAAAAAAAAAGTATAGTCAGCTGGAGCTTATGGCTGGCATCTAAGCAGGCATCTAAGTAACAGTCCTGGAGACTGACCTCACAACCTGAATTGTCTTAGAGGACAATGACTGGTGATCCACTGATGCTTGCTTGTGGTAGAGAGAAGATTCTACACCTTCTGGAATCACAGAAGGCTTCTGTGTTAACTGCAGTGTGAGAACAGAGAAGGAAGAGACATTCTGTTTTCCTAGCCACATACAGACCAATAGAATAAGCTACTGAAGACAGATCCCTACAAACATGGCTGTCTAAATGGCTTTCATAATACAGGCATCATCCAGGAATTTTACTTCTTGGTATACATCCACAGGGATTAACAGTGCTATTACAAGAGATGACTTTATACTCATATTAATAACAGCATTACTCTCAAGAACCAACAGATAGAAGCAATCCAAGGTGACCATGATGGGTGAATGGCTACACAAAACGTGATACATGGGCATCTCATTTTATTTCATTGCCCAACAAAGTTATTTTTTCAAACTAAAGTAGGGGGATGGAGAGATGGTTAAGTGATTAAGGCACTTGCCTGCAAAGCCTAAAGACTCATGTTCAACTCTCCAGATGCACAAGGAGATACAAGCACACAAGGTCGCACATGCGCACAAGGAGTTACGCATGTCTGGAGTTTGATTACAGTGGTTAGAGGCCCTGGCATACCAATTCTTTCTCTCTCTCTCTCTCTCTCTTCTCTCTCTCTCTCTTGCATAGAAAGACCAGTCTGTCAAGCTAACCTCAAAAAGAAAAAAAAAAAGATTAAAACTAAAGGGTAGGTGGTTTGTTGGTTGGTTGGTTTTGCTGGTGATGATAGTTTTCTTGTTGCATCTGTGACCATGTGGAAGGAAACCAGAACCCCATGCATGCTGGGAAAGAATTTCCCAATACCACCATCCATGTATTTATTCATTATCAATGTTGGTTCACATAACCACCATCATCAAGTGTTCTTCATGTTACAGTTTGATAATCACCCCTCCATTCCCTCACAGCTCATCTCTAGCCTACAGCAACCACTCATCTATTCTCCACTCCTCAACCTTTGCTTTAATAGTGTTACAAAAATGGAACCACACTGTACATAACCTTTTGTGATCTGCTTTTCTTTCTCAGAATAATTCACTAGATATTCATTCAAGTTGCTATGCATATCACATGATTTATAAACTTCACTATTTTTACACATTGGAAAATACATTACTACCAAGGGGACCAATGTTTCAGAAGCTGCTATGCAACAGTGGCCCTTTTTCTGTTTAGCTTCCACTCAAATTCCTTATAGTACTCCCACAATGGATCAACATCAATTGCACTGATGTCATGGAGAGGAGGGACTATCCCCATTACAAATACACAAATATGTACTGTTTTGTCTGTTTATCTCATTCTATCTTCCAAACAACTCCATATGTACCCAATATATAATCCCATTTTTATGTTAGAAAAGTCATGCTTTTAAAAGTTAAACAATTTTCCCAATGTCATTTAACTTATAAATAAAAAAGTTTGCACTAGCATAGAATTTTGATTTATTTGATTTCAAAGCTATGACTTTACACATCCTAAGGTATTAGTGAATTTATTTAAGTCATAACATAAAACTATACAAAAATCAAAGCCTCAGAGGTCATTCATACTTTAGAGGTAACTAATGAAAAGTAAAGGATATATTAGTTCATCTTTAAAAATGATTTTTCATTGAAAACCTTGAGCTACTAAGACATCAACAAATTAAATACTTTTGTCATTAATATTATGGACATTTTTCTAGTATTATACACAATGTAACTAAACTGTAGTACTACATACAATGTAACTAATATAACCCCTCTTTTTTACTGTCATTCTCCCTTTCCAAGTTAAGTTGATTTTTGAAAGACATGAGTATAAGACATTGTCTGTTTAAAATCAGAAAGTGGAAGCAAATCACTCTTAAACTCCTGAAGAAAAATTTAACAGTAAAAATAAAAAGAAGGAAATATGCCACATTTTAAAGAAAACAATAGGCAAGAGAAAAGAGGCTACCTATTAAATAACTTGCACTGAAACAGGTCTCATGGTAAATCTGAAGTTTAAAATAAGCCATTTCTCTTGCCATCAGCAACTCATAGCAATTACAAAGACTGACAAGTGAAAAGAACTAGTATAAGAAATATGTGGTATGTTTGTTGAGCAAAACAAAATGGGTATTAAATGAAAGAAATAAAATGACAACCTGTGGTTGTTTGAATAAGATGGCCTCCATAAACTCATGTGTTCTGAACACTTAGTCCCCAGCTGGTAGCAATTTTGGAGGCAGGGCCTGCTGGAGGAGGTATGTTTCTGCGGGTGAGTATGGAGTGTTACAGCCAGCTTTCCCTTGCCAGAACTGGGCTCACTCTTCTGGTGCTGTTTTCCACCTGCTGTGACAGAGGTGATGTCCAGCCATTGCTCATGCCATGCAGCTTTCCCCTACAAGCTACCCCTCAAGACTATAAGGTAAAAAAAAAAAAAAAAAAAAATCCTCCTATCAGCTGCTTTTGGTTGAATGCTTGATCACAGCAACAAGAAGGTGATTATAACATAGCCTCTTTACTCATCAAGATCCTCAACTAAGACACCACTCCCCAAAAGTCCATCTGACAGGAATTTCAAAATCTGAGATATTTTCCAGGCAAGATGTGCTCATTGCCCATTGGTATAATAATGGCATGACTGTTATGGAAGTAACCAACTACTTTATAATTTGATTGGAGGTCTACTCTGCAGAAGGGAATTCATGTCTGGTACTGTAAACCTTACCAAAAGCCTATGACTAGGGAGATCATATAGGTCCTGGGGGGGAAGCTACTACTGTTGTTTAGCTACCTTGATACACTGTGCCCATCAAACTACTTTCTAAATATTAATGTTTATGCCCATTGATTAGTGATGCTGTCAGTCTTGGTTATAGAATCTTCCTTTTGGAGGAGCTGTAAGAACTGAGAATAAGTGATTGTTGAGTGTTAAGACCTAAATGAGATATCTATATCATCCCCTCCAAGACTGAAGGAGCATTGCAGAATAAAGAACAGAAAGAACATAAAAGTTGGAGACTGGGAAGAAGTGCTGTAGAATGTTGTCTTTCATATCATGAGCTTGCAGAAGCTGTGGTTACCTGAACAAGATCTGTATAACACTGGGCCTATCAACACTCTGTCATGGATGGGGAAGGGGCTTTTGAGGCCCCACTGTTCCCTGAGGAGCTATTGGTAGTATATGGTTGCTGAGGAAGGGGGAACACATATTCTTCAGTGGTACAGCCACTGGAAAGTTGTTCATGCTCCTGTAAATAACTCCTCACACAAATTCATGTAAGCAACCCTAACTAAACTCAGTGGGACACACACACACACACACACACACAACATTAAAGTGGAAGGGACACTAGTTGGAAAGGAGTAAGGGCTCAATGGTATTGAAATGGGACAAGAAGAGGTAACAGAGGTGAATATGATAAAAATACATTATATACATGTATAAATTGTCAAAAAATCAACTTAAATATAAAAATAAATATTTTGAGGTATTTTCTTAATGAAAGAGCATATATTAAATATTTTGCTAAATCACTTAAGATTTAAATTAAATACTCAATAATTTCAAATGCACTGTACTCATATTTCTGTGTTAAATAATATCTCAGCCAGGCATGATGGTGTAAATCAATAATCTCAGCATTTGGGAGGTGGAAGGCAGAGGAGGATTAGAGGCTCAAGGCCAGCCTCTGCTACATAATGAGTTAGAGGCCAACATGGACTACATGAGACTCTATGACCCCCAAAAATCTACACCTTCGAGTATTTGAAATACTAAATATAACTTAGCATGTTATTAGAATCAGCCTATAATTCTATTTTTAAATACTAAAACAAGTAATTGATACTTATGACCATTAGTGGAAGGTTAAAAATATTGTAAGGGGTGAAAAAATACCCATTTTATTCAGACATGTATCAAGTGCTAGAAACTCAGTAGCAAGGCTACTAAAGCAAATACAGTTCCTGACTAACTCACATTTTTGAACTTGAGACAAACATATTTTAAATAATTACAATTTTGTGACAAGTACTATACTGCTATACTGGTATAAGGCCTATCAGTGGTATAAAGGAAATAGCAATAATATAAAGAAAATAGAATAAAATCAAGAGTCAATGCACATGTGACCCAGACTCCTTTTTGCAAGATTCTTACCTGGGCACTGCCACAGAATCCTCAGTAGTCATGAGTCCTAGCTGACCATCACTCCCTGCACCCCAAGAAAACAGCTGGCCCTGGTCACTAAGGGCCAGACTGTGGGACTCGCCACATGCCACATGAATGATGTGCTGATCTGCCAAAGCTCCAATTTGTTCTGAAAGAGATGAAACCAAAGAAAGAAAATGTACCTCCTCCAGACAAAAATGTTGCTAACCTTGCACAGAATTATTATATTATATACTTTTCTTGTTGCTGTGGCCAGATATCAGATGAGATGTAACATAAGGGAAGGATTTATGTTGACTCATAGTGTAAGAGGGTAAAGTTCATCATGGTGACAGGAACATATATAGCTTTAACTACTCACATTTTGACATACTGGGAAGGAGAGCTCAGGAAATTCTGGAACTCAGCTGGGTTTTTCCTTTCTTTTTCTATTCAGCCCAGGATCCCAGATTATGGTATAATACCATCCACATTCAAAGTAGGGTCATCCCTCCTCAGATTTTCTCTCTGGAAATCCCTCAAGACACACTAAGAGGTGTGTCTTCCAGGTAATATCTCCCAGGTAATAGACAATAATGATTAGCCATCACAGTTATTAACCAAGGCAGTTTTATTTTATAAAGCAAACCACTAATTTTGTATATTTCTACAGATTATAAACGTAAGGAATTTCTTTTATATTACTATATATATTAATTGTACAAATAATAGGTCTCCATGGTATCTTAATATATGAGGTATTTTGATCATATTTAATCTGCTCTCCTTATGGCTCCCTTACTACTCCCTGAAGTCCTAGTTCAATTTTCGTGTCATTTTTTCTTGGAGTTTGTGGTTGGTGGGTTTGTTAGTTTGCTTGCTTGATTTTTGTTTTTTTCTTTTATATTAGAGTCCACATGAGAAAAAAACATAAGCTACTTGTCTTTCTGAATATAGCTTATTTCAGTCATCATGAGCATCTCCATTTCCAACTATATTCTTACAAATGACATGATTCCACCTAAAAGGCTAGGCCACCCTCCATCATGTATATATGCCACATTTTCATTATCCATTCATCTGCTTGTAAGTATCTTGGCTGATTTCATGACTTGGCTATTAAGAATACTTCTGCACTTAAAGGTATTCAGGTTTTGAAATTATATACTGCCATTTATTCTTTCAGCATAACACCCAATAATGGTACCTATGGATCATATGGAAGTTCTGTTTTTTAGTTTTTAAGGAGTCTCCACAGTAGCTATACTAATTTACCAACAATATCTAAATGCACCTGTCCATCTTCAACTACATTTGTTTTTTTTTTTTCTTTTCTTCATGATAGCCATTCTTAACTGGAGTGAGATGGTCTCAATATTAAATTGAATTGCATTTCCCTGATGTCTAAAGATGTTGAAACTTTATATTTATTTATTGGCCACTTGAATTACTTCTGTTGAAAAGTTCCTCTTAAGCTCATTTGCCCATTTATTATTATTATTGTTATTTGTTCTTAGGGCATTTAAATTTTTGAGATCTTTATGTATTATGGCTATTAATCCATGGTCAAATGAACAGCTGGAAAAGGTTTTCCCCATTCTCTCAGGTGTATATTTGTTAACTGTTTGCTTTGCTGTACAAAGGTTTTCTATTTAGATACAATCTCACTTGTTAATTCTTCATTATTTCCTGAACCACTGGAGTTCCATTCAGGAAATAATTTCCTGTGCTTATATCTTAAAGTGTTTCCCCTATGTTGTTTTCCTCCAGAAGTAGCAAAGATATGGACATTATATAGTAAGGTCTTTGATCCACTTTGACCATTTTTAGTTCATTTTGAATCAGGATCTCATGCAGCCTAGGCTAGCTTCAAACTTGCTATATAGCAGAGAAGGACCTTGAAGTCCTGATCCTCCTGCCTCTATCTTCCAAGGGCAAGGATTACAAGCATATGCCACCACACCCAAATTGAGTTAACTTTTGTAAAGGGTGGAAGACAGGGTTGAAATTTCAATATTGTTATTTATTGATATACACTTTTCTAAGGAACCACTTATTAAAGATGTTAAAGATGCTGTCTTTTTTTTCCAGTGTATGTTTTCTGCACCTTTACTAAATATCAGATGGATATAGCTATGTGACTTGTTTCTGATTCCTCTATTCTATTCCATTACTCTACATATCTGCTTTTGTACCACTACTAAGAAATTTTTCTTATTACACTCTAATAACACAACTTGACATGAGATATTGTAAAATCTCTAACAATGCCTTTTTTGTTCAAGATTGTTATGGCTACTCAGATATGTCTGGTGTTTCCATATGAATCATAGGACTGTTTTTTCTAGTTCCACAAGACTGTGAATTGGATATTGACGGGAACTGCACTGACCTGTAGGTAGCTTTGGCAATATGGCATTTTTATAACATTTATTCTGCTAATCAACAAACATGGGATAATTTTCTACTTTCTAATATCTTCCTCAACTTCTTTCTTCAGTATTTCGTAATTGTCACTATAATGGTCTTTCACACCTGTCTTAGTTATTTTTTTCACTGCCATGACAGAATATCTAACAAAAATAACTTAAAGAGGAAAGGTTTATCATGGTTTATAGTTCCGAGGGATACTGTACATCATAGTGGAGAAGGCATGGTAGCAGGAGCAAGACAGAACTTTGTGCCCACAGTCAGGAAGGAGTAAACAATGAATGCTGGTGCTCAGCTCAATCTCTCCTTTTTACTCAGTCTGAAATCCCAGCCCATGAAATAGTGTTGCCCACCTTTAGTGTAGGTCTTCCCACTTCAATTAACCTAGCCTATAAATTCCCTCACAGACATGTATAGAGGTTTGTCTCATAGGGGCTTATAGATCCTGTCAAACGGATAATCGATATTAACCATCTTAACATTTGGGTTAGGTTTATTCCTAGGAATGGAAAGGAGAGACTATTGTGAATGAGACTGTTTTCCTAGTTCCTTTTTTATTTAATTGTTGTTTTAATAGAGAAAGATTACCGCCCCTGCTAGTACAGCTATTGATCTATATTGATTTATACACTGCAACTTTGCAGAAAACATTTATCAGATTTAAAGGTATTCTGGGGGATTCATTGAGATCTTTTAAGTACAGAATTATATCATCTGCAAATACATATCATTTGATATCATCTTTTCCTATCTGTATTCCCTTTATTTCTTTTTCTTGCCTTATTGCTGTGGTTGAGATTCCAAGCACTATATAGAACAGGAATGATAATAATGGATACCCTTGTCACATTCCTGATTTTACTGTTTTTTCCCATTCAGTGTAAAATAGGTTATAGGTTTGTAGTATATAGTTTTTATTATGCTGAGTTATTATCCTTCTATTCCTAGGTTTCTTTGGCACTTTTATTATGAATGGATGTTGAATTTTACCAAAGTTTTTTTGCAGTATATATTGAAATGATTGAGTGATTTTTGTCCTTGATTTATTTTATGTATTGTATTATACCTTTTCATTTAGATATGTTAAGATATCCTTGCATTCCTGAAATGACTCCACCTTTGATCATGATGTATGATTTTTTTGTTCTGTTGAATTCATTTTGCAATTATTTTATTGAGGATTTTTACATTTGTGTTGATCAGGAAAACTGGTATTTTGGGGGGGGGTTGTCATGGTTTTGTTTTGTTTTGTTTTGTTTTTGTTTTTGTGAGTTTATCCAGTTTGGGTATCAAGGTAATACTGGCTTCATGAAATGAATATGGAAGCGTTCCTTTTTAAGTTGTAAAGTATTGAGGAACATTAGTGTCATTCTGCCTGTTATCTGGTTTGGCACCCATCTTCTCCACCTGCACTGCTACCTCTGCATGTGAGTCTGTAAGTGCCATCTGGCTCAGCACAACCCTGCCCACACCACCATTGACAGGGTAGACATCAAAAAAATTTCTTCAGATGAAAATGATAAACAACATAACAAGACATGTGAGATACACCAAAAGAAGTATTATCAGAGAAATCTGTACTAATAAGCACCTACATCAAAAAATTTTCAAAAAACTTCAATAATACAACCAAGGAACTAGAATACCAAGGATAAGTCCATCCCAAAATAATAAATATTAGGGCAGAAATAAATGAATTTCAATAAATGAATTGGAATGCTGTCTTCCAGACATGAAGTGGCCATTGCATTCATGACCTCACAGTAGCTGACACTACCTACATAAAGACCTGCATAATATGAGGGCAAAAAATGATAACATCAAAATAGATAAAAGAAAGGGTTCATTGGAGGGTAGATACTTGAGGTGGGACAAAGTAGGGTGGTAGGAGGGGATTATGCTCATGGTACACTGAATAAATGTATGGAGTTTATCAATAAAAATTTCAAAAAATTAACTAAATGAAAAGAAATCAAGCAAGCAATCTTATTTATAGCTATAAAAATGCCTAGGAAAACATATAGCCAAGTGCATAATAAAAAATTTTAAAACACTAGTAGAAGAAATTGAAAAGGACCCATTAAAAATAGAAAATGGGAGTCAGGCCTGGTAGCTGAAACCTGTAATATTAGCTATTTAAGAGGCTAAAGTAAGAGGATTCACTCTGGACTACAGAGTAAATTCAAGGTCAGCCTGGATAATGTACCCTATTTCAAAGTATGTAATAAAAAACTAAAGAACTGAATGCCTACCTAGCATGAGCAAAGTCCTAAAGAACTCTACCCAGCATGACTTCCACAGACTTAGTCCAATCTCCATCAAAGTAGCAGTGATATTCTGTACTTGGAATTAGTACAAGGAAACTCTAGTTCAAACAGGACTAAGTCAAAAAGTAATGGAGCAGTTCACACCATGTTCCACTCTGGGCAGAGAGAGGGAGTGTCTCCTACAAAAGTCCCAACAAATTCTCAATTAAGGTACCAAGAATATACACTGTATAAAAGACAGTATCTTTAATAAATGGTGCTGACAAAAGTAAATATCTATACACAGGAGAATAAAATTAGATCCTTAGCTTTCATCATATACAACAATCCACTCAGAATGGATCAAAGACATACAATATAAGTCCTAAAATTAAAAGTGAAGGGCAAATGCTTCAGGACACTAGTCTGGACAAAGACTTTTTTATATGATCCCAAAAAATAAATGCAAAATTTGACAAATAAAATATCAAATTTTAAAGTTTCTGTACAGCAAAAGAAACTAACAGAGTTAAGTGACAATCTACAGAATTGGAGAAAATATTTGTAAACTACTCATTCAGAAAGCAATTAATATCTAGATGATATAAGAAACTAAAAAGTCACACAAACAATTAATTAAAAGTTGGCACAGCCAGGTGTGGTGGTGCAAGCCTTTAATCCCAGCACTTGGGAAGCTGAGGTAGGAGGATCACCATGAGTTTGAGGCCACTCTGAGACTAGACTGAATTCTAGGTCAGCCTGAGCTAGAGTGGGACCCTACCTCAAAAAAAACAACAACAAAAGTTGGCAGATGGGGCTGGGCAGATGGCTCAACAGGTTAAAGACACTTGCTTGAAGGATCTATTGACCCTGTTTGATTCCCCAGTACCCACACAAAGCCAGATATACAAAGTGGTACACGCATCTGGAGACTGTAGGAAGGAGGTCCTGGTGTACCAATACAAATTCTCTCTCTCTCTCCCTCTCTTCCTTCCTCTGTCCCCCACCATCCTTATAAATAAATAAAAATATTTTTTAAATAACTGAAAAATAATAGTCTGATAGACATTCTCCAAAGAAGACAAATATTCAACAATCACATTAAACAAAGCTCAATACCACTAATCAGGATAAAAATGTAAGTCACACCCACAATCAGTTATCATCTTGCTCCATTAGAATGGCTATCAGCCAAAAGAAAAGAAATTCTTGCCAGGCATTTAATCCCAGGAGGCTGAGGTAGGATGATCAATGTTGAGTTCGAGGCCAGCCTGAGACTACACAGTGAATTCCAGGTTAGCGTGGGACAGAAAGCAAGACCCTACCTTGAAAAGGAAAAAAGAAAGAGAAATTCTCATCAGGTTTTGAAGGAAAACTCTTTTTCTTTCCTAGCTTTACAAAATTTTATTAATTTTTATGTGTGCACATCTGCACATGTATGTGTGTAATGTGAAGTGTGCACTTACATGTACCCTTGAAGCATGGGTGTTGCTCACTTGCTGTGGTCAGTGTGAAACACAGAGCAAACCATTACATTGTTCTTTGATCTAATCCTGTTTTGAGCAGGAGTTTCCTTTTATTAATTCCAAAGCTTGCCAGGCTCCAAAGACTCTTGGGTCTCTACTCTCCTATGGGACTAGGGTTGAAGGCACTTGTGGCTATGGTCAGCTGTTTTATGTAGGATCTGGGGATTTGAACTCAGGTTGTATAAGGCCCCTTCAGACTCTCACGCTCGCACAGAAAGCACACTTAACTCAGAGCCATCTCTCCAGCCCTACAAAATGTTTTTTATTGTTATTGTTTGTATTAAAATATGAGTAGGGCTGGAGAGATGGCTAGTGGTTAAGGCGCTTTCCTGCCAAGTTTGATTTCCCAGTACCCATGTAAGCCAGATACAGAAGGTGGAGCATGCATCTGGCATTTGTTTGCAGTGGCTAGAGTCCCTGACACCCCATTTTCTGTCTGCCTCTTCTTCCATTCTCTAGTAAATAAATAGATAAATAAAATATTTAAAAATATACGAGTAGGGGCTGGAGAGATGGCTTAGCGGTTAAGCGCTTGCCTGTGAAGCCTAAGGACCCCGGTTCGAGGCTCAATTCCCCAGGACCCACGTTAGCCAGATGCACAAGGGGGTGCACGCATCTGGAGTTCATTTGCAGTGGCTGGAGGCCCTAGCACCCCCATTCTCGCTCTCTGTCTCTCTGTCTGCCTCTTTCTCTCTCTGTCACTCTCAAATAAATAAATAAAAATGAATAAAATATTTAAAAATATATATATATACGAGTAGCACACAAATACACCTTTGTACCTCAGTAAAAGCTTATAAAATCAATAAGTTTTATCCTCTAATATGAGTGGGACAACATTCTTAAGATTTTTTTATTTTATATTATAACCAAACTGATCATAATTATATAATTGTAGTCTCAATTATTTTTGTGATTGACATTATTTTATTACACTGATTTTTCACATTAAAGCAGTTCTATTGGCTATGTCAAGGAAATTATCAATAACCAATACTTTTTTGTTTATTGATTTGCAAGGGGGAGAGAGAGAGAGCGCACACCAGCCAAGGCCTCTAGCTGCTGCGAACTCCAGATGCATGCACCACTTTGTGCATCTGGCTTCATGGAAGTATCTGAGGAATCAAACCCAGGTTATTAGATTTTGCAGGCAAGTGCCCTAAGTGCTGAACCATCTCTCCAGCCCAATAGCCAATACTTTTAAAAAAGATTAATCAAAATCAAACTGCACAGCCAAGTGTGGTGGTACATATTTGTAATACCAACCCTGGAAGAATCAGTTCAAGGACAAACTTAACTTTAAAGTGAATTCAGAGCCCCTATCTCAAGAATCCCACAAACACACACACACACATTCATGCATACACACACACTCTGGAGCTCCATTCTTGTATGGTTTTATTTTTGTTTTTTGTTTTGGTTTGGTTTGTTTGTTTTTCATGATAGGGTCTTGCTCCAGCCCAGGCAGACCTGGAATTCACTATGTGGTCTCAGGGTGGCCTCAAACAAAAGGTGATCCTCCTGCCTCTGCCTCCCAAGTGCTGGGATTAAAGGTGTGCACCATAATGCCCAGTTTCTTGTATGTTTTCTTCTTTTTTCTTATATGTTTATTGTTTATAAGTTTATTGTTATGTTTTGGTTTGGTCTGGTCTTTGTTTTTTGAGGTAGGGTCTTACTCTAGCTCAGGCTGACCTGAAATCCACTCTGTAGTCTCAGGGTGGCCTCAAACTCACAGTGATACTCCTACCTCAGCCTCCTGAGTGTTGGGATGAAAGGCGTGCACTACCAGGCCTAGCTTAACGGGGTTTTTATATCTTTATTTACTTATTTGAAAGAGAGTGAATTGAGTCAAGCCAAGGCCTCTTACTACTGCAGATGAACTCCAGACACATGCTCCCTTTGTGTACCTGGCTTTTTACATGGGTACAGGGGAATTGAATCTGGGCCATCAGGCTTTGCAAGCAAGCATATTTAACCACTAAGTCTCAGCCCCAAGAGTTATTTTTTTAATT
The DNA here is from genome assembly GCA_036346955.1 of Dipus sagitta. Lineage (NCBI taxonomy): Eukaryota > Metazoa > Chordata > Mammalia > Rodentia > Dipodidae > Dipus > Dipus sagitta. Next base: position 74,211,564 of record CM070771.1, on the reverse strand, counting down.
GGTATGTATACATAGCATTAGATTTCAGACAATTTATTTCAAGTTTGTAATGCATTCTAATCATATTTGCCCCCCCCCCATGCTCTTCCCTTCCCCTTCCTCTCTTCTTTTCCTGCTAGTTTCCACCCCTCAGTCTCCTTTCTGATTTCATGATATATGAGACGATAAAATTCAGTGGAATGGGGACGAGGAAGGGGGACAACAAAAGGTAATGGAAGGGGATCATGATCAAAATACATTATGTACATGTATGAAAATTGTCAGTAAAAATGTTTTTAAATGTCTAGAATTCACAAATGCAAGAACATGTAATATTTGTCTGAGTCTGGCATATTTCACTTATGATGATCTCCAATTATATTCAATTTCCAACACATGACATAATTTAATTCTTCTTTATGACTGAATAAAATTCCATTGTGTGTGTATATATCATATTTTCTTTATCCATTAATCTGTTAATAGACACCTAGACTGATTCCATAACTTAGTGATTATGTTCTAAAGCACAAAAGTTAATTTGTTGGGGTTTTTTGTAGTCAGTGAATACAGTCAAGTTGATACCATTGCTGGCCTCCTCCTTGTCCTCCCCCCTCCACAGGGACCCTCCTTGTTGGGGTATATGGGTCGAAGCACAGGAAGTTAATTTGATAACAATTAATTGTACCTTTCAAAAGAGCTAACAGAAAGGAATTTTAACATTCCCAAAACAAAGAAATAATAAGTGTCTGAAGAGAAATACATACCAATTACCCTGATCTAATCATTATACATTGCATACATGTATTGAAACATCACTGTACTTCATAAACAAGTACAATTATTGTGATTCACTGTGGATGTACATGTATACAAGTCAAAAATTTATTCCAAAGAAAAGACTCACAGATACTGACACTTGTGAGTCCCTCAATGAAACATCTTGCTTCTCTACCCATCATAAGCCTCACCAGCCCACAGCTCTACTCACACTTTAGCATATCACTCCATTATATAGCTGGACAAGGTTAACGTGGACAAAAGACAGCACAAAAGGAAATAAACTCTGAAGAAACTGATCACTCAGGATTAGAAGTTTGATTGAAATATCTTATAAAATAAAACATTTGGAGATTAATGCAAGTGTTTCAACATCTAAAAAAAACCAGAGTTCTAGAAAAGAATGCAGATAGCACAAAACAGAAATTTTTTTCAAAGAATGTGAAAATGAAGGAATGAGTTTCATATTGAAAACACTATTAGATGCCCAGAAAATGAATAAACTCTCTACTTCAGAACGCTTCACCTTAACATTTCAGAATGCCAAACATATTCTAAAAGTTTCTAGAAAAGAAAGCCATTTACATAGAGCAGGGATCAGGACGGCATCAGGAGTCTCAGAAGCCAACACTGACATGTGTGAAACAATGAAACCATGCTTTCACAATTCTGAAGGAAAACGATGTCCAACTGAGAATTCTATGCATGTCCAATTATGAATCAAACTGAAGAAAAAAGAATCATTTGCAGGTAAATAAAGCTGTCAAAATAATATTGTAACGCCTATTATATTCACTCCCTCAGAAAGCTAATAGAAAGTGTGCCTCTAAAACAAAGGAATGAGAAGGATCCAAGAAATAGGAAATTTACACAGGATGAAGATAAAGAGAATTTCAAGACAACAGTGAGGTTCAGGAAACAAAGGTGGAACTATATCTCCAGGAGGGAACTCTCATTACTGTGATGGTAAGACCTATGGTGCTATTACTTTTGTAAATCTATCAGTGAACACAGGGGCTACTAAGCAAAAGAGGGAAAAGAAAGCTATTTCAGGACAATCATGTACATGAAGTCAAAAAAGCCAAATGGAAATGCTTTACGTGGCTAACAATCTAAACGTCAAACTGATTTAAAAGCCTGCCTATTTGGTGTAAGGCTTGAGGCTGCTATGAAAGGAAAGAGAGGACATTAAGGGAGAGTGGTTTCACAACCAAACAGGATTTATTTGAGGAAAACACCTATGGAGGGGGTCTCTGGTACAGGATCCAGAAATCCTTACAGACTAGGGTAGTTACAGAAGGAAGTGGGGTGGTGGGTGCAGAAAGTGAGGGTAACTAATCCCATAAGGAGGAAAGGAAATGGCAATGGAAGGTTTAAGGGCTGTTTGTTTGTTTGTTGTACTGAGAATTTTAACACATGAACATATTATAATTTGATCATAATCCCTTCCCATTGCTCTCTTTTGTCCACATTTCCCCATCTTTCTTCCACTCTACCCCATTCCCTTTCCAATTAGCCCTTCTATTTTGATGTCTCATTCTTTTTGTCCTCTTCCATCATTTTGCCAAAATGTTGATGGATTCAATATTGTGCAGGTCTTGTGGAGGTAAGGACATCTACTGAAAGGTAATGACACTAGTCAGTTCATGTCTGGAGGACAGTGCCCCAAAGTACTTCTCCCCTTTCTGGAGCTCTGACATGCTTCCTTCCACCCCCGCACCCTGTTTTATAATGTTCCCTGAGACTTGGAGGACACCATACATACATATCATTTGGCAGTAAGCTCTCAACAGCCTCTTATTTTCAGTACTTTGATGAGTTTTTTTTTTTTTTGTTCCCTCAATATCTATAGCCACATCCAAAGAGACGTTTCTCTGCCAGCAATGAGAGCAGCATTAATATTCTTTTTTGCTATCTCATCGGCAATATTCTCTGAGCCCTGGTAGGTGTGATAGAGATGTCTCATCCTCTGTTGAGCACATGACTGCCACTTCTCTTCACCTTCATGTACATGAGTCTTGGGTCTCCCCATTAGTTACCACCATCCATAAAACAGTCTCTACTGGGTGCCTGCCAAGTTTCAGTTTTGAGGGGGGGGGAACAACCTATTTCAGTTCTGGGTATTTTCCACTGCTAGGTGGGGAAGAAACAGATGGAGGTTCTTTACAAGACAGAGTCCCTAAGGCTTACATTTGGAAAGGAAAGGGTAGGTATAGAATGCAAAAGGAATCCTAATTTTCCCTACTGGGAAGTCTCCACAATGGAAAAAATCAAGAAGCAACATTATGCTTTTCATTTTTAAAAAAATGAAGTAAATACCAAAATAAAAGGCTAAAAAGTTAAGTGATGACTTCTGGGAGGGAGTCAAAGGTGGAGACAGGTGAGGATACAACCTGCTAAATGATCCAAGCACCATTTGTAGAAATATTGTATTTAAAAACAATAAGCTGTGCTGGAGGAATGGTTTAGTGATTAAGGTGCTTCCCTGCAAAGCAAAAGGACCCAAGTTCAATTCCCCAGGACCCATATAAGCCAGATGCACAAGGTGGCGCATGCATCTGGAGTTTGTTTGCAGCGGCTGGAGGCCCTGGCACACCCATTCTCTCTCTACTCTCTGCCAAATAAATAAATAAAATAAAATATATATTAAAAATAGTAAGCCATTTTTAAAATTATTTTATTTACTTATTTATTTATTTATTTGCAAGTAGAGAGAGAATGGGCATGCCAGGGCCTCTAGCTAATGCAAAGAACTCCAGATACATGTGACACATTGTGCCTCTGGTTTTATGTGGATATGTATTGGGGAATCAAACATGGGCCATTAGGCATTGCAGGCAAGCACCTTAACTGCTGAGCCATCTCTCCAGCCCAAGAAAAACATTTTTAATTAATATTGGGCTGGAGAGATGGCTTAGCGGTTAAGTGCTTGCCTGTGAAGCCTAAGGACCCCGGTTCGAGGCTCAATTCCCCAGGACCACATTAGCCAGATGCACAAGGGGGCGCATGCGTCTGGAGTTCATTTGCAGTGGCTGGAAGCCCTGGTGTGCCCATTCTCTCTCTCTCTCCCCCCCTCCTTCTCTCTGTCTGTTGCTCTCAAACAAATAAAAATAAACAAAGTTTTTTTTAAAAAAATATGAGTACATCAGAAGAATCACCATAGGGAAGTGGGGAGATGGCTCAGTGGGCAAAGTGCTGGCCACAAGCATGAGTATTCATGGAAAAGTCAGGCACAGGACTGTAATCCCAGAGCTGGGGTAGAGAAAGGATGATTCCTGGGGCTTGCTGGCTAACTAGTCTAGCCACATTGGTGAGCTCCAGATACAATGACACCCTGTCTAAAAAGAATATGGTGGAAAGTGTCTGTGGAGGACACTCAGTGTCAACCTCTAGCTTCCACATGTATGTCCACACTTGTACATGTGTGCTCACATGTATACCAACTTGTATGCACATAAACACACACACAGAGGATTTTAAAAAGATTTTTTCAAGGCCAAGAAATGTTAGATCTAAAAGCCTCAATCTTGCAATGGAAAATCCCCAGAACAAAAAGAGCAGATGTTTTTGTTATTGTTGTTGATTTATTTTTTTTAATATTTTTATTTGAAAGAGAAAGAAACATAGATACTAGGGAATAAAACACAGGCTGTCAGGTTTTGAAAACAACTGCCTTTTACAGTTGCACCATCTCTCCAGCCCCTAGTTTTTTCTTTCTAAACTGAAACTTTCTGCTTCTACTCCCCCTAATAGGATCATTAACAGCCACTCCAATTTCTCAACTCTAATGGGTTGGCTAACTGTAAAACTTTCCACTTCTCTACTGTCTTCTTCCAAAGGCCCCATAACTCCTTGGTTTTTGGTTTGTGAGAAATGGGCTCTGCCAGTATAAAGAGCCTCAACTAGAAACTCTCAGGTGACTCAGACTCTACCCCTCCAGCCAAATTTCCACCTTGTACCAGTTTCAGGGCTTGGCAGCCTTCCTCTTCCCTTGGACCTAAACCCTAGTCTGATTCACATGACAGGTCAGTCAGCCTGCCTGGGTGGGAGGACACAGCCTAACATGACACTAATAAGAGTTTCCATTATTCTGATAAGACACTATTTTGTCTTGTTACCAGTCATTCCATGCTTTGACTATACTACCATGTAAAGTAGCCAAATATTAACTATTTTCAGCCAGATATGGACAGCTATTTTCTTGCCCCCAAATCTGTTAACAGCAATCCTCTTCACAGCAGCTGAGCCTCAAAAATACATGTCCAGATTTCAGTTACCATTTACTCCTGTCTGGTCATGCTCTCGACAGGCCAATTCATCTCTCATTACACGTCAGCCAACAAAACAAACATGGAACCAACCACCCTCCCCACAACAACAAAGCTTGCAGTACTGTGTCAGGTCTGCAAATGCAGACAACTGCATTCATCTGATTCAGGCTGAAGAACTGACATAGCAAAAATATAATCCCTCTTTTGGTATCTCCTCCCAGCTAGGTCAAGCCAATATGCCAATGAATGCCTCAGTCGCTGCTTTTCCTGAGTATGTCACTGCAATTCTGGGGATATTCAGGCTGTGCTAGACATTTGTTGCAGAGACTGGCCTCTCTAACCAGTCTGCAAAGGGAAGGCCAAAACCAAGAAAAGGATCCTCAATGTCTCTAAAGGAACTCACATGATTAACCAGACCTTCACCCATCCCAGCAGGTGGCACAAATGGTACAGAAAGACTAAGGCAGCCATGAGGCTCCTCCAAGGTCCATAAAAGTAGCTCCTAAGGAAGCACAATGACCTTGAAGAGAGACAGTATTAACAGATTTGGAGGCAAGAAAATAGCTGTCACATAGCTGCTTAAAAACTAGTTCATTTTTGGCTTCTTTGCATGGCATCATAGCCAAACAATGAAATTATTGGTAACACTACAAAACAGACAAAACTAGACTAACTTTTTTTAAAAAACAATGATTCAGGCCTTAAAGACTTTCCTTTTAAGTCCTGAGTATAGGCTACTAACATGTCATAGAGGACAAGCACAGCCACCTGAACACGAATACAAAGCAGCTCGGCTTATAAACCCCGCAGCAGATAACCTTACCTTATGTTATGGTTTTCCTCATTGTTTTCCTCTTGACATTGTTCATACTCAGTAGCTACAACCTCACGCTGTTCCACCTTCAGATTCCTTCTAAAAATTTTTCTTTTATATTTGCCCTATTCTCAAAATATAACAGTATGGGGGTATCCTGAAATATCTAAGGGATCCTATCCCCAAGAGTAAACTACACAAGGATGGCAATCCTGGGACAAACATGGCCATGGCTTTCCGGATCCCACCCTCTCTGGGTGCTGTTGATCATAATCATGTTACTTTTCCTTAGAACTTCCATTTTTAATCTTTTGATTAAAATTTTATGTCTTCTAGGACATATGAAAATTTAAAGCTAAACTGCTATGGTATCAGGAGTCCAGCCAACTCCTACTAAAAACAATCCAAAGCCTCTTCTCCAACCAAGAGAATAACACAGGATATGGTGGTTCCTGTTAGGATGGGACTGTGACCCTCCTGAGCATGGAAGAAGCTATGGAGGACTGACTGATCATCATCCTGTTCCCTCAAAGATTTTGGGGGAACCACAGGTCTCAGGGGAGAACTGGCAGGAGCATAGGGACATGGAGAGGGCTACATCAAGATCACAATATAAAAGGAGGCAATGGCAACAGTAAGACTGGAAACCTTCCTTCCCAATGCTGGATGCATGTAACAACTGAATATGAGTGACTAAAAAGAAAAAACTGAGGTGGGTCCTTTATAAACTATAAAGGATCATGAAAGCCAATGACCCAGGGCTTTCTGAGTGCAAGTCTTTTCTACAGCACTAGCCCATTCTCAGGAGTGTCCTTCTCCTTAATAAACTGCCTTTGTTTCTGGTACCTCCTATGTGCCTCTGGTACAACTGATTGTTTAAGAGACATAAGAATCCAGAAACTTCAGTACAAGGCCCCTGGGGACTTAGAACCATGCCTAGCCACACTATTTGCATCGAATACAGTGGAGCTCCCCACATTATTTTAAGTTAGACTGGCTAACCAAGGAAACCCAGTGATGCTACTGCCTCTGCCCCTCTCAATACTGGGGTCACAGGTACGCATGATCATGCCCATCTTTTATGTAGGGAATAGGATTCAAACTCAGGTCTTTGTGCTTGAGCAGCAAGTACTCTTACCTACTAAGTCCATCTCCCCAGACACATTAATCTTCTAAAACCAGAAGCTTTCATAAAATATAATACCTGTGAGATTAACTGAAGTTGTGAATATTCTATCTCTTTTATTGGACAGGGATAGTCCATTCTTATGGATTGCCACAGAGCATTGTTCCCAGTGTTTGGTCATTACAAACAGAATAAAACATGAACATTCACATACAAGTTTACTACATGAGGTAAAGCTTTCATGTCACTGGAGTAATAATAGAGTGGGATTTATGGGTTATAAGGTATGTTGAGCTTTATTTAAAAAAAAAAACCCTGACATACCATTTTCCACAATAGCTGTACCATTTTGTATTCCTCCTTACTGAATATTTTTTTACTTGTTAAAATTTTTTACATAGAAATATTTCATTTGAAGTAATTTGAGTTTTTAAGAATGTTTGAATACTTTAAGGACCAACACCATATTAGCAATTCCATTTAGCAATTTAGTGATTATATTTTTTGATTATATCTCTTTACATACATTCTTCAGAAGTTTTTCTAGAATCTGATCTAATAAATATTTTACAAATTCAATTGGCATGTAGAAACCTTACCACCATGTGGGTCACTTTGTCTTTCCCTTTAAGTATACTAGCTTTAAATATTAAATATATATCTACTGCAGAGACTTGCAACTGAAGTACAGAGAACAAGTGACTGTTGAGTGACAACCCCTGTGGAAATCTATGTTGCCCCTCTAAGGTAAAGGGAACATCACAGAAGAAGAAGTAGAAAAAATATAAGAGCCAGACAATGAAGAGGAATGATGTGGAACACTATTATCTGCACAAGATCGGCACAATAATTGTGCACACTATATAAATCTTCCAGTTGATGAATTCAGACCTCTGCAACAGAACTGAAATCCTTAAATTCAGGCAAAAAAAAAACCCCACTAATATCCCACCACCAGAGTTCAGCTCAGATGCAGCTATGCTTATCCTTCCCAGTCTTTCCTGCTCTATATGATGCACCATTCTATACCACCATAGCCTGCTCTGGAACAGACATGAACTAGAGTAGAAGCTTTAGATCGACTGTCTCACATCTTCATACAAGGCTAATGCTTTAAAGAAATTCTAGGTAGTCTAGTTTTAAGATGTACTAAAAGACTACCAAAGACCTCACAGACAATTTGCAGTGCCAAAATTCATGCTAATAAAGGGGAAAAGCAAAATCAGTCAGTTTATCAATGAAGAAGCTCAAAGATATTTGGAAAATGAAGAAACTAGTACATTTTCAAAAGAAACATTAATTATAAAAGTGACAGATGAAGAGGGTCTACTCACAAAACAATGTGAATAACTATAAATAGAACATTTATTCTCATCCAGAATGAAAAATCCACTGTCATCTTTTACTACATGTTACACTATCTGCTTCCTTAGAGCTCAAATATTTTAAACTTTGGCCTCCTTGGACAATTATCAATATCATGGGTCAAAAGCCCTCTATCCCACATCACAAAATACATACTGAGAAGCTGATCCAGTTTTACTGCAATTATAACAAAATATCACCCAAATTCTTTTCAAAGAGACTAGGTTTTTAAAAAGTCTATTTTTATTTACTATTTAAACTATGGTAAATCTAAAAATTAACTTCTGTTAAAAGATACAGAGATAAAGCCGGGCATGGTGGCGCACGCCTTTAATCCCAGCACTCGTGAGGCAGAGGTAGGAGGATCGCTGTGAGTTCGAGGCCACCCTGAGACTACATTGTGAATTCCAGGTCAGCCTGGCCTAGAGTGAAACCCTACCTCGAAAAACAAAACTAAACAAACAAACAAAAAAAGATTCAGAGGGCTGGAGAGAAGATGGCTTAGCGGTTAAGTGCTTGCCTGTGAAGCCTAAGGACCCTGGTTCGAGGCTCAATTCCCCAGGACCCACGTTAGCCAGATGCACAAGGGGGCGCACGCGTCTGGAGTTTGTTTGCAGTGGCTGGAGGCCCTGGCATGCCCATTCTCTCTCTCTCTCTCTCTCCCTTTTTCTCTCTCTGTCTGTTGCTTTCAAATAAATAAATAAAAAATAAATAAATTTAAAATAGAAAAAAAAGATTCAGAGATAAATTGAAATTTATTAACTTTTGGGAAAAACACAAGTGCAATAGTGGCACACAGCCATGGTGGGGAACCAACTACTCTTGATTCAGCTAACTGATCCCCTCAGTGGTACGGGACCCACAGCTGGAGCTGGGAAACAAGTCAGAACCATATCCAAACATAAGCCCACTCTCCAATATCAAGCTACCATCAATCATGGGCTACAAGAGGGCCTATACCTATTAAATTCTCTATTAAAAAAAGTAGGGCTAGGGGAGCATGCTGAGAGGCTGCGCCGCGCCCTGCGCACGCTCAGGGCCAGGCCAGTGGGCCCCGGGGCTGTGTGGAGGTCATTTTCTTCTGAAAAAGACATTCATAAGGACTATGCTGTCCCCAACCCCACCTGGAGTAAGGACTGCTGTATGAGCAATTCATGAAGAAGTGTGAAGACGGCTCCTGGGAGCAGTTGCCTTCTTATAGACAAAACCCCCCTGAAAGATGTTCAGACGTCCAAGCCCGTCTTCTTGACCCCAGCGCTATGAAAGAACTAACATCGCAGGCCCGGCTCTTCACCCGAAGCTTTGAGGATGGCCTGGGCTTCGAGTATGTGATGTTCTGTAATGATGCTGAGAAAAGGGTGGTGTGCATTCTTCAAGGAGGTCCCCACCTGCAAGGAATACCTGGACTCTTCCATGGAGGCGCCGTAGTACCGATCATTGACGCAACTGCCGGTATGTGCGCAAAGAGAATCAGAAAAGTTGTCCTGACTGCCAGTCTCAACATTAATTTTAAAAGACCTATCCCCCTTTGTTCAGTCATTGTACTAAATGCCCAGTTGGAAAAAGTTGAAGGAAGGAAGTTTTTTGTTACCTATACTGTTCACCGTGTAGATGGGAGGACTTTACACACAGAGGCGACAAGCTTATTTATAAAGCCAGTTCATAATAAACATAAAACAGCTTCTGGTGAATTCCACAACACTCTGTAAGAGGCTCTTCCTCACCCAGAAGTAGCACTGTCTCTGCCTGCCTCGCTCACCATCACCAAAACCCCAGGAGAAGCCTGCCTGACTGATTCTTCAGGACAGCCTTGGAAATACTCCTGAGGCTCGCTCTCCACCCTCTCAAATTTCTAACAAGGAACAACACTCCCTACAAGAGTATCAGCAATCCTGGGATGTATCTGAATAAACAGACCTGTCTCAGGCCACAGTAGGAGACAGCTTGTTCCTGTGGGAATGGATGTCTCAGAACCTCTGTATGGGGTTCTAGGAGTTAAACCACTGTGCCATTTTTAACTCACACTGTGCTATTTGCTGTATATTATCACCAGTGTAGTTTGTCATCACTGGAAGGAGATGTGGCAGTCAGGTTCGCATTGCTGACAGAAATCACTGGACCAAGAGCAGCTTTTGGAGGAAAAAAAGTTTATTTTGGCTTACAGACTCAAGGAGACGCTCCATGGTGGCAGGGGAAAATGATGGCATGAGTGGAGGGTGGACATCACACCCTGGCCAACATAAGGTGGACCATAGCAACAGAAAAGTGTGCCAAACACTGGCACAGGGAAACTGGCTATAACACCCATAAGCCCACCACCAATACACTCCCTCCAGGAGGCTTCAATTTCCAATTGCCATCAGCTGGGAAGACCAGCATTCAGAACACCTAAGTTTATGGGGGACACCTGAACCAAACCACAGAGGAATGGTAATTTCCTAGGACTGTAACAACGTACCACAACTGGGTGTCCTAAGGTAATAAAATTAATTCTCTCAGTGCTGGAGACCAGAAGTACAAAATGACAGGATTAGCAAGGCCTTGCTCCTTCTGAAGGTCCCCGAGCAGAAACTGTTTCTCGCTTCCCTTTTAGCTTCCCACAAGAAAGCATTTGGCATTTCTTGGTTTGTTTTCAAAATAAAATACAGTATGAATTATAGGAAAATAGGACCTCAATATACATTCTTAAGAGGACACAATTCAACCCCTAAAAGAGCCTCAGACAAGACTAAAACTAAATTGAGAGGCTGGAGGGATTGCTCAGTGGTTATAGGCACTTGCTTGCAATTCCTGCCAGCCTGGGCTTGATTCCTCAATAAGGCCAGATGCACAAAGTGGTGCATACACCTGGAGCTTATTTGCAGCGGCAAGAGATGTTGGTGTAGCTGGGCATGGTGGCACATGCCTTTAATCCCAGCACTTTAACACCAGGCAGAGGTACGAGGATCACCATGAGTTGGAGGCCACCCTGAGACTACATAGTGAAGACTACATAGGGCTAGAGTGAGACCCTACCTCGAAAAAGAAAAAAAGAAAGAGATGCTGATGTGTCTGTTTTCTTTCTCCCTCCTTTCCCTCCTCATCCACTTCCAAATAATAAAATATTTTTAAAAGGAAAAAAAAAGGGCTAGAGAGATGGCTTAGTGGTTAAGCGCTTGTCTGTGAAGCCTAAGAACCCCGGTTCGAGGCTCGATTCCCCAGGACCCAGGTTAGCCAGATGCACAAGGGGGCACACGCGTCTGGAGTTCGTTGCACTGGCTGGAGGCCCTGGCGCGCCCATTCTCTCTCTCTCTCTCTCTCTCTCTCTCTCTCTCTCTGTCTCTCTCTCTGCCTCTTTCTCTGTCTGTTGCTCTCAAATAAATAAATAAAAATAAACAAAAAACATTTAAAAGGAAAAAATAAAGTAAGGGTTATCTCATTTGTCCTGGTGCTAACTTACTCTCCGTTGGAGAATCTGCTTCTCTTTTTCAGATTGATGTAGATCCTAAGGAGAGAGCCACCCTATCATACCTCAAAAGGGCCCCGGCTGAAACTAAGAACAATTGGCAAAACAAGCAAGGGTGCTGTTTTCTGATGAACCGGATACCAGCACAAGGGGAAAGGAGATCAACACAGAGAAAAATCAACTCCTACCAAATCAGAGAGCCAGAGCCTCAGAGGCCCCAACCCCTCATCACTGAAGCAGACCAAAAATGAACCCAACATGGCTCAGGGAAATTTTGCGGAAGAGGGGGCGGAAAGAATGTCAGAGCCACATGTTGGGTCATGATATGCAGAGACATTTAGCTTACCCATAACTGTGGGCTAACCCATAATGCATGACCCATATACCTCAACAAGGAGGGGCCAAGGGGGGGATAGGTCACGAATGAGCCTAATAATGGTACCAAACTGACTGTATTTGCTGAATAAAAAACTAACTAATAAAGAAAAAAAGAAAAGGAAAAAAAAGAATTAGACCACAAAAAAAAAGAGAGAGACTGATTGAGAGGGGGAGGGGATATGATGGAGAGTGGAGTTTCAAAGGGGCAAATGGGTGGAGGGAGGGAATGACCATGGGATATTGTTTACAATTATAGAAGTTGTCAATAAAAAAAAGTCAGGCTGGAGAAATGGGTTAGTGATTAAGGCACTTGCCTGTAAAGCCTAAGGACCCAGGCACAATTCCCTAGTACCCAAGTAAGCCCAATGCATAAAAGGTGGTACATGTGTCTAGTGTTCCTTTACAGTGGCTAGAGGCTCTGGCATACCCATTCTCTCTCTATCTGCCTTTTTCTCTCTAATAAAAATAAATAAATAAATAGATACAAAGACATTGAAGCACTAGCTTTTTTCTGCAGTAAGTCTCACTCTAGCCCAGGCTAACCTGGAACTCATTCTAAACTGGCCTCAAACTCACTGTGATACTCCTACCCAAGCTTCCCTAGTGCTGGAATCGTAGGCATGCACTGCCATGCCCAGCAAGAACTAACTTAGTGAGCTGGAGAGATGGTTCAGCAGTTAAAGGCATGTGCTTGCAAAGCCTAATGGCCCAGGTTTGATTCCCCAGTACCCACATAAAGCCAGGTGCACAATGTGTCATACACATCTGGAGTTTGCAGCAGCAGGAGGCCTAGTGTGCCTGTTCTGTCTCTCAAATAAACAAATAAAAATGTTGTGGGGGGGGGGCTGGAGAGATGGCTTAAAGATTAAGGCGCTTGCCTACAAAGCCTAAGGACCCAGGTTCAATTCCTCAATACCCATGTAAGGCAGATGCACAAGGTGGTGCATGTGTCTGGAGTTCGTTTGCAGTGGCTAGAGGCCCTGGCGAACCCATATTCATTCTCTCCCCCCCCCCCGCTTTCTCTCTCAAATAAATGAAATTTTTAAAAAGCTTTAAAAAATACTGGAAGGGGCTGGAGAGATGGCTTAGTGGTTAAGTGCTTGCCTGTGAAGCCTAAGGACCCCAGTTCCAGGCTCGATTCCCCATAACCCATGTTAGCCAGATGCACAAGGGGGCGCACGCATCTGGAGTTCGTTTGCAGTGGCTGGAAGCCCTGGCACACCCATTCTCTCTCTGTCACTCTCAAATAAATAAATAAAAATCAACAAAAGAATACTAGAAGGATATAAGCCAAAATTATAACAATTTTTTGGAGTGGCAGAATCAAAAAGCATTTTTAATTTGCCTTTTGGGATTAATGGGTATTCAAATTATAAGCAATGAACATGTATAGCTTTCACAACATGGAGCCCTTTTTGTCATGTCTGCAGAAGGACTTCTTCACCACCTCACTCTGCTAGTCACACTTTCTACCACTACTCAAAGCTTTTCGTTCAATGTGATTTAACAAGGGGCCATTTGCAAACCTGCAGATTGTTTATTACTAATTATTTTAAACTGTATGCATAACATGTACTAAAAAATGGCAGTAGATTTAAGAGGGCTGAAATTATAAAATATGTACTCTGACCAAGGAATTAAAATAGAAAATATTAGCTGAAAGATGACAGCAAAATCTGTCACATATTTGGGTATTAAACAATCTAAAATAACCCAGGGATCAAGGAAACTATCATAAAGCGATTATTATAAAGTATCTTGAAATAAACAACATTACACAACCAACTAAAGTTTACTTTAAAAAAATACAATTAGAGTGATAATGAAAGTTCAAGGCCAGGTTAGGACTACATAGAGAGTTCCAGTTCAGCTTAGAATAGAATGAGACCCTACCTCAAAAACAAACAAAAAAAGGATATGAAAATACTGAAATAAAAAATGCATCCTTTAGGGGCTGAAGAGGTTGCTCAGTGGTTAAGGCACTTTCCTGCAAAACCTAAGAACCCAGGTTCAGTTACCTAGTACCCATGTAAAGCCAGATGCACAAGGTAACATATGTGCCTGGAGTTTGTTTGCAGTACCTAGAGGCTCTTGTGCGCCCATTCATTCTCTTTCTGTCTTTCTTTCTCTATCGTAAATAAGTAAAATATTTGTAAAAATATATATGCATACACACACACACACACACACACAAACTTCTAAACAGTTGAATCAGAGAAAAGATACAAATGACCTATGTCACAAAACCAGTTCTCATGGACATTAAAAGGGTAAGAGAGGACTGGGGAGATGGCTCAGTAGATTAAAGCACTTGATATGCAAGAGTGAGGACCAGAGTTCGAATTCCCAGCATTCACAAAGGGCAGGTGAGCATGACAACCCATCTATATTCTCAGCCCTGAGAAGGTAGAGATAGGGGATCCCCAGGCAATCTGGAAGCTCAGGACTCAAGTGAGATTTGCCTCAGTAAAATAAAGAAGAGAGTAATGGAAGAAGACACCCCACATCAATCTCTGTCCTCTTCATGAACATGCATATAAACACACATTCAACCACACCACACATACATACTCAAGTAGAAAAAGAAGATAATATGGAATATTATTGACAAGTATATACTAGTAAATATCACAACATAGATGAAGTACAGAAATTCTTCTAATGATAAGAAAAGCTCTCCTATGTAAAAAATAATCTTTATCTTTTAAAGAAATTAAAATCAAAAATTTTAAGATATTTAATCTTCACTGATGTGGTGGTTTGATTCAGGTGGCCCCCATAAACTTAGGTGTTCTGAATGCTAGGTTCCCAGCTAATGGAGATTTGGGAATTAATGCCTCCTGGAGGCAGTATATTGTTGGCAGTGGGCTTAGGGGTACTATAGCTAGTGTTCCCTTGCCAGTGTTTGGCAAACTCTCCTGTTCCTGTTGTCCACCTTATGTTGGCCAGAGAGTGATGTCCACCCTTTTCTCATGCCTTTGTTTTCCCCTGCCATCATGGAGCTTCCCCCTCGAGTCTATAAGCCAAAATAAACCTCTTTTTTCCCACAAGCTGCTCTTACTTGGGTGATTTTTACCAGCAATGTGAACCTGACTGCAACAACTGGTTAGACATAGTGGCATACACTTGTAATTCCAGCAGTTGGGAGGCTAAGACAGAAGGATTTTGAGTTAAAGGCTGGGCTCATGAATGAGATCATGTCTCAAAACAAAAATGTCTTCACTAATAATCATTTCACAATGTAAATTGCATCACATTGCCTGTCTTGAGTACATTATTTTGTCATCATTGACTGAAAAACTGTCATTATCCTAAAGTGGATTTCTCTGATATTGGACTTAATGTTTGTTTCACATTGTTTGTAGCACTGTCTCTGTTGTGTTTTTGACAGTTTGTCTATAATATTCCCTGAAAAGGATCTTTTGTATCACTCAAAATTATACAGTATTTGTTTACAATAGTTTAGAACAGAATTTATATTTCCAAAGTAAGCATATGCTTCTTAGAGAACTATAAACATATAGGAGCAAAAATTATGCATAAATATTCACAGAAGTATTCATAATAGTTTTAGTAGAAACTGCTCAAATACCTGATTGATAAATATATAAACAATATAAACAATATGTGATATGGCCATACAGTGGAGTAGTAGTAGACAATAAAAAGAAATTAAATACTGATACATGCTACATGGATACACATATATGCTACACAGATCATTTTATTTTATGGCTTCTGGACCTGTCTCACTTTTGAACCCTCAAGGTTCTAAACACAGTTTCCTGATTTCCCTAGTTTCATGATTTACACTTATGTCTTTTAGACATTTGGAATTTAGAATCTGCAGTGAGCTAGCAGTCTCTTTGTGTTTGCCAGATGTTTACTCCACACACTTTCCTTTGTGATCAACACCTGGCTAATCAGGCAACCACCAGGCTGGACCTGATATCAAGGCTGCATAAAGCCTGATGAAGGAAGTCTGCGTGCTTTAATATTGGATATAAATATGCAAATTATACAGAGCAGTGAGAAATACAAAATCCAGAGTCTGGACTGCACCAAGGAAAGGGGACAGCAGCCAGAGTGAAAGGAAAGTGAAGCTCAGCACCTTCTGGACCCAGGCTCAGCCTTCTCCATGGTGACCAGCCCAGAGGAATGACACTAAGGAGACAAAGTATAACAGAAAAGGAGTCACAGACCAGGATGCCTCTGAGTCCCTCCAGTCTTTCCTGTCACAAAGCTCTTTGTGGTTGATTTCAACCAAATGTAGTACACACAGGGTCAGCTGCAGGAAGGCCCACAAATATCTGCTTGCCTGAAAGAGATGTGACTAGCCATTACATGCCAAAGCTGCTCAGAGTAACTGCAGTTACCCAAGGCTTCCACTTAGCCCTGATGGGGCACATCTTTTTAGCAGAGATATTGGTGACTATAGCATGTGAGGGTTTTCCTTGAGGTTTAATCATAGCAGCATCTCAGGTCTTACTTTACCAGTCATTTTGACTGTCATTCTTCCTTCTTTTGAAGCAGAAAAATGATGACATTAGTGATGAATGCTATATTATGGTGGTTTGAATCAGATGTCCCTCAGACACTCATTGTTTTGAATGCTTGGTCCCCAGTGGATGGAAGGATGGGAGGTGGGGCCTTGGGAGGAGATGTGTTGCTGGGGTTGGACTTTGGGGTGTTATAACACAGCTTCCCCCTTCCAGAGCCAAGCTTACTCTTGCTCAGTTCACTTTCTTGTTGCTATTTTCCACCTGCTGTTACAAGACGTGATGTCCAGCTCTACATTATTTTCCCTGCCATAATGAAGCTTCTTCCTGAGACTATAAGCCAGAATAAACTTTCCTTCCATCAGCTGCTTTTGCTTTTTGCCCTGTCCTTGGTCACTGAGGAAAGAATTCATATTGGCTGGGTACCTGTATCCTTTATTCTTTGCTAGTCTCTAATTTATTCAGAAAGCCTCTTCTAAAATGCTCTAGAGAAGCAGTCATGGTCAGTCAAGATTGGGGACTAGGTGTTTCTTACATGATCAGGCATGAGAAAGGGTAGGCTTATGCCCAGGGATGGAGGGAATGCTAATCCACTACACCAAGGCTAGGCTCATTAGGCCTGTAGGACATCTTTTCTTCAACATTCTATGAACTAATTAAAAATTTTACTAGGGCTGGAGAGATGGCTTAGTGCTTAAGGCGTTTGCCTGTGAATCCTAAGGACTCATGTTTAAATCTCCAGGTTCCACCTATCCAGACACACAGTGACACAAGCATGCAATGTTGCACATGTACACAAGGGGCACATGCATCTGGAGTTTATTTGCAGCAGGCTGAAGGTCCTGGCATGCCCATTCTCTCTCTTTCTCTCCCTCCCTCTCTCTAATAAAAATAAAAATTAAGTATTAGACTTATTCCATCTTCATACTGCTATATCTTCATTAAGTCAGAGTGAATTATATTACTGTTTTGATTTACATATTTAACGTTGAAAACAATTAGCACAGTTTCCAAGTTTGTGCACAATTTAAATGAACTCTCAGCAGCTTTGGCATGTAATGGCTAGTCACATCTCTGTCAGGCAAGCAGACATTTGTGGGCCTTCTTACAGCTGACCCTGTGAGGTAAGTCATGTTCCCTCTCAGAGTTTGAGGACATTGAAATGTCTTCATCTCAGCAGCTAACAGTAGATCAAAGAAGAATAACATCACAGGAGAGAAAATAAGAGAAACTTTTAGATAACAGGGCAATCATAGCAGCCCACAAAATATAGCAGAGTGTCAGGTAAAGTGCAAGCCTAATACATTCTGGCTTCAAATGGGGCCCAGAAAATCTTATAACCACACCTGTGAATTAAAGAATTAACATGGAGACTAAATCTCTGCCTCACTATGAAATGTTTGTGCTCATATAGCAGTGCTGCTCTCACTTTTGACCACAGAAGCTTCTTTCTGCAGATGGCAATGAATAAGTCGTGGAGAGATTCAAACTCATCAAAACTGCTGAGGAGAAGCAACAGTTAAATGTTCATTAAGTGATACATCTCTGTCATACCCACCAAGGCTCAGGGAAGACTGCAGAAGAGGAGGCAGCCATAAATGTAAGAGCCAGAGGATGGGGAGGAGTGCACTGGAACATTGGATTCTGGATCCATGGTGGCCACTGCATTCATAATCTTACAGCAGCTGCAGTTACCTACACAAAATTGGCCCCATCAACATGCCATCATAGATGAAGGTGGCAAGAATAAGATAAAGAAAAACATCAAAATTGTAGAGGAACAAGCTAGAGGGAGGAAGGGGTTTAATGGAAGAGTATGGGGAAAAGAGAAAGTGATGGGAGGGGACTATGATCACCAAAACACATTGTATACAGATATAAAAATTCTCAAAAAAAAAGTTTTTTAAAAATTCCAGCCCCAGAAATACCTGGGTGCCTGACAGTGCCAGGGTCTCACTGACTTGGCTAAGCCTGGAGCTGCCTCTTCCTAGGTGACAAAGTATACTCACTGCTCAGAACAGTTCACCTGCTGTTCTGCTACTCAGAGCTGAAAACATCCTAACTGACACATGCCTTTCAAAAATAAATAAATAAATAATATACCACAAGTTTAGCCATCATCCAATGATTTCTTCTGCAATCACTGATCTCCAGTCCACCACAGCTAACTGGAAGCCTAGTGGAACTGCTGACACAATTTGGCTGGACTTTTGAGTCAAGGAGCTGTACTCTTTTTCCTGAACCTACAACCAGATCAAACTACCTGATCAACCATTGCCAAAATGCTTCCAGGTTTCCAGTAGCTTCATGAAATAGTCCTCAATGTGCCCAAATATATACAATAACCTAATGTGATTTTCCTATCTGTGCCATTTTGAACAAGAATGAAAGAGGCAATGTTAATCATGGCACAGAGACAAATACATCTCCTTAAGTGTATAATCAGACTTTGTTCAGTACCTATCAGATGAAAGGTATTTTTCTTGGGAATTAAACATGGAAAAATAAAGGTAGTACATTGTCCTTTCAAACTTAAATATAATGAACATAATGTATGACCTCACCCTTAATAATCCTAGCTTATATTATCTGCCTCCACTGAATGTTCACACTCTTCATTAGATCAGATCATTAGATCAGTAAGAGAACCTGTAAAAGTGATCAGAACAATTATTTACACAGATACATATTTGTAATTAACTGATTACTTTGTTAATGTTAGAATAGCAAGATCAAAAATAGTTAATGGAAAGCATTAACACAAATTACTACTCTCCCATAATACCTAGCACTAATTGAGTGCTTATTAGCAGGCAATATTCTAACCTTTTGATGTGGAACTCTAGTAGGTAATTATCCACCAAGGAAATATAGACACACAGAGAGGTTAAGAACTCTCTCAGAAAGCCATGCTTAGTAGTGCATACCTTTCATCCAGCACTCAGGAGGCTAAGGTCGGAGGATCACCACGAGTACAAGGCCAGAATGGGGCTACAGAGTTAGTTCCAGGTTAGTCAGGGCTACAGTGAAACCCTACCTCAAAAGGAAGAAGAAAAAGAAAGGACTTGTCCAGAATCACAGAGCTACAGTAGAGCCAGGAGTCTAAGGCAGGCAGTCTCTGCGCTTATTCATTATCCTGGTTTAATTAGCTAATGCTTTAAATTGAAATGATTTATACTAGTCTTCACTTTCTTCTACAGTTTGGATATGACGCATGTGCTGGCGGCTTGGCCTCACTGTGGTAGTGCGGAGGCAGCAAAGCCCCTGAGAGGTGCGATCTAGTGCGAGGTAGTTGGGTCAGGGGACCCTACTGTCATAAGTACACTAATGTTTGTCTGGTAGTACACACTGGGTCTTGCAGGAGTGAGTCAGTTCTCAAGAAAATGCATCTTTATACAGCAATGCTCCTCACACTCTGGGTCCTTAGCACATGGTCTGTTCTCTATCCTTGTCCCTGGCATGCTATGACACAGCCATCCAGACACAAGCATGGAGATGTTTGGGTGATCCAGCCAACAGAATTATTAATCTAATAAGCCTTTTACTTTATAAATTACCTGGCTTCAAGAACTTTCTTATAGCAACACAAAACTAAAAGCAACAAGTGTACTTTGTCACTTAGACATTTCTAGCTTCAGCCAAATAAATAAGTGTAACACCAGCACTCTCAGGCACCCAGGTGTCTCTGGGATTGAAATGATCAAACTACAAAACTACTATTACAACACAAA
This sequence comes from Dipus sagitta, assembly GCA_036346955.1. Classification (NCBI taxonomy): domain Eukaryota; kingdom Metazoa; phylum Chordata; class Mammalia; order Rodentia; family Dipodidae; genus Dipus; species Dipus sagitta. Next base: position 74,191,176 of record CM070771.1, on the reverse strand, counting down.
AATTTGGAATTAAAAGCCAGGCTTACTAACTAAAATTATGGAATATCCCTGATGGCCTGACCAAAGGACCAAAGCTTCTACTTCTCAGAAATGCTAGAGCTCACTCCTCCCATAGCTGGCAAACCCAATAAATGTGAACGTTTTATGTGTATGGGCATAAAATATGATGTTGATGAAAGATCAGAATTTAGCCAGGCAGAAGTAGGAGGACCTGAATTCCAGGTTAGTCTGGGATAGAGTAAGATCCTAACTTGAAAAAAAAATCAGAATTTAGGGAACTAGGGAGACAGCTCAGCAGTTAAAAGTACTTGTTTGCAAAGCCTATTGTCCTAAGTTCAATTTCCCAGTACTCAGGTAAAGCCAGGAACACAGAGTGACACATGCATCTGGAGTTCATGCCCAGTGGAAGGAGGCCCTGGAGCATCCATTTCTCCTTCTTCTCTTCTCTTCTCCCTATCTCCCTTTTCTTTGCTTACAAAGAAATAATAAATAAAATATTTTTAAAAAGATTTAGCACTGTGTTTAAGGCCTGTTCCACAGGAGGAAATTCATGTCTGATACTGAAGGCCTAGTCAGAAGCCAGTATGTGTGAAGGTCACAAGTCCTAAAGGGAAAGCTACTACCATTGTTGGCTAAATGGATATGTTGTGTCCATGAAATTGCACTCTGAATATCTATGTTTATGCCCATAAATTAGTGCTGCTCATACCTTTGGCTAGAGAAGCTTCTGTTTGAATTTGGTAGTAACTATTGAGGAGACTCAAAACTCACCAAAGTGCTCAGAAGCAGTGATTGTCGCATGCTCAGTGCTAAGTGAGGCTTCTTTATCACCTCCTCCAAGGCTTAGAGAACATTGTAAATGAGATGGCAGAAAGACTGTAAGAGCTAGAGGATGGGGAGGACAGCTGCCCTCTGGATACAACACGGATGGTGCATTCATGCCCTATCAGTGACCGTCATTACCTGCATAAGATCTGCACAACATTGAGCCCATCAAATTCCATCATAGGTGGTGCAGGAGGGCATGAGGCCCCATTGCTTCTAGTGGAGTTAATGGTTGCTAAAGGAGCAGCAGATATTTTCTTCAGTGATGTAGCCACACATAAGTTGAATGTGCTCTGGTAAATTAATCTCCATAATGCTCAAGCAAGCCACCCTAATTAAACTCAGAAAAACACACATGCATACACATAACACATAATATCAAAGAAAAGAAGTAAGCCAGGCATGGTGGTGCACGCCTTTAATCCCAGAACTCAGGAGGCAAAGGTAGGAGGATCACTGTGAGTTTTAGGCCACCGTGAGACTACACAGTGAATTGCAGGTCAGCCTGGGCCAGAGTGAGACCTACCATGAAAAACAAAACAAAACAAAAAAGTAGAAGTAGCTGGAAAGGAGGAGGAGTTCAATGAGAGATGGGAAAGGCAATGAGAGGGGTTATGTTCAAAATACATCATATACATGTATAAAATTGCCAATAAATAAATAAACTTTTAAAAAGAAAGAAGAATTTAGCCTATTTTAGACCTGACTCTTTATGATAGGACAGCTCATCCTGACACATTTAAGAACCTTAACAGAGAGGACTACAACATTATATAATCGTTTTGTTTTGCTTTGTTTTGCTTTGCTTTGCTTTGCTTTGCTTTGTTTTGTTTTGTTTTGTTTCTTTTTTTGTTTTGTTTTGTTTTGCTTTTCGAGGTAGGGTCTCACCCTAGCCCAGGCTGGCCTGGTATTCACTATGTAGTCTCAGGCTGGCCTGGAACTCACAATGATCCTCCTACTTCTGCCTCCCAAGTGCTGGGATTAAGGTGTGCACCACCACACCTGGCCATTATATAATCTTTACACATGTAATTTGTATTTCCCAAGTCTATAAACTCCCAAAGTTTATAGTTTACAGAATAAATTTGTTGTGTTCCAACAGTATTCAGAGCAAATGAGGAGTCTAGCAGTCTAGTCACTGTCAGTATCTGCTCAGTCAGGGACAGAATCTGACAAGAAGTAACTCAAGCAAATGAAGGAGCAAAGCACAAGGGGCAACCTTGATAAACCGTGAAATACCATGTGCAGGTCACCATATCATCTGGTACTTACAGAGCTGACTGATACCAGTAGTCCAGTGATTCTAAAGATGAAAAGGTAAATGTTTCTCACTACGTTTTACAAAGTATCTCAATCATTTTATTATTTAGCCAGTAAATTAAAGAATATAAGCTTTTTGGTGACCAAGTTTGTATCCTTTTTGTTTCTTCCATGAGGATGAGTAGAAAGTAAAATATAAACAAGGAAAAACAGTTTGAGAATGAAGGACTGTGTAACCTAAGGTTAAAAAGATGTCTCTGGACCAAAAGTCCTAGAAAAGTCCTAGAATGAAACTTAGTACCCAACAAGACTCAAGTTCAACTCTTCTCCTTTACACATACCCTGGAGAATAATACTAACCTGTTTACAAAGCTACTGAGAGCATTAATCTACTTTTAAAAGTTAATCATATCATAGATGAATAAAGATTATAATATAATACATAAACACTTTTAGAGTTAACAAATCAATAGGTCTCTTGCTTCTAAAGCTATTGTGTTCATTTCCTAAAAGTAATACTGTAAAAGTTGTAATAAACATCTCACATTAAGGAATATGCTCATTAGCAAGCCATAAAACACTAAATATAATTAAATAAAGAAGGGTATCAAAGACAGAAAATAGTAACTATTGACTAAGCACATCAGAAAAAAATTTTTTTTGTTTTTTTTTTCAAGGTAGGGTCTTACTCTAGCTCAGGCTAGCCTGGAATTCATTATGTAGTCTCAGGGTGGTCTCAAACTCATAGTGATCCTCCTACCTCTGCCTCCCAAGTGCAGGGATTAAAGGTGTGCATCACCACATCCAGCCAAAAATAAAAACTTTAAGTGAAACTATTCCTGGTCCTTAGAGCTCTAAACAAGGTGGTCCACCCAGCTGCCAAAGAGGCAAGATGTCCACTGGGGTTGATTACTACGGCTATCCCAATCATCTGAAAGAGTTGTTCAGACTCCTGGACCCTCCACTCCTGATGAGGAAGCAATGGGCACCAACAGTACCATGTTGAGATCTGAACATTTCCTATGGCACCTTGTCTTTCATGTCACAGTGATGCACTTCAGTAACAGTAAGTCATTATAGGACTTCTTTGGTTTCCTTTCTGCTAGTTTGCTTTTCACCAGGAGCTGATTGAAATGCAGAACTGCTGCACCCTTCAGACGTCCTAGAGCCTGAAGGCTAGCTAAAAGCCTTACTTCCAAAGTTAGCAGCAACCACAATTCTGAGAACTGAGGCTTTGTAACCTTCATTTCTCAAACAGCAGGAGAGCCCTTATGTATGGTGATGGAATTATAGAAATGCTTAGTCTGAATACAAAATATGAGTGAGTGGGATTAAATTACCTGCAAAAAAAACAGAAAAACTAACTCAGGAGGAAGCACAAAGCATCAATCGTAGATATGAATCAAATAGGGTTCCACAGAAATGTGAGTGACATGTATTTATAAGTTGTTGCCTTGCTATGAAAGGTTGCCTGGGTGTCTATGCAGAATCTTTAAAAGTTTAGCAAAGTCAAATTAGATTAAATTGATTGTGCCCACCACAGATGTTGCCTTATAAAGACAAGAAGAAAGACTAGAAGATATTTACATAAATTCAGACATCTCCAAAAACACAAGGTTTAGCTTGTGCCAAAATCCCAATGTTGGAAATCAGAGTACATATGAGAAGAAAACTGACAGCTGAGTGAAAAGCTGGCAAGTGGCTTAGTGAAATTAAAGAGGTAAAGTAAGCTGAAATAAAACTTTACATTTTCTTTCTATATGGACAACAGTTTCTACTTAGCTTAATAAAAGATTTTAAGATTTACTAAATGTCCACTTATACATTAAGTTCCTTATAAACCACATCAAAAGTTTTTGCTCGCTTTATGAAAAAGGGCAAAGGCCACAAAAGTTTTCTTGTAACACCAGCTCTGCAGTCCTATGTCCTAGTGACATTATATGTTGTGAACAACATAATGAAGTCAGTAGTAATCCTACAGAGCCTCTAATCATCAGAAGTGTCTCTGGCTGGGAAGAGGACAAAGGGGGTGATAATCAGAATGAGAAAGAGAAAAGAAAGACACATGGGAGAAAACATGTAGAATGCTTTTCTATTATTCTTTTACTTTATTTTATTTTATTTATTAGAGAGAGAGAGAAAGGGCATTCTAGGGCCTCTAGCCATTGCAAATGAACTCCAGACACATGCATCACCTTCTGCATCTGGCTTACATGCATCCTGGGAAATGGAACCTGGGTCCTCTGCCTTTTCAGGCAAGCATTTTAACTGCTGAGCCATCTCTCCAGCCTCAGAATACTTTTAAAAAGTTGAATACAGGGTGTAGATGAAACTTTAATAATTTGCATGGGAAAATGTGCCTGTGAATCCCAGGCCTCTTTGTTCTTGGCCCCAGTACAATGAGTCACATACACACCTGAACTTGAAATCTATGTCCATAACAAGCTGGGAAAGAATTTAAGCCTATATAACCATGAGTCCATCCTGGAAATAGCCGCTTCTCATCACACACAGAGGCACATGTGAATTTGGTCACAGAAGGGCATTACTGAGGTGAGAGGTAGAAAAATGACAGTCTGAGGGAAAAATAGGAACCTCAGAGCCATCAAGAGCAACATGAAACTGTCAGATATTCTGTAAGAGGAAAAAGGGGTCCTCATGACCCACAACTAACCTTAATCTTCTACATCTTCCCTCCCTCCTTCTCCCTCTCCCTCACTCTTCTCTCTAACTCTTGAATATTAGTTATCTTTTTCCTCATTTTCTTAGTGGGCACTGACCTGTATCTCCCAGCACCAGCATGGGGCTATCATCCACAATGAGCTTTTGATCAGAGAGACCTACAAGGTTTCCTAAAAGACAGACAGATTTCTGTCAGAGTACTTGATGACCCACCAAAGGTTAGTGGTAAGACCCTACTGCTGAAGACACCTTATGTGGTTGACATGCAAAATAGAACGGCATGGCTGGAAGTTGGAAGAGAGTCAGTCCCCAGACAGTCAGTGCGTCTAGTGCCAGAAGGTGCTACATGGGCGACTGGGGGAAAATGACCAATATCTGTCGAAGCAATGCATGGTCTAACCTACTTAGCAGCAAATAACTTGTTGTGATGCCCACACAAGTGCAGTGGTGGCACACAGCCATGGTGGGGAACCAACTGCTCTCAATTTGGCTAACTGATCCCCTCAGTGGTATGGGACCCATAGCTGGAGCTGGGAAACAAGTCAGAACCATATCCAATCATAAGCCCACTCTCCAATATCAAGCTACCATCAATCATGGGCTACAAGAGGGCCTACACCTATTAAATTCTCTATTAAAAAAAAAAGTAAGGGTTATCTCATTTGTCCTGGTGCTAACTTACTCTCCATTGGAGAATCTGCTTCTCTTTTTCAGATAGATGTAGATCCTAAAGAGAGAGCCACCCCATCATACCTCAAAAGGGCCCCGGCTGCAATTAAGAAAAATTGGCGGAACAAGCAAGGGTGCTGTTTTCCTGATGAACCGGATACCAGCACAAGGGGAAAGGAGATCAACACAGAGAAAAATCAACTCCTACCAAATCAGAGAGCCAGAGCCTCACAGGTCCCCAACACCTCATCACTGGAGCAGACCAAAAATGAACCCAACATGGCTCAGGGAAATTTTGCAGAAGAGGGGGCGGAAAGAATGTCAGAGCCACATGTTGGGTCATGATATGCAGAGACATTTATCTTACCCATAACTGTGGGCTAACTCCACAATGCATGACCTATATACCTCAACAAGGAGGGGCCAAGGGGAGGGGGTAGGTCACGGATGAGCCTAATACTGGTACCAAACTGACTGTATTTGCTGAATACATAACTAACTAATAAAGAAAAAACAGAAAAATTTTTGTGGAATCTCTCTACAGGATCTATCAAAAGTTGAAGCCATGCAGTTGTACTTAAAGGCAAGGTAAATAACCTGAAAACTGGCAGGCAAGATTTTAAGGCACATGGCAAAGTAGAGAACCTCAATCCTGGGACATCTTCACATCACCTCTTCCACCTTTCCTTCAGGAGCAGAGACTGAGTGGTTCCCAGGGCCATTTGGGTTTTAAAGCAAACCAACGAGTCTTCCAGACCTGTGCTAGACATCCACACCCACAATGCTGGACCCTGATAGCAAGTAGGTTTAGTGAGTAGAATGATGTTGACCAGTAGATGTCATTCCATTCCCGGGCAGTAGAAAAAGCCAGAAAAATAAAGCTTAAAAGTTTCCATTTGTGTTCAACATAGTATAAGCCCACAGAACTAACTCAAACTCACTTCTCTGCACATCCTCAAAGTCTCGCTGGAAATAATCATACACTCACTTTTCAAGTCTCCTTCATATTTCAAAAGCAACTGGCCTGGGTAATGATGTGGAGCTGAAATATCAGACCAACCCCTGGCTAGGAAAAGCACGACTCACTGCTCGGGAAAGGACTTTATTTCACCTCACTCCCAGCACCACTGTGCTTGAGCAACACTCCTGAGGCTGGGCAGCAAGGGCTCCCAGCACAACCTGTCTGCCCACTCCCCTTCTTTGATTGGAGATTGAACACAGGTCCTTGCTCATGCTAGGCAAGAGCTCTACCGACAGTAAGTCTCGTCCACATCCCCATGACTTCCTTTTCCTGTGTAGCAACTCTCCCAGTAAGAGTTCTCAACAAGCACACAAAGAAAACAAGCTCATTCTCTTTTTCCCAGTCATCAAAAATAAACCCAAGTGGTCCCCATATTTGAAACACACCTATCAATGAAAGAGTTTAAGGCAGAGAGGGAGGCACTCGCCCACATAATCTCCCTATTCATCGAGGTACTACTCCACAGTTGCTAAGTTAGATCACATGTATGGCTGGATCTCCTGGCTGTCTTTTATAGCCTTTCTGGCACTCCTCTACCTCAAGTTGCTCAAAGTCAGTCCTGGCTATACAGCAGAATGGCCCCTCTACACAGCTCACTCATATCCAGAGACTCAACTGTTTTCACTAGTTCCCTGATGAAATGTAGGATTATACTCAAATGCATTCACTGTGAGGCCTCCTATAGATGTTTGCTAGTGTTGCAGTAGCCACCTGCTACTGCCTCCCCAGGTTCTAAGGAAAAGGGTACAGTGAGGCTACCTGCTGAGGCCAAGCAATAGGGAAATGATAAAGAGGGCAATTTGCACAGGCTGTAGTCACCTTTTCCATTTGAATCTACTTCCTTAAGAACTCCAGTACTGGACAAGGTGTGGAGGTACAAACCTGTAACACCAGCATTTTGAAGGTAGAGATAGGAGGATTGGGAGTTCAAGGTCATCCTCAGCTACATAGTGAGCTCAAAGCCAGTCTGGGTTACAAAAACAACAAAACTGTACTATAAGTCTCCTCCTTTTGCAGAAAAGGTAACAGGCTTAGAAATAAAAAGAATCTTTTGCCCAGGGCCACACTCTTTATTCCTTCATGCATAAAAAATCACATCCCAATTCTCAAACTCACAGCTTGGGCCTCCTCATAACTTGAGAAATTCAGGACTTTCCACCTAGTGGTTGAGAACTACACAGGTGTGGGGGGCATGGTTTTTGAGGCCCAAGGCAGGAATGAATACCTCCAATATGAAACAATGGGCGCTATACTACTTATTTGAATATAAATGGATTACTTGACTCCAAAGTTCATCTCAACTTTGCCATCTCTACTGGAAATATCTTTTCCTCATTCCCAGAACACTCCACAAAGGCTGGCCAGAGAGATAACAAAGCCATCACTGGAGTGAAGTGGGTCTAAGGCATCTCTAAGTTCTATCAGAATGTAGACATTTCCCATGAAAGAACAGGCTGTGGGCTGTGACCTGCAATTTAACCGCTCTGCAAGCAACCATGGTCTCACAGCTGGGACAGCGCATTTAGGAGTTTTAACAGGAGCAGGAAAGACCTTGGATTTTCATCTTTTCCAGGAAGAAGATCATTTATAAAAGGCAAAAATCTTTCTACCACCTTCATGGAGACTCACTTAAATACCATCACTACTATGTGTACCTCTTCAGACTACACTGTGTACACTGAAAGTCAAACTTATTATTAAGGTTTTACTTTAATAACAAAGTAGGAAAAATATCCAAATAGACAGACTTTAATTATGCATACTACCTATCATAAATAAATAAAAAGCATGAAAATTTAAAGAAACTGACTAGCCCTTTCCCATACCCCATTAACAGGCCCAGCATACAATTGCTATACCATCCTGTCCACATCACTGGGTGCACTCAGGGTACACAGCATCAGTGTCCCTGCCACATCCTCACACATAACACACACGTGGGTCAAAAGTCTACTCATCCTCCCTACTCCATCCCAAACAGCAGAATGACTCTCCCTGCCTCTCCACTCCACCCCAGCACATCTGTCAAATTATTGTACCCAAACATCCATGAGAGCACTGGCCATGGAGGACCAAAGAGCCTCCTTATCACTGTACCTCACTCATCATTCCTCTTACACAGCCCTTCACAGTACTGGTGGTGGGGGATCATGGAGCCACCTCATCACTGTACCTCACTCACCTTTCTACTTACACAGCCCTGCACAGTGCTGGTGGTGGGGGATCAGGGATCCACCTCATCACTGTACCTCACTCACCTTTCTACTTACGCAGCCCTGCACAGTGCTGGTGGTGGGGGATCAGGGATCCACCTCATCACTGTACCTCACTCACCTTCCTACTTACACAGCCCCACATGGTACTTAGCACCAAATGCTTCACAAAAGCATAATAACGAATCAAAGACATGAATAGGGAGAAAATTTCTGACACCAACGGTATGAGGATTACCTGTTCACAGAATAGTCATGTCTTAGCTGTCATGTCGTAGCTAAAGGGAAAAAAGGCTCTCAATCTCTGACTTGCATGACTACATGTTGCACAATAAGATGAAATAGGCAAAGTCTACTTTTCCATTGCTGGTTTGAATTAGACATGTAGATCCAAACAAAGGAATCCTGCACCCCTTTAAAAGGCCAGAGCTCCCTGAAGAAAGATGAAGGCATGGTGAGAAAAGCTGCCATTCATCTTTCCACCCTGATCATCAAGGAAGAGGAGGGCACTCACCCGGCTTGTTTCCTTCCCGTTCGTGGCCCAGCTGCCCCTTGGTGTTCAGACCACATGTATACACCTCCCCATCCTCCAGCAGAAACACTGAGTGGTTCCCTCCACAGGCCACCTCCTTGACACTGCTGTCCGATATGAAGCCACACACCTGGGGCTCAGTCACAAGTCCTTGTAGGTTGGTGCTGATGCCTGGCTGGCCCAGAGACCAATACCCCCAACATAACATTTTCCTTATCTTCAGAAAGTCATGTAGCCTGGAAGAGAGAGAAACAGAAATTTAAAAAAAAAAAACTTTTAAAAATTGAAAAGAAATTAAATAAATGAAACCAATTTTTAAAATAACACTTCCCTATGATGAAAATACATGAGATACTCATATGAAATCCATTTATTTTGTATGTTAATTAAAGAGTCTGAAGATTGGACTGGAGAGATGACTTAGCAGTTAAGTAACTTGCCTGTAAAGCCAAAGGACCCAGGTTCAATTCCCCAGGACCTATATAAGCAAGATGCACAATGTGGTGCATGCATCTGGAGTCTGTCTGCAATGGCTGGATGCCCTGGCACACCCTTTCTCTCCCCCCCCCCTCCTTTGCTCCCTCCCCTCCTCCCTCTTTCTCTCTCTCAAATAAATTTTAAAAAATTGGGGGGGGCTGGAGAGATGGCTTAATGGTTAAGGTGCTTGCCTCCAAAGCCAAAGGACCTGGGGTTTGACTCCCCAGGACCAATGTAAGCCAGATGCACAAGGGGGCGCACACATCTGGAGTTCGTTTGCAGTGGCTAGAGGCCCTGGCATACCCGTTCTTTCTCTTTCTCTCTACCTGCCTATTTCTGTATCTTTCTCTCAAGTTAATAAATAAAAATAAGATTTTTTTGAAAAAAAGATTATATGGAGAGCAAGAGTTCAGAAAGCCATGACAGAAGAATTTAAATATGCCTCTTCCCTCAGAATTCTTACACATTTGAAGAAGACAATGTGGAGGTTTGAATGTAAAAGGTCCCCCAGAGACTCAAGTGTTTGTGATTAAGCCTCATACCTGACATCCAGCTATGGAGCCTTTGGTTGGGGGGTGGGTAGCCTTGCTGGAGGAGGTATGTTCCTGAGGAAGGATCTTAATATTAGACCAGACCCACTAGGTATTCATGGCTAGTTCACTCAAACTGCTTCCTCCAAGCTGCTGTGACAAGATGTGATGTCCCAGATGTCTGTTCTACAACGCTTTGCCCAACATGATGAAAATTCTCCCAGAAACTCTAAGCCAAAATAAACCCTTTCCTGCTATAAACTGCTTCTGAGCAGGTGTTTTGTCTCAGCAATAAGAAGGTAACTGCTACAGACAGTGTATCTCTAATCTGTGTAGTCTTGAACTTAAATCACTTTATTTGGATCCTACAGGAAATTTTACCAAAAACTGATTTAGGGACATTCAGATTACATTTCCATTTCCATATATGTTTTACTTATAACATTGAGCATCCATTTTTAACTATGTTTCTCAAAGCTGTTATTCTCTCCATAATGAGATTCAGTTCAGGTACAAGAGGAAAGTGTCAGGACTTACAAGTAGGCTGGACTGCAGAAATCACAGATGTACATAATTTTTAGAAAGAATGCCTCACATAAATTGAAGTCTTACTCTGAATTTTAGCACTATGCAGAACAAGTCAGGCCACATTTATCAACTAATCTACAGAGAGAATTTTCACTAATTTCTGTGAATCTAAAGACATAAAGCAGATAGCTAATTAACTTTTCTATGCAAACTTGGATTTTAAGATGACAAATTCCTTCCTCCCAACATAAAGTCATTCCCAAATGGCTACAAAATGAAAGACTGCAACCCAAACAAAGTTAATTCTCCCAACCTTTCTTAACAAGTACAGTATTTATTCTCAATGATGTTCATTTGTATTTACAACTTAATCTCACAACTGCATTAAGGTGAACTAACTTACTCTTTGAACCCTGGAGATTTCCACAAAGACATGAAAATGTAAAACTGATTATCAACTAGCTTCTTCCCAAGAGTTTAATATCCTGTCTAGTCTAAGAGTATTAGCTTAAGTATTATTCTTTGGATGAATTACAAAGATCAGGGTAGGAAATTTAAGATAAAAAAAAACTAGCACAGTGGTAGTATCATGGTAAGATTACATCATTTATTTGTAACTTAACTTTTCCAACATGATCAACTGCTGTAATTTACACTAATTTCTTTCTTCGTTTTAATGTTTCATGGCTTTGTCTCCTCTATGCAAATAACTGTACAAGCAGCATCATTTTGTAGTTGGCCTGTTATCTCAGTTGGTTAGAGTATTGAATTAATGAGAAAAAAAAAAGATTGTGTGCTTTGCTATTTAAAATGGCTCATAAACTCTACTACTTAAGACACCACATGCTTTGGTTGAAGGACAGTGAGAAATCAAGCTGAAATTGAGCTAGAAGTCTCTTTCCTGCTGGCTAGCTGTCACAGTGCTAGAAAGTACTATGAATGCTGCTGGTGGAGAAAAGTTATCAACAACTGAGAGCTACATAGCTGTCCATCCAGGCAAGATGTGCCCACTGGTACAACAGTGGCATGACTCCTATAGGGAGTACCAACTGCTTTCTGAATTGGATTGGTTTGAGGCTCAGACCATGGGCAAATTCATTTCTGGTACTGAAGATCTAGTCAAATGCCCATGGCTAAGAAGGTCAAAAACCTAAGGGGAAAGCTACTACTGTTGTTTGGCTGAGTATTTTGTGCCCATAAAATTGCCCTCTAAATATTTATGTTTATGCTCATAAACTATTGCTGCTCTCACTTTTGGTCAGAGAAGCTTTGTTTTACAGGTGACAAGACTACTATCCAAAACTTGTCAAAGTTCTGAGAAGTGACATTTGAATGATCAGCATTAAATGAGACATCTCTATTGAGCTAAGATTAAAGAAACACTGTAGAAGAGAAAACAGAAAAAATGTAAGCAACAAGGGATGGAAAGGAGTGGTTTTAAATGCTCTCTCCAGGCACAAAGGTGCCATTGCTTTCATCACCATATAGTAGCTGTCATAATCTGCATAAGACCTTCACAATATTGGGCCCATCAACATGCCATCATGCCCCGCCCCAAGAAAAAGGACATCAAAATAGAAAATAAAATAAAATGGCCTACAAGCACAGTGCTGAGTGCTGCCTAGTGTCCTTAGGTGCAAGAAGGCTGTCTCACAAAGAAAATAATGTGTGTTAAGTAAGTTTTATTCATGAGTAAGTTGAAGTATTAGCTGCAAGTTCAACATTAATATATCAGTAGAAGAATGCATCTTTAAAAAAGGAGGAAATCCTCCAATATGTTCAGGAAGCCAGCCTGGAACATTCCAAGTAGCATCTATAGTGCACAATAAAGCCACAAAAAATGATGGGAGAGCAGCTGTATCTATGGACTCATGGGGTAATAATGACCAATAAAAAAGCAAAAAACACAGTGGACAATGCTGATGGGCAGCTGGGAGCCAAAAGAATTTACTGTCACATTACCTAGCACAGAATACATTTCTATAAGCATTTGTAAGTAATATATGCTAAATAGTGTGTCTACACTGAAACACACATAAAAGCATAGTCACGCATTCACTGTCAAAAGTGGTGTGACTATCTATCCAGAAACCATGGCTCTGCAGTCACTAGTATGGGGTTCACAGCAGCTTTATGAAACACAGTTACTGCAAATAAAGAGAATCAACTATTTAAATATAATCAAATAAATAGCATCTTACTTTAAGACTGTGGAATTGTGTTTCTTTCACTTGCAATAAAAGAAACTGATAATAATTACATCATTAAGAATAATGTAGGTAAGACTTAATTTGGGCTTATTCTGAGCCTGGTACTTTCCCATTTATTTTATAGGTATTAATCCATTTAATCTCCTATAAGGCAGATGCCACCATTATCTCCAATTTACAGGTAGAAAGTGAAACCAAAAAAAAAAAAAAAAAAAGGAGAAAGAAGACAAAAGGAAAAGTAAAATGAGCCAGAGCCAGAGGGTGCTAATGTGACATGACTAATCATACAAAATATTGCCAAAGGGTCAGAGTTCCCAATGTGTCCCCATCACTGTCCAGAGATTGTGATCAGTCTGCCTGGTCATCCAGTCTGCTAGGCAATTATTTCTGAATAGTGAAGAGGAGTTGATCCCACACCACAGCACCAGTCATGAAATTCACCCCAGCCATTTGACTTGCTTAGGTACCCTGATTAACAAGCAATCTAAAATACATTGATTTCCATGGCTAATTCCACTACTGCGACAAAACACAGTGACCAACAAGTTGACACATCCCAGCCTGCTTGGCATCCTCATTATTAATTTGGCATCCTGAGTATATCAACATTTTGGAAGTCTGTTGAGTCAGTCCTTGAAAAGCAGCTAAACTCCAGGTGCTCAGAGTGAGTACAATTCTAGGTAAGCAGCCAGAATCATGGCCACAAAGCTGTAGGACTCTGGTAATACTCTGAAATGGCAGCAGGAGCCCTGAAACCAGTCAGCTTTCAAAGGAGAAGTTAGGTGCATCAAAAGCTGCCACAGTTGTACATGTCTATAATGTCAGCACTCAGGAGGCTGAGGCAGGAGAATCATAAGTTCGAGTCCATCCTAGGCAATATAGTGATACTATCTCAAACAAAACAAGGGGCCCAGGCACCATACCTCTACATTTTCCTTGTGTTAAATCTGCCACTCTGAGCACTCCTCCCTCATACAGTGGGGAATGTTGACTACTTGCCTAGCATGCAGGAAAGTCCTGGGTTCCATACCCAGGACCACACACCTGCAATCCCTGCATTTGGAAGAGAGAAGCAGAAGGATCAAAAGTACAAGGTCATCCTGGCCTACATACCAAGTTTGAGTCCAACCAAGGCTACATGAGACCTGGAAGGGAGGGAATAAAGGAAAAACAGGAATAAAGCTCCAGGCCTGAATTAACTACACACTAGATGTTTAACCACCCAAATCCTGTTTCCCTTTCTCTAAGATGGAGAAGAGTGACAGAGTGTTGTGACAACTGGTAAGACAGTAAATGTAGAAGTGTTCCTAACATGGTGCCGGACACATGGCAGTAAATGACCAACAAATGTCACTGTGACTCCTACTCATAGTACTCTACTGAGACAGCAGCAGATAGGACAGTCTCCAAAAGAGGCTGGGGGTGTCTACACTCTCTCCCTCACAGAGATCAGCACCAGCAGCGTCCTGCCAAATGAGCTGTGTTTCCATCATCAGTCACAATTTTCATGAAGAGAATGCTAAGACTTCTGGAGAAAGTTTCTTTTGTGTATGTGTACTTTTAAATTCTGGAGGGAGGGCTAGATCTCTTTGACCAATCTTCAATCTTAAAATCATCATGTACAAGGCAACCTAATAACTATTCCCATTCCTTTGAACGTCACCAAAACCTAAATAGCATTCAGCCAGGACTTCTAATCTCTTTTAAAACAGGCATAAGCCTCTTTTCAAGTAAGCTTAGAGGCAGATACATGAATGACACCTGTGAAGGGTTTTTTCAGCTGCAAGAAAGGGAATGTCCAAGACTTCGATGCTTTTCAGGCACTCCCTGCATTCGAGCTTGAAATAAATGTGAAGGTAAAACTCAATGCAGAATTAACTCCAAAACAAGATTTACTCTAATTACATGCTTTACTATAAAAAAAAAAATGCTACCAGCAGAAGTGACCTAAAGGACAAACAAATTTTAATAGACCTGGGGCCTCTGACCCTCCCAGCCATCACAAGAACAGTCCTTCCTCTGCCTTCGTCACCCTCTTACAGTGATGCCTTCCTCAATACCTGGAGCCAGGCTTTGTGAAGCTAAAAGAATGGTCTGTTGTCTGTGTAAACTGGAGGCTGCCTTCAAAAGAGAACTGAAAAGTCTGGCAGTACCAGAATGACCAGAATTCTATGCACTGCTAATGACTTCAGAAATGTAAATGACCTGGGAAAGCAAACTGGCATTGTCTACTAAGGATGTGGGTGCACAGAAACTTTCCTTCTGGGTGTGCAGCCGTCCTGTCCAACTCACTAAGAATCTACAGTGCTCCTGCACTTGCTGAGGGCTGGAGATACAAAGACAAGTAAACCTGGAAACCTGGAATTTGCTGCAGTTACCTGCTTGTTACTGGGATAAAACACCCAACCAGTAAGAACTTATGGGAGGAAAGGGTTTATTTCAGGTTTATGGTTTTCTAGGGGAAGTTTCATCATGGCAGGGAAAGCATGACACAAGCAGAAAGCTGGCTCACATCTTGTCACATATCTCTGGGTGGAAACAGTCTTGAATGAGCTGAACTAGTATCCAGTTGGGCTAGCCCAACAAACTTGAAGGTCTAACCCCATTGACACACGTCCTCCAGTAAGGATCCATCCCACAAAGGCTCCACCAACTAGAGACCAAGAATGAGGCCCAACAACAAACACAGGGAACATTTCACATTCAAACTACCACCCCTCCCCAGTCCATTATGGGAGCCAATAGCTATGTATGGCTACTGGGCACTAGAAAGTTCAATACTATTTAATTTTTATTTTAGTATAAGTGGATACATATGGCACCTTACTGTACAATGCAATGAGAAACTCATGAACATGGGCACCAATATATATGTATAAGAATTTTCATTTCTGTATATTAGAAACAGAAAAAAGCAAAAGTCAAGTGAATATCTGTAAGGCATCGCTGTGGCAGGATGATCAAGGCAGAGGCAAGAATGCTTTGTATAATCACTAAGGCCTCAGTTCCAGCTATGGTGGAAAAGAGGGAGAAAAAAACAGGGGGTGGATTCACATTACAGTACACTGAACTAAGAGGATCATGAATTCTAGGCCAGCCTGAGCTACATAGAGAGCTCCTATCTTAAAAAAGAAGAACCTGAAAAAAGAAGAAAAAAGTTTTAAATGTCCATCAGGAAGAAAATAGATAAAATTTGGGAAAAGAAGCTCATACCTGAAATCTCAGCACCCAGGAGATCTAGCAGGAGAATTGCCATGAGCTTGAAGCCAGCAAGTACTACATAGTGAATTCCAGACCAGTCTGGTCTAAGGGTGAGCCTTATCTCAAATAGCAACAATGAAGATTTACAGCTGGATGCGGTGGTGCACACCCGTAATCCCAGTACTTAGGAAGTAGAGGTAGAAAGATCTGGAGCTCAAGGCCAGCCTGGGCTACATGAGACCCTGTTTCAAACCAAGAAGGAAGAGAGAAAGGGAAGCAGTGATGGACGAAAAGACAGAGGAAGAAAGCAGGGTAGGTAGATGGGTGGGCAGACAGGCAGGCAGGCATGAACTGCATCACATGCACTAAATAATTCTGTATAGCAATAAAAATAAATTAACCCCATTTACTAACAATAGTATAATTAAATCATAAAACCAGTTTTGAGGGGATGGAGAGATGGCTCATTGGGTAAAGCATCTGCCACGCAAGTGTGAGGAACTGAGTTTGGGTACCCAAAACCCATGTCAGTCTGGACACAGTAGCACATATCTGTTATCACAACAGATGGGAGGCAGAGACAGGGGAGTCCCTAGAAGCCCACAGACCAGATAACCTGATATATGCAGAGGTGAATGACAAGAGGCCTTGCCTCAAGACACAAGCCAAGAACTGATACCCAAGATTGTCCTCTGCCCTTCACAGGTGCATGTGTTGCCTGACTCATACACATGAACACTCATACACACAAGCACACATAATGACTAAAACAAAGCTTTGAGTTACAAAAGAATTTAGAGTATGATGCATTTGTTTAAAAGTTTAATCATGTGTGTAACAAATATATTGTTATACATTAGTGGTTGGTAAAACTATGAAGCAAAAAAAAAAAAAAAAAAAAAACCTCATAAACCTAAAATACAAGGTAATGTTTATGTAAGCAACAGAGACAGAGTGAACAGTCTAGAAGGGACATAGAGAGGAGCTTTAATAGCAAGATTTATATTCTGCTTCTGCCCTTTAATATTTCGTAATCCCCTATATAACTTTATACTTAAAAATATCTCACAGGGAGCCCAGCATGGTGGTGCATGCCTTTAATCCCAGCACTTAGGAGGCAAAGGTAGGAGGATCGCCATGAGTTTGAGGGCACCCTGAGACTACACAGTGAATTTCACGTCATCCTGAACCAGAGTGAGACCCTACCTTATGAAAAAAAAATAGCTTACAGGGGTTGGAGAGATTGCTTAGTGGTTAAGGCACTTGCTTGCAAAGCCAAAGGACCCAGGTTCAACTCCCCAGGACCCATGTAAGCTAGATGCACAAGGGGGCACATGCATCTGGAGTTCGTTTGCATTGGCTGGAGGCCCTGGCATGCCTATTCTTTTTCTCTCTCTCTCTCTCTCTCTCTCTCTACTAGACTGCTTATTTCTGTATCTCTCTCTCTCTCAAATAAAAATAAAATATAAAAATATATAACAATAAAATATAAAATATAGCTTACAATAAAAATAGGAAGGGGACTGGAGAGGCAGTTATGGCAGTAAAGCACACATGAGAACCTGAATTTGGTCCCCAGAACCCACATAAATGCTGGGCATGGTAGCCACACATGTAATCCCAGTGCTAAGGAAGCAGAGACAGGAAGATCACTGGGCCTAGACAGCCAGCCACTAAAGCTTAATTAGTGGGCTCCAAACCAATGAGAGGCCCGTCTTTAAAAAACAGGTAGTCCCTGAAGAATGACACCTGAAATCGCCTTGTGGCGTCAGCAAACACACAGAATATAGAAAGCCCTGTTGAGACAGTGTTGTTTCTCGTATCTCCAGCTATACCCCAGTCTCCTGTGCAAATAGGTAACTTTTCAGGTCAGGAACCAGGTGTTACTCATCTTTAATGTCTCCTGTTCTCAGCAAAGTAGAGAAACACAGGCAGGCTTGAGAGTGTCCATGGAACTGAATTCCAAGTTGAGAAAACTAGAATTCCCACAATCACAACTTGCAAAAAGTTGTTTTCCACATTGGATAATGATTCCCTATACAACATCTAAAAATAATAATGTATTTCTCTACTCTAAAATGGACTCTCCACTCTGTTTTAGCAGACCTGAAAATAAGATACCATTTACAACTGAAACTATGAATCAGTATAACCTGCATGGACTGGGGATGTAGTTCCATGGTGTAGCACTTGCCTCGCATGCTCATACACATGTGAATACAGATGCATGCACATGGGAGACATACATGAAAATGTGCATGTACATGCTCATGCATGTGTATATCCACGAATGGAGACATGGACCAGGTGACACATGCACACACACCATCCTATTTTTACGAAAGGGGATAGTGCCATCAGTCAGCTTGAACTCACTGGCTTGTTTTCTGGAAAAGATTTAATCAGGGGCAAGGACGTGGACATCACAGCTGGGACACAGTACAACACAAACATCCCAGCCTCAGGTATAGGATGCTAATGGACAAGGAGGCAGACCTGCCCTCTCTCTTCTGTTCTTCCTCCTCTTCCTTTATTTTTTTTTTTTTTTTGTTGTTGTTGTTGTTTTGGGGTTTTTTTGGTTTTTTGGGGGGGTGTTTTTTAAACAGGGTCACATATAGCCCAAGCTGGCATTGAACTCTGGTCCTCCTGTCTCTACCTTCCAAAATGCTGGTATTACAAGCATGTGCCACCATGGCTAGCTGTTTGGTTGAGACAAGATCACTGCCTGGAATTTACTATGTAGGCCAGTCTGAGCTCTAATTCACAATTTATCCTCTTGCTTCGGCCTCTCAAATGCTAGAATTACAGGCATAAGCCACTATGCCCAGCAAAATGGTAGAGGAAGGGGTGTAGACTGGATTTGGTTTTCTGTTCTGGGGACTGAACTTGCCCTTTGACATGCTATCAAGTATTGTGCCACTAAGCTACACCTCCATCAATGATGTATTTTCGTTTTGTTTTGTTTTGGTTTGTTTTGTTTTGTTTGTTTGTTTAATAGGCTCTTGCTATGTTGTCCAGGCTGGCCTCAAATTCGTGGCAATCTTCCTGTCTCAGCCTCTCAAAAGCTGGAATTAGAGTGGTGATTCCTGGTAAGGCCATGGCTCACCAGCATGCTACAATGGATCTATCCATGAAAGCTCCATGCCTGAGCCTTTCCTAGTCAACTCTCTTATCTCTGAAGATTAGACTTCTTATCTAGCACATAGTAGGGACACAAAAGATAGTTTTTGAACAAATAAAATGTAATATTTATTGTGAATGCAAGCCTACCATGGGTTAGATCTGTGTTAACTTTATATTGTTCAATTTACTCTTTCTTAAGGATATATAACATCCAGATCTCTTATTATACACAGTTAGTGGGAGTGTAAATTGGCAAAACCACTTTAGAAACCTCAAGATTAGCAAGACTAAATCACTTGCCCAGGAACATGTAAATAAGTAGCTGAAATGGAAACTTCCTAAGTCAAAGGCAGAATTCAAATTTTCTCCACCAGACCAGAGAGATCATGTTCTTCAATATGACACTGTACTGTCTCTCAAACAGAAAGAAGCCAAATCCACAGAAACATGCTTTTCTCTAATGTTGTAAAAGAAGCTGAAGGCAAAGCTGTACCCAATAAGCAAGCTCCTAAATCACTGCCAGTGTTCTAGGAACCAGAAGCTAGTTTAGCAGAGGCGGAGAGAGAAATCTTTAAGAGTGAGCTGCCCTCTACTCTATATTCACCCTAACATGGTAAAACCAGTCCATTGACACAGAAACACATGACCCTGGACACCAATAAGTACAGTTTCAGAACATTTTAAATGTCCGAAGGCAGAAGCATTAATTACATCCTCAAAGGGATCATCTTATTAAAGAGGCTTTAAAAGTCCATTTGATCTAACCTCTAAGCAAGAAACAGATTCTTAACCTCTTTATAATGGCAGATGATGCCAAATAACTTTGATAAATATTTCTAGGCATGATGGCATGGCCTGTAGTCCCAACACTTGGGAGAGAGAGGACAAGAGATTGGGAGTTCAAGAACATCCCCAGCTGCAGAGTGACATAGTGAGTTCCAGCCTGAGGTACAGAGAATGTGTCTTAAACAAAGGGGGAGAGGGAGGCCAGGGAGATGACTCAGGGTTAAAGGTGTTTGCTTGCAAAGCCTGACAGTGAGGGGCTCAAATCCCCAGTCATCCACAGAAAGCTGAATGGGCATTTGTTTCCAGCAACAAGAAACGCTGGTACATGCGCGCGCACTCACACACACACACATACAAATGAATAAATAAAATTTTTAAAAACCAAAACAACACAAAAACACAAGTGGAACTGGTTAAAATACAAGCCAGAAACCAGGTCCCCTACTTCCCGGGCTCACCTTGTCTTCTTCACTACCTCACAGCAAAAGGAAAGTGTTAAGGTTTGTCAGGGTCCCTCTCCAAACAGCCATATTGGCCTGAGCCATCACATAATCTTGCTTAATCCTCTTAATCAGTTCTGTGAGTTAGATATTATCTCCATTTACAAGATGAGCAAAAACAAACTGAGGTTCACAGGAATTAAGTGAACTCACCACAGATGACACACTCCGCACTTGGGCAAGAAGCCAGAGCTGTTCCACCTCAGCTTGGAGAGTTGCAAGTTATAAAAATAATACGTGCAAGTGTTATGTTATTTCAAACACAAAAGCTGGGTGTGGCACACCCCTGTAACACAACACTTGGAAGCCAGAAGGATCACCACAAGTTCAAAGCCAACATGGTGAGTTAGAGGCTTGCCTATGCTACACAGTGAGACTCTTGACTCAAAAAAAAAAAATAAAAAAGTAAGGGTATCTTTAATTACTCATGATCAAATAACAAATATTTCCCACTGTATATCAAGACAGGAGTTTGGTTAATATAACCTCAAACCAGTCTTGAAGATATTAATCACCTCTAACCACGACAAGAGCTACATTTTCACCTTACAAAATTCCTGCCATTTGATAGGGATAGTAGCATTATTTGTACATCTCACAGTTAGATTAGGAAGAGAAATTATTGGGAAATAATTCAATTTTGTTTGGGTTCTTTTATTTTTAGCACTCACTTTATAGCTTTTTGGCCATGACTTTCTTAAGACTTTCTCATTTCACTCCTCATTACCACATCCTCTATTATGTAAAACAAGTGACAGAGGGTCACCCAATTGAAAATGCTAGTATCATGACTTCATTTTTTACCTTATGTAGAAAATCCAATTTAATTTGGAGAACATTACCTTTATTTTTTAAACTGCTGCAAAACTGCCTTGTCTCTAGTAGGGGGTGTAATACTTTTATTATTTATTACAGTATTCTTACATGGTTATGCAAAAGAAATTTAAATCTGCCCCCTCTGAATGTAATGCAATAACCAATGGTTTCAACACCATTTGGAACATTTTAGAATCCTGCTTCCCCCCACCCCCAAACAATGAAATCCCAATTACTTACAAAACACGTAGAACTGGATACTGGTGAGACGTGTTTCTTTTTCATGCCAAAGGAGTTTTGCCAAGAAGGCTTCTAACCTTGATTGCTGCATTATACCTTCTCCAGAAGGTTCCCAGCCTCCATTGGGATCAAAGACATGGAATATGTAACTCATCTGCTTTGCTTAAAAATATGTAATCCATATATTTTGCTTCTCCAATTTATAATGCCACTCCCTCCTTTTCCAGGGAAAAGGAAAATACCAAAAAGAGAGCTTTGCAATAATCTGCCCACTAAAACACCATAGTCTCTTTCTAGTCACTGCATTTTAAAATGCTGCTAATCTTCGTTTTATTTCACATTTCTTTCTTCTGTCTAAAGCTAAAAATCAGCTCATTTGATGTTATCAAATCTTCAAATGAAAGGTTCTAGAAATAGCTTCCTATTTGTGGAAAGAGCCAGAAGGCACATAAAAATGGAAGGGAGCACTTGAACAGTCTTTCCCAAAGCACTCCTTGTGTGACAAATCCCAGCAGAATCCTGGAAGGCTTAGCTATGAATTTAAGGTAATTTCTAGAGGGGCTGATTTGAACTCAAGAGTCAAATGTAACCAGAAAACAGCCTGAAACTGCATGGTGAACAGCAAAGTTCAAAGCCTCATCCCTGGGGCCACAGTGCACCGTGCACCGAGCATCAATACACAACTGCAGGAGATGCCCTCGGGTCGGTTTACACACCGCTTCTCGGTGCACCTGTCCTGGTCGCCCACTGCACACACTCACAAAGGGCTCCACGAGCCCCTCCCCCCGTCCCCGGGCAGCCCGGCATGGGCTGCCACGCAGGTCTTTGGCGCGCGCGCGCACACACATACACACACACACACACACACACACACACACACGTGTGCACACTTCCCCGCCCCGAGGGCCCCCGCGGCCTCCTCCAGGTGGGCGGTGCCGGCCGCGCTGTCACCCAGGGCGCAGAGTAGCCCAGGCGCCGCGGGATCCAGCTCGCGTTCCGCACGGCGCGCCCGGGTCCCTCGAGGCGCGGAGGTCACCGGTGACCCCAATTGAAACTGGGGCACCGGAGAAGGAGGAGGCGGGAAGCCTGCTGCTCACTTGCGGTGCCCCGATTCCCCCCGGGATGCGGGCAGCACGTTCGCGGCCCGAGAGACTGTCCCGACCCCACCCGCGGTGGGGCCCGGGCTCCAGGGAAGCTTCGCGTCCCCCTCCCGGACGCCGGCGTGCGCGAGGCCCCCCAGCGGCCGCCGGAGCGCCGAGGAGCCGCGGCCGCCTCGCGGAGCCCTGCGCCCCGGAGCCCGGTCCCCGCCCCCCGCCCCGCGCACCTGGGCAGCCGCCAGCTGCAGCTCGGGGTCCCGGCTGTCACGGCCCCTCAGCCCGGGCGCCGGGCTCCTCGGTTCGTCGGCGTCACAATAATAAGGAAGTTTCCCCGCACGCCTGCCGGCGGCGGAATGCGCTCGGTGAAGGACTGCCTGCCCGGCCAATGGACGCCCTGGGAGGGTGAGCGTCCACCAATGGCGGTCGCGGCTGCACGGAGGGGTGGGGCCCGCGGGCGGGCGGAGGAGGGCCGAGGCCCAGGCCGGGGAGGGAGGCGCGGGCCGCGCTGACAGGACCCACGGCTGGGGGACGGGGATTGCAGCGCGGGCGTGTGCTCGGAGGTCGAACTGCAGAACGCCCGGCATTCGCATGCAACAAGATGACTTTTCACTAGCGGTGCTTCTCGTTTTTGCTTTTTTTTTTTTAAGATTCTGGACTCTGGTTCTGACTAATGCACCGGTGACCAAAAGCTTTGGAGTGGGGGTGGGGGTGGAGAAAGCGCCAGGGTGAGCAAAGTCGGAGACTTCGGGGTTCCTCGCCTGGAGGCTGCGGGGTGTAGGGGGCAGCGTGGTTGCTCGTGCAGGAGGCGGGAAGGAAGAAAGTCCGCGCTGCCAGCTCCCTGCTGGAGTGTTGGGGATCAGAGAGGAGAGCGCTGCTGCAGAGGAAAAGGGGTTGGGTGCATGAAGAGTCAGCACAGATCTTAAGTCATACTCTGAAAGACATTCTCCAAGGCCTAAAGCCCAATCACAGGTTTTAAAAAAAAAAAATGAAAAATTGGTCCCCTTCCATTTTCCCTGGCACGGTAGCTCCAAGCATTCTTCTCTTCCCAAGGTCACCAGAGCTCTCAGTCGCCTGGTCCTTATCTGATTCGTCATCTTTTCAAGAAAACATTCCAACAAAGGTGACTTCATGTGTCTGTCCTTAAATTTGAAACGCAGCACACTGGGAAACTACTGCGTTATCCCACAGGAATAAAGTTTCAGAACCTGGCATTTGGAGCAGGACAGTTCTTCCCAAGGCCATTCAAATCGCCTCAGGGCTGCAGTCATCTGCTCTTGGAATCTAACACATTGAACAAGCAGAAAACAGTTTTGAGGATTGCTGTATCATGAGGATGAAGCAGTGTTGGCTGCATATGCCCCCTCGGTGAATAAGGCAAACTAAAACACCTCTGAGACAATGGCCATAAGAAGCAAAATGTATGGCTAGAGAGTTGGTTCAGCTGTTAAGGGCAATCGGTTGCAAGTCTGCCAGCTGAAGTTCTATCTTCCTCATCGTCCACATAAAGCCCTACATAACGTGGCTACAAGTCTCCAATCGGAACGCACCTAGCCATGGCAGTGGTTGCCTTATCTGTGAAGCTTACGGACCCAGCTTCAATTCTCCAGGTCCCACAGAAGCCAGATGCACAAGGTGGTGCGTGCATCTGGAGTTCCTTTTCAGTGGCTGGAGGCCCTGGTGCACTCATTCTCTCTCTCTCCCTCTGTCTCTAATAAATAAGTAAATTAATTTTTTTAAAAAAGAATCTCAAACCATTGCTGCCAGGAGTATGTAATTGCTAACCATCATAAAGTCTATAGAAGAAGAATTAATAAAGTCTAATTCTACCCATAGCTCTTGGCAGATGGTAGGGACTGTGGTTCCATCACTAGATCTGAGGACACCCCAGTAGCAAAATCATGATGCCCAGGCTCCTGGGCTGATTCCCTCCATCTTTCACTGCTCAGTTCTGAAAATGTATGCTTATTTTCATTTCAAGAACATTTTCGGTAGAATTCATGATACCATTTAATGTTTGTTTTTCTCTTATATGAGATAAGACTTACAATATTTGGGTGAAATCAGTGGAAAAACCAGGTAGGGCATGAGGTTTTGTCTCTTGGATACACCTTGGTTTGGCCGTTTTTTAAGATAACATCTAACTATGTAAACCAGGCTGGCTGGGAATCTACCATCTTCTGTCTCCACCCACCTCCTGATGAAAGGAGTTGCATATGGGTGCCATCAGGTCCAACTCTCAATATACTTTTATTTTTTTATTTTTTTTTCATTTGTTTATTTACAAGCAGAGTGAGAGAATGGGCATAGTGCCACTGAAAACTCCAGATATATGTGACACTTTATGCATATGGCTTTACATGGGTACTGGGGAATTGAACCCAGGCCATTAAGCTTTGCAAGCAATTTCCTTTAACCATGGAGCCATCTCATCAGCCCCTCAGATATACTTTTTTAAAAAAGTTTCATTCTGTAGCCCAGGCTGGCCTCAAACTCAAGGCAATCTTCCTCCCTCAGCCTTCAGAGTGCTGGGTTTACAGGCATACCCCATGCCAGCCATGCTTTTGAAAACCATATTTCTTCTCTAGGAAGGTAAAGCTTATGCATGGTGTATAGTTAGCTTATACCTATCATGATTATTCCTTTATTTTTCTTGAAGCTATTTTTTGCATTTTCTTTTCTTTATTCTTTCCATTTTTAGTTCTCTTCCACATTTTTTTTCTTATGCCAGTTGGATGAAGCTCAATGATCTTATTTTTAAATATAATACTCATCATTCCATAACTTGGAATGTATTGGATGGTTGAACATTTTTCTGTGAAAACTTGTATGTTAAGCATTGGCTTATCTCTTGAAATTCCATTCATTAATGCCATGATGAGGTAAAAATCTTTCATGAAGTTTTCTCTTTTCCAAAATCTGTTTTCCTGGAAGTAGAATCCATCGTATTACTATGACTGATCTGAAGAAATGAGTACTTGGAAATTTAAGCCAACAAGTCATAAATTAACTTAAACTGAAAGCAAAGACAGTTTTTATTCTGGTACAGAATAGACTGGTAATTCAGAAAACACAAGTCCAGTCAGAACTAAAGAACCATTCGGTTGGGGGTAAGAACTGTATGGTTTGTTTGGTTGATTTTTGAGGCAGGGTCAACTGTGTGGCTGAAACCAACCTTGAACTCAAGATCCTCTTGCCTTAATCTCTGAGTGGATACCACATCTTGCCTGAGGAATGTAGTTTTAAAGGGATAAAAGGAGAAGAATGTAGTAATGTAAAATAACTTGCTTTTGAACAACTTTTTATCATCTCTGATAGTTAAGAACAGTTGTGTTGAATGATTTTGACTGGTGTTGTGGGGTCTGTTCACACTTTAAACCTTACCAGATTTATTGGTAGGAAATCGTGGCAGTTTGAATTAGGTGCCCCCCCCCATAAACTCATGTGTTCTGAATGCTTGATCCATCCCCAGCTGATGGTAATTTGGGAATTGGTGCCTTCCTGGAGGAGGTGTGTTGTTGGAGTAGGCTTATGGGTGTTATAGCCAGCTTCCCCTTGCCAGTGTTTGGCACACTCTCCTGCTGTTGTCCCACCTGATGTTGGCCACGAGGTGATGTCCATCTTCTACTCATGCTAGTCTGTAAGCCAAAATAAACTCTTTCCTCTCACAAGCTGCTTTTGGTCAGATGCTTTGTGCCAGCAATGAGAAACTGTGACAGGGGCTATCTTAAAAGGTTATAGGTAAGCAATAAGTCTTAAAACAGTAAGACATCAGAAATCCCATGATGTGACCATCTGTAATCTTGCAGGTAC